>OZ038378.1:22321434-22921434 GCA_964036045.1 Eutreptiella sp. 'Long Island Sound 2002' | reverse complement strand
AGGCCCCCATAGGCCCCCATAGGTCCCCACAGGCCCCCATGGGCCCCGATAGGTCCCCATAGGTCCCCATAGGCCCCCATAGGCCCCCATAGGCCCCCAAAGGCCCCCATAGGTCCCCATAGGTCCCCATGGGTCCCCATAGGCCCCCATAGGCCCCCATAGCTCCCCATAGCTCCCCATAGGCCCCCATAGGTCCCCATAGGTCCCCATAGGCCCCCATAGGTGCCCACGGCTCCCATACGTCCCCATAGGCCCCCATAGGTCCCCACAGGTTCCCATAGGTCCCCATAGGTCGCCATAGGCCCCCACAGGCCCCCATAGGTCCCCATAGGTCCCCAAAGGCCCCCACAGGCCCCCATAGGTCCCAATAGGGCCCCCATAGGTCCCCATAGGTCCCCGTAGGCCCCCACAGGTCCCCATAGGTCCCCATAGGTCCCCAAAGGCCCCCACAGGCGCCCATAGGTCCCAATAGGGCCCCCATGGGTCCCCATAGGTCTCCGTAGGCCCCCATAGGTCCCCATAGGCCCCCACAAGACCCCATAGGCCCCCATAGGTCCCCATAGGTCCCCAAAGGTCCCCATAGGCCCCCACAGGTCCCCATAGGTCCCCATAGGTCCCCATAGGTCCCCAAAGGCCCCCACAGGCCCCCATAGGTCCCAATAGGGCCCCCATAGGTCCCCATAGGCCCCCATAGGTCCCCATAGGTCGCCATAGGCCCCCGTAGGCCCCCATAGGTCCCCATAGGTCCCCATAGGTCCCCATAGGTCCCCAAAGGTCCCCATAGCCCCCCACAGGTCCCCATAGGTCCCCATAGGCCCCGATAGGTCCCCATACAACCCCATAGGCCCCCATAGGTCCGCATAGCCCCCCACACGTCCCCATAGGTCCCCAGAGGCCCCCATAGGCCCCGATAGGTCCCCATACGTCCCCATAGGCCACCACCAGTCCCCATAGGTCCCCATAGGGCGCCATAGGTGCCCATGGCTCGGATAGGTCCCCATAGGGCCCCACAAGCCCCCATAGGTCCCCATAGGCCCCCATAGGTCCCCACAGGTCCCCATAGGCCCCCATAGGTCCCCACAGGCCCCCATAGGTCCCCATAGGCCCCCATAGGTCCCCATAGGTGCCCGTAGGCCCCCATAGGTCCCCATAGGCCCCCATAAGTCCCCATACGCCCCCAGGGGTCCCCACGGGTCCCCATAGGTCCCCATAGGCCCCCACAGGCCCCGATAGGTCCCCATAGGCCCCCGTAGGTCCCCATAGGTCCCCATAGGTCCCCATAGGTCCCCACAGGTCCCCATAGGTCCCCATAGGTCCCCACAGGCCCCCATAGGTCCCAATAGGGCCCCCATAGGTCCCCATAGGCCCCCACAGGTCCCCATAGGTCCCCATAGGTCCCCATAGGCCCCCATAGGTCCCCAAAGGCCCTCACAGGCCCCCATAGGTCCCAATAGGGCCCACATAGGTCCCCATAAGCCCCCACAGGTCCCCATAGGTCCCCATAGGTCTCCGTAGGCTCCCAAAGGTCCCCATAGGTCCCCATAGGCCCCCACAAGACCCCATAGGCCCCCATAGGTCCCCATAGGTCCCCATAGGCCCCCACAGGTCCCCATAGGTCCCCAAAGGCCCCCACAGGCCCCCATAGGCCCCAATAGGGCCCCCATAGGTCCCCATAGGCCCCCATAGGTCCCCGTAGGTCCCCATAGGCCCCCGTAGGCCCCCATAGGTCCCCATAGGTCCCCATAGGTCCCCATAGGCCCCCACAAGACCCCATAGGCTCCCACAGGTCCCCATAGGCCCCCATAGGTCCCCATAGCCCCCCACGGGTCCCCATAGGTCCCCATAGGTCCCCTAAGGCCCCCACAGGCCCCCATAGGTCCCAATAGGGCCCCCATAGGTCCCCATAGGCCCCCACAGGTCCCCATAGGTCCCCATAGGTCCCCAAAGGCCCCCACAGGCCCCCATAGGTCCCAATAGGGCCCCCATAGGTCCCCATAGGCCCCCACAGGTCCCCATAGGTCCCCGTAGGCCCCCACAGGTCCCCATAGGTCCCCATAGGTCCCCAAAGGCCCCCACAGGCCCCCATAGGTCCCAATAGGGCCCCCATAGGTCCCCATAGGTCCCCATAGGTCTCCGTAGGCCCCCATAGGTCCCCATAGGCCCCCACAAGACCCCATAGGCCCCCATAGGTCCCCATAGGTCCCCATAGGTCCCCATAGGCCCCCACAGGTCCCCATAGGTCCCCATAGGTCCCCATAGGTCCCCAAAGGCCCCCACAGGCCCCCATAGGTCCCAATAGGGCCCCCATAGGTCCCCATAGGCCCCCATAGGTCCCCATAGGTCGCCATAGGCCCCCGTAGGCCCCCATAGGTCCCCATAGGTCCCCATAGGTCCCCATAGGTCCCCATAGGTCCCCAAAGGTCCCCATAGCCCCCCACAGGTCCCCATAGGTCCCCATAGGCCCCGATAGGTCCCCATACAACCCCATAGGCCCCCATAGGTCCGCATAGCCCCCCACACGTCCCCATAGGTCCCCAGAGGCCCCCATAGGCCCCGATAGGTCCCCATACGTCCCCATAGGCCACCACCAGTCCCCATAGGTCCCCATAGGGCGCCATAGGTGCCCATGGCTCGGATAGGTCCCCATAGGTCCCCATAGGCCCCCATAGGTCCCCACAGGCCCCCATGGGCCCCCATAGGTCTCCATAGTCCCCCACAAGTCCCCATAAGCCCCCACAGGTTCCCATAGGTCCCCATAGGTGCCCAAGGCTCGGATAGGTCCCCATAGGCCCCCACAGGCCCCCATAGGTCCCCATAGGCCCCCATAGGTCCCCATAGCCCCCCACAGGTCCCCATAGGCCCCCATAGGCCCCCATAGGTCCCCACAGGCCCCCATGGGCCCCGATAGGTCCCCATAGGTCCCCATAGGCCCCCATAGGCCCCCATAGGCCCCCAAAGGCCCCCATAGGTCCCCATAGGTCCCCATGGGTCCCCATAGGCCCCCATAGGCCCCCATAGCTCCCCATAGCTCCCCATAGGCCCCCATAGGTCCCCATAGGTCCCCATAGGCCCCCATAGGTGCCCACGGCTCCCATACGTCCCCATAGGCCCCCATAGGTCCCCACAGGTTCCCATAGGTCCCCATAGGTCGCCATAGGCCCCCACAGGCCCCCATAGGTCGCCATAGGTCCCCATAGGCCCCCACAGGTCCCCATAGGTCCCCATAGGTCCCCATAGGTCCCCATAGGCCCCCACACGTCCCCATAGGTCCCCATAGGTCCCCGTAGGCCCCCACAGGTCCCCATGGGTCCCCATCATGTGGGGGCCTATGGGTACCTATGGGGGCCTATGGGGTCTTGTGGGGGCCTATGGGGACCTATGGGGGCCTACGGGGACCTATGGGGACCTATGGGGACCTGTGGCGGCCTATGGGGACCTATGGGGACCTATGGGGGCCTGTGTCCCCATAGGTCCCCATAGGTCCCCAACGGCCCCCACAGGCCCCCATAGGTCCCAATAGGGCCCCCATAGGTCCTCATAGGCCCCCACAGGTCCCCATAGGTCCCCATAGGTCCCCGTAGGCCCCCATAGGTCCCCATAGGTCCCCATAGGCCCCCATAGGCCCCCACAGGTCCCCATAGGCCCCCATAGGTCACAATAGCCCCCCAAGACCCCATAGGTCCCCATAGGCCCCCATAGGCCCCGATAGGTCCCCATACAACCCCAAAGGCCCCCATAGGTCCCCATAGGCCCCCACAGGTCCCCATAGGTCCCCATAGGCCCCCATAGGCCCCGATAGGTCCCCATACGTCCCCATAGGCCCTCACAAGTCCCCATAGGTCCCCATAGGTCCCCATAGGTCCCCATAGGTGCCCACGGCTCGGATAGGTCCCCATAGGTCCCCATAGGCCCCCATAGGCCCCCACAGGTCCCCAAAGGCCCCCATAGATCCCCACAGGCCCCCATGGTCCCCCATAGGTCTCCATAGTCCCCCACAAGTCCCCATAGGCCCCCACAAGTCCCCATAGGTCTCCGTAGGCCACCATAGGTCCCCATAGGTCCCCATAGGCCCCCACAAGACCCCATAGGTCCCCATAGGTCCCCATAGGTCCCCATAGGCCCCCACAGGTCCCCATAGGTCCCCATAGGTCCCCAAAGGCCCCCATAGGCCCCCATAGGCCCCAATAGGGCCCCCATAGGTGCCCATAGGCCCCCATAGGTCCCCATAGGTCCCCATAGGCCCCCGTAGGCCCCCATAGGTCCCCATAGGTCCCCATAGGTCCCCATAGGCCCCCACAAGACCCCATAGGCCCCCACAGGTCCCCATAGGCCCCCATAGGTCCCCATAGCCCCCCACAGGTCCCCATAGGTCCCCATAGGCCCCCACAAGACCCCATAGGCCCCCACAGGTCCCCATAGGCCCCCATAGGTCACCATAGCCCCCCAAAGACCCCATAGGTCCCCATAGGCCCCCATAGGCCCCGATAGGTCCCCATACAACCCCATAGGCCCCCATAGCCCCCCACAGGTCCCCATAGGTCCCCATAGGCCCCCATAGGCCCCGATAGGTCCCCATACGTCCCCATAGGCCCTCACAAGTCCCCATAGGTCCCCATAGGTCCCCATAGGTCCCCATAGGCCCCCACAGGTCCCCATAGGCCCCCATAGGTCCCCACAGGCCCCCATGGTCCCCCATAGGTCTCCATAGTCCCCCACAAGTCCCCATAGGCCCCCACAGGTCCCCATAGGTCCCCATAGGTGCCCACGGCTCGGGTAGGTCCCCATAGGCCCCCACAGGCCCCCATAGGTCCCCATAGGCCCCCATAGGTCCCCATAGCCCCCCACAGGTCCCCATAGGCCCCCATACGGCGGAGGTTCCCCAGCGAGAGGAGGCCGCTGGGTTTTGCCATGGGAGACAGCTCACCTCCCTAAATAATGAAAATCCGCGAACCCCCCCCCCCCCAGAAAACAAGCAAGAACCTCCGGGGGCGAGAGTTGGGACCCTCCCCCATGCGCCCTGGGCCATGAATTAACATGTGCCCCCAGTTAAAACAGCCTCCCCTGACCTGTGGTCAGAGAAAGCTGAGCCAGCCCCCAGGGGGAGTGGCACAGGGTGTTGCCAGCCGCCCCCGTCCCCCCTTACAGCGCGAGGCCAACAGCCTGAGGTGAGGCCACGCATCGCGCTAGCAGCCTAGGCACCAATATCCTCCTGGTGAGGGCCTCGGCGGGGGAGACGCCAAAAGCCTGTGGTGAGGCGCCCCCCCCCCCCATGCACGCCCCTTGGCGCACCCCTGTCGGCGGGACCAACACTGCTCGGCAGCGCCCTGTCGCCTTTGAGAATGGCGTGTCAAACCAAGGGACATGGGCGTAACAGCCACGCGTACCCAGGTGGAAGGGGTGTACAAACGTTGGAACATACCGATACCGCTGAAACCAGGGTGCAGGTGGGCCTGAGGGCGAGAGGACGTCTCATAGGGCGTTCCGCGAGCCGGTCGGGGCTAAACACCGCCAGTGTGAGGGTGAACACCAGGGGAGGGAGCACGGCAAGTGGCAGGTTTAGGGACCTGAGGGTGTGCCTGTTGAGGGTAGGGCAGGGTGTGTATTGCCTGTGTGTTTTCTCACAGCGGTCCCGGCGTTACGGTGCCCTCTTCGGGCATTCGGCGAGCCAAGCTGGACTAGCTTCAACACACGGGTCACCAAACACCGCAGTCCCGGCGTTACGGTGTCCATCTTGGACATTCGGCGAGCCAAGCTGGACGTGCTACACGCCACTGACCACCCATCACAGCAGTCCCGGCGTTACGGTGTCCATCTTGGGCATTCGGCGAGCCAAGCTGGACGTGCTACACGCCACTGACCACCCATCACAGCAGTCCCGGCGTTACGGTGTCCATCTTGGGCATTCGGCGAGCCAAGCTGGACGTGCTACACGCCACTGACCACCCATCACAGCAGTCCCGGCGTTACGGTGTCCATCTTGGGCATTCGGCGAGCCAAGCTGGACGTGCTACACGCCACTGACCACCCATCACAGCAGTCCCGGCGTTACGGTGTCCATCTTGGGCATTCGGCGAGCCAAGCTGGACGTGCTACACGCCACTGACCACCCATCACAGCAGTCCCGGCGTTACGGTGTCCATCTTGGGCATTCGGCGAGCCAAGCTGGACGTGCTACACGCCACTGACCACCCATCACAGCAGTCCCGGCGTTACGGTGTCCATCTTGGGCATTCGGCGAGCCAAGCTGGACGTGCTACACGCCACTGACCACCCATCACAGCAGTCCCGGCGTTACGGTGTCCATCTTGGGCATTCGGCGAGCCAAGCTGGACGTGCTACACGCCACTGACCACCCATCACAGCAGTCCCGGCGTTACGGTGTCCATCTTGGGCATTCGGCGAGCCAAGCTTGACGTGCTACACGCCACTGACCACCCATCACAGCAGTCCCGGCGTTACGGTGTCCATCTTGGGCATTCGGCGAGCCAAGCTGGACGTGCTACACGCCACTGACCACCCATCACAGCAGTCCCGGCGTTACGGTGTCCATCTTGGGCATTCGGCGAGCCAAGCTGGACGTGCTACACGCCACTGACCACCCATCACAGCAGTCCCGGCGTTACGGTGTCCTTCCAGGGCATTCGGCGAGCCAAGCAGGATGTGCTACACGCCACTGACCACCCATCACAGCAGTCCCGGCGTTACGGTGTCCATCTTGGGCATTCGGCGAGCCAAGCAGGATGTGCATCACGCCACGTGACACCTCCAGCGATGAGCTGGCCTATGCTCAATGGAACACTGCCCGCCACATCTCTGTCAACCTTTTGTCTCTCCTCCTGCTCCTGCATGTAGTGCCTGGTGCCACGCTGCCCTGGGTAACGGATCTATCTGTGCGCGTGCCACCTCGGGCACTGCGGCGGGGCGGCTAGTACACGTTGCAAGTGCTGTACTGTGATGTCCTGCGGTGCCAGGCGGCAGAAGCAGGACCGAAGTACAGGAACGCCTGTGTCGTGTGCCCGTGTGAGCGAGGGCACGCTCCGCACTGGGACTTCTATGCCCTGTATGATACAGTGGCTCTTTACGTTTCCCGCGAATTCACTGTACCGGAGTTGCAGTTGTTTTGATGAGTGTAGTATGATGTAGCGTGCTGTGCCTTGGGACAGGTAGGGATCACGGATACGCTGGAGTTCGGAGATCGCCCGAGCACTTTACCTTTACCTTTACCCTTGGCGCACCCCATGCGCAGCCCCACGCAGCGCTCCTGCGCAGCACCACAGCGCGCCCGTGCGCAGCCCCACGCAGCGCTCATGCGCAGCCCCAAGCAGCGCTCATGCGCAGCCCCATGCTGCGCCCCTGCGTGTCCCCATGCTGCGCCCCTGCGCAGCCCCAAGCGGCGCTCACGCGCAGCCCCATGCCGCACCCCTGCGTGTCCCCATGCTGCGCCCCTGCGCAGCCCCAAGCATCGCTCATGCGCAGCCCCACGCAGCGCTCATGCACAGCCCCATGCTGCGCTCAAGCGGGGCCCCATGCTGCGCCCCTGCGCAGCCCCATGCCAGCCGCCCCCCTCCCCCCTTACAGCGCGAGGCCAACAGCCTGTGGGGAGGCCACGCATCGCGCTTGCAGCCCAGGCACCAATATCCTCCTGGTGAGGGCCTCGGCGGGGGGGACGCCAAAAGCCGGTCGTGAGCCCCCCCCCCCCCCATGCACGCCCCTTGGCACACCGCAGGCGCGGCCCCACGCAGCGCTCCTGCACAGCACCGTTGTGCGCCCGTGCGCATCACCATTGTGCGCCCGTGCGCGGCCCCATGCTGCGCCCATGCGCACCCCCATGCTGCGCCCCTGCGCAGCCCCACGCAGCGCTCATGCGCAGCCCCATCCTGCGCTCCGGCTGACACCTCCCACTCTGCCCCCCTTGCCGTGCGTAGTCACACGCTACGCCCCAGCGCGGCCCCACACTGTGCCCCGGCGCAGCCCCACGCAGCGCTCTTGCGCAGCCCCGCGCTTCTCCACGGCTTATTCCCACGCTGTGCGCATGCGCAGCCCCATGCCGCGCCCATGCGCGGCCGCACGCTGCGCCCCTTGCACAGCCACACGCTGCGCCCCTGCGCAGCCCCATGCCGCGCCCATGCGCGGCCCCATGCTGCGCTCCTGCGCAGCCCCACGCTGTGCCCCTACGCAGCCCCACGCTGCGGCCCTGCGCAGCCCCATGCGCAGCACCATGCTGCGCCCCTGTGCAGCTCCACGCTGTTGCGCCCCTGCGCAGCTCCATGCTGCTGCGCCCCTGTGCAGCCCCATACTGCCGCGCCCCTGCGCAGCCCCACGCTGTGCCCCTACGCAGCCCCACGCTGCAGCCCTGCGCAGCCCCATGCGCAGCACCATGCTGCGCCCCTGTGCAGGTCCACGCTGCTGCGCCCCTGCGCAGCTCCATGCTGCTGCGCCCCTGTGCAGCCCCATACTGCCGCGCCCCTGCGCAGCCCCACGCTGAGCCCCTGCGCAGCCCCATGTTGCTGCGCCCCTGCACAGCCCCATGCTGATGTGCCCCCCCGCAGCCCCATGCTGCCGCGCCCCTGCGCCGCCCCATACTGCTGCGCCCCTGCGCAGCCCCACGCTGCGCCCCTGCGCAGCCCCACGCTGCTGCGCCCCCCCGCAGCCTGATGCTGCTGCGCCCCTACGCAGCCCCGTGGCGCTGCGCCCCTGTGCAGCCCCCCGCTGCTGCGCCCCATGCGCAGCCCCATGCTGCTGCGCCCCTGCGCACCTCCAGGCTGCTGCGCCCCAACACAGCCCCATGCAGCTGCGCCCCTGCGCAGCCCTACGCTGCTGCGCCCCTACGCAACCCCACGCTGCTGCGCCCCTGCGCAGCCCCACGCTGCGCCCATGCTGCAGCCCCATGCGCGGCCCCATGCTGCTTTCCTGCCAGCCTCACGCTGCGCCCGTGCGCAGCCCCACGCTGCTGCGCCCCTACGCAACCCCATGCTGCTGCGCCCCTGCGCAGCCCCACGCTGCCGCGCCCCTGCGCAGCCCCACCCTACTGCGCCCCTGCGCAGCCCCACGCTGCTGCGCCCCTGCGCAACTCCATACTGCTGCGCCCTTGCACAGCGCCACGCTGCTGCGCCCCTGCGCAGCCCCACGCTATTGCGCCCCTACGCAGCCCCACGCTGCTGCGCCCCTGCGGAGCCCCATGCGCAGCCCCATGCTGCACCCCCCCGGAGCCCCACGCTGCCGCGCCCTGTCGCAGCCCCACGCTGCTGCTCCCCTGCGCAGCCCCACGCTGCTGCGCCCCTGCGCAGCCCCATGCGCAGCCCCATGCGGCGCCCCTGCGCAGCCCCACGCAGTTGCGCCCCTTCGCAGCCCCACGCTGCTGCGCCCCTGCGCAGCTCCATGCTGCTGTGCCCCTGCGTAAGTCCATGCTGCTGCGCCCCTGCAGAGCCCCACGCTGCTGCGCCCCTGTGCAGCCCCACGCTGCTGCGCCCCTGCGCAGCCCCACGCTGCGCCCATGCCGCAGCCCCATGCGCGGCCCCATGCTGCTCCCCTGCCAGCCCCACGCTACGCCCGTGCGCAGCCCCACGCTATTGCGCCCGTGCACAGCCCCATGCTGCTGCGCCACTGCGCAGCCCCACGCTGCTGCGCCCCTGCGCGGCTCCATACTGCTGCGCCCTTGCACAGCGCCACGCTGCTGCGCCCCTGCGCAGCCCCACGCTGTTGCGCCCCTACAAAGCCCCACACTGCTGCGCCCCTGTGCAGCCCCACGCTGCTGCACCCTTGCGCAGCCCCGGGCTGCTGCGCCCCTGCGCAGCCCCATGCGCAGCCCCATGCTGCACCCCCCCGCAGCCCCACGCTGCCGCGCCCCGTCGCAGCCCCACGCTGCTGCGCCCCTGCGCAGCCCCACGCTGCTGCGCCCCTGCGCAGCCCCATGCGCAGCCCCATGCGGCGCCCCTGCGCAGCCCCACGCAGTTGCGCCCCTTCGCAGCCGCACGCTGCTGCGCCCCTGCGCAGCTCCATGCTACTGTGCCCCTGCGTAAGTCCATGCTGCTGCGCCCCTGCAGAGCCCCACGCTGCTGCGCCCCTGTGCAGCCCGTCGCTGCTGCGCCCTTAGGCAGCTACATGCTGCCGCGCCCCTGCGCAGCCCCACGCTGCTGCGCCCCGGCGTAGCCCCACGCAGCTGCGCCCCTGCGCAGCCCCACGCTGCTGCACCCCTGCGCAACCCCACGCTATTGCGCCCCTGCGCAGCCCCACGCTGCTTCGCTCCTGCGCAGCCCCACGTTGCTGCGCCCCTGCGCAGCCCCGTGCTGCTGCGCCCGTGCGCAGCCCCACACTGCTGCGCCCGTGCGCAGCCCCACGCTGCTGCGCCCCTGCGCAGCCCCACGCTGCGCCCCTGCGCAGCCCCATGCTGCTGCGCCCCTGAACAGCCACACGCTGCTGCGCACCTGCGCAGCCCCACGCTGCTACGCCCCTGCGCAGCCCTACGCTGCTACGCCCCTGCGCAGCCCCACGCTGCTGCGCCCATCCGCTGCCCCACGCTGCGCCCCTGCGCAGCCCCACGCTGCTGCGCCCCTGCGCAGCCCCACACTGCTGCGCCCCTGCGCAGCCCCAAGCTGCTGTGCCCCTGCGCAGCCCCCGCGCAGCCCCGTGTTGCTGCGCCCCTGCGCAGCCCCATGCAGAGCCCCTGCGCAGCCCCACGCTGATGCGCCCCTCCGAAGCTTTGCGCTGCTGCGCCCCGGCGCAGCCCCGTGTTGCTGCACCTTTGCGCAACCCCTCGCTGCTGCGCCCCTGCGCAGCCCCATGCTGCTGCGCCCCTGCGCAGCCGCATGCTGCTGCGCCCCTGAACAGCCCCACGCTGCTGCGCCCCTGCGCACCCCCATGCTGCTGCGCCTCAGCGCAGCCCTATGTTGATGTGCCCCTGCACAGCCCCACACTGCTGCGCCCGTGCGCAGCCCCACGCTGCTGCGCCCCTGCGCAGCCCCATGCTGCTGCGCCCCTGAACAGCCCCACGCTGCTGCGCCCTTGCGCAGCCCCACGCTGCTACGCCCCTGCGCAGCCCCACGCTGCTGCGCCCCTGCGCAGCCCCACGTTGCTGCGCCCCTGCGCAGCCCCACGCTGCTGCGCCCCTGCGCAGCCCCACGCTGCTGTGCCCCCGTGCACCCCCCGCGCAGCCTCGTGTTGCTGCGCCCCTGCGCAGCCCCATGCAGAGCCCCTGCGCAGCCCCACGCTGCTGCGCCCCTCCGAAGCTTCACGCTGCTGCGCCCGTGCGCAGCCCCGTGTTGCTGCACCTTTGCGCAGTCCCTCGCTGCTGCGCCCCTACGCAGCCCCGTGCTACCGCGCCTTTGCGCAGCCCCACGCTGCTGCGCCGCTACGCAGCCCCATGCTGCGCCCCTGCGCAGCCCCACGCAACTGCGCCCCTGCGCAGCTCCATGCTGCTGCGCCCCTGCACA
Organism: Eutreptiella sp. 'Long Island Sound 2002'; assembly: GCA_964036045.1. Classification (NCBI taxonomy): domain Eukaryota; phylum Euglenozoa; class Euglenophyceae; order Eutreptiales; family Eutreptiaceae; genus Eutreptiella; species Eutreptiella sp. 'Long Island Sound 2002'. The sequence continues at coordinate 22,910,005 of OZ038378.1, read as the reverse complement.
GCCCCACGCTGCTGCGCCCCTGCGCAGCCCCACGCTGCTGCGCCCCTGCGCAGCTCCACTCTGCTGCGCCCCTGCGCAGCCCCACTCTGCTGCGTCGCTGCGCAGCCCCAGGCTGCTGCGCCCCTGCGCAGCCCCGCACTGTTGTGCCCCCGCGCAGACCTACGCTGCTGCGCCCCCCCGCAGCCCTAGGCAGCGCCCATGCGCCGCCCGACGCCGCGCAGTCCCGCGTTGCGCCCCAGCGCAGCCGCATCCTGCGCTCCAGCGCCGCCGCTGCCGCACCCCTGCGCGGCCCCATACCGCGCCCCTTGCACAGCCCCACGCTGCGCCCATGCGCAATTCCACGCTGCGCACAGCGCAGCCCCACGCAGCGCGTTAGCACAGCTGCATGCTGTGCCCTTTGCGCAGCCGCATGCTGCTCCCCAGCACAGTTCCACGCTGCGCACCTTGCGCAGCCGCAGGCCGCGGCCGCACGCTGCGTCACTAGCGCAGCCCTGTGCGCTGTTCCACGCTGCGCCTTGTGCAGCCCCACGCAACGCTCCTGAGCGGCCCCAGATTGCGCCTTAGTGCAGCCGCATGCCGCACCCTCTCACGGCCCCCTTGCGGCGCCCCTTCGGCGGCCTCGCGTTCCGCCCGAGCGCAGCCCCACGCTGCACTCCTTGCGCAGCCGCTGCGCCCCAGCCCAGCTCCAGGCTACGCAGCCGCATGCCGCACCCCTGCGCGGCCCCGCACTGCGCCCCTGCGCAGTCCTACGGAGCCCCCCTGCTCGGTCACCCAGCGCGTTCCATCGCAGCCACACGCAGCGCCCCCGGTGCAGCCAATGCGCCCCAGCCCAGCTCCACATGCTGCGCCCCTGCTCAGTCAAGCGCTGCGCCCCGGCCCCGGCGAAGCCCCATGCTGCGCCCCAGCAAAGCCCCCCACTGCGACGCTGCGCAGCCGTTGCACCCCAGCACAATCCCAGGCAACACCCCTGTGTAGCGGCCCCGCACCCCTGCGCTGTGCCCCGCTGTGCCCATGCACATCCCCACGCTTCCCCCGCCCCCTCCTAGGAAAAAACCACCGCAGCGCAGGTACACCCCCACCGCCCCACCCACACCGAACGCGTACCCCCCCCCCCCCCTGAAACCGGCAAGTGTCAACCCCCGGTGGCGCGGGGTGCTGCCACGGGCCGCCCGCTTCGACCCGACTTGGCGGGACCGAGTAAGCCGCCCTATGGCGGTTGGGAGCCCCTCGTTTTCTGGGTCCCCCTCCAGCTGTGCTGGTGCCTCGGGCGGGTCGACCTGAAACCTGAAACCTGAAACCATAAGCCCCCATAGGTCCCCACAGGCCCCCATGGGCCCCGATAGGTCCCCATAGGTCCCCAGGCGCCCGTAGGCCCCCATACGTCCCCATAGGTCCCCGTAGGCCCCCATAGGTCCCCATAGGTCCCCATAGGCCCCCAAAAGACCCCATAGGCCCCCACAGTTCCCCATAGGCCCCCATAGGTCACCATAGCCCCCCAAAGACCCCATTGGTCCCCATAGGCCCCCATAGGCCCCGATAGGTCCCCATACAACCCCATAGGCCCGCATAGGTCCCCATAGCCCCCCACAGGTCCCCATAGGTCCCCATAAGCCCCCATAGGCCCCGATAGGTCCCCATACGTCCCCATAGGCCCTCACAAGTCCCCATAGGTCCCCGTAGGCCCCCATAGGTCCCCATAGGTCCCCATAGGCCCCCAAAAGACCCCATAGGCCCCCACAGTTCCCCATAGGCCCCCATAGGTCACCATAGCCCCCCAAAGACCCCATTGGTCCCCATAGGCCCCCATACGCCCCGATAGGTCCCCATACAACCCCATAGGCCCCCATAGGTCCCCATAGCCCCCCACAGGTCCCCATAGGTCCCCATAGGCCCCCATAGGCCCCGATAGGTCCCCATACGTCCCCATAGGCCCTCACAAGTCCCATAGGTCCCCGTAGGCCCCCATAGGTCCCCATAGGTCCCCATAGGCCCCCAAAAGACCCCATAGGCCCCCACAGTTCCCCATAGGCCCCCATAGGTCACCATAGCCCCCCAAAGACCCCATAGGTCCCCATAGGCCTCCATAGCCCCGATAGGTCCCCATACAACCCCATAGGCCCCCATAGGTCCCTATAGCCCCCACAGGTCCCCATAGGTCCCCATAGGCCCCCATAGGCCCCGATAGGTCCCCATACGTCCCCATAGGCCCTCACAAGTCCCCATAGGTCGCCATAGGTCCCCATAGGTGCCCACGGCTCGGATAGGTCCCCATAGGTCCCCATAGGCCCCCATAGGCCCCCACAGTTCCCCGTACGCCCCCATAGGCCCCCATAGGTCCCCACAAGCCCCCATGGGCCCCCATAGGTCTCCATAGTCCCCCACAAGTCCCCATAAGCCCCCACAGGTCCCCATAGGTCCCCATAGGTGCCCACGGCTCGGATAGGTCCCCATAGGCCCCCACAGGCCCCCATAGGTCCCCCATAGGCACCCATAGGTCCCCATAGCCCCCAAAGCTCCCCATAGGCCCCCATAGGTCCCCATAGGTCCCCATAGGCCCCCATAGCTCCCCATAGCTCCCCATAGGCCCTCATAGGTCCCCATAGGTCCCCATAGGCCCCCATAGGTCCCCACAGGTTGCCATGGGTCCCCATAGGTCGCCATAGGCCCCCACAGGCCCCCATAGGTCCCAATAGGCCCCCATAGGTCCCCATAGGCCCCCACGGGTCACCGTAGGCCCCGAGAGGCCCCCATAGGCCCCCATAGGTCCCCATAGGCCCCCACAGGCCCCCATAGGCCCCCATAGTCCCCTTAGGCGGCCACTGCTCCGATAGGTCCCCATAGGCCCCACAGGCCCCCATAGGCCCCCATAGGTCCCCATAGGTCCCCATAGGCGCCCACAGGTCCCCATAGGTCCGCATAGGCCCCCATAGGTCCCCATAGGCCCCCATAGGCCCCCATAGGCCCGCATAGGTCCCCATAGGTCCCTGTAGGCCCCCACAGGCCCCCACAGACCCCCATAGGTCACCATAGGCCCCCAGAGGTCCCCGTAGGGCCCCCATAGGTCCCCACAGCCCCCATAGGCCCCGATAGGTCCCCATAGGCCCCCATGGGCCCCCATAGGCCCCCATAGGTCCGCGTAGGCCCCCAGAGACCCCCATAGGCCCCCATAGGTCCCAAAAGCCCCCATAGCCCCCATAGGTCCCCATAGGTCCCCCATACGCGCCCATAGGCCCCCATAGGTCCCCATAAGCCCCCACAGGTCCCCATAGGTCCCCATAGGCCCCCATAGGCCCCCATAGGCCCCCATAGGCCCCCATAGGTCCCCATAGGTCACCATAGGTCCCCATAGGTCCCCATAGGCCCCCACAAGTCCCCATAGGTCCCCATAGGACCCCATAGGTCACCATAGGTCCCCACAGGCCCCCATAGGTCCCCATAGGTCACCATAGGTCCCCATAGGCCGCCACAGGTCCCCATAGGTCCCCATAGTCCCCATAGGTCCCCATAGCCCCCCAAAGGTCCCCATAGGCCCCCATAGGTCCCCATAGGTCCCCAATAGGTCCCCATAGGTCCCCACAGGCCCGGATAGGTCCCCATGGGTCCCCATACGCCCCCATACGTCCCCATAGGCCCCCACAGGTCCCCATAGGTCCCCATAGGTCCCCATAGCTTCCCATAGGCCCCCATAGGTCCCCATAGGTCCCCGTAGGGCCCCATAGGTGCCCACAGCCCCCCATAGGCCCCCATAGTCCCCATAGGTCCCCATAGCCCCCCAAAGGTCCCCATAGGCACCCAATAGTCCCCATAGGCCCCCATAGGTCCCCATAGGTCCCCATAGGCTCCCATAGGTGCCCACGGCTCCCATAGGTCCCCATAGGCCCCCACAGCCCCCGATAGGTCCCCATACGTCCCCATAGGCCCTCACAAGTCCCCATAGGCCCCCATAGGCCCCCATAGGTCCCCAATAGGTCCCCATAGGTCCCCACAGGTCCGGATAGGTCCCCATAGGTCCCCATACGCCCCCATACGTCCCCCATAGGCCCCCACAGGTCCCCATAGGTCCCCATAGCTTCCCATAGGCCCCCATAGGTCCCCATAGGTCCCCATAGGCCCCCATAGGTGCCCACGGCTCCCATAGGTTCCCATAGGCCCGCATAGGTCCCCATAGGCCCCCACGGGTCACCGTAGGCCCCCACAGGCCCCCGTAGGCCCCCATAGGTCCCCATAGGCCCCCACAGGCCCCCATAGGTCCCCATAGGCCCCAAGTAGGTCCCCATAGGTCCCCAAGGTCCCAATTGGTCCCCATAGGCCCCCATAGGTCCCCATCAATCCCCATAGGTCCCCATAGCTCCCCATAGGGCCCCATAGGTCCCCATAGGTCCCCATAAGCCCCCATGGGTCCCCATATGCCCCCATAGGCCCCCATAGCTCCCTATAGGCTAAGTGTTTGCACTACGTGCGCACTGCGTGTGCACTGCGTGCGCACTGCGTGCATATTGCGCACGCAGAGGCTAGGATACTCACCCAAGAATACCTGTCATCTGTTTACTAGAGGGAAGACTGAAAGGTGTCAATACCATAGGGTTGGCTAGGTGTCCATCGATACTTCTGGTTGTAGTTATAACCAACAGCAGCGTCGAAGAAGAACTGTCCGGTCTTGGTGTCGACTCGCCACCATTGAGTATCGGCGATCGAGAGCCTTCGAGCAACGATGACCACGTTGGTCCCCATAGGTCTCCATAGGCCCCCATACGCCCCCAATAGGTCCCCATTGGGTCCCCATAGGCCCCCATAGGTCCCCATAGGCCCCCATAGGTGCCCATAGGCTCCCATAGGTCCCCATATGTTCCCACAGGCCCCCATAGGCCCCCATAGGTCCCCATAGCTCCCCATAGCTCCCCATAGCTCCCCATAGGCCCCCATAGGTCCCCATAGGTCCCCATAGGCCCCCATAGGTCCCCATAGGCCCCCATAGGTCCCCATAGGTCCCCATAGGCCCCCATAGGCCCCCATAGGTCCCCACAAGCCCCCATAGGCGCCTATAGGTGCCCATAGGCTCCCATAGGTCCCCATATGTTCCCACAGGCCCCCATAGGCCCCCATAGGTCCCCATAGCTCCCCATAGCTCCCCATAGCTCCCCATAGGCCCCCATAGGTCCCCATAGGTCCCCATAGGCCCCCATAGGTCCCCATAGGCCCCCATAGGTCCCCATAGGCCCCCACAAGCCCCCATAGGCGCCTATAGGTCCCCATAGGCCCCCATAGGCCCCCATAGGTCCCCATAGGTACCCATAGGCCCCCATAGGTCCCCATAGGCCCCCATAGGTCCCCATAGGTACCCATAGGCCCCCATAGGTCCCCATAGGCCCCCATAGGTCCCCATAGGTCCCCATAGGCCCCCATAGGTCGCCATAGGTCCCCGTAGGCCCTCACAGGCCCCCATAGGTCCCCATAGGCCACCATACGTCCCCAAAGCTCCCCGTAGGCCCCCATAGGTCCCCATAGGCCCCAATAGGTCCCCATAGGTCCCCATAGGCCCCCACAGCCCCCCATAGGTCCCCATAGTCCCCATAGGTCCCCATAGCCCCCCAAAGGTCCCCATAGGCCCCCATAGGTCCCCATAGGTCCCCAATAGGTCCCCATAGGTCCCCACAGGCCCGGATAGGTCCCCATAGGTCCCCATACGCCCCTATACGTCCCCCATAGGCCCCCACAGGTCCCCATAGGTCCCCATAGCTTCCCATAGGCCCCCATAGGTCCCCATAGGTCCCCATAGGCCCCCATAGGTGCCCACGGCTCCCATAGGTTCCCATAGGCCCGCATAGGTCCCCATAGGCCCCCACGGGTCACCGTAGGCCCCCACAGGCCCCCGTAGGCCCCCATAGGTCCCCATAGGCCCCCACAGGCCCCCATAGGTCCCCATAGGCCCCAAGTAGGTCCCCATAGGTCCCCAAGGTCCCAATTGGTCCCCATAGGCCCCCATAGGTCCCCATCGGTCCCCATAGGTCCCCATAGCTCCCCATAGGGCCCCATAGGTCCCCATAGGTCCCCATAAGCCCCCATGGGTCCCCATATGCCCCCATAGGCCCCCATAGCTCCCTATAGGCTAAGTGTTTGCACTACGTGCGCACTGCGTGTGCACTGCGTGCGCACTGCGTGCATATTGCGCACGCAGAGGCTAGGATACTCACCCAAGAATACCTGTCATCTGTTTACTAGAGGGAAGACTGAAAGGTGTCAATACCATAGGGTTGGCTAGGTGTCCATCGATACTTCTGGTTGTAGTTATAACCAACAGCAGCGTCGAAGAAGAACTGTCCGGTCTTGGTGTCGACTCGCCACCATTGAGTATCGGCGATCGAGAGCCTTCGAGCAACGATGACCACGTTGGTCCCCATAGGTCTCCATAGGCCCCCATACGCCCCCAATAGGTCCCCATGGGTCCCCATAGGCCCCCATAGGTCCCCATAGGCCCCCATAGGTGCCCATAGGCTCCCATAGGTCCCCATATGTTCCCACAGGCCCCCATAGGCCCCCATAGGTCCCCATAGCTCCCCATAGCTCCCCATAGCTCCCCATAGGCCCCCATAGGTCCCCATAGGTCCCCATAGGCCCCCATAGGTCCCCATAGGCCCCCATAGGTCCCCATAGGTCCCCATAGGCCCCCATAGGCCCCCATAGGTCCCCACAAGCCCCCATAGGCGCCTATAGGTGCCCATAGGCTCCCATAGGTCCCCATATGTTCCCACAGGCCCCCATAGGCCCCCATAGGTCCCCATAGCTCCCCATAGCTCCCCATAGCTCCCCATAGGCCCCCATAGGTCCCCATAGGTCCCCATAGGCCCCCATAGGTCCCCATAGGCCCCCATAGGTCCCCATAGGCCCCCACAAGCCCCCATAGGCGCCTATAGGTCCCCATAGGCCCCCATAGGCCCCCATAGGTCCCCATAGGTACCCATAGGCCCCCATAGGTCCCCATAGGCCCCCATAGGTCCGCATAGGTACCCATAGGCCCCCATAGGTCCCCATAGGCCCCCATAGGTCCCCATAGGTCCCCATAGGCCCCCATAGGTCGCCATAGGTCCCCGTAGGCCCTCACAGGCCCCCATAGGTCCCCATAGGCCACCATACGTCCCCAAAGCTCCCCGTAGGCCCCCATAGGTCCCCATAGGCCCCAATAGGTCCCCATAGGTCCCCATAGGCCCCCATAGTCCCCATAGGTCCCCATAGCCCCCCAAAGGTCCCCATAGGCCCCCATAGGTCCCCATAGGTCCCCAATAGGTCCCCATAGGTCCCCACAGGCCCGGATAGGTCCCCATAGGTCCCCATACGCCCCCATACGTCCCCCATAGGCCCCCACAGGTCCCCATAGGTGCCCATAGGTCCCCATAGCTTCCCATAGGCCCCCATAGGTCCCCATAGGTCCCCATAGTCCCCATAAGTCCCCATAGCCCCCCAAAGGTCCCCATAGGCCCCCAATAGGTCCCCATAGGCCCCCATAGGTCCCCACAGGCCCCCATAGGTCCCCATAGGTCCCCATAGGCCCCCATAGGTGCCCACGGCTCCCATAGGTCCCCATAGGCCCCCACAGCCCCCCATAGGTCCCCATAGGCCCCCACAGGTCCCCATAGCCCCCCAAAGGTCCCCATAGGCCCCCATAGGTCCCCATAGGTGCCCAGGGCTCCCATAGGTCCCCATAGGCCCCCACAGCCCCCCATAGGTCCCCATAGGCCCCCACAGGTCCCCATAGCCCCCCAAAGGTCCCCATAGGCCCCCATAGGCCCCCATGGGTCCCCAATAGGTCCCCATAGGTCCCCACAGGCCCGGATAGGTCCCCATAGGTCCCCATACGCCCCCATACGTCCCCCATAGGCCCCCAAAGGTCCCCATAGGTCCCCATAGGTCCCCAGAGGCCCCCATAGGTGCCCACGGCTCCCATAGGTTCCCATAGGCCCGCATAGGTCCCCACGGGTCACCGTAGGCCCCCACAGGCCCCCGTAGGCCCCCATAGGTCCCCATAGGCCCCCACAGGCCCCCATAGGTCCCCATAGGCCCCCAGTAGGTCCCCATAGGTCCCCAAGGTCCCCATAGGTCCCAATAGGTCCCCATAGGCCCCCATAGGTCCCCATCGGTCCCCATAGGTCCCCATAGCTCCCCATAGGCCCCCATAGGTCCCCATAGGTCCCCATAAGCCCCCATGGGTCCCCATATGCCCCCATAGGCCCCCATAGCTCCCCATAGGCTAAGTGTTTGCACTGCGTGCGCACTGCGTGCGCACTTCGTGCATATTGCGCACGCAGAGGCTAGGATACTCACCCAAGAATACCTGTCATCTGTTTACTAGAGGGAAGACTGAAAGGTGTCAATACCATAGGGTTGGCTAGGTGTCCATCGATACTTCTGGTTGTAGTTATAACCAACAGCAGCGTCGAAGAAGAACTGTCCGGTCTTGGTGTCGACTCGCCACCATTGAGTATCGGCGATCGAGAGCCTTCGAGCGACGATGACCACGTTGGTCCCCATAGGTCTCCATAGGCCCCCATACGCCCCCAATAGGTCCCCATGGGTCCCCATAGGCCCCCATAGGTCCCCATAGGCCCCCATAGGTGCCCATAGGCTCCCATAGGTCCCCATATGTTCCCACAGGCCCCCAAAAGCCCCCATAGGTCCCCATAGGTCCCCATAGCTCCCCATAGCTCCCCATAGTTCCCCATAGGTCCCCATAGGTCCCCATAGGCCCCCATAGGTCCCCATAGGCCCCCATAGGTCCCCATAGGTCCCCATAGGCCCCCATAGGTCCCCATAGGTCCCCATAGGCCCCCAAAAGCCCCCATAGGCGCCCATAGGTCCCCATAGGCCCCCATAGGTCCCCATAGCTCCCCATAGGTACCCGTAGGCCCCCATAGGTCCCCATAGGCCCCCATAGGTCCGCATAGGTACCCATAGGCCCCCATAGGTCCCCATAGGCCCCCAAAGGTCCCCATAGGTCCCCATAGGCCCCCATAGGTCGCCATAGGTCCCCGTAGGCCCTCACAGGCCCCCATAGGTCCCCATAGGCCGCCATACGCCCCCATAGCTCCCCATAGGCCCCCATAGGTCCCCATAGGCCCCAATAGGTCCCCATAGGTCCCCATAGGCCCCCATAGGCCCCCATACGCCCCCATAGCTCCGCATAGGCCCCGATAGGTCCCCATGGGTCCCCATAGGCCCCCATAGGTCCCCGTAGGCCCTCACAGGCCCCCATAGCTCCCCATAGGCCCCCATAGGTCCCCATAGGCCCCAATAGGTCCCCATAGGTCCCCATAGGCCCCCATACGCCCCCATAGCTCCGCATAGGCCCCGATAGGTCCCCATGGGTCCCCATAGGCCCCCATAGGTCCCCATAGGCCCCCATAGGTCCCCATAGGTCCCCATAGGCCCCCGGAGGTCCCCATAGGTCCCCATAGGCCCCCAAAGGTGCCCATAGGCTCCCATAGGTCCCCATATGTTCCCACAGGCCCCCATAAGCCCCCATAGGTCCCCATAGGTCCCCAATGGCCTCCATAGGTCCCCATAGGTCCCCGTAGGCCCCCACAGGCCAACATGGGCCCACATAGGTCCCCATAGGCCCCCATAGGTCCCCATAGGCCCCCATAGTTCCCCATAGCTCCCCATAGCTCCCCATAGCTCCCCATAGGCCCCCATAGGTCCCCATAAGTCCCCATAGGCCACCATAGGTGCCCACGGCACCCATAGGTCCCCATAGGCCCCCATAGGCCCCCATAGGCCCCCATAGGTCCCTATAGGACCCCATAGGCCCCCAGGGGGCCTATGGGGGCCAATGGGGACCTATGGGGACCTATTGGGGCCTATGGGGACCTATGGGGGCCTATGGGGAGCTATGGGGACCTATAGCGGCCTATGGGGACCTATGGGGGCCTGTGGGGGCCTACGAGGACCTATGGGGACCTATGGGGGTCTATGGGGGCCTATGGGGACCTAAGGGGACCTGTGGGGGCCTATGGGGACCTATCGGGGCTTGTGGGGACCTATGGGGGCCTATGGGGAGCTATGGGGGCCTATGGGGACCGATGGGGACCTATGGGGACCTATGGGGGCCTATGGGGGCCTATGGGGACCTATGGGGACCTATTGGGGCCTATGGGGACCCATGGGGGCCTATGGGGACCTATGGGGACCTTTGGGGGCCTATGGGGAACTGTGGGGACCTATGGGGGCCTATGGGGGCCTATGGGGACCTATGGGGCCCTATGAGGGCCTATGGAGGTCTATCGAGACCTATGGGGGCCTATGGGGGCATGTGGGGGCCTACGGGGACCTATGGGGACCTATGGGGGCCTATGGGGACCTATGGGGGCCTATGGGGACCTATGGGGGCCTATGGGTACCTATGGGGACCTATGGGGGCCTATGGGTACCTATGGGGACCTATGGGGACCTACGGGGACCTGTCGGGGCGTATGGGGGCCTGTGGGGGCCTATGGGGACCTATGGGCGCCTATGGGGGCTTGTGGGGGCCTATGGGGACCTATGGGGGCCTATGGGGACCTATGGGGACCTATGGGGGCCTATGGGCACCTATGGGGGCCTATGGGGACCTATGGGGGCCTATGCGGAGCTATCGGGAGCTATGGGGGCCTATGGGGAGCTATGGGGGCCTTTGGGGGCCTATGGGGGCCTATGGGGACCTATGGGGTCCGATGGGGGCCTATGGGCACCTATGGGGGCCTATGGGGACCTATGGGGACCTATCGGGGCCTATGGGGAGCTATGGGGGCCTATGGGGGCCTATGGGGGCCTATGGAGGTCTATCGGGACCTATGGGGGCCTATGGCGGCCTATGGGGGCCTACGGGGACCTATGGGGACCCATGGGGACCTATCGGGGCCTATGGGGGCCTGTGGGGACCTATGGGCGCCTGTGGGGGCCTATGGCGACCTATGGGGGCCTATGGCACCTATGGGGGCCTATGGGGACGACTTCTCTGCAGTTGTGGACGTGGCCATACCAATCGATGATCTTGAGCATCTCGGTTCGAGAATCACCTTGAAGTCGACCAAGGTTTTGGTGAACGCACTATTTGTCGGGAAGAGTACTCTGCAGGGCGAATTGAACCGCCTCTACGGATACGAGGCTCGCTGCAGAGTCGGCAATGATGACGTCGAGATCCGGGTAGTGTTGACTATGTACACTTTGTCGATGGGCCTCTTCTAGGGGAAATGGTTGACAATTCAAATATGCCACATCCTAAATGCTTGGGAAGCCAAAAAAACCTTGGTACGGAACCAAAAACTTGTGAAAAGGGGCCAAAATTAGGGTGCGAGTATTTGCCGACATCCAAAACTTCGCACTGCGTGCACACTGCGAGCATGGCATTCCCATAGGTCCCCATAGGCCCCCATAGGTCCCCATAGGTCCCCGTAGGCCCCCACAGGCCCCCATAGGCGCCCATAGGTCCCCATAGGTCCCCATGGGTCCCCATAGGCCCCCACAGGTCCCCATAGGTCCCCATAGGCCCCCATAGGCCCCCATAGGTCCCCATAGGTCCCCGTAGGCCCCCATAGGTCCCCATAGGTCCCCATAGGCCCCCACAGGTCCCCATAGGTCCCCATAGGCCCCCATAGCTCCCCATAGGCCCCCATAGGTCCCCACAAGCCCCGATAGGTCCCCATAGGCCCCCACAGGTCCCCATAGGTCCCCATAGGCCCCCATAGGCGTATGGGGAACTATGGGGGCCTATGGGGGCCTATGGGTGCCTATGGGGACCTATGGGGAGCTATGGGGGCCTATGGGGGCCTATGGGGACCTATGGTGCCCATAGGCCCCCATAGGTCCGCATAGGTACCCATAGGCCCCCATAGGTCCCCATAGGTCCCCATAGGCCCCCAGAGGTCACCATAGGTCCCCGTAGGCCCCCACAGGCCCCCATAGGTCCCCATAGGCCGCTATCGGTCCCCATAGGTCCCCATAGGCCCCCAAAGGTGCCCATAGGCTCCCATAGGTCCCCATATGTTCCCACAGGCCCCCATAAGCCCCCATAGGTCCCCATAGGTCCCCAATGGCCTCCATAGGTCCCCATAGGTCCCCGTAGGCCCCCACAGGCCAACATGGGCCCACATAGGTCCCCATAGGCCCCCATAGGTCCCCATAGGCCCCCATAGTTCCCCATAGCTCCCCATAGCTCCCCATAGCTCCCCATAGGCCCCCATAGGTCCCCATAAGTCCCCATAGGCCACCATAGGTGCCCACGGCACCCATAGGTCCCCATAGGCCCCCATAGGCCCCCATAGGCCCCCATAGGTCCCTATAGGACCCCATAGGGGGCCAATGGGGACCTATGGGGACCTATTGGGGCCTATGGGGACCTATGGGGGCCTATGGGGAGCTATGGGGACCTATAGCGGCCTATGGGGACCTATGGGGGCCTGTGGGGGCCTACGAGGACCTATGGGGACCTATGGGGGCCTATGGGGGCCTATGGGGACCTAAGGGGACCTGTGGGGGCCTATGGGGACCTATCGGGGCTTGTGGGGACCTATGGGGGCCTATGGGGAGCTATGGGGGCCTATGGGGACCGATGGGGACCTATGGGGGCCTATGGGGGCCTATGGGGACCTATGGGGACCTATTGGGGCCTATGGGGACCCATGGGGGCCTATGGGGACCTATGGGGACCTTTGGGGGCCTATGGGGACCTGTGGGGACCTATGGGGGCCTATGGGGGCCTATGGGGACCTATGGGGCCCTATGAGGGCCTATGGAGGTCTATCGAGACCTATGGGGGCCTATGGGGGCATGTGGGGGCCTACGGGGACCTATGGGGACCTATGGGGGCCTATGGGGACCTATGGGGGCCTATGGGGACCTATGGGGGCCTATGGGTACCTATGGGGACCTATGGGGACCTACGGGGACCTGTCGGGGCGTATGGGGGCCTGTGGGGGCCTATGGGGACCTATGGGCGCCTATGGGGGCTTGTGGGGGCCTACGGGGACCTATGGGGACCTATGGGGGCCTATGGGGACCTATGGGGACCTATGGGGGCCTATGGGCACCTATGGGGGCCTATGGGGACCTATGGGGGCCTATGCGGAGCTATCGGGAGCTATGGGGGCCTATGGGGAGCTATGGGGGCCTTTGGGGGCCTATGGGGGCCTATGGGGACCTATGGGGTCCGATGGGGGCCTATGGGCACCTATGGGGGCCTATGGGGACCTATGGGGACCTATCGGGGCCTATGGGGAGCTATGGGGGCCTATGGGGGCCTATGGGGGCCTATGGAGGTCTATCGGGACCTATGGGGGCCTATGGCGGCCTATGGGGGCCTACGGGGACCTATGGGGACCCATGGGGACCTATCGGGGCCTATGGGGGCCTGTGGGGACCTATGGGCGCCTGTGGGGGCCTATGGCGACCTATGGGGGCCTATGGCACCTATGGGGGCCTATGGGGACGACTTCTCTGCAGTTGTGGACGTGGCCATACCGATCGATGATCTTGAGCATCTCGGTTCGAGAATCACCTTGAAGTCGACCAAGGTTTTGGTGAACGCACTATTTGTCGGGAAGAGTACTCTGCAGGGCGAATTGAACCGCCTCTACGGATACGAGGCTCGCTGCAGAGTCGGCAATGATGACGTCGAGATCCGGGTAGTGTTGACTATGTACACTTTGTCGATGGGCCTCTTCTAGGGGAAATGGTTGACAATTCAAATATGCCACATCCTAAATGCTTGGGAAGCCAAAAAAACCTTGGTACGGAACCAAAAACTTGTGAAAAGGGGCCAAAATTAGGGTGCGAGTATTTGCCGACATCCAAAACTTCGCACTGCGTGCACACTGCGAGCATGGCATTCCCATAGGTCCCCATAGGCCCCCATAGGTCCCCATAGGTCCCCGTAGGCCCCCACAGGCCCCCATAGGCGCCCATAGGTCCCCATAGGTCCCCATGGGTCCCCATAGGCCCCCACAGGTCCCCATAGGTCCCCATAGGCCCCCATAGGCCCCCATAGGTCCCCATAGGTCCCCGTAGGCCCCCATAGGTCCCCATAGGTCCCCATAGGCCCCCACAGGTCCCCATAGGTCCCCATAGGCCCCCATAGCTCCCCATAGGCCCCCATAGGTCCCCACAAGCCCCGATAGGTCCCCATAGGCCCCCACAGGTCCCCATAGGTCCCCATAGGCCCCCATAGGCGTATGGGGAACTATGGGGGCCTATGGGGGCCTATGGGTGCCTATGGGGACCTATGGGGAGCTATGGGGGCCTATGGGGGCCTATGGGGACCTATGGTGCCCATAGGCCCCCATAGGTCCGCATAGGTACCCATAGGCCCCCATAGGTCCCCATAGGTCCCCATAGGCCCCCAGAGGTCACCATAGGTCCCCGTAGGCCCCCACAGGCCCCCATAGGTCCCCATAGGCCGCTATCGGTCCCCATAGCTCCCCATAGGCCCCCATAGGTCCCCATAGGCCCAAATAGGTCCCCATAGGCCCCAATAGGTCCCCATAGGTCCCCATAGGCCCCCATAGGCCCCCAATAGGTCCCCATAGGTCTCCATAGGCCCACATACGCCCCCATAGCTCCCCATAGGCCCCGATAGGTCCCCATGGGTCCCCATAGGCCACCATAGGTCCCCATAGGCCCCCAGAGGTCCCATAGGTCCCCATAGGCCCCCATAGGTGCCCATAGGCTCCCATGGGTCCCCATATGTTCCCACAAGCCCCCATAGGCCCCCATAGCTCCCCATAGCTCCCCATAGCTCCCCATAGCTCCCCATAGGCCCCCATAGGTCCCCATAGGTCCCCATAGGCCCCCATAGGTGCCCATAGGCCCCCATATGTCCCCATAGGTCCCCATAGGCCCCCATAGGTCCCCATAGCTCCCCATAGGTACCCATAGGCGCCCATAGGTCCCCATAGGCCCCCATAGGTTCCCATAGGTCCCCGTAGGCCCCCACACGCCCCCATAGGCCCCCATAGGTCCCGATAGACCTCCATAGGCCCCCATAGGGCCCCATAGGTCCCCATAGGCCCCCATAGGTCCCCGTAGGCCCCCATAGGTCCCCACAGGTCCCCGTAGGCCCCCACAGGTCCCCATAGGTCCCCATAGGTCCCTATAGGCCCCCATAGGCCCCCATAGGCCCCCATAGGTCCCCACAAGCCCCGATAGGTCCCCATAGGCCCCCACAGGTCCCCATAGGTCCCCATAGGCCTATGGGGACCTATGGGGGCCTATGGGGACCTATGGGGAGCTATGGGGGCTTATGGGGACCTATGGTGCCCATAGGCCCCCATAGGTCCGCATAGGTACCCATAAGCCCCCGTAGGTCCCCATAGGCCCCCATAGGTCCCCATAGGCCTCCATAGGTCACCATAGGTCCCCGTAGGCCCCCACAGGCCCCCATAGGTCCCCATAGGCCGCCATAGGTCCCCATAGCTCCCCATAGGCCCCCATAGGTCCCCATAGGCCCCAATAGGTCCCCATAGGTCCCCATAGGCCCCCATAGGCCCCGGATAGGTCCCCATAGGTCTCCATAGGCCCCCATACGCCCCATAGGCCCCGATAGGTCCCCATGGGTCCCCATAGGCGCCCATAGGTGCCCATAGGCTCCCATAGGCCCCCATAGGTCCCCATAGGTCCCCATAGGCCCCCATAGGTCCCCATAGGTCCCCATAGGCCCCCACAAGCCCCCATAGGCGCCCATAGGTCCCCATAGGCCCCCATAGGTCCCCATAGGTCCCCATAGGCCCCCATAGGTCCCCATAGCTCCCCATAGGTACCCATAGGCCCCCATAGGTCCCCATAGGCCCCCATAGGTCCCCATAGGTCCCCGTAGGCCCCCACACGCCCCCATAGGCCCCCGTAGGTCCCGATAGACCTCCATAGGCCCCCATAGGGCCCCATAGGTTCCCATAGGCTCGCATAGGTCCCCGTAGGCCCCCATAGGTCCCCACAGGTCCCCATAGGCCCCCACAGGTCCCCATGGGCCCCCATGGGTCCCCACAGGCCCCAAAAGGTCCCCATAGGTCCCCATAGGCCCCCATAGGCCCCCATAGGTCCCCACAAGCCCCGATAGGTCCCCATAGGCCCCCACAGGTCCCCATAGGTCCCCATAGGCCCCCATAGGTCCCCATAGGTCCCCATAGGCCCCCATAGGCCCCCAATAGGTCCCCATAGGTCCCCATAGGCCCCCATACGCCCCCATAGCTCCCCATAGGCCCCGATAGGTCCCCATGGGTCCCCATAGGCCCCCATAGGTCCCCATAGGTCCCCATAGGCCCCCATAGGCCCCCATAGGCCCCCATAGGTCCCCACAAGCCCCGATAGGTCCCCATAGGCCCCCACAGGTCCCCATAGGTCCCCATAGGCCCCCATAGGTCCCCATAGGTCCCCATAGGCCCCCATAGGCCCCCAATAGGTCCCCATAGGTCCCCATAGGCCCCCATACGCCCCCATAGCTCCCCATAGGCCCCGATAGGTCCCCATGGGTCCCCATAGGCCCCCATAGGTGCCCATAGGCCCCCATAGGTCCCCATAGGTCCCCATAGACCCCCATAGGTGCCCATAGGCTCCCATAAGTCCCCATATGTTCCCACAAGCCCCCATAGGCCCCCATAGGTCCCCATAGGTCCCCAATGGCCCCCATAGGTCCCCATAGGTCCCCGTAGGCCCCCACAGGCCCACATGGGCCCACATGGATCCCCATACGCCCCCATAGGTCCCCATGCGTGCCCATAGGCCCCCATAGGTCCCACAGGCCCCCATAGGCCCCGATAGGTCCCCTTAGGTCCCCATAGGTCCCCATAGGCCCCCATAGTTCCCCATAGCTCCCCATAGCTCCCCAAAGCTCCCCATAGGCCCCCATAGGTCCCCATAGGTCCCCGTAGGCCACCATAGGTGCCCATAGGCCCCCATAGGCCCCCACAGGCCCAAATGGGCCCACATGGATCCCCATACGCCCCCATAGGTCCCCATGCGTCCCCATTGGCCCCCATAGGTCCCACAGGCCCCCATAGGCCCCGATAGGTCCCCTTAGGTCCCCATAGGTCCCCATAGGCCCCCATAGTTCCCCATAGCTCCCCATAGCTCCCCATAGCTCCCCATAGGCCCCCATAGGTCCCCATAGGTCCCTGTAGGCCACCATAGGTGCCCACGGCTCCCATAGGTCCCCATGGGCCCCTATAGGACCCCATAGGCGGCCCCCATAGGTGCCCACGGTTCCCATACGTCCCCATAGGCCCCCATAGGTGCCATAGGCCCCCATAGGTCCGCATAGGTACCCATAAGCCCCCGTAGGTCCCCATAGGCCCCCATAGGTCCCCATAGGCCTCCATAGGTCACCATAGGTCCCCGTAGGCCCCCACAGGCCCCCATAGGTCCCCATAGGCCGCCATAGGTCCCCATAGCTCCCCATAGGCCCCCATAGGTCCCCATAGGCCCCAATAGGTCCCCATAGGTCCCCATAGGCCCCCATAGGCCCCGGATAGGTCCCCATAGGTCTCCATAGGCCCCCATACGCCCCATAGGCCCCGATAGGTCCCCATGGGTCCCCATAGGCGCCCATAGGTGCCCATAGGCTCCCATAGGCCCCCATAGGTCCCCATAGGTCCCCATAGGCCCCCATAGGTCCCCATAGGTCCCCATAGGCCCCCACAAGCCCCCATAGGCGCCCATAGGTCCCCATAGGCCCCCATAGGTCCCCATAGGTCCCCATAGGCCCCCATAGGTCCCCATAGCTCCCCATAGGTACCCATAGGCCCCCATAGGTCCCCATAGGCCCCCATAGGTCCCCATAGGTCCCCGTAGGCCCCCACACGCCCCCATAGGCCCCCGTAGGTCCCGATAGACCTCCATAGGCCCCCATAGGGCCCCATAGGTTCCCATAGGCTCGCATAGGTCCCCGTAGGCCCCCATAGGTCCCCACAGGTCCCCATAGGCCCCCACAGGTCCCCATGGGCCCCCATGGGTCCCCACAGGCCCCAAAAGGTCCCCATAGGTCCCCATAGGCCCCCATAGGCCCCCATAGGTCCCCACAAGCCCCGATAGGTCCCCATAGGCCCCCACAGGTCCCCATAGGTCCCCATAGGCCCCCATAGGTCCCCATAGGTCCCCATAGGCCCCCATAGGCCCCCAATAGGTCCCCATAGGTCCCCATAGGCCCCCATACGCCCCCATAGCTCCCCATAGGCCCCGATAGGTCCCCATGGGTCCCCATAGGCCCCCATAGGTCCCCATAGGTCCCCATAGGCCCCCATAGGCCCCCATAGGCCCCCATAGGTCCCCACAAGCCCCGATAGGTCCCCATAGGCCCCCACAGGTCCCCATAGGTCCCCATAGGCCCCCATAGGTCCCCATAGGTCCCCATAGGCCCCCATAGGCCCCCAATAGGTCCCCATAGGTCCCCATAGGCCCCCATACGCCCCCATAGCTCCCCATAGGCCCCGATAGGTCCCCATGGGTCCCCATAGGCCCCCATAGGTGCCCATAGGCCCCCATAGGTCCCCATAGGTCCCCATAGACCCCCATAGGTGCCCATAGGCTCCCATAGGTCCCCATATGTTCCCACAAGCCCCCATAGGCCCCCATAGGTCCCCATAGGTCCCCAATGGCCCCCATAGGTCCCCATAGGTCCCCGTAGGCCCCCACAGGCCCACATGGGCCCACATGGATCCCCATACGCCCCCATAGGTCCCCATGCGTGCCCATAGGCCCCCATAGGTCCCACAGGCCCCCATAGGCCCCGATAGGTCCCCTTAGGTCCCCATAGGTCCCCATAGGCCCCCATAGTTCCCCATAGCTCCCCATAGCTCCCCAAAGCTCCCCATAGGCCCCCATAGGTCCCCATAGGTCCCCGTAGGCCACCATAGGTGCCCATAGGCCCCCATAGGCCCCCACAGGCCCAAATGGGCCCACATGGATCCCCATACGCCCCCATAGGTCCCCATGCGTCCCCATTGGCCCCCATAGGTCCCACAGGCCCCCATAGGCCCCGATAGGTCCCCTTAGGTCCCCATAGGTCCCCATAGGCCCCCATAGTTCCCCATAGCTCCCCATAGCTCCCCATAGCTCCCCATAGGCCCCCATAGGTCCCCATAGGTCCCTGTAGGCCACCATAGGTGCCCACGGCTCCCATAGGTCCCCATGGGCCCCTATAGGACCCCATAAGCGGCCCCCATAGGTGCCCACGGTTCCCATACGTCCCCATAGGCCCCCATAGGTGCCATAGGCCCCCATAGGTCCCCATACGCCCCCACAGGCCCCCATAGGTCCCCACAGCCCTCCATAGGCCCTGATAGGTCCCCATGGGTCCCCATAGGTCCCCATAGGTCCCTGTAGGCCCCCACATGCCCCCATAGGCCCCCATAGGTACCCACAAGCCCCGATAGGTCCCCATAGGCCCCCACAGGTCCCCATAGGTCCCCATAGGCCCCCATAGGCCTATGGGGAACTATGGAGGCCTATGGGTGCCTATGGGGACCTATGGGGGCCTATGGGTACCTATGCGGACCTATGGGGGCCTATAGGTCCCCATAGGCCCCCATAGGTCGCCATAGGTCCCCATAGGCCCCCATAGGCCTATGGGGAACTATGGAGGCCTATGGGTGCCTATGGGGACCTATGGGGGCCTATGGGTACCTATGCGGACCTATGGGGGCCTATAGGTCCCCATAGGCCCCCATAGGTCGCCATAGGTCCCCGTAGGCCGCCATTGGTCCCCGTAGCTCCACATAGGCCCCCATAGGTCCCCATAGGCCCCAATAGGTCCCCATAGGTCCCCATAGGCCCCCATAGGCCCCCAATAGGTCCCCATAGGTCCCCATAGGTCTCCATAGGCCCCCATACGCCCCCATAGCTCCCCATAGGCCCCGATAGGTCCCCATGGGTCCCCATAGGCCCTCATAGGTCCCCATAGGCCCCCATACGTCCCCATAGGTCCCCAAACGCCCCTAGAGGCCCCCATAGGTCCCCATAGGCCCCCATAGGTGCCCATAGGCTCCCATAGGTCCCCATATGTTCCCACAGGCCCCCATAGGCCCCCATAGGTCCCCATAGGTCCCCATTGGCCCCCATAGGTCCCCATAGGTCCCCGTAGGCCCCCACAGGCCCACATGGGCCCACATAGGTCCCCATAGGCCCCCATAGGTCCCCATGCGTCCCCATAGGCCCTGATTGGTCCCCACAGGCCCCCATAGGCCCCGATAGGTCCCCTTAGGTCCCCATAGGTCCCCATAGGTCCCCATAGGCCCCCATAGGTCCCCATAGTTCCCCATAGCTCCCCATAGGCCCCCATAGGTCCCCATAGGTCCCCATAGGCCCCCAAAGCTCCCCATAGGTCCCCATAGTTCCCCATAGGTCCCCATAGGCCCCCATAAGTCCCCATAGCCCCCCATAGGCCACCATAGGTCCCTATAGGACCCCATAGGGCCCCATAGGTGCCCACAGTTCCCATACGTCCCCATAGGCCCCCATAGGTGCCATAGGCCCCCATAGTTCGCCATAGGCCCTCATTGGTCCCCACAAGCCCCCATAGGCCCCGATAGGTCCCCATAGGTCCCCATAGGTCCCCATAGGCCCCCACATGCCCCCATAGGCCACCATAAGTCCCGATAGACCTCCATAGGCCCCCATTGGGCCCCATAGGTCCCCATAGGCCCCCATAGGTCCCCGTAGGCCCCCACAGGTCCCCACAGGTCCCCATAGGCCCCCGCAGTTCCCCATAGGTCCCCATGGGCCCCCTGGGTCCCCATAGGCCCCAATAGGTCCCCATAGGTCCCCATAGGCCCCCATAGGCCCCCATAGGTCCCCATGGGGCCTATGGGCACCATAGGTCCCCATACGGGCCTATGGGGACCTGTGGGGACCTATGGGGGCCTACGGGGAACTATGGGGGACTATGGGGACCTATGGGGCCCTATGGGGGCCTATGGAGGTCTATCGGGACCTATGGGGGCCTATGGGGGCGTGTGGGGGCCTACGGGGACCTATGGGGGGACCTATGGGGGCCTATGGGAACCTATGGGGGCCTATGGGTACCTATGGGGAGCTATGGGGGCCTATGGGGACCCACGGGGACCTATGGGGGCCTATGGGCACCTATGGGGGCGTATGGGGACCTATGGGGACCTATGGGGAGCTATGGGGAGCTATGGGGAGCTTTGGGGGCCTATGGGGGCCTGTGGGAACATATGGGGACCTATGGGAGCCTATGGGCACCTATGGGGGCCTATGGGGACCTATGGGGACCTCTGAGGGCCTATGGGGACCTTTGGGGGCCTATGGGGACCTATGGGGGCCTATGGGGGCCTACGGGGACCTATGGGGACCTATGGGGGCCTGTGGGGACCCATGGGGACCTATCGGGGCCTATGGGGAGCTATGGGGGCGTATGGGGGCCTATGGAGACCTATGGGGACCTATTGGGGGCCTATGGGGGCCTATGGGGACCTATTGGGGCCTATGGGGACCTATCGGGGCTTGTGGGGACCTATGGGGGCCTATGGAGAGCTATGGGGGCCCCATAGGTCCGCATAGGTACCCATAGGCCCCCATCCCCCGCCGAGGCCCTCAGCAGGAGGATATTGGTGCCTGGGCTGCAAGCGCAATGCGTGGCCTCACCACAGGCTGTTGGCCTCGCGCTGTAAGGGGGGAGGGGGGCGGCTGGCATGGGGCTGCGCAGGGGCGCAGCATGGGGCCCCGCTTGAGCGCAGCATGGGGCTTTGCATGAGCGCTGGGTGGGGCTGCGCATGAGCGCTGCTTGGGGCTGCGCAGGGGCGCAGCATGGGGACACGCAGGGGCGCACCATGGGGCTGCGCGTGAGCGCTGCTTGGGGCTGCGCATGAGCGCTGCTTGGGGCTGCGCAGGGGCGCAGCATGGGGACACGCAGGGGCGCAGCATGGGGCTGCGCATGAGCGCTGCTTGGGGCTGCGCATGAGCGCTGCGTGGGGCTGCGCACGGGCGCGCTGTGGTGCTGCGCAGGAGCGCTGCGTGGGGCTGCGCATGGGGTGCGCCAAGGGGCAGCATGGGGGGGGGGGGGGCGCCTCACCACAGGCTTTTGGCGTCTCCCCCGCCGAGGCCCTCACCAGGAGGATATTGGTGCCTAGGCTGCTAGCGCGATGCGTGGCCTCACCTAAGGAAGTTGGCCTTGCGAGGTAAGGGGGGACGGGGGCGGCTGGCAACACCCTGAGCCACTCCCCCTGGGGGCTGGCTCAGCTTTCTCTGACCACAGGTCAGGGGAGGCTGTTTTAACTGGGGGCGCATGTTAATTCATGGCCCAAGGCGCATGGGGGTCCCAACTCTCGCCCCCGGAGGTTCTTGCTTGTTTTCTGGGTGGGGGGGGTTCGCGGATTTTTGTTATTTAGGGAGGTGAGCTGTCTCCCATGGCAAAACCCAGCGGCCTCCTCTCGCTAGGGAACCTCCGCCGTGGGGAGCTGTGGGGAGCTATGGGGAGCTATGGGGACCTATGGGGGCCTATGGGGGCCCGTGGGAACATATGGGGACCTATGGGAGCCTATGGGGACCTATGGGGGCCTATGGGGACCCATGGGGACCTCTGGGGGCCTATGGGGACCTATGGGGGCCTATGGGGACCTATGGGGGCCTATGGGGGCCTATGGGGAACTATGGGGACCTATGGGGGCCTATGGGGACCCATGGGGACCTATATGGGCCTATGGGGAGCTATGGGGAGCTATGGGGACCTATGGGGGCCTATGGGGGCCTGTGGGAACATATGGGGACCTATGGGAGCCTATGGGGACCTATGGGGGCCTATGGGGACCCACGGGGACCTCTGGGGGCCTATGGGGACCTATGGGGACCTATGGGGGCCTATGGGGGCCTATGGGGACCTATGGGGACCTATTGGGGCCTATGGGGACCCATGGGGGCCTATGGGGACCTATGGGGACCTGTGGGGGCCTATGGGGACCTGTGGGGACCTATGGGGACCTATGGGGACCTGTGGGGGCCTATGGGGACCTATGGGGCCCTATGGGGGCCTATGGAGGTCTATCGGGACCTATGGGGGCCTATGGGGGCATGTGGGGGCCTATGGGGACCTATGGGGACCTATGGGGACCTATGGGGACCTATGGGGACCTATGGGGACCCATGGGGACCTATCGGGGCCTATGGGGGCCTGTGGGGACCTTTGGGGGCCTGTGGGGGCCTACGGGGACCTATGGGGGCCTATGGCCCCTATGGGGGCCTATGGGGACGTATGGGAACCGTGGGCACCTATGGGGGCCTATGGGGTCCTATCGGGACCTATGGGGGCCTATGGCAGCCTATGGGGGCCTATGGGGACCTATGGGAGCCGTGGGCACCTATGGTGGCCTATGGGGACCTATGGGGACCTATGGGGGCCTATGGGGAGCTATGGGGAGCTATGGGGAGCTATGGGGAACTATGGGGACCTATGGGGGCCTATGGCGACCTATGGGGACCTAAGGGGACCAATTCGGACCTATGGGGGCCTATGGGGACGCATGGGGACCTATGGTGGCCTATGGGGACCTATGTGGGCCCATGTGGGCCTGTGGGGGCCTACGGGGACCTATGGGGACCTATGGGGGCCATTGGGGACCTATGGGGACCTATGGGGGCATGTGGGAACATATGGGGACCTATGGGAGCCCATGGGCACCTATGGGGACCTTGGGGACCTCTGGGGGCCTATGGGGACCTATGGGGACCTATGGGGGCCTATGGGGACCTATGGGGGCCTATGGGGACCCATGGGGACCTATCGGGGCCTATGGGGAGCTATGGGGACCTATGGCGGCCTATGGGGACCTATGGGGGCCTGTGGGGGCCTACGGGGACCTATGGCGACCTATGGGGGCCTATGGGGACCTATGGGGACCTATGAGGGCCTATGGGGACCTAGAGACGCCAAAAGCCTGTGGTGAGGCGCCCCCCCCCCCCATGCACGCCCCTTGGCACACCGCAGGCGCAGCCCCACGCAGCGCTCCTGCACAGCACCGTTGTGCGCCCGTGCGCAGCACCATTGTGCGCCCGTGCGCGGCCCCATGCTGCGCCCATGGGCATCCCCCTGCTGCGCCCCTGCGCAGCCCCACGCAGCGCTCATGCGCAGCCCCATCCTGCGCTCCTGCTGACACCTCCCACTCTGCCCCCCTTGCCGTGCGTTGTCACACGCTACGCCCCAGCGCGGCCCCACACTGTGCCCCAGCGCAGCCCCACGCACCGCTCTTGCGCAGCCCCGCGCTTCTCCACGGCTTATTCCCACGCTGTGCGCATGCGCAGCCCCACGCTGCGGCCCTGCGCGGCCCCACGCTGCGCCCCTTGCACAGCCACACGCTGCGCCCCTGCGCAGCCCCATGCGCAGCCCCATGCCGCGCCCATGCGCGGCCCCACGCTGCGCCCCTGCGCAGCCCCACGCTGTGCCCCTGCGCAGCCCCACGCTGCGGCCCTGCGCAGCCCCATGCGCAGCACCATGCTGCGCCCCTGCCCAGCTCCACGCTGCTGCGCCCCTGCCCAGCTCCATGCTGCTGCGCCCCTGTGCAAGCCCATACTGCCGCGCCCCTGCGCCGCCCTACGCTGCGCCCCTGCGCAGTCCCATGCTGCTGCGCCCCTGCACGGCCCCATGCTGATGTGCCCCCCCGCAGCCCCATGCTGCCGCGCCCCTGCGCCGCCCCATACTGCTGCGCCCCTGCGCAGCCCCACGCTGCGCCCCTGCGCAGCCCCACGCTGCTGCGCCCTCCCGCAGCCCCATGCTGTTGCGCCCCTGCGCGGCCCCGTGCCGGATCGCCCCTGCGCAGCCCCACGCTGCTGCGCCCCATGCGCAGCCCCATGCTGCTGTGCCCTTGCACAGCTCCAAGCTGCTGCGCCCCAACACAGCCCCATGCAGCTGCGCCCCTGCGCAGCCCCCCTCCAGCTGTGCTGGTGCCTCGGGCGGGTCGACCTGAAACCTGAAACCTGAAACCCATAGCTCCCCATAGCTCCCCATAGGCCCCCATAGGTCCCCATATGTTCCCACAGGCCCCCATAGGCCCCCATAGCTCCCCATAGGTCCCCATAGCTCCCCATAGCTCCCCATAGCTCCCCATAGGCCCCCGTAGGTCCCCATAGGTCCCCATAGGCCGCCATAGGTGCCCATAGGCCACCATAGGTCCCCAAAGGTCCCCATAGGCCCCCATAGGGCCCCATAGGTCCCCGTAGGCCCCCACAAGCCCCCATAGGCGCCCATAGGTCCCCATAGGCCCCCATAGGCCCCCATTGGTCCCCATAGGTACCCATAGGCCCCCATAGGTCCCCATAGGCCCCCATAGGTCCCCGTAGGCCCCCACACGCCCCCATAGGCCCCCATAGATCCCGATAGACCTCCATAGGCCCCCAAAGGGCCCCATAGGTCCCCATAGGCCCCCATAGGTCCCCGTAGGCCCCCATAGGTCCCCACAGGTCCCCATAGGCCCGCATGGGTCCCCATAGGCCCCAATAGGTCCCCATGGGTCCCCATAGGCCCCCATAGGCCCCCATAGGCCCCCATAGGTCCCTATAGGCCCCCATAGGCCCCCATAACTCCCCATAGGCCCCCATAGGTCCCCACAAGCCCCGATAGGTCCCCATAGGCCCCCATAGGCCCCCATAGGTCGCCATAGGTCCCCGTAGGCCCCCACAGGCCCCCATAGGTCCCCATAGGCCGCCATAGGTCCCCATAGGCCCCCATAGGTCCCCATAGGCCCCAATAGGTCCCCATAGGTCCCCATAGGCCCCCATAGGCCCCCAATAGGTCCCCATAGGTGTCCATAGGCCCCCATACGCCCCCATAGCTCCCCATAGGCCCCCATAGCTCCCCATAGGCCCCCCGAGGTCCCCATAGGTCCCCATAGGCCCCCATAGGTCCCCATAGCTCCCCATAGGCCCCCATAGCTCCCCATAAGCCCCCAGAGGTCCCCATAGGTCCCCATAGGCCCCCATAGGCCCCCAAAGGTCCCCATAGCTCCCCATAGGCCCCCATAGGTCCCCATAGGTCCCCATAGGCCCCCATAGGCCCCCATAGGTCCCCATAGGCCCCCATAGCTCCCCATAGGCCCCCATAGGTCCCCATAGGTCCCCATAGGCCCCCACAGGCCCACATGGGCCCACATAGGTCCCCATAGGCCCCCACAGGTCCCCATGCGTCCCCATAGGCCCCCATAGGTCCCCACAGGCCCCCATAGGCCCCGATAGGTCCCCTTAGGTCCCCATAGGTCCCCATAGGTCCGCATAGGCCCCAATAGGTCCCCATAGGTCCCCATAGGCCCCCATAGGCCCCCAATAGGTCCCCATAGGTGTCCATAGGCCCCCATACGCCCCCATAGCTCCCCATAGGCCCCCATAGCTCCCCATAGGCCCCCCGAGGTCCCCATAGGTCCCCATAGGCCCCCATAGGCCCCCAAAGGTCCCCATAGCTCCCCATAGGCCCCCATAGGTCCCCATAGGTCCCCATAGGCCCCCATAGGTCCCCATAGGCCCCCATAGCTCCCCATAGGCCCCCATAGGTCCCCATAGGTCCCCATAGGCCCCCACAGGCCCACATGGGCCCACATAGGTCCCCATAGGCCCCCACAGGTCCCCATGCGTCCCCATAGGCCCCCATAGGTCCCCACAGGCCCCCATAGGCCCCGATAGGTCCCCTTAGGTCCCCATAGGTCCCCATAGGTCCGCATAGGTCCCCATAGGTCCCCATAGGTCCCCATAGCTCCCCATAGCTCCCCATAGCTCCCCATAGGCCCCAATAGGTCGCCATAGGTCCCCATAGGTCCCCATAGTTCCCCATAGCTCCCCATAGCTCCCCATAGGCCCCCATAGGTCCCCATAGGCCACCATAGGTGCCCACGGCTCCCATAGGTCCCGATAGGCCCCCATAGGCCCCCATAGGCCCCCATAGGTCCCTATAGGACCCCATAGGCCCCCATAGGTGCCCACGGTTCCCATACGTCCCCATAGGCCCCCATAGGTGCCATAGGCCCCCATAGGTCGCCATAGGCCCCCACAGGCCCCCATAAGCCCCCATAGGTCCCTATAGGACCCCATAGGCCCCCATAGGTGCCCACGGTTCCCATACGTCCCCATAGGCCCCCATAGGTGCCATAGGCCCCCATAGGTCGCCATAGGCCCCCGCAGGCCCCCATAGGTCCCCACAGGCCCCCATAGGCCCTGATAGGTCCCCATGGGTCCCCAAAGGCCCCCATAGGCCCCCACAGGTCCCCATAGGCCCCCATAGGCCCCCAAAGGCCCCCGTAGGCCCCCATAGGTCCCTATAGGACCCCATAGGCCCCCATAGGTGCCCACGGTTCCCATACGTCCCCATAGGCCCCCATAGGTGCCATAGGCCCCCATAGGTCGCCATAGGCCCCCGCAGGCCCCCATAGGTCCCCACAGGCCCCCATAGGCCCTGATAGGTCCCCATGGGTCCCCATAGGCCCCCATAGGCCCCCACAGGTCCCCATAGGCCCCCATAGGCCCCCAAAGGCCCCCATAGGCCCCCATAGGTCCCTATAGGACCCCATAGGCCCCCATAGGTGCCCACGGTTCCCATACGTCCCCATAGGCCCCCATAGGTGCCATAGGCCCCCATAGGTCGCCATAGGCCCCCACAGGCCCCCATAGGTCGCCACAGGCCCCCATAGGCCCCGATAGGTCCCCATAGCTCCCCATAGGCCCCCATAGGCCCCCATAGGTCCCCATAGGTCCCCATACGTCCCCATAGGTCCCCATATTTCCCCATGGGCCCCCATAGGTCCCCATAGGCCACCATAGGTGCCCATGGCTCCCATAGGTCCCCATAAGCCCCCATAGGGCCCCATAGGCCCCCATAGGCCCCCATAGGTCCTTATAAGACCCCATAGGCCCCCATAGGTGCCCACGGTTCCCATACGTCCCCATAGGCCCCCATAGGTGGCATAGGCCCCCATAGGTCCCCATAGGCCCCCACAGGCCCCCATAGGCCCCCACAGGCCCCCATAGGCCCCGATAGGTCCCCATAGGTCCCCATACGCCCCCATAGGCCCCCATAGGACCCCATAGGTCCCCATAGGTCCCCATAGGCCCCCATAGGTCCCCATACGTCCCCATAGCTCCCCATAGGCCTCCATAGGTCCCCATAGGTCCCCAGGTCCCCTTAGGTCCCCATAGGCCCCCACGGCTCCCATACGTCCCCATAGGCCCCCTAGGTGCCATAGGCCCCCATAGGTCCCCATAGGCCCCCACAGGCCCCCATAGGTCCCCATAGGCCCGCATAGGTCTCCACAGGCCCCCATAGGTCCATAGGGCGCCTCAACGGCCCGCACAGCACGATTAGCACCTCGAAAAGGGGAAAGGAACGACCATCTTTGAGCTGCCAAGGCTGGAAAATTACATAAGCAAGCTGTGCCCCAGGCCCTTGGGGAGCCCCCCCCCCGACACCCAAATAGGGTGAAAAATACATGAGGAGGGCATTCGTCGATTAACGTCCACTGGTCTATGTACAGAGGCAGAGGGGCGGGGAGGTGGGCCGAGTCGAGTTCGGGCGCCCGTATCCTCCCCTATAGGCCCCCCGCCTGAGCCGGCATAGCGGCCAGGAGGGACGAGCCGGAGGGGACTAGGTCTCTTCCGTGCTGGCCCTGCCGTGCTGCCGTCGCGGCGGCAGTGTGGACTGGGATGGTGACGCCGCCGAGGGCGCGTCCGCCACTGGTTCACAGGAGGGGGAGGCCCCTTCCGCCGCGTCGTCCGCGGCCCGTGGGGGGGGTGGGCGAGCGCGCAGCATGTCCGCCACCGTCATGGTGGCCCTGGGTTGGGGCCGTCGCCGCGCCCGCGGAGGGGAGCGCCGCCGCGGCGGTGCGCTGCTGTTCAGGGCCGCTGAGATGCGGCTGAAAATTTCTGGGAGCGACGGCAGGGGTCGCTCTGCTGGGGGGGTCTTGCCGCATCGTGGGCTCCACTGAGGCCCCCTCCTCCGGCGGAGGATGAGGGGGGGGCCCGCCCCGTTTCTGCGCACCCCCCTACTCGCCGGGTCGAGAGGGGCCCTGCTGCCCCCCCACCCGGCGGCGCCCCCATGGCCTCCGCGGGCGGAGGGAGCCGTGGGGGTCGGTCGCGGGCTGCTACCCCCCCCGCCCCGCCGGCTCGGGTGATAGGGGGTCTGCTGCCCCCCAACCGGCTGCTCGGTGTGACTTCCCCCCCGGGACCCCCCGGTTAGCCAGGTTAGGCGCCTGGCGCCTTGCGGGCCTGGAGGCGTCCAGCCCCAGGGCTGGGGAAGGGCGCGTGCCCAGCACCCTGGGTGGGGCCGCACAACGGCGTGCCGCCGGGGGGCCCAAGTCGGGGAGGGCCTGTGATGCTGGGCGGGCTCGCCCTAGCAAGGAGGACAACGCAGCCGCCCCCGCTCGTCGGGCCTCGGGGACGAGCACGTGGCGGCCCGGCGCGACCCGGGGCGGGGCTATGGGGCAGCCTGAGCCCCCCGAGGGGCCCGCGTGGCCTTCGTGGCCAGCTCGACAGCAGCGGCCAATACCCCAGCCCAAGCTCCTACGGCGGGCACATGACGGCGCCCCATGCTCCAAGCAGAGCGCGCCCTGCGTGCCGCTGCCCACACCTGGGGGGCGGCCGCGCTGCGGCGCCGCGAGAGGGACGCTGCTGGCCGGAGCCCGCAGGGGCCGCCGGGCATACGGTAGCAGGGGGGGGGCCCACCTCAGGGGGGCGGGGGAAATAATCCATGAGAAAGCGGTCAATGTGCTGTGGTCGCATGCGCGCCGGCGCCCGCAGGCGCCGGGCGAACGAGTCGCGGCAGTGCGCCGCCAGGCGCATCAACTGCAACATGACCTCGTGGCACGCCGCGAAGTACGGTCGCGCCGAGAGCCCCGCGCACACGCGCCCCCCGAGGGGGAGGAGCGAGCGATAGCGCCCCAGCCAGGGCCCACCCAGCAGTGCGCCCACCGCCAAGTGGCGCTCCGCCAGCCCCACCGCCTTGCGCAGGACCTGGGCCCGTTCCCCCATCGTCGGGCGCGTGCCCCGCAGCCGGTGGTCCGGGGAGGCCGGGAGCGCGGGCCCCACGAAGGCCTCATAGGCCAGGGCCAGCTCAGCCCAGGAGACCTCCGCCGGCCCCGGAGCCCAGGCTAGCGCCCGGGCCCACCTGACCAGGTCGTGGATGAAGTCCTCGGGCCACCTCCAATCCGCCGGCACCCCCGGCTGCAGCCGCTGCTTGTGGCGGACGGCGTCCCCCGGTATGGGGCCGACGAGGCATCCGCGGGGCCGCGGACGCGGCTGCTCCGGGAAGAGGGAGTCGCCGTGGCCCGGCTGATCCCCTGAGCTGGCTGCCATTCGGGCCGCGAGGACCGCCAAGTACATGCCGTACAGGCGGTACAGGAACTCGTCGAGGAGGTCCCGGTCCACCCCCTACGCCAGCCGGAGGGGGAAAAGGCCCGCTTTCCGCAGGCAGGAGGGCCACCGGTCCGGTTGGCCTAGGCCGGGGATGACCCCCGCCGCGTCGCGCAGCCAGGGGAGCCACGTCCCTCTGGCGTCGCCCCACTCCGGGCAGTCCGATAGGACGTGGGCCTCGTTCTCGTGCGCCGCGCCGCAATGCGGGCACGCGGCATTGGCGCGCATGCCGTGGCCCGACACCCGGGCCGCCGTCCACATGGCTCCGGCGAGGAGCCCGCGCAGCAGCGACTTCTCCACCTCCTTGGAGGCTGCACGCAGCGCTGCGCGGCAGTCCGGGCCATCCGCCCCATCGCCCACCCCCCCGAGGGTGACGGGGCGCCGCGCCTCCAACTGGCGCGCGGAGTGGCAGCGTAGGCTGTCCCGGACTCGGTGTTGGAGCTGGCGGAGCGGCTCCTGTACGAAGTGCAGGGGGTGCTCCTGCCCTGGGACGTCCCAGCACCACCAGCCCTCGTGCGGGGTCCAGCCCAGAGAGGCCGCCGTGCGGAGCGCGCGCCCCACCGGGCCCGTCCTGGGTTGGCGGCCCCCCGACTCCCAAATAGCCTGGGCAAAGACCTGCGTGACCTCCGGCCGGCGGGCCAGGCAGGCCAGCCAGAGGAGGCGCTCATACCGCGTGTGCATGATCGGGGACACGCGGTGCCCCTTGGACAGCACGGTGAACATGACCTCCTTGGCCCGGGACACGCGCGCCTGCCCCCACAGGGCCCGCACCACCGCGGTCTCGAGTCCTCTCAGGTCGGGCTCCGTCACCGACGCCAGTGCCACCCCAAGGAGGGCCAGCGGGGTGACAAGGGTGCTGATGGCCCGCTCTCGCCGGTCATACGTCGAGAGATGGGGCAGGCGACGCAGGGCGCTCCGCCCCGCCTCCAGGCGCCGGGACAGCACCGGCCCCGTGGCCTTGGAGCCCCCAATGGCGACGTCGACGCCGAGCTGGCGGAGGGTCGTCGCCAGTGGGATGGCCGGGGCGCCTTGCTCGCCGTGGACCAAGGAGCAGGATTTGTCCACGCGAACGTCTTGCCCGTGATCCGTAGCCATTCCGCCGTTGCGGGGACTGTGTCTTGGAGTGCGGCCGCGCCCAGGGCCACTGCCTGGGTGTCGTCCGCGTAGCCCGACGACCCCAGCGCGGCGTAGCCGGGGCCGGCATCCTTGAGGGGGGGCAGGGCCCCCGGCACTGGGTCGTCCGCCGCGTCCTCGTCCAGAGCCGGCGGAAGGGCGGCTGTTTGTGCGCACACGTGACAACGCAGGGAGTCCACCTCCCACTTCCAGATCGTGGTGAGAACATTCATCACGATCACCGACAGTGGGCACCCCTGGAGGATGCCGTTGGTGGCCTGCCACCACAGGCCGAGGGCCCCCGCGATTTTGAAGGCCCGGCGGAGCTACTTGTACATGGCCCCCAGGGCACGACATGTGCCCGGGTCCATGCCCAGCTCGAACGCCAGGGCCAGCACGACTGCCTGGGGGATGAGATCGAAACGCTTGACGTAATCGATGCTCATCCCCGCGACGGCCCACCCCCGGAGGCGACACAGCTCCAAGAGGACCCGTGTCACCGCCGCCCCGTCCAGGGCGCTCCTGGCTGGGCGGAAACCAAAGGCCGCCGGGTGGGCCCAGGCCTCCTGCCACGCAATGGCGTCCACCAGGCGCACCTCCGCCCACAGCCGGTAGACCATGGACAGGACGGTGAGCGGGCGGGTGTTCAGGGGCCCCGGCGGCCCCTCGTTGGGGATGAGGGCGGTGTAGCCCTCGGCCAGGCGGGCGGGCCATTTCCCCAGCCGCTCCACTTAACACAGGAGGTCCGCCAACCAGCCCAGCACCCTGTCAGGGAGGGAGCGGAGGTCCGCCAAACTCCATCCGTCCAGCCCCAACGCCGAGGGCTTCATGCGGGAGAGCCCCTTGCACAGGCGGCGGCCATCGAGCTGCGAGGCAATCATAGGGACCCGCCGTACGTGGTGGCCGTACCGGCGCAGGAAGGCCGATGGGTCCAGTCTGGGTCCGACGCATACTTGCGGTTGATGGGGCGCCAGGCGTCCTGCAGAAGGCCATCCATCTCCGCCAGGTTGGCCGTGGCCGTGCCATCCGGCCTGGTGAGGAAGGTGACCGGGGGGGCGTAGGACTCGTCCTTCAGCCAGCGGTACACGGCCCCCTGATCCGAGGACCAGGATTCCTCGAGCGAGGCGCGCCACTCCCGGACGCGGTCCTTGTCCTCCGCCCGGAGCGTCGCCCGGACCCCGCCCGCCAGCGCTGCGCTGAGGCGGCGGAGGGAGGCCAGCGGGGCCAGCTTGTCGGGCGCGCCCCCCGGCTCAAAGTCCGCATACTCCGGGCCGAGCGCGCGGAGCCTCTCCAAGCGGCGTCGGAGGACCGTCCACGCCTGCTGCACTGCTCGCGGCAGAACGCCTGGCCCCTGCGCTGGGCGTCCCAGCCAGCGCATGACCTCCCGGAGGGGTCCGTGGGCCGCGTGGATGCGTGCCACCGGGCAGGTCAGGGGCCCCCCCGTGTCTCGCCGCTGCTTGGGGCAGAGGCGCACCTTCCGGAGCAGCTAGTCCGTGCCCCTGCCGCGGGGGAGGTCGGGAGGGGCCAGCGGGAGGGCGGCCCCGGCCGGGAGGGTGTCCGGAGTGATGTCCGGGCAGGCCAGGGCGAGTAGAGTCTCCTCCGCGGTTGTGGTCCAAAAGGCCCAGGCGCGGTCGACGTCCCCGGTTGCCAGAGCCGCCTGCCACCCCGTCTCCATCGGGTCGAGCAGGCGTTGCACAAGAAGGAGTCGTTCGTGCTCCTCCCGCTGGGCCGGCACCAGCGGCTTGGGGCGAACAAACTTGACCACCCGCTGCGACGCCGCCCTCAGGTGGATGTCGAAACATACCGGGGTGTGCCCCGAGATCGCCCCTCGCGGCAGCCGTTCCGCCGCATGGAGCTGCGCCGCTAGGCGCGTGTCTACCAACAGGCCGTCAATGCACGAGGGTCGTGGTCCCTCCGGGCCGTGGTGCGAGCACAGGGGGTCCCTCCCCAAGGCGGTCGCCAGCTCGAGGTCCGCATCCGCCAGCCAGCGAGTCAGGAGGGACGCCACGACAGACGGCGGCGCCCGAAGTGGGTAGTTCAGGTCAAAGTTGAAGTCCCCCCCCCACCAGCCGCGGGGCCGTCCCGTGTCGCGCCACATACTGCGTGGCGTGGTCCCAGAAAGTGCGGTTGAGGGCCGGCTGGGCCGAAACGCCGTACGCCACCTGGGCGTGCAGGGTATCCGCCCCCCGGCCCAGGCCAACCAGGACGTGGCACCAGCGGGTGGAATGCCAGAGGGTCTGGGCGAGGGCGTCCGACTCGGTGCGGGGTGCCCTCTTGGGGGGGAGTACTTGTGTGGCTGGGATGCCTTGGCGCACCAAGATCCCCACCCCCCCTGGTGGCGCATCCTAGATGCCCCCCCGGGACTCCAACGGCGCCCCCCAAAAGGCTTGCCAGCCCGAGGCCCCGGCCTGTGCGCGCATCACCCGCTGCGCCACCGCCGTTAGGCGGGTTTCCGTGATCAGCACCACGTCCGCTCGCCAGTCAGCGACCGTGTGCCAATGCAGGCGCAGGGATGTGACGTTCGCCAAAGCGACGCGCATGGGGCCCGGGTGGGGCTCGATGTCCCCGCACCTTAATAAGAGGAGGGGGGGGAAGGCCCAGCACTGGGGGGGGGTGTCCCTCCCCGGGAGCCCGAGCCGGTGGGGGGGGGGGGGGGCAGTCCCCACCCCCCGCACAGGTTTGCCCATCGCTGGTCACAGGGTGCAGGGAGGGAGGTCAGTGGGGCAGCCAGGCATGCTTGCAGGTTAAGTATCGGCCCAAGTCCTGCAGCGCCATGGTCAGGGAGTCGGGCCCGGTCCCCACCCAAGGGTGGGCGCGCTGGGCGGCGGAGGGGGCGGCGCTTGGAGGAGCATCGTGCCGGCGCGGGCGCGCGGAAGGGCAGGCGGCGGCGCACGCTCGGGGCCGCCTCGCTCCCAGTCGCCCGCGAGGCGGAGGGTCTCCTGGAAGACCTTGTACATGCGGTCCTGGACCGGCCCTGGCCCGGCGCGGCGGAGGGCGTCGGGCCACAGCGCCGTGGCGTGGACCTCCCCCGGCTCCGGCAGGACGGCCCACCACACGTCGGTGACCACGGGGAGGAGGGCGTGGACGGCGTAGGCCACCTCCCTCCACGTCGCCTCGGGCCAAGGGTAGGGCGGCGGCTAGCGGGCGGGGTCGTTGTCCCAGACCCGGCCCCAGCAGTCCACCCCCACCGCGTGGTCCCTGCCGGCGGCCGTCGTCCCCTCGAAGAGGGTGAGGCGGCGGCGCGGGCGGAGGAACCAGCAAGGGGGGGGGTCGTCCCATTGCTCCACGCAGCGGGGCCGGGTTTGCCGCCGGAGCGGCTCGCCCGTCTCCTCCCGCCAAATGGGGGCAAGGAACTTGCGCCACGTGTACAGGAGGCGGCCACCGCGGGGATCCGGCCGGGGGGCGCGCGCGAAGAGGACCTGGGGGTACCTCCACTGCAGGGCTTGGCCCACAGCGCCCCCCTTGGTCCCGAACTCGGGGCCACTTGGGAGACGGACGGCGGTGATCCAGAGAAAAACACATCAAGAGGGGCTAAAACATGCTTTACAAAGGATATTTGATCATTTTGGATGGTAAGAATATAAAAAAAAATCAGTTTTGGAAATTTCCATTTTTGAGTTGCCGAGGCTGGAAAACTGTATAAGCAGCTTGTGCCCTAGACCCCTTGGGAGCCCCCCCCCCCCCCCCCCAACACCCAAATAGGGTGAAAAACACATAAAGAGGGGCTAAAACATGCTTTACATAGCATATTTCATCATTGTGAGTGGTCACAATATCAAAAAAAAAATTGCAAAATTTTCTATTTTTGACCTGTAGAGGGTGGAAAACTGCTTGCTTGTTTGCGGTTTGTGCACACACCAAATGCCATTGAACCACCTACAAACAGCAATTTCGAAGCTTTTGGGGGGCCTATGGCTCGGGCTACATGGGCCCAGTGGCCACTACGTGGGTCCCCATGGGCGCTCAAGTACCCGTATTGTCACCAAATGATCACCCAAACCCAAGCTACGGGCAACAGAAGGGTCTCGGAAAAAGTCGAAATGTGAAATTTTTTTCAGTTGCCGCTAAATAGCCTACACAACAACAATTTTGGGGCGCCCGGAGGGCCCATGGCACGGGCTACATAGGCCTAGCGGCCACTACGTGGCCACAGGTGGGCACATCGCCTACATGCATGCATTTTCAGTAAAATTGGTATTTGCTTCTTTGCGGCAAGGTCGTGTAATTTTTTTATTTTTGCGGTAAACGCGTGTAGGAAAAAATCGTCACGTCGTGTAATTTTTTTTTGCGGCAAGTCGTGTAATTTTTTTTTGCGGTAAATGCGTGTAACAAAAAAATCGTCTGGTCGTGTAATTTCTTTTTTTGCGGTAAGTCGTGTAAGCCGGCTTACATGACTTACCGCAAAAAA
The DNA here is from genome assembly GCA_964036045.1 of Eutreptiella sp. 'Long Island Sound 2002'. NCBI lineage: Eukaryota > Euglenozoa > Euglenophyceae > Eutreptiales > Eutreptiaceae > Eutreptiella > Eutreptiella sp. 'Long Island Sound 2002'. The sequence goes on along the minus strand of OZ038378.1, from coordinate 22,874,139 downwards.
AAAAAATTACACGACTAGACGATTTTTTTGTCACACGCATTTAACGCAAAAAAAAAATTTCACGAATTACAACATACACGATATCCCGCTGTCATATTTGGCATTTGCCCTCCCTGCCTCTAATCCCTCCGTCCCTTTTCTACCCCCCAATAATAAACAGCATTGCCTGCTGGTGGAATTGGATCCCACTCCCTCTGCCCCTCTATGTGTTCCTCCAGCCCCACCAGAAATACCATGCTTCATCTATGGGTGTTTCGGGTCTTGCTGGTGAGAGAGCAATGCGGTTATGACAGCCCAAGGACCGGGGAGGGTAGGAAAATGTGGTCAGCTGACTCCATGCCCATGGAAAGGGGAGGAAGTAGCGCAGGGACCTTTCAATGCGGACCGCCCTCTTTTGGCAGAGTACGTGTGACACCCCAAAGTGGCACTACTTTTTCTCCCACATCACCACCCTTTGACACACCCTACTCTGGCAGGCATCCATACAAACATACATAGGCCTGAGGCCCCAACGCGGCACCGCGTCTTCCAATGTGGCAGCCCCTGTTGTGGCAGAACCCATATGCACCACCTTTTTTGCACAGTGAACAGGCAAGAGGACGCACATCCACCCTTCCTTGAAGAACCCCAGCACTGCGTGACAGGCCATGCCAGAGCAGCACCCTTTCACCATTGCACGTGGATCCCTGAGATTGACAAGCACAGAGGGTGGTGTACTGGTCACGGGCGTGGAGGGAGTGGAAAGTATACCCGATGATCATGTACGACGAGATGTTGATGGTGACTGCCAACAGCCCTGAGACCAGGAGCAGTTTCACGCCCAACGAACTGTACTTGCCATCCACAACCCCTGGGATCTCCCCTGCAACGTGATCCATAGAAATGTGTATCAGGGTCCATTTGTGAATCACTCCACCAACTTGACTTGTGGAGGAGAAGGAGGGGCGACACACTACGGCCCTTCACTCCGCTGGGAGCTGGTCACGGGACCGGGTTCCAACGAATCCTCGGTGTTCCACCCCACAACTATTCTGGGACTATTGCAGGCTCTGGGGTAAGGCAACACCTGGGCAGGCCTGCACTTGCATCCCCCTCCCCGCGTCAGTTCCGCCCCAATCTTCTGTCCGCCCCCTATTGCGCACCAACCGCTTCGCAACTGCCAGCACGGCTACTGAAACCGCTTTCCAACCGCTGGTATTCGCTGTTGCAGCTGCTCTTGAAACACCCCTCCAGCCTCCCTCCCCCGAAAGCGCAGCCCTGCACCCGGGACCTCCTCTGTTCGTGAGGTTTCTCCTAACAAGGAAACCATGCCGGTATCAGGTGGGGAGCATGCGGCCCCCGCTCCCATGTTTGTCATAATTACCGGGCGTGCATTCTCAGCCTAGGAAGGATGCACCTGTCCGCCCAACCTGCCCTCAGAAGTGCCCCCACCTCGAGCCTAACGTTAGCAACGCACTGTTTTGTTTGCACGCCAATCTTCTTGATGGCGGAGACCTTTCGAACATTCTGCATGTTGTTGATTTTCATTGGGTTTCGGCCCTGAAGAAGCCAGTGCTTTCCTGTCGTCGACCACACACAGGACTCTGTCTTTATTCACCCCCTTCTTTCTTCTTGTTTCTTGCCTGGATTTCTACATGGTGTCACGCCATGAAGTGCAAGTGAACCAAGGGGTTTTTTTTTCGGCTGGTCAGTACATGATCAGAGGCGCCCCTTGCGCCCCCGCTCTTCCGGATCCCTTCGGCCCCCTGACCCAGCCCCCCAACATTTCCACACCATAAATGCCACCATCTGGGGTCAATTGGAGTCAAAAACCGAACATTACCATGGGGCAACACTACAACGGGGCGCCTTCTGCCCACTATAGAGGAACACCACTCTGGCTTTGGCCAACGGGGCAATATGACAGACGTGCTATATTGGTTCATCACAATTGGTAGGGTCCAGGTAAACAGAGTGGGTCAGCAAAGATTGTGGAAGGTTGCATAGAGCATTGGAGGCTATAGAGGGCTGGTTATTGGGGGTTGCCGAAGTGACTCTTGGTGTGCAGTCAACCAAAGATTTATCTGTGGTGCCCTTGTCATTGGACCAGCTCACAGACGTTTCCACACACCATGCTGCCATAGTATGCTTGATGGACGGACTAGGGGCGATTTGCTGATTATCTCAAGACAGGGATGCGGGCAATCCTCCATTCCCCTTGGCACCCCTCTGCAGCTCTTTACATCCGTCCACAACCCTCTATAAGACTACAACCTTCGATAGCCTTGACAACCTGAGCTTTGGGACAGCAGGCCAATCAACAGCAGTGTACCTACCCCAAAAGAAACCAGGAAAGTGCACCAGGGCTCATGTAACCAATAAATGTGACTCATAAGTCATCTGAGGGCGCCGAAATCTGACCGAACGACACCTGGAGATTGTGGCTACAACCAACAATTGCCTCCAGCAGCAAGAGAACCCAGCCCCTTGCGACATGGGTCCCTGGAGATCTAAAACGCCCCCCTCATAAGGCGATAGGCGACTATGGCCTGAACGTCACCTGCGGCACGTCTAGAACCCACACTGAGCCTCCCCTAATCGCCCAATGCCTGTCATATCCTTTCAATGTGCAGCATAACAGAAAGACCTGCAACAGAGTGCAGGAAAGAACGATCTTGGTGAAGCCACATCGGCTTCTCAGCAACACTGGGTACTCAGCATGTCATGCATACACATACACGGAACACACCTAAAGCGGCCGCTCCCATCATGGCACATGCTACTGTGTACGGGGCCTCATAGTACAGCAGCAGCATAGGATGGATGTCATGCTGATTCTGCAGGTGTGCATTGTACAGCTGGTACATCACTGAGCACACCACACACACCATTCCCATGCCCAATCCAGTCCATGAGAACTGCACCTCTGTCACGGTGGAGATCATCGACCCTACGTACAAAGGCAATGAAGGAATCCTTGCGAGGGACCCGACCAGAAAACAAAGCTGAAGTTGTTCCCACATGACCCATTCCCAAACCAGTGACCACCCCAAAGATTCAGAAGAGCATCCACTTGGGCATCCATTTCTCTCAGCGAGCACAGTGGAAAAGCGACGCTGCACAAGACAAAGGTCCTGCCGATGAAAGTAATCACTAGGCCCGCACTAGAAGAGAGCCTTGAGATAGGGCCGTAGAGGGGCGTGAGAAGCAATCGGAGAAATGTAGGAGTGCGAGGAGGAGGTTAGCCCACAAGAATTGAGAAGCTAGAAGGAAAGCGGTGAGTAGGGAGAGAGGAGAGAGACTGAGGGAGAAAGAGGATAAAAAGAGGAGAGAGGTGGAAGAGGTAATAAAAAAGCTGGAAGAGAGCAGGTAGAGCCAATGAGAGTGGAACCAATGGCCATAGAAATACCATAAAGCCAGCAATGGCTAGATAGAGATTAGGGTATAAAAGGAGGAAAAGGGGGAAGAGATAGAGGATAAGAAAAGCGGCAAAGCAATATAGAGGAAGACCATATTTGCTAAGCCGTTATAAGAGAGGAAAAATAGGTTAGAGAAGGAGATTGCGCGATAGAGGAATGGGAAATAATGACCAGCAGTTCCTGCGCCTAACTTTGAGAAGAAGAACAAGATAAAAGGGGAAGACTAGGCGTTTATGAAGAACCAAAGGAATAATGTGAGCAAGCTCTGAAATAGCTAGTAGAACCGGGGCCCATTACCACGAATATCAAGAGCATGCCCTTGTAATGCTAGAGCTATTAGCAAAAGACGGGAAAAATCTAGAGAGAGAAGGATTAGCAGAAGAGAGGTGAAGCTATGGGAATCTACAAGAAGGCATGCCCAAAACAGCACAAGAAAATAAAGGGGGAAGAGATAGAGGATAAGAAAAGCGGCAAAGCAATATAGAGGAAGACCATATTTGCTAAGCCGTTATAAGAGAGGGAAAATAGGTGAGAGAAGGAGATTGCGCGATAGAGGAATGGGAAATAATGACCAGCAGTTCCTGCGCCTAATTTTGAGAAGAAGAACAAGATAAAAGGGGAAGACTAGGTGCTTATGAAGAACCAAAGAAATAATGTGAGCAAGCTCTGAAATAGCTAGTAGAACCGGGGCCCATTACCACGAATATCAAGAGCATGCCCTTGTAATGCTAAAGCTATTAGCAAAAGACGGGAAAAATCTAGAGAGAGAAGGATTAGCAGAAGAGAGGTGAAGCTATGGGAATCTACAAGAAGGCATGCCAAAAACAGCACAGGAAAATGGCAAAGAATAAAATAGAATTGGCATCCTAGAAAAAATAGCCGAAAAATACAATCAGCCAATAATAGCAAAGCCAGCAAATCAAAGGCTAGGTTTCACAGTAACAGAGAAAAGAGCGGAAATAAAAACATAAAGTCAGAACCTTAGCTTGATCTAGATGAAATACCTAGGAAATTGAGGGAGCAAGAAAATATGCAAACGTTGTCGCAATTAATAGAGGGGATGGGCCAAATCCAAATAAAATCATCGAGAAGCCCCCATAGAACCAATAACTGGCGCGGGGCCCATGAAGTAAGATTGGCAGCTTGCCTAGACTGGGCCTTGAATGCTTAAAACTTCGGCTATGCTTCTTTTAGATACATCAACTAGAGATTCCATTCCTCTTTGCTCTTTCGACCACAGTGTATTACGGTGGTCGCGCAAGTTTATTTGTGTTCTTCCCTACCTCTTTGGGTACTAAGCGCACTTTTGACTGCGATTTATGCTGCCCAATCATCGCATTATTCTTCCCTACTTTGGATCCTGTGATTAACAGTTGAATTAATCTGGATGGTTTCTCAATGGGTCCGAGTGGGCTTATTTGAAACTTACTTCCACTATACAATTAGCGCCCAAGCTAATGGTTTGGCTTCTTTTGCCTTGTTAGTCTGTTGTGAAGGGATCTTCTCTGCGGGTGTTTTTTTGGATCTATTCTATCAACAATTTTCACCCTCATCTAGAATTATCCTTCTTCACTTCTGGTGGTAATGATTTATCTGTATTTGGTTCTTTCGAATCCTCTGCTCTTTCTTTTTGTTCTGAGTCCTTCATGGATTCTCTAGCTTTATTCTACTTTTTCTCCCCTTGTTCACTATCTCGGATTGGCGAAAATCTATTAGGAATCTATCTGAACCTATGGGTTTTACTCGTGTTTTCCTCTTATTGCAAATGTTTCGCCTCTATTTTCTATCAATGGGGAAAGCGCACACCGCCTTGCGAGGCTGGGGTGCACCCATGCCGCCAAAGGCGGTAATTCTTCCCCTGCTGCACCCTTGGTTGTGTAGGGCTACTTTATGTGCCATTTTGCTTAATAAGCCATTTACTCTGGGCTTTTTCAGGCCAGGGCGCAGTTTCAAGTTTCATTGCCCTCTTCCAAGCCGCCATCTTCCATCTCTGGGGAGCTGGCTTCCTGAGTTTGTTAAAATTCCGCCCCTTGATGACTCTATTTTATTTTGACGTTGATTCTCACATTTTCATCCTCCAACGTGGAGGCATCGTTTGAGCATTTTTCTATGTACTTGTCTTTCTTATGTTATCTCTTCTCTTTGTGGATAAGTCATCGGCCCCCTATTCCTGCTATTTGGATGGGGAGCTCTTTCTCTTGACCTATGCTTTACCTTGCTATGATCTATCCTTTTTCCAAAAACTTCTATCCGTATCGCATCTATTGTGTTTCTGGTGATTTCTTTCAATAATCTCTACCTTCTTCCACTTATTCTTCCCTCTGGGGCTATCTTTGGCTTTGCCTTTTTGCATTTTGGCTGTCTTTATGCGCCTTTGGTTCATTTATCTCCCCTCTTTTTTTCATGGGGGTTTCCCCTACTCGCCTCTTTCTTTGATTCCTGGGCTCAGAACTTCCGTATTCTTCTACCATTCTCTATCATCTAGAGTTGCCTCTAGAGAACACGTGAGAACTGGGAATTATGCTAAGCTATTTTTAAGTTGGGTTCGGGATCTCTTCTCTTGAACTTCGTTCTTGCGCGGCTTCTTCCCCCTCGTGAACTGGTTATATCCAATCACCGTGTTTATGGCTAGTCTTTATTCTGCACAGCTTTTGCATGTCTTGCTTTGGCGAACTATTCTCTCTCTTGCTAGTGATCAATTTTTGCTATTTACTTCTCTTTCGCTGGATTTTTAGGCTTTGGCTCTTTCTTATGATATCCTATCCATTTCTCCAAGTTTATGTCCATATGTCTTTGTAAGTAACTTGTCTATTTGGTACAGTGGTCGCTTTTTGGCGCGCCAACTGCCCCTCCCACCTTGACCCTGCAGTTCTTTCCTCCTATCTACTTCCTGTCTCTCTGGTAGATTTTGCTCCTTCTCATATCTTCCTCTTTATCTTCCTCCTATTGTCCTCTTCTTTCCTCTTCTGTCGATTTTGGTACCGCTCTCTTCCCAACCCTTCCCATCTATCGCGGGATGCTCAACTTCGTCTAGATCACCCTTCCAACGCCCTGTTTCTCCCTCACCCAATTGTGGGTGGAGCCGTTGTTTTTCTACACGTGCTAGTCATTCACATCTAGGCTCCCAACCCGTCAATGTGGTTCCGTCGGTGATGTGTTTTGAGGGGGGGAGTGTCAAATCCTCTCTCTGTCTGGCCACCCATCGCGTGACAAATGCTTACATGGCGCAGCAATTTCGGACTTCGCATGGGGAGTATCATCGTGATTTCCCATGGGCAACGTTCTCCGACTTGTATCCTATGGCTACGTAGAGGACTCAGAAGTAGTCGCCTCTACTGTGGAATATTCCTTGGTCTACCTAAAGGGTATCTAAGACCTTGGTGGTTGGGGAGTGCCGCTTCTTGGACTGTACTTCGAATGATGTGTGCGTTTACAGTGTTTGTATGTTGTTTTCAGATGAAGAGCACTTCGCTTTCTACCTGGTCCAACCTCTTTTCATTGGCGACGAATTCTAGCGGTAGAATTCTTCTCTCTTTCCTTTGCTTGCTTTTGTCTTAGGCGGCCCTATACGCACGTAGCAAAATTGCCACAGTTCCCAAATGGGTACCACCCCAAAACGGGGGCTGAAAAACCACTTTGAAAAATTGCACGATTGTGCTTTGCAGAGAACACCCCCAAAAACGTGTAAATTGTCCAAAATGACTGTGTGTAGGGGGTACAACATGTGCCAGTCAAAAGTCATGTATCCCCTTCAAATTTGGGCACTGCAGTGTCCATCCAAAGAAAAATCCAATTCTTCCAAATCATCCGCTGCTGCATTTCAAACCATGCCGTAAAATGCAACCTAAAAAATGAAGCAAGGAGGACGACACGCAAACACATGCAAAAGTCTGGTTTGCTTTTTGTTACCGCGTCTGCTGACCCAGTCACTGTGATTGTATGCGAAGCGTCAAGAATGATGCACCACCCGTGGTGCCGACCAACAACGGAGGCGCCGCCAGTGCAGGCAATCCAATAATAAATGACAACAACAATGCCTGCAAAAGAAATGGCCCAGCAGGGGTAAAAAAAGGGCGAGTCGCTGAGTTTGGGCACTGCAGCGCCCAAAATTACCAAAACATGAAAAAAGGGCACCAGTCTCACACCTGCATAGAACAGGACGCGCGACAGTGTGCAAATCGAGGCGAAAAAACTACTGACATGGTCACAGGCAGTGCCAACCGCACAACGCAGTCTACTTCTTCTTTGGTGGAGCCTTCTTACCCTTGGCCTGACCTACTTTGGCGCGAAACATATTGAGGGGGGTACTGTCCTTGGCCTTTTTGGCTGGCCTTTTGGGGGGATCATCAACCTCATCCCCAGTGTCGTCGGAGGACGGCTTCTTCTTGCTGGGGGTGCTCCTCTTCTTGCTGTCACCACCGACCATCACGATCTCGTCATCCTCCTCTTCCTCCACATCGTCCCCCCCCTCCTCATCTTCCCCTTCCCCAGGCCGCTGCACCACAACTGGCATACAGTCCCTAATCCTTGGCATCCAAGCGTCCCAGTTAACCAAGTAGACACAGTCCATCTCCTGCACATACGCCGCTAGCTGGTCACAGAATTCGTTAAACAAACCCTGGCGCCCAGTGAAGCAAGCTGCCAGACAGGGGGACTCAGGAAGGCAGGACAAGAGCTGTGCTGGCAATACAGCCGATGCTGTCAAAAGCAGGAGCCAGACTTCATCCTCGGACTGTCTGTCGCGTCGGGGAACAATACCAAGCACACGCAGGAGCCAACCAGCCGCTGCCAGACCAATGGTGCTGCCGTATGCACCCTGATCGCAAATGAAAATATTCGGGACCTTCACCCTAAACTTGTCGGGGACACAGAAGCAAATAGTCCTCTCCTCGAACCGATAGGTCGCGTGACCGACTGCCTGATCAAAAAAAGAGGTCATAATATACTGCCAGCCTCCACACTCCTCAGAGTCGCGCAATTGATTAACCAGGAACTTAACATCGGCCGCCATTCCACCAATAGCCACAGGTACCAACTTCGCAGCAACCTTCAGCACCAGGGGATGGATATCGTCCATTTGTTCCTTCGTACACTCAATGAAGACCTGTTGTCAAAAGCACATTTCATTACAGATGGGCACTGCAGTGCCTAAAGTGACCAGCAATGCGAAATCGATCCGTTTCTTATGCCTAATGGTTGCATACCGCTTTGTACTCCCTCAATGCAATCGTATACGGCATGGCCTTGCCAGGAACCAACGCAATTGCCTCTGCCCGAGCTCCGGTTGCTTCAGTCCCATCCTGCGGCTTGTTGAGCCAGATAGTTGTTGATTTCTCCCCATCAGTCGTTGTCACTGCAGTTTCCTTGACAGGCCTTGCCAGCGCAATCCTCAGGTCAGCCCATTCCTCATCCTGCCACAGCGGTGCTTTCTGGATAGTGTCCCAGCTTGGTAAGGGATTTTCGGCACTCCAGGTCCATTTCCCCAGTGACAATTTGGCGGCCCTCGGCGACTTTGCAAGCAGTTTGCGGACTCTTTGCATTTCATGCACGTTCACTGTTAGAACAGGAGATCACTGGTACCACTGGGATCGAAACAGCCTTACGTCGTGGGTTCGGGGGGGGGGGGGTCAACAGCGATCGCGCCAGCCGCCCCATAAACATACGTCGAGAAGGATGGATGAGCGTGTTGTCCGGGTGAAGGTACAGCATCTCCCACAGGCGGTCCCGCTTCAACAGTCTGGCCTTGGCATGTAGTCCTGCGATCTTGGCCCCATCTCCAGCCATGTACAGCAGTATTTCATCCATCTGGTCGCCATGCAGTCCCGTCAACGGCCGCAGAGTGTATGGGTTGAGCACTGCAGTGCAAAAATTAGGGTCGCATCGAATTTGGGCACTGCAGTTCCCATGAACACCAAAAGACGACGAAAACAGGTGCTCAGAGGACATAATACCTTCACCGGCAGTCTTCTCAAAGGTGTCAATAAACTCAGCCACGCGGCCACCAGATATCTGCAGTAATGAGACCAGCGGTCTCCAATTTTTCCAGATTGAGTCCTGGCAGGGATACAGTGTTTGACAGGCCACAGGTACGCAAAGGACTGACAACGGTGGTCTCATCGTGCATCTCTCATACCACAGATGTTTTCTCGCCCAGCCGGCCACACTTCCGCAGAGCCACCAGCAGCATCTCTTTCGCTTTGCCCTTCTGCACTTCAGTCCAAATTCGAGCGGCCACTTGTCCCATACTCAGCTTGCTCACTAAGTGTTGTACCGCATTGTGATCGCCTCCAATAATCTCTCTGATGTCAACAGGACAGTCGTGTCCGATCTCCTCGCAGTAGACGTGTTGTAACCAGTCCGGCAGTGCCCGTGACTTCTCACAGTATTCTCGGTGAAGTCTTTGGAGTGCCGTCAGGATATGAGCCCCGCCCAAGCAGTAGAGAATTTCAGCTGATAGAAAAATGCACCACAGGGAGATGGTAGATGGGGGATATCAGCGAGATGGGCACTGCAGTGCCCAAACGACCAGACTGTGTGAAAATTACGACGCGTGTGTGACAGGATGGTAGTGTACCTTCGTTTCGCCATATGAGAATGTTTGAGATAGGCCGGCAGGGTGGATTTGTCCTCAGGCTTGCGATCCGCGATAGTACTGAGTCCTCGTCCCTCTCTCTGGTCTGCCCACGCGTGAGGTCGGTGTCAAACTTTATCTTGGTCAGCTGTATCTTGACCAGCTCCTTTTTGATCCACGTTGTCCGGAATGTTTCCGTTGCCCGGTCTGTCCCCGTCCGCTTCACTGGAGCCTGCCCTGACTGCGCCCGTGTCTTCTCTGCTGTGTCAACGGCTTGCGATGCGGTCTGCTGCTCATCCCTTCCGGCAGTTCGGTATCCGAAGGCATAGCTTAGCAAAGGGGCTAACAAAGGGTCACACGACACACTACAAAAGGCCACAGGGTTGCAAATTGTTGATTTACAGGCTTCTAATGTTGATGACTACTGGCAGCGCTCGACGATTGAACACAGATGGCAGAAATAGCATCACAGTCGGATGCACCTGGTAAAAATCGAGGGTCAAACTCATTCAGCTCCGAAAGGACAGCCACGGGGGCGTCGGAATCATCACTGTGAACAAACACTGCTTCTGGAGGGGGGGGGTCCGGGTCCCATCCATCATCACCCACAAAATCAGCAGCCCTCATGTCTGGATCTCCGGCTGCCCCACCAGCAGGGGGGGGGGGGGTCCTCATCACTGTCACTGTTGCCATCAGCATTGGGGGGGGGGCGGGTATCCGGGCGGGGTCCCTTTGCGCAAAAGCGCGTGCTGGCCGGCGTCGCTTGTACCGGTCTGGTGTATTACATGCGCGTAACATGTCCTGTGCCTGTGCTACTGTTGTGTCCATATCACCTGGAGGACGCTGTGGCACGTGTCTACCCAGCTCTGTCATCACATCAGCATCAACTTTAACAGGTTTAACAAGTGTCTGCAATGTCTTGGCACATAGATCTCGGTAATGCTCTGCAGTGAGCACCGTATCTAGTGCGCAAGGAAAATCCATCTTGGCAGGATCCCACCTGTCTTGCACGATACTCGACTTCTGACTGGACCAGACCAGGGGGGGTATAACACCAACATCGAATCGCGCCATCAATCTGGTGAAACGACGATCAACCAGTTGTGGCAGTCCCTTGGGAACATTAACGTACTGCAAGTCCTTTGGGGTCTGGTCTGCAACGGGAGTGAGTATAAACAGGTCATGCACCTGTTGCAACGTACAGTTCCCAGGGTGTTGTGCCATTAAGTGCACAACACGGCTTAACAGGGCCTCACACGGTTCCTCACTGTGTGCCACCCCAGGTAAGCGGGCAAACCACTGGGACCACAACAGCCTAGCAACAACAATGGTGCGCACATATTCAACCTTGTCCTCATAACCTAGGGTGAGCCTCAGAAGGACGTGTAGACAACGGCTCAACAATGGCCCTGCAGCGTGCTCCTCTCCCTGTGCAGACCAATGACAATCCCTCACTTGCGACCCAATAATAAACAAGGCTGGAATGTAACCATACAGCAGTGTTACCAACCCTTGCACCTGTGTAAGAAGTGTGCTGTGATTAGCGTTACCCGGTCGGTGCAAACCCCTTAGAGTCTGTAACTTCTGTTCCAAAGGTTGGCGCCACTTATGGGCCAAGTGCAAGAGCACCAGAATCATACGCTCCATATAGATGAGTTTCGGAAAGTTGGGCACTGCAGTGCCCAAATTGAGTGAACCATAGGAAAAATAGGTAAATAAAGGGAAGAATCTTCTGTAGCACAGGGTTACACAATATTTATATGGGTGCCATGTGCCGTACACTACCGGGGTACGTGTAATGAACAGGGGCACGTTGTACCGAGCATAGCTGATGCTGTAAACGAGCTTAAGGACACGGTAGTGAATATTTTCGTCGACCAACAATGGAAGACGGTGCTGTGTGTGCTGCTGCACCTCCTGGAGCCCGTGAATAATAGAGACAAGGTCGGGGGTAGCGGACACAGTTAGGTCTGTGAGAAAAAAGGGGGTCCAAGCTGGGCTGGTAACATTATCCCGTCGTATGTCCAGGGGACAACGAACATGTTGAAGGCGGATGGGGTCGTCCATCAACCCTTGCAAGCCATCAATGAAGTTTTTATGGCTCTGCACCAACAAGTCTGCAGTGTACCCAATCCTCTGCCGCAAGACCGAGAGGCTAGGAAAAGACGGCAAAATGTCGACAGGTCGTTTCAAGAGTATGATAGCACCAGCTGTACAATTAAGGGACCGGTTCTCATTACCAGGCACAGGCCGGAAGTTACGTCTATAAAAATTATCAAACCATAGAACAGCGGGTTTACCTTCCAAGGTCTGCCAAAGACTGGTGCACGCAGTTGCTCCTTGAACTGCAAAGGAGGGTACATGGTAAGAACATTGACCCATGTGAGCCAAACACCTACGTTGCACACGACTCTTGGGTTGAACACCTACAGCCCTCTTGGCACGTGGACGACACCTCTTGTGTAGAACAAACCATATATTAAAAATCTCTTGCTCAGCAACACGGAACCATTGGTCCGGCAGACAATTAAGGGTACGCCTGTCCCTTTGTTGGATGTATTCACCAACAGACCGCCTACTTCTCCACTCCAACCGGAGATCTAACACCCACGTACAAAACGCATCGGCACCCTTATCCACACCCACAGCCTCAGATAGATCCTCCTTTGAAGCATATACCTTCGAAATTAAGGAACTGCCGGAAGGGAGCCGCATCCATGGACAAAAGTCCTGTTCGCAGGCAGCAAAGGTAAGGAGACAAAGAAAACAGAGACACTATCACAAAACAAACCTGATGCGGCATAGACCAAAAGCAGCTAGCGAAGATCCAAACAATGTATCTCCCAATGGACGTGGAACGTTCCAAAGCCTGGGTACACTCCAAGGTGGCAGTCAGACAACCGGCAATATATTTCCAATGAGCAGAGGATGAGTACCATTGTCCGATGATTCATACGTCCTTTGTCAGGTGTTACGCAATGGGAACCAATAGGAGTGAAATACGGAGTTTTCAATTTTTTGGACACTGCAGTGCCCAAAAGTACTGGAAGTCCATTTTCAAGTGCACATTTGGACAGGAATGGAAGTGATTGGGCAAGGTACATTGTACGTGGCCTTCCGAGTATAACACCGCGTTGCGATGACCCATGGATAACGGGTATGCCAAGTTTTGATGCATGCTGCTGCAGTATGACATCACCTGTGGAGATGACTACAGAGGTGTACTGGAGAACCCACTGAAAAAAGCCATTTCAAATTTTTGGGCACTGCAGTGCCCAAAAATTTTAAATGATACAATTTTCAGCCCGGAATAGGGGGTGCATACGTACACCTCTGGAAGCAACAAAAGGCAAGGTTGTTGTATCCCACGATGAAAATCCACGTGGGGTTGGCCGAAAAAATGATATGCTTTTTTGGGGGGCAAAAAACGGATGTTGAAATCGCCATGAGTCGTGCCTTTTAGCAACGAAGTCTACGTGCGTAAAGGGCCGCCTAAGTTTGTGGCGCCTCCTACGGCAAATGCCATGAAACCGTAATGAGAATCTATCTAATTCTATCTAATCTTTCTCTCAAACCTTTTGAGTCCTTTGCCTCTTTGCCTTCGCTGTGTCTTCTCTAGATTCTAGTTCTGTAGAAAAACAATGGCTACCCCCATATTTGGCCGAGGAAGAAATACGGCACTGGAAGGTTGATCTAGACGAAGTAGAGCATCTACCAATAGATGAAGGGGGGAAGGGTTGGGAAGAGAGCGTACATTACCGCTTCAGATCTAGGGTCCCAGCCCGTCTATGTGGTTTGACCGGTGATGTGCTTTGAAGGGAAAAGTGGCCATCCGCTCTGCACCTAGCGACCCATCGCGTGACAGGCCGATACACGGCGCAGCAGTTGCGGTCTTGGTCTATGGAGTATCACCGGGATTACCCCTGGTTAAGCAACCCTGGAGTGCATCCGACAACGGTTTACATAGAAGACCTGGAAGTAGTTGCCTCTACCGAGGAAGATTCCTTGGTCTATCTGGAGGATATCCCATACCTTGGTTGGGGAGTGCGGCTTCTGGGCTATACTCCTAATTATGTGTGTGCTTACAATGTTTCGATGTTGTTTTGCGATGAAGAGCACTTCGGTTTCTATCTGGTCCATGACTCCTTATTCCCCCCTATTTGGTCCTGTGTTTGGTCCTACTTTCTCTTCACTTTTTGGTGGGCAGATTTCAGCTTACACTTTCCCCTACCCATTATCTTCTTTGCTTTTCTCCTACTCCAAGGACTAGCCCATTTTGGACCATTATTATGTGGCTTTTTGACCCTATCCTAATGGACCCTCCTTGGATCATTATGTAGCCTTATCATATTTCGTATTTATGATTCGGTCCGCTTGCTATCTTGATATATCCTCCTTCCCCATGCCCATTCTAGACTTCTTTCTTGAGAAACTTGTGGTCTCTTGGAGTCTTTCTTTTATCTGTAGTCTTTCTTACCTAACATCTTCCCTTTCCCAATCCTTTTCCTCATCCATTTCCTTTCTGCTTCAGTAGAATCTGGCCATATCCCTGCCGATTTATCCAAAGCTGAATCCGAACTTGTCTCTAGATATAATCTCGAATTCGCTGGCTTCCTTTATGCACTCTTCGCGTCTGCTCAATATTCCAACATGCTCTGAAAGTCTTTCATGCAGTCCTTTTCCTTAACGCTCACTCCTTCTTGTCCCTCTTCGTCCCCTGAACTCTGGGCATCGTCTCTTTTCTCATCATTCGAGTCACTCTTCCTAGATTTCGATACTTTGATCTCTTTACTATCGTGGTTCTACCTCATTCCTTTCCAATTTGTCTTCTTAGCCCTAGTACTTCTCTAAAAGCCACTGATTCCTCCGCCATTGACCCCAGGCTTTCTTCTAGGGCCCACAGAAGTATCAACTCTCATCGCCCAGTTACTGGCTTCAACAAAAAAAAATCGGATGGTACGCTTGTATCGACATTCAACATCGACATACAATTCTGCTCACTCCATTTTATTCATTGGGCTTCTGTGTTAGCATCTTCTTAGCCATCCAAATCGCAACGCGATTTACTCTAGCTAGTTATTATATTCCATGTACTTTAGATGCT
The DNA here is from genome assembly GCA_964036045.1 of Eutreptiella sp. 'Long Island Sound 2002'. Taxonomy (NCBI): domain Eukaryota; phylum Euglenozoa; class Euglenophyceae; order Eutreptiales; family Eutreptiaceae; genus Eutreptiella; species Eutreptiella sp. 'Long Island Sound 2002'. The sequence continues at coordinate 22,859,066 of OZ038378.1, read as the reverse complement.
TTTAATGTTATCCACTCCAAATTAATGCGAGGCCTAGATACCGCTTGGCTTCTTTGCTTGTTACATGCTAATGGTGCTGCTTTCTTTTTTATTGCCAGGTATTCTCATATGTTCCATACTCTTTTTCATGGTTCTCCCTCTAAAGCCAGCGTCTCGTCGATTGGTGGATTTCTCTTTATTTCTATTTCTACTTCTTTCTATTTCTTTTACAGGATACAACCTAGTCTACGGCTAGATGTTCTTGTGGGCTCTTGTTGTTATTTGCTCTCTGGTCACAGCTATTCCCTTTATTGGCCAAGATCTCTTGCAATTAATTCGGGGCGGACCTATTGTTTCCACTTCTACCCACCAACGTGTATTCTGCATCCATTATCTCCTACCCTTTGTTCTCCTAGTTCTCACTTTAAACCATCTCTTTTTCCTTCACCAAGTTAACAATACTGGGGAATTGCCTGTAATTCTCTCCCGATCTGATCATATCAATTTCTACCCCCTTCTATTGGTCCGTGATTTCCCGGGGGCGTGGGTGGCTACAACCACCATGACATTGGTGAGGAGGGAGAGTGGAGGCCTCCATTGCTGTATGCTGACCCCTTAGGCCACCACGTCCCCACCACACTTGGTCTATGAAGCAACAACATCAAGCGGCATCAACTAAGCGTGCAAAGATACGTCACTTTTGACACAAACCCCAAAATTTCCGCGGGCATTCCCAAAAAATGGACAAATACACACTTGTGCAAATCCAAGGTAACACCCCGTGGCGCGTTTTGGAAAATTCACTTGCGTGCAAAAGGGGTAACCCCCCCCCCTTTTTGTATGTGGCCAATTTTAGGCAAAACTCCATGACTTCACATTTCACAGAACCCCCCCCCCCCCCCGACGAACAGACCTTTTTTTTGACACCAGTAATTTTTTTTCAACACTGAAAGATGTTGGACCTTTTCGCATTATCAAGACAAATCAACAAGGAATAGAGCCTAAACCCCCTCGCCATTTGCAATAATAACCCAGCCTAACAGCCCGCATGGTTTGTAAGCCTATAGTCTTCTAGGGGGGTCTAATTGGGGGGTTGGTCAAGTAATCTGGAACTGCACCAAAAAGTGGGTAGCTAGTATGATGTTTATGTGGTTTCACGCATTATAACCATTGCTTGAGCAGGGATATAGTTACTCAAGTGCATATTTCGATACACGTACGTTGTTACAACTGAAGACAAACGAAAGGAGTAGATTGTCTATGTTAGGCAGTGTGCAGAACGTAGCCTGGATATCTTCAACAATAGACAGCTTGCCTAAATCTAGAGTTTACATGTTGAGTACGGCTTAATAGGGGACATCTGGCAAATATCAAATAGAAGCGCGAGTTGGATAGATCGCAAGTGGCTGGTGGCTTTGAATGCAGGGTCAAGATACTTGTGTGCGAATCCGGCGCAAGGAGAGAAAGCAACAGCCTTGCAACACCGAATACAAGCAAGATTTCTACGTTGCATCAAACTAAAAGAAATGCTCCCCACACGAGGGGGGGGCGACCCCTCGGTTCTGGACGCCAACTACCCCCCCCCCCAACTAACTGTTGGCCGGAGGCCCTTTGGGGGGGGGGGGTTCAGGGAGGCGAATGGGGGGGTATAAGAGGGGGGGGGGCTCCGGGAGGGTCTGTTGGGGGGGGGGGGCAAGTGGGGCAATTCGGGGTAGTGGTGGGGGGGGGGGTCCAGGTGGGGCCATTTGGGGTGTTGGGGGGGGGGGGGAGTGGGGCATAGGCTCCCCTTACCTCCCCTTGCCCTCCCTCTAACCATACCATCACCATAAACCTAACCCTAACCTTTGCAGCCAGTTGGTTTGGCCATGCCAGCCATATTGATTGGGTTGAACAAGATCCCCCCAAATTTCGGTCATGTCTGCTTTTGCCATATCATCGCTCTCCATTTTGGACCCCAACACTCACTCTCACCCTAGCCTAGGGTGAGAGCCAGGGCTAGGGTTAGGGCTAGGGTTAGGGTCACCGAGCTGGTGGAACCAGTCTTGGTTTTATAACCCTTTTTAGTGTCTAGGGTGGACCTACCAGGTTTAGCAGCAAGCAAGCAAGCAGCAAGCAGCACACGCGAAATGGGGAAAAATCAAAACTCCGTCGCGGTGCTTCGGATCCAGCTGAAATTTTGGTGGATGATACCTATGGGTGTGAAGTACAATCACACAAAGTTTGAGCAAGAAACTCAACGGTGGTGGCCAGGAACGGGATTCGCAAGTGGAGGACCTCAGTTTCAAAAACTGCAGTTTAGGGCCAAAAACAGCCATTTTTGGGCCAAAACAGCCCTAGAACACATTCAAAACGGCCAAACGAAGGGAAAGGGTGGGTACACTGCATGTGTAGCTTGACTTCCCCGTGTCAACGAGCTCTTTGCGGCCCTCTAAATCCATGATATGTCCCGGAAACGGCCCAAAAAGGCCCCCAGAAGCTCCAACTGCCGACAGCCACAAACCAAGAATAGGCCATATGTTTGGCTACATGGCTCAAAATGCGATTCCGAGGGCACCTACTCCACCCGCAACCCCCCACTTTTTGTGGTTTCCACCCCTCAGAATTGCCCAAACGGACGCCTAGACCCCAATACCTAGGCCCACTAGGCTGCGGCAAGTTGCAAGCTCAAGCCCAAACAGGTGGGTGCCCAAATGAGTCAACAGGGTCCAGTAGGGGCAAAAAGATGACTTTTCTCAAAAATGATCCTAGACCATGTGCGACGCTAAAAGAAGTGTTTTTGGACCGTTTTGAGCTTGTGGTGGCCCATTTTGGTCCTTCGAAAATCCCAAAAGCCATGAAAATGGGCTCTTTTGGGACCAAAAATGGGTCAAAAATGGGTCAAAAACGCATTTTTTCCAAACCTTATCCTAGGCCATTTGGGTTGCACAAACGGGTGAAACGAGCCCATTTTGAGCCCATTTTGGGGCATTTTGGCCCCTCAGAAGTCCAAAATGCCTTGAAAGTGGGCCTCGTGGTGATGGGGTTCACTTGCAAGCTGATTTCACTTTGTCAAGGGCGATCAATGTGTGAATCATTCTTGATGTCCCTCACCAGTCATAGCTGATGCTCCCTCGCCCACCAGCTCGGTCCCAATATTCAGTCTTGATTAGGGTCACCGAGGTGGTGGAACCAGTCTTGGTTTTATAACCCTTTTTAGTGTCTAGGGTGGACCTACCAGGTTTAGCAAGCAGCAAGCGAGCAGCAAGCAAGCAAGCAGCATGCGCGAAATGGGGAAAAATCAGATATCCGTCGTGGTGCTTTGGATTCGGGTGAAATTTTGGTGGATGATACCTATGGGTGTGAAGTACAATCACACAAAGTTTGAGCAAGAAATTCAACGGCGGCGGCCAGGAACGGGATTCGCAAGTGGAGGACCTCAGTTTCAAAAACTGCAGTTTAGGGCCAAAAGCAGCCATTTTTGGGCCAAAAAAGCCCTGGAACACATTCAAAACGGCCAAACGAAGGGAAAGGGTGGATACACTCCATGTGCGGTTTGACTTCTGCGTGTCAACGAGCCCTTTGCGGCCCTCTAACTCCATGATATGTCCTGGAAACGGCCCAAAAAGGCCCCCAGAAGCTCCAACTGCCGACAGCCACAAACCAAGATTAGGCCATATGTTTGGCTACATGGATCAAAATGCGATTCCGAGGGCACCTACTCCACCCGCAACCCCCCACTTTTTGTGGTTTCCACCCCTCAGAATTGCCCAAACGGACGCCTAGACCCCAATACCTAGGCCCACTAGGCTGCGGCAAGTTGCAAGCTCAAGCCCAAACAGGTGGGTGCCCAAATGAGTCAACAGGGTCCAGTAGGGGCAAAAAGATGACTTTTCTCAAAAATGATCCTAGACCATGTGCGACGCTAAAAGAAGTGTTTTTGGACCGTTTTGAGCTTGTGGTGGCCCATTTTGGTCCTCCGAAAATCCCAAAAGCCATGAAAATGGGCTCTTTTGGGACCAAAAAATGGGTCAAAAGTAGGTCAAACACGCATTTTTCCAAAAGGCATCCTGAACCATTTGGGGTGCACAAACAGGTGAAATGGGCCCATTTTGAGCCCAATTTGGGGCATTTTGGCCCCTCACAAGTCCAAAAAGCCTTGAAAGTGGGCCTTGTGGTGATGGGGTTCACTTGCAAGCTGATTCCACTTTGTCAAGAGCCATGAATTTGTGAATCATCCTTGATGTCCCTCACCAATCATAGCTGATGTTCCCTCCCCCACCACCTCGGTCCCAATATTCAGTCTTGATTAGGTGTAGGGATAGGAGTAGGCTGAGGGTTGGGGGTGGGTGTTAGAGTCAAGGTTGGGTTTAAGGATAGTGTTGGGGTGCAAATTAGACAAAAACTTCCTTAGGGCACCTTTGGTGTTAATGTAGCATCGGGCGCCTTAGGCGCCCATGGACGCCTGAGGGCGACACCTTTGGCAACTAACTGTCGGCCGAAGGCCCCTGGGGGGGGGGGGGGGGGGCAGGGGTAGTTGGCGTCCCGGGACCTGCGGAGTCACCCCCCCCCCTCGTGCCTCCCCAAATTGGGCCGGCGATTCCCTCGGATATCCTAACGTGTAGACTTAGACTTGCAACCAAAGGCTAGGTAGTAGAGGGGCAATTCTATGGACGATTAGAGGTAAAGACTAAGAGCGAACTATTCAATTTCGAAAGCTATACATTCGTGAATTCTTTGGTGGGATCATAGAACAAGAAGCCCCATAGTTCTCCTCCGCAATAAACATAAGACCTAGTACGAGGAGAAAAAACTTAGACAGGGTCAGGCTGCGAATATTGGTACCCAAATGAGTCTCTACATTTCGAGAAAATTCCAATACAAGCTAGTCTTCATTGTTGAGTGTTCGCCAATAGAGTTCCCAATGGACATGATAAAAGGTAATACTACAAAACATTGCCGATAGGATCCATAGGCAGGTACATAAGACGTTATGCTATGGCGGGGGGCTTGGGACAAACACACTGGAAGCGGTGCCTTGAGGAAATGGATATTGACGTGAAAGTGGTCGATGGGTCTATCCCCTAGGAAGTTCTTTTTCGGGTGTGAAGTACATGCGTGAAGCGATTCCGTGCATTACCGCACACACAATAACACACAACCATGGTGTGAGAGACGATGTACTTGTTGTTGGCGCAACTGAAGTTTTGGGATTGAAACGCGAAACGACTTGAAATGACCATCTTGTTGGGATGGGGCACCCCACGAAGCGGTGCTCGGAAACGCCAAACAATTTCAAACGACCGTATCGTGGGACTGGCCATCCCATGAAGAGGTGATCTGGAACGCGAAACATGACGATACTTACTCCTTGCAGGGTTGGGTACCCTCTGAGGCACCCTCTCCGGGGTTGGCCCGCGCCGAAGAGAAATCGTCCATGGCCCCCACGTGGGGATTTCTCAATCCTGCCCCAGAGAGCAGCAGGGAGAAACTAGAGCCAAAAAGTAGGCGATGATAGTGGAAACCGAGAACCCCCCCCCCCCCTTTAGCAGTAATGATTGGGGGGAAAGGCGTAGAGAGCAAGGGGCCGAATTTCTCCATCCCGCCCTAGGCAACAGTAGAGAGAAGTTGAAACTAGAAAGTAGGCGATGATATTGGAAACTGGCCCCCCGCCTTCGGAGCAATTATGGCGCAAAATGGCCTAAAATGTAAGGGGATAATTGGAAGTGGAAACAAGAGATGGGTTCGGAATTTTTTCCCAGCCCGGAGAAAGAGAGCATCGACGTGGGCGCTGTAAGTTGAAACTGAGAGCCCCCCTTAGAAGCAATTATTGAGTAAATTTCAAAAGGTGTAAAAAAACAAAGGGCGTGATCTCTCAATACCGCCTGACGTAGGAGTAGAGAGAAGTAGGAGCATGGACCTAGGCAATGGGAGAATTCACTGGGAGCAACGCCATAGGAGCAAGAATCGAGAAAAAAGGCGCAAAAACGAAGGGGGGAATTGGTAGGGGAAAGAAGGGCCGGGGTATGGTGTGATTACAACACAAAACGGGATATGTACCCTGTTTAAGCTTATTTAATATAATAAGGGGACCACCCCCCCTTTTTAAAAAATTTTCAAAAGATTTGATTTGCCCATTATCAACCGTGTATCCTTTGGGCCTGTAGCAACAAGAGTTCTGTCAGTAATGCTGAGTCTCATTCGAAACATCTATAGAGATTTCTCCCTAGTTGTAGTAAATGTGATTGAATTGACTTACCCTTTGAATTGGATGCCGTTTGACTGGACCCCTAGCCTTTGGAATATAGACAGGTACCAGTAGTTCAAAAGTACCGCGAGGAAATATGGCTTATTTCTATTTGCAGCTTAAATTGATGTCGTATACCTTTTGTATCATGGATCTCTCACGTCGATTAATTCATCATCTCCCCCTTATCCTGATTGATCATTTACCGGAAATAGCACCGATCATCTTCTCCAGGAAAAAGCTTCAGCCTTAATTGTTGCAATAATTAGGTATTACGAGAAGATGGGAGTAACATATTTAAAAGCGGGCTGTCATCTCAGGCTCTTTTGTTTATGCAATCTTTGTTGGCTGTAGTTTTCAGTAGTCATCCCCCTTTGAATATGTGTAGCCGTTGCTTACCATTCCGAAGAAGCCGGGGAATCAAGCCTTCTTCTTTTCAAAGGAGTTTCCTCATTGTCTAAGATTCCCCCCAAAACCATCCCTCTCCTTTTTCTCTCTTTCTCTTTTTGCCTGGTTTGATAGTCACTGTGCTCCTCTGTGTTCCAACTCTCTTCCTTTTCTAATTTTCTTACTCTTTCTCTCATTGTGCCACTTCCGGACTATGATTGCGTAGTTTAAGGTGCCTATGCTATTTTCCAATATCGCTCATCACCCCATATCTTTGGGCTTTTTGTATCCCACACCAGCTGCACTTGTGAAATTAACAAATTTTCCATTGCAAGATTAGTAGCATTTAGTCTTGTTCAAGCAGGCTCTCTATTCCATTGAATGTGTAAGATGATCTGCATGCTATCTATTCAGGCGATTTGGTGCATGAGCAGAGGGCAATAAACATCCAAAGGCCATCTAGGAGTAGCTTTGACTAACGATTGAAGGTGCGAAACATCTCAGAGTACACAGATAAGTACATAGAAGGAACTCGGCAAAATTCGTGCACGACTAGTTTTTAAAATTGTAGGCCATTGAAGCAAAATTCCATTGAAATACAGTGGTTGGCCTGTGCTCACTGGTTTGTGCATTGAAGAGCAACCTTACGGCACGGAGGGTTAAAAAGTGTACCATGTCGGTGTTCAATTGACATCCATTGGAATCAAGCAACTGCGTACTCCCTATGTTTTATGTACCTTTGGTTAATTTGGAATTGTGGCGCAAATACCAATGAAGGTTAGATCAACGAAAAAACCCTCTACTTGTTTGCTGCTCCGTGGGAGTAGAGTGGGCCGGTGGACTAGCGTGGAATAGTCAACCGTGGTATTATTTTGGTTCAACGGCGCCCTTTCGGCTCATGGTCCGTTTATTTGAGACAAATGGCGATTCTACACTAATGGAGAGGGGGGGGGGGGGTGCAGTCCACATTTTTCCGCGTTTTCTAGCATTTTCCGCATCTTCCAGGCAGGTCGAGAGGAAACATTCGAGTGGCATTGTCTTGTAGTCAGTTAGTTGTGAAGAACAATGGGTTTTGGGGGCGCCACAGGCGCCGGAGATTTTGTTGTAAGCCAACACAATTTTTTTGTTTGACCTTATGTGTCTATGCTCAAAATACTCAAAATTTTGTGGAGAATTATAAAATGGATGAAAAACACAAACAAAGGATTTTGACCCCGACCCGACCTCCGGATCGGATGATGGGAGCCAGAGTTGATGGGCAATTTTTTTTTGAAAAAAATTTCCCCGCTGTGTATATGCAAAATGATCAGCGTCATGGGCATCATTTTGAGGTATGTATGTTGCGGTCCGCCCCCCCTCCCCGGGAGGCCCGGCGGTTTGGGTCAATGGCGGAGCACCTGACACGGCACGCAGGCGGCGCGGAGATTTAGCAGTGTGGCGTGACCAAGGAGCTGCAGCTTTTGCCCACAGGGGTTTTTAGCCTATTCTCTGATTTTGTTGAGTTGAACTGCTGCACTAAGTTGTTCCATCAAACCGTCCACGCTTTGAGCACCCGATCATGCAAGACGAGACGAAACATAGGGGTTTCGAGGGGGCATACACCATTCCAACAAAACTGCATTTTCTCTTGCATTTTTTGGCCGTATTTTCCGCATTTTCTCCGCATTTTCCCGCATTTTTTGCCAGAACCGCCGACCGCATCATCCCCCCCCCCCCCCCGACTGATATCACCTCATTTTCTTTGTTATCCTACACACATCCAATATTGCCCAGCTCTGTACGATTTAGTCTAAAAGAAACATCATGGATAACAGCCTGAAGCAGGCCCTATCTAGACATTAAGCTAGTTGCGGTTTGTTCAACACATAAAAGATCATGTGAGTTGGGTTTAGATCCTTGTGAAAGAGGTGTAATTCTATTTTTGTGTGGGATAATCTGCTTTATCTATTCCGAATTGGGTTCCAGTAATACGGAAATAAAGTAAATTACGGAATAGATATCCCCTTAAATCTTAACAAACTAGATCATGCATTCACTGCCAATATTAGTTAACAATGCGCCCCGACCAAAAGAAAGCCCAAATTGAGCGCCGCACGAATTCTTGCAACGTCGGTGTCGTAGGGTCCAGAATGATATTTCCGTCCCAACCATTGAGCCCCTTTGTGGGCAGATTGGGCTAGATAGAAGGACTAACAAACTTGAGATAGGGTGGGAGTTTCCGGAGATATAGGGAAGCTTGAGCGGGAGAGTTCAAGGGAGATTAAGGGCAAGTGAAGAAAGCACGTAACCTGGAATCCTTGGTACTTACGTACAAGAGGATAGAAAGGGAAACCAAGGGGAGAAGATAGGATATGCCATTTCTATTGACTTCTTTGCATTTGTGCCCTACAGATATGGACTTCTATGTGCAGCTACTGTGACGCAAAAGTCTTCAAAGAGCAATTATCGGAGCTTTTGAAGAATATTTGCATCCTTACTTTCACCGCCTTTTGGAGATGCTACTCGACCTCTGTTCCGGTGTTGCTCGCTTTTGTGCATATGAAAACCTTACTTTTGCCTAAAATTTTGGCCAACAAAAAAGGGGGGGGGTTATGTAAAAAAAAACCCATGTTGTCGTTCTCCGCCGATGCGCCCCCTCCCCCCTCGTGGTTGTGCACTTTTTTATGTGGTAAGGTCGTGCAATTTGTGACCACCGCCGGGTGCACATGAATTGTACGTACAGCCACGGCGAACTCCAACATAATCTTTCCCTTCCCGTCTGCCTTGTCATTGTTCAACCTCCCCTTTGTTACCGTCTTCGCTTGAATGCGGGCAACATCTAGAATGGGCTAAAAAATTACGCACAACAACAGCTGCAGACTTGTCCGTTGCTGCTGCCACTGCGTTACGCGTGCCAAAGATAGCACTTATAGTGACACGCGGCACCCCGTGCAACCCGTAGTCCGGAATGCGGCGGTCGGCTGCAATGTGGCAATATATCGGACCAATTGGAGGCACCACTTCCCACCACCCGTCAATGGTGTCTTCCAACCCGAAGTTGGTTATACATTGTGCCCTATTGCACCCACACACCCAACAAGCCCTCCGCCCTCCGCGCTATGCGAGCTACTGCATTGTGGCCCACACGTCCTCCTAGGGTACACGTTCAACGAGATGAGGGGTGAGTTACTGTGCCTTGATCCCCGATAGATGGAGTGACCGGATGCGCCACACAACCACCACGGTCATCTCCCACAAGGTGGTGCAGTAGGGTTTGCCCCCCCCCCCCCCCCCGCTTACGGCGTCAACATGACTTGGCCCGTGTCCGGGCTTGGGTGTCGGCGGCTCGGTCGGGAAGGGTACCATGTTGCAAGAGGGCCATTGCAAGAGAAATCAGGGGTGCACGGGGGGACAAAGGCATGGAAAGAAGCTGAAGTTGAAAAACATTGCACATATTGGCGAGATCTTCGCGCAATTTTCCCGCGAATGAGAATTATATGCAAATGCGAACGAGACATGTGTACGATAATGCGAATATGGGCGCGAATTTAACAAATGTTTGCAAATCTAAGCGGTGTTAACAACCACTCAAACTACATTCTGCGTGTTTTCAATTTTCTTATTTTCATGCGAAGTAAGCACAGGAAACGGGTAGGAGACACGGAATCACGGGCAAAACGGGCCAAAAATCAGCGATGTTCGCATGTTCATTCAAAAGTGCAGTGCACAAAGGGTACGTGTTTGTACACACCACTACTAACGGGTATCATCCTTTGTGGTAGCAGTGGCCATGGCAGATTGCCCCTTCGGCTATGAGGCTTCCATGCTTCGCTCTGAGACGGCATCCTTGCCTTCGAGCAGGGTGGGTGTGGCCGAACACTCTCATGGGTCTCAGAAAATGCACCCCGAACTTGGGCACTATGGGGTGAATTAGGAGGAGGAAGAAGCTGAGCCTCACACAAAAAAAAACCTACAAAATGTGCAACCACTGCAAGTCGTTGCAGAATGCATGTTTGTTGATGAGATCAATCTTGGAATCGGAGGACTTGGGCTTTGCACCAATACTGATGTTCTCGCACAAATGTGCTTTCGGCTGCCAAGTCAACTCATTGATGAATTGTCGATCACACTTTAGCTGCCTAGATGCATTTTGGGGGGAGCTATCCGGCACATGGGCCCACTTGCTGTAGCTACCTAACCCCTGCCGTCTTGGGGGCCCAGATGTGGGCAATATGGCTACATCAACCCTGCCGTCTTGGGGGTTCCCAAAGGGGGGATGAAATCAAAGTGGTTACATAACCCCTGCCGTCTTGGGGGTCCCCAACACACAGCACGGGGAGGAAACCATAAGTGGCTACCGAACCCGTGCCGTGTTGAGGGCCCACATGCGGGCAAATTGGCAACAGAACTGTTGCCATTTCGGGGGTCCCCCAAGTGGGACGAAATCAGATGCAGCAGCATGAAGCATGACCCGAGCAGTCTTGGGGGCACGTGGGCAAAATGGCTACATAACCTCTACCGTCTTAGAGGTTCCCAAAGCGGGAATGAAATCAGAAATGGATGGCGGTCACAATTTTTTGCTGCTGCAAATGCGAGCAATTTTTTTTTTACGGCAAACACAAATCAAAAAAACTGCATGTTGTGAAATTATTTCTTCTATAGTAACTACAAATACAAAAAAAAAATCAAAATATCGTGAATTTTTTGCAGTAAACGTGAGCAGAAAAAAATCTGACATGAAGTAGTATTCTTTTATTTGCTGTATCGCGAGTACAACAAAAAAATTGTACAATGTGTTTTTTATCGCAACACACGCGAGTACAAAATCGTACAATCATGTATTTATTCTTGCGGTATACGCAAGTACCTAGTTTATCAGCACTCGCCAACATAATTGTTTTGTACTCGTGTTTACAGCAAAAAAAAAAAATGGCACAAAGGTTCGATTTTTCTTACACTCGCATTCACCACAAAAAAAAACGACACAACTTACAACATACATTCGTTTAATACCCACCACTGCATGGGTAGAGACCCCTGCTGCATGGGTGGAGACCGCCGTGCTGCACGGTGGATACATACTTCCGAGTGCACAGGGGTCTAGGCAGTTGTGTTCATGGGGGAAGAAGAGGGCTCTTGCACTCAAATTGTGCAGTGTATCATGGTGATGGGTGTCGTTGTAACTTAGCCTAAGGATTGGAAGCTCCAAAATGGAACCCCTCAATTGAGGTTCCTGCCAAATGGTGCGGCCAAATGTCCAAATCAGGTGGCAATACCACCCATGGAGTGGTGGCAAGGTCAGTGGTCTTGTGTGGGTAACTGTTCTCTCGTAATCTGGCAATGGACAATGCATGGGATCGTACGTGGCGCACCTGCAACAGCAGCTCCTTAACAGTCTTTGTGTTTCATACCCGGGGCCATATTATGTTACCACAATGGTGACGTCCCATTTCTCTGCAGGAATTTCCATCATTTTTTGTTTCAAAAAGTACAAAGAAAATATTACAGATGGCTCACGCATGTGCACATACTGGCAGACACATCTGGGCCTCAGGAACCACACTGCACCCCCAAGTTTTAAGGCCCGACTTCATGCAACATCAACAGTGTTCTCGCTTTGTATTGGTGAGGCAATGGTTGGTGCAAAGCCACAAGACCACTAAGAGGACAAGAGCAAAAAAATCATTGACCACAACAATACTCAACAAAGAGACCCTCGTTCATGCCATGACCAAGTTCATTGCTAGTTTGCAATACATGCGAGGGGGTAGATGCAATTGTGCAAGTGTGGCTGAGTTCTAACAACATGCCAAAATATTCCAACAAGAGAGGCAATCTTGTGTAGTAGCATGTTAGTCTTGTTTCGCAACTATCAACAATTATCAGTAGTAAAACCAGCGTTTTGCGCACAATTATGTTGTGCGTTCATTGACGAGGGGGGTTCACTTTGTTTTGTTGGGGGTTAAGGCATCTGCCCCAATTCTCACGTTGTGTACTACTTGCAGGTGAAGTTTCTAGCATTGCCGCCATTTAAGTGATGAGAAAAGCGGGGATAGATACCTGTACAGATGCCCACAAGCGATCCGTATATGGCATTCGAATACTGCTTCCCCCTGATGTAAGTGGGATGAAGAGCACAGGCAGAACTAACAAAAGACAGCTAGACCGAAGCAAAAGCTCTGTGGCTGAGCCAGCTCAGGATAGATGACATGGATACAGACTGTTTCAAGGTCAGAAGCCGTTTTGCTGCTGGAAGCTGACAGACATTAAGTGCTGATGGCAACCAGGTGCTGACAACCATCAAGTGCTGGCTACCATTTAATGCTAATCACCCAGGTCCAAGGTTAACAATGTTGAACTGGCGATAATCATCAAATTTGATCCATGCTAACAGCAGTTAAGCAAAGATGATCATTTAATACTCACTAAGACCAACTGCAGCGACCTGACAACCATCAGGTGCAGACCATCATCAGAGGCCAAATGCTAAGGCACTGTTGTTGAACTGTGTGTACATGGGAAAAATATTGGGTCATATTTCACAGAACTCAGAAGAGTAGGGATAATAATAATACTGTGTAAGAGCTTGGGAGAGGGCACAACTCTGCTTGTGATTCAAAGGTACATCCAAGATTTGGAATTTGCACAAACCTAGCTGCACTTTGCCTTCCCGGTTCCACAGCAGTTGAAAACTTGAGAGGGTTCCCTCCAACACGTGTGGCAAACAGCCACAAGAAACCGGTGTGCTAAAGCTGTTTGCTGTCTCAGTGCCTCTGCTTTCATCCACTTCATGTTATTGTCCTTTTTGGGCGGGGGCCAGGCCTTGGCAAGCTGGCGAAGCCCGCGCACCACAAAGCACTCGACAAACTCTCAGAATCAAGAATCAGAGCTGTCCAATGCCACGGTTGTCCCACAAAGCAATGTGGTAGCGGACATGACACATGGTGAGGATAAGCTGGATCTGATACCAGGAAATGCAGCGGGAACTGCCATGCCCGTAGGCATCCCACCGTGCTGGAGCACAAGAAAATCTGAAGGCTGAGTAAAACAGCGCTGTGCCATGCACAGAGAAAGCAATACCTAAAAAGGAAATCAGTACTGGGCTGGAAAAGGTCGATGTCCGCCATGGGTTTGGTACCAATGCTCTGTGGTTGTCAAATGTTCCCAAAGAAAATGCATGCTTGTGTCTGTCTGATTTTAATGGAGGTTGCTGCTTGCAGAGAACTGCGATGCTGTGTGGATCAAAGGGCAACACAGTCCGAAAAGTATGTGCACACACCCTCCCAAAAAGAACGACTGCCTTGCACTTCATTCACTCTGGGACACCATTCCAAAGTCACAAAGCAAGGTCCCATTCACCAGATCTGCACACTCGCCTCTGCTGTTCTCATGATTTTCAGCACTTGATGGTTGTCACCTAAAGTATTATGACTACGCAAATGCACTCTGGACTGAGGGCTTTGTGATTTGCAAGCCCTTTTGGTGTTGTTCAAAGACTTGCGGGGCGGGCGGGGCGGGGCGGGAGGACGGGGCGGGCGGGGAGGGGTGGGCGGGCGGGGAGGGCGGGATGGGCGGGCAGGGCGGGCGGGGCGGGCAGGCGGGGCGCGCGGGGCGCATGGGTGGGGCGGGCGGGAGGGACGGTTGGGGTGGGCGGGCGGGGCGGGCGGGCAAGCGGGCGGAGCGGGGCGGGCGGGCTGGGCGGGCGGGGCGGACGGGTTGGACGGGCAGGGCGGGCGGGCGTGGCAGGCGGCAGGTGCTGCATGATTGTGCCAAAGCTTCATGGTTGTCAGGGGATGGTGATCATGCAGTGTGCACAATGTGCTTGCAGCGTGGACTTTTGGTACCATGGTGGCTACTAGGACCCTCGTTTGGTCATGGTGTTCTTCAACTCTGCATGTCCAAAGCTACCTGCAGGAGGGGCTACAAGTGCATCGACGGAGACCATGGATACACACAAGGCTTGTGCATGAGCACAAGTAGAGGTGAACGTGATGGCAATATAAGGCACAGTAATTTAAGGCTGTGGACAGGTGCTGGGGGCAGCTGGGAGTAGCCAAGGTAGACAAGTTAATAGAAGTGCAAAGAAGTGGCAAAATGTGATGGAGAACAATGTGAAGTCCCCCAGTCCCCTCAGAATCAGAGTCGTGATGAGAGGCACACCTCCAGACATACTCCACAAGGCACATCAAAGGGATGTTGATGAACCTCAGGACCTCGAAGAGGTTCACAGAATTGAACATGAGACTCAAATTGGAAGAAACCATGGATCCCATCTTCAAAGATGCAAGAACTGCAATATCGCGTGTCTGTGGAACAGCATCATCAGGGCTCATGAACCCAAAACGGTAAATGCAGCCAGCAAGTCCCGTAAGCACAAAATGGAGCGTCGTCATGGCACTTGGAAATCGAAATCCTTCGCCATAGAGAAATTTGATGATGACAACAAGGAATACAACCGCAAGAGTATTTGTGACAACGAGTGTCACATCACGCCATTTGGACATGGCTTCCTGCGAACAGAAAAGCCACAACAAAAAAAATGGTCTGAGTCAAGCACCAGACGTCAGCCAGGAATCACATCAATGGACAACAAATCATGTCTGCATGTTGTGGTGACATTGTGGCCCTTAGTAACCCCTTTTTTGGCTTCTTCCTCCACAATTCACAGTGGCTCGTAGTCTGGCCAGATTCGAAGGTTTAGCTGAAATCCCCCAACCCTCCAATCCAGTTCCACTCAACAGAGCATTGTGGATGTGGCCTTTGGATGTGGACGTTGTCTCCCATGCATCATTTGGATTCGCCAAGGTTGGAATGCATGCTGTCCACAAACACATAACTCCACTTGGCAGAAGCACTGAGTGCAATCACTTCTTAACATGCACACCCACACATATTCTACGGGGCTGCCACCAGTGGTGAACAGACAACATACCAAGCATCCGACTTTTTGCAAGAACCATTGTGGCAGGACTATCTTACAATGAAAAGCACCAAAACTGTCACACAGCACCGTTTCACATTTCCGTTTTTGTCTTCGGTGTACTCCTTTGTGTTTGTAAGGGTCACCTTCCCTTTGTCCACCTTTGACACCAACCCACTATAACGTGCCCCGTGGGAGCCTTTCTTCAAGAAAACTACCCATTGACCTCTCTCAATGTTCTTGAAGGACTGGGGGACCACCTTATCATCCTTGGTGGCATTGGGGGGGGCTTGGCTGGGACCTTCCACAGGCATGGCAAGGAAGAAACTAAAGGAAAAAGGTGGGAAAACATCTTGAAAAATGGAAAACTGCACAAACTGCACGAATTACACGAACCGGTCGGACCGGCCCGTTCATTTCAGCTTAAATAGAGACCGGTCCAGACCGGTCCAGACCGGTCTTCGTATGAACTGCGCAAAATGCCCTAAACTGAATTTGCTACATAGGAAGCCGTATTAAATCGTCACAGTAGCCTAAAGTCCTTTGGGGAGCATGCATACACAAGCATGGCAAAGCAAAGAGAGTGCAAAACAGGGGGGGGGAAGAAAAATTTTTTTGATACCGGGTGGGATATTTTTTTTCGGGGGTGACCCCCCCTAGGGGGCGGGGGGTACGAAAAAAAGTGGGTCCTACAGAAAAAACTTTTTCTTCCCATGTCGCAAGTACCACACATAATCACGGTGTTCCCACCACATAACATGCCTTTGCTACTCGTTGGCATTCCTCTGTTTGGCTATTTGGGGTAGTAGGCCATGTCCAACATGCCATTTGCGACATGAAGCCGTCGGTGGCCCCCTCTCCATGGCATGCTTTGCAGCACAATGGCACAAACCAGCAAACAACATGCATTGCCGACACGGGTGGTATTATGTTTAAGGGCACAAAGGCCCCCAAGTAGTCCCGGCTACGCATCGTGTTGTAGCGCCCCACCCTGGCCTCTTGTCGGCGGTAAGAGTCCCCATGCACACTGCATGGGGCGAGAACCCGGGCAAGGGTGGGAAGAAAATTGCTTTGCAGGGGGGGGATGGCACGGAAGCCCATTTGCCCAACCCCCCCCCCTCCCCCTCCTTGGTCGCCATGCCGGGAGGGGGGTTTGGGCTGGGGCTGCCCTACCTGCTGTGCCCGGGGGGGGGGGGGGGGTCCGACCCCAACATACATGGCTCAAAATGATCCCCACGTCACGCTATCATTTTGACTACACATATGCGGGGGAAATTTTTTCCGTGAAAAAATTTTTCCGGGCCAAAATATGTGTTCCGGCGCCTTTGGTGGCAACATCCGTCCTTACACAAAACAAAGGGCCCGGCACAGAAGCCCATTTCTGGTGGACCCCGCGTGGTACAACCGCCCGTCATGGCCGTTCAGTAGGTGCTCCAAGTCTACTGTGGACACCACGACGTCAATCTTCCCACCCGGTCGTTGTGGTTTCCTTGCCAATGTGTACATGTCCATTGCCTTACAGTGCTAGGTGATGGACCCCGCGTGGTTCCGATGGCTCATCCTGGCCGTTCAACGGGTGCCCCATGTCCGTTTTCCACCCACTTGACACCATCAAACCATGGACACGTCATAGCCGTGGTGCCACACATGGTGCTGGGACGCACAGCATAGAAGGTAAAAAATGGTAGGAAAATGCTGAGCATATTGCTCAGGATATTTGGGGATGCTCAGCATTCATGCTCAGCAAATGGGACTCATATTGCAGGGTTGATCTCGGAAGTCCCAGCCAAAATTTCTTCCGAGCTCCCCCGGCACGGTCGGCTGGGGAGCCCATGGAACATTCCTACCGATATCGGTTGCGTTTTGGGACCCGATTTGGCTGCCAAAACTTCCGAGCATCTTTCCGAGGGATTTAAAAAACTTCCAAGCGTTTTTCCATCAGTTTTTTGTACAATGACCTACACCGTTCTTGGTTCCCAAATCCCACACCTCAGCAAAGAAACACACAAAAAGACAAGCATGACCGTTCACTTACGCTTGAAATGTGAATGCTCAGTGCCTTGCCTGTTCATTTCAGCTTGAACTGTGAATGCTGTAATCTCCTTCGCTGAGCATCTGCACAGGACAGCCATCGCTTGACATGGCATCCACATCCACCACCACACGGCGATACTTCTTGGGTTGAGGTTGGGGTTCAGGGTTGTCACTGGATGATGAGGAAGAATCTGAGGCACTTACTGTGGAGGCACCAGATAGGTGCACAGCATCATCATCCGAATCATTATCCTCGGGACTGCTACTGCTCCCACTATCACTGCTGCTGCTGCTGCTGCTGCTGCTGCTGTTGCTACTGTTACTGCTGCTACTGCCACTGCCACGAGGGCACACAAGTTGCTGCTCAATGTCGCTATCAACAATGGGTACACGCGCCAACTTCGTACGCCTCATGGGTTGAACACGCTGCTGCTCGTTCAAACCCGTAGGACCTTGAAATGAAGCAGCACTGTCCTCGCCCTCCGAAGGGGGTACAATATCAACTGTCGCAGGGTTAGAAACTCGGCTTTGAGGGATGGGCCCCACACGTCCCTTACCCTTTCCCTTGTCCTTCAGCGCCTTACGGCGTGCAGCACAGGACTTAAATGTGGCACGGCTCTTCAAACCCAGTTTGGGCCACTTGCAGACAGCTTCCCTGTCCAGTGGTACCCATTGACGGACACCACGCTTTGAGCCACAGGTCCCACACAGACATACCACATCACTCTCGGGATTTGCACCTGGAAAGGCGCATTTCACCGAACGGGTGTCTGGGTGCATATATAGGGAGCAACCACCTCCCTCCTGGAAATCCAGCAAATGCTCTAAGAGGCGTTGGAAGACCACATGCCACACGGCATTGGCAGCAACCATGCACGCCTCAAGAACAACGTTTCGTTGCACGGGCGCCCAAATTTTGGCACAGGGGATCTTCTTTTTTTTCTGCACGAACTTCTGATACAGCTCATGCTTCAAACTTTCACTAATACTGGCATCTTGCCTGGTACTAGTGACGGGGGCATATCTCTTGGCCACCCTCAGATCCCGCTCGCCGGCCTCATCGGAATACAGCATGGGTGTCCGTGGATTAAACCATGTGTGGGACCACCCATGCATATATAAGGTTGCAGTGCAACCTTCTTCAGCAAACTCGGGGATGATGTGCACAATATATGTGTACAACATCCCCATAGCTTGCCATGTGACAGTTGCCAGGTTATTACAACCATAGCATAGATGCACCATGTGGCAAAATGCCACCACCAAGGAATGGAAAGGCAGGGGGAGCACCATACCCCCTGCTAGTCTGCCCATGACTGTGCGGGCCTCGCGACCTGTGAGGCTAATGCCTGCCTGAAATCTACCTCGTACGTGCCGCATGTGCTGCCTGCTATCAGGTGGCAAAGATCCAGGATCATACCTCCTTGCCACATGTGCTATGACCTGGAGTAGCTCATGGTTGTAGGGCGCTGGTAGTGTTCGACCTATGACACCCAGGATCCTGGAGGCTGCTCCTTTGGTGTTGTGCAATACAGGTTGCACAATATATACCTCTTCAAGGTTAGAAACCCCCTGAAACTTATGGGACCCACGCACACCATTGAGACATCCCCCTTTGTGCAAAAAGAGTTCTCCCGCCCCATCCTTATTCACCCAGGGACACGCCACACAGCCCTTTTGCCGGCACTCAGCCACAAATGGTGGTGATCGGCAGTGATTGCCCCGAGCCTTATCTGCAGGGTGGTGTTGTACACTGCACCAGCATACTTCATACGTTGCTTAAATTTACAAGAAGGCAGGGCTTGTAAGGCCTCTGCACGTTTGGGTAGCCACTGGCAATCACTGACCTTGGGAAGCTCTTGCCAGGTCAACATGGCTGTGCACCTAGGCACATTGCCAGACATTGGGAACCAGTGTCCCTGGAAATCAATTATACTGATTTTTGTGTTAATATTTGGACGGCCCCGGGGCTGGTAACCGTCGGCGTAGAGGCCTAAGGTCAGGGTGGCATGGGGTGGTGGGGGTTTCTGCCGGCCTTGGGCAGCCAATGAGCCACACTTCTGTAGAAGTAGGTGGCACAGCTGTGGTAACAACTTCCTGTTGTCCAGGGAGTAGTCCACTGCAGGAAGATGCAGGTCCTCCTGTTGCCTTAAAGCAACCATTGACCAACCAACCCCTGGTTGGAGATGGTCTAAGGTGCGCAAGACAGCTGCTGGCACCACATGCTCATGGCGAAGGCGAAGTGCAGCGGCCTGGCACTCTGGTGCTTGGGTGACTGATGTGGCCTGTGTGGTAGGCAAAGGGCCAAGGGACCTACGCACAACTGTGAAGGTGCCACTTGGGGGGCGCTGTAGCTGGTCTAGGTCCTTGGCCTGCAAGGGGGTGGCCGTGGGGAAGTTCATGGCAAAGGCTGACACCATGAATTGATCAGCTGGAATAGGGCATATGCTGGCAAATGCCTCCAACTTGGAGATCTCCCCCTTCACCCATATAGCATGGTTGTTCACAACAAATTCATGGTGAAACATGGTGCCTGGAAAACAGAAGATTGCAGTGGGCCACTGTTTTGGTTGGTTTCAAAGGAACCATGTATGGAAAGCCCCAACCAATACCTGTCACCAGAACCTTTTTTTGCCAGGATTGCTCCAACCAGTTTCGAGATCCAAGGGTCCAAAGTGTGCTCGACTATCCGCCCCCTCCCTCTGCGCCACTGTTTTGGTTGGTTTCAAGGAAACCATGTATGGAAAGCCCCAACCAGTACCTTTCACCAGAACCTTTTTTTCCCAGGATTGCTCCAACCAGTTTCGAGATCCAAGGGTCCAAAGTGTGCTCGACTATCCGCCCCCTCCCTCTGCGCCACTGTTTTGGTTGGTTTCAAGGAAACCATGTATGGAAAGCCCCAACCAGTACCTTTCACCAGAACCTTTTTTTGCCAGGATTGCTCCAACCAGTTTCGAGATCCAGGGGTCCAAAGTGTGCTCGACTATCCGCCCCCTCCCTCTGCGCCACTGTTTTGGTTGGTTTCAAAGGAACCATGTATGGAAAGCCCCAACCAGTACCTTTCACCAGAACCTTTTTTTGCCAGGATTGCTCCAACCAGTTTCGAGATCCAGGGGTCCAAAGTGTGCTCGACTATCCGCCCCCTCCCTCTGCGCCACTGTTTTGGTTGGTTTCAAGGAAACCATGTATGGAAAGCCCCAACCAGTACCTTTCACCAGAACCTTTTTTTGCCAGGATTGCTGCAACCAGTTTCGAGATCCAAGGGTCCAAAGTGTGCTCGACTATCCGCCCCCTCCCTCTGCGCCACTGTTTTGGTTGGTTTCAAGGAAACCATGTATGGAAAGCCCCAACCAGTACCTTTCACCAGAACCTTTTTTTGCCAGGATTGCTCCAACCAGTTTCGAGATCCAAGGGTCCAAAGTGTGCTCGACTATCCGCCCCCTCCCTCTGCGCCACTGTTTTGGTTGGTTTCAAAGGAACCATGTATGGAAAGCCCCAACCAGTACCTTTCACCAGAACCTTTTTTTGCCAGGATTGCTCCAACCAGTTTCGAGATCCAAGGGTCCAAAGTGTGCTCGACTATCCGCCCCCTCCCTCTGCGCCACTGTTTTGGTAGGTTTCAAGGAAACCATGTATGGAAAGCCCCAACCAATACCTTTCACCAGAACCTTTTTTTGCCAGGATTGCTCCAACCCGTTTCGAGATCCAAGGGTCCAAAGTGTGCTCGACTATCCACCCCCTCCCTCTGCGCCACTGTTTTGGTAGGTTTCAAGGAAACCATGTATGGAAAGCCCCAACCAATACCTTTCACCAGAACCTTTTGTTGCAAGGATTGCTCCAACCAGTTTCGAGATCCAAGGGTCCAAAGTGTGCTCGACTATCCGCCCCCTCCCTCTGCGCCACTGTTTTGGTTGGTTTCAAGGAAACCATGTATGGAAAGCCCCAACCAGTACCTTTCACCAGAACCTTTTTTTGCCAGGATTGCTCCAACCAGTTTCGAGATCCAGGGGTCCAAAGTGTGCTCGACTATCCGCCCCCTCCCTCTGCGCCACTGTTTTGGTTGGTTTCAAAGGAACCATGTATGGAAAGCCCCAACCAGTACCTTTCACCAGAACCTTTTTTTGCCAGGATTGCTCCAACCAGTTTCGAGATCCAGGGGTCCAAAGTGTGCTCGACTATCCGCCCCCTCCCTCTGCGCCACTGTTTTGGTTGGTTTCAAAGGAACCATGTATGGAAAGCCCCAACCAGTACCTTTCACCAAAACCTTTTTTTGCCAGGATTGCTCCAACCAGTTTCGAGATCCAAGGGTCCAAAGTGTGCTCGACTATCCGCCCCCTCCCTCTGCGCCACTGTTTTGGTTGGTTTCAAGGAAACCATGTATGGAAAGCCCCAACCAGTACCTTTCACCAGAACCTTTTTTTGCCAGGATTGCTCCAACCAGTTTCGAGATCCAGGGGTCCAAAGTGTGCTCGACTATCCGCCCCCTCCCTCTGCGCCACTGTTTTGGTTGGTTTCAAAGGAACCATGTATGGAAAGCCCCAACCAGTACCTTTCACCAGAACCTTTTTTTGCCAGGATTGCTCCAACCAGTTTCGAGATCCAAGGGTCCAAAGTGTGCTCGACTATCCGCCCCCTCCCTCTGCGCCACTGTTTTGGTTGGTTTCAAGGAAACCATGTATGGAAAGCCCCAACCAGTACCTTTCACCAGAACCTTTTTTTGCCAGGATTGCTCCAACCAGTTTCGAGATCCAAGGGTCCAAAGTGTGCTCGACTATCCGCCCCCTCCCTCTGCGCCACTGTTTTGGTTGGTTTCAAGGAAACCATGTATGGAAAGCCCCAACCAGTACCTTTCACCAGAACCTTTTTTTGCCAGGATTGCTCCAACCAGTTTCGAGATCCAAGGGTCCAAAGTGTGCTCGACTATCCGCCCCCTCCCTCTGCGCCACTGTTTTGGTAGGTTTCAAGGAAACCATGTATGGAAAGCCCCAACCAATACCTTTCACCAGAACCTTTTTTTGCCAGGATTGCTCCAACCAGTTTCGAGATCCAAGGGTCCAAAGTGTGCTCGACTATCCGCCCCCTCCCTCTGCGCCACTGTTTTGGTAGGTTTCAAGGAAACCATGTATGGAAAGCCCCAACCAATACCTTTCACCAGAACCTTTTTTTGCCAGGATTGCTCCAACCAGTTTCGAGATCCAAGGGTCCAAAGTGTGCTCGACTATCCGCCCCCTCCCTCTGCGCCACTGTTTTGGTAGGTTTCAAGGAAACCATGTATGGAAAGCCCCAACCAGTACCTTTCACCAGAACCTTTTTTTGCCAGGATTGCTCCAACCGGTTTCGAGATCCAGGGGTCCAAAGTGTGCTCGACTATCCGCCCCCTCCCTCTGCGCCACTGTTTTGGTTGGTTTCAAAGGAAACCATGTATGGAAAGCCCCAACCAGTACCTTTCACCAGAACCTTTTTTTGCCAGGATTGCTCCAACCAGTTTCGAGATCCAAGGGTCCAAAGTGTGCTCGACTATCCGCCCCCTCCCTCTGCGCCACTGTTTTGGTTGGTTTCAAGGAAACCATGTATGGAAAGCCCCAACCAGTACCTTTCACCAGAACCTTTTTTTGCCAGGATTGCTCCAACCAAGTTCGAGATCCAGGGGTCCAAAGTGTGCTCGACTATCCGCCCCCTCCCTCTGCGCCACTGTTTTGGTTGGTTTCAAAGGAACCATGTATGGAAAGCCCCAACCAGTACCTTTCACCAGAACCTTTTTTTGCCAGGATTGCTCCAACCAGTTTCGAGATCCAGGGGTCCAAAGTGTGCTCGACTATCCGCCCCCTCCCTCTGCGCCACTGTTTTGGTTGGTTTCAAGGAAACCATGTATGGAAAGCCCCAACCAGTACCTTTCACCAGAACCTTTTTTTGCCAGGATTGCTCCAACCAGTTTCGAGATCCAAGGGTCCAAAGTGTGCTCGACTATCCGCTCCCTCCCTCTGCGCCACTGTTTTGGTTGGTTTCAAAGGAACCATGTATGGAAAGCCCCAACCAATACCTTTCACCAGAACCTTTTTTTGCCAGGATTGCTCCAACCAGTTTCGAGATCCAAGGGTCCAAAGTGTGCTCGACTATCCGCCCCCTCCCTCTGCGCCACTGTTTTGGTTGGTTTCAAAGGAACCATGTATGGAAAGCCCCAACCAGTACCTTTCACCAGAACCTTTTTTTGCCAGGATTGCTCCAACCAGTTTCGAGATCCAAGGGTCCAAAGTGTGCTCGACTATCCGCCCCCTCCCTCTGCGCCACTGTTTTGGTAGGTTTCAAGGAAACCATGTATGGAAAGCCCCAACCAATACCTTTCACCAGAACCTTTTTTTGCCAGGATTGCTCCAACCAGTTTCGAGATCCAAGGGTCCAAAGTGTGCTCGACTATCCGCCCCCTCCCTCTGCGCCACTGTTTTGGTTGGTTTCAAAGGAAACCATGTATGGAAAGCCCCAACCAGTACCTTTCACCAGAACCTTTTTTTGCCAGGATTGCTCCAACCAGTTTCGAGATCCAAGGGTCCAAAGTGTGCTCGACTATCCGCCCCCTCCCTCTGCGCCACTGTTTTGGTTGGTTTCAAGGAAACCATGTATGGAAAGCCCCAACCAGTACCTTTCACCAGAACCTTTTTTTGCCAGGATTGCTCCAACCAAGTTCGAGATCCAGGGGTCCAAAGTGTGCTCGACTATCCGCCCCCTCCCTCTGCGCCACTGTTTTGGTTGGTTTCAAAGGAACCATGTATGGAAAGCCCCAACCAGTACCTTTCACCAGAACCTTTTTTTGCCAGGATTGCTCCAACCAGTTTCGAGATCCAGGGGTCCAAAGTGTGCTCGACTATCCGCCCCCTCCCTCTGCGCCACTGTTTTGGTTGGTTTCAAGGAAACCATGTATGGAAAGCCCCAACCAGTACCTTTCACCAGAACCTTTTTTTGCCAGGATTGCTCCAACCAGTTTCGAGATCCAAGGGTCCAAAGTGTGCTCGACTATCCGCTCCCTCCCTCTGCGCCACTGTTTTGGTTGGTTTCAAAGGAACCATGTATGGAAAGCCCCAACCAATACCTTTCACCAGAACCTTTTTTTGCCAGGATTGCTCCAACCAGTTTCGAGATCCAAGGGTCCAAAGTGTGCTCGACTATCCGCCCCCTCCCTCTGCGCCACTGTTTTGGTTGGTTTCAAAGGAACCATGTATGGAAAGCCCCAACCAGTACCTTTCACCAGAACCTTTTTTTGCCAGGATTGCTCCAACCAGTTTCGAGATCCAAGGGTCCAAAGTGTGCTCGACTATCCGCCCCCTCCCTCTGCGCCACTGTTTTGGTAGGTTTCAAGGAAACCATGTATGGAAAGCCCCAACCAATACCTTTCACCAGAACCTTTTTTTGCCAGGATTGCTCCAACCAGTTTCGAGATCCAAGGGTCCAAAGTGTGCTCGACTATCCGCCCCCTCCCTCTGCGCCACTGTTTTGGTAGGTTTCAAGGAAACCATGTATGGAAAGCCCCAACCAATACCTTTCACCAGAACCGTTTTTTGCAAGGATTGCTCCAACCAGTTTCGAGATCCAAGGGTCCAAAGTGTGCTCGACTATCCGACCCCTCCCTCTGCGCCACTGTTTTGGTTGGTTTCAAGGAAACCATGTATGGAAAGCCCCAACCAGTACCTTTCACCAGAACCTTTTTTTGCCAGGATTGCTCCAACCAGTTTCGAGATCCAGGGGTCCAAAGTGTGCTCGACTATCCGCCCCCTCCCTCTGCGCCACTGTTTTGGTTGGTTTCAAAGGAACCATGTATGGAAAGCCCCAACCTGTACCTTTCACCAAAACCTTTTTTTGCCAGGATTGCTCCAACCAGTTTCGAGATCCAAGGGTCCAAAGTGTGCTCGACTATCCGCCCCCTCCCTCTGCGCCACTGTTTTGGTTGGTTTCAAAGGAATCATGTATGGAAAGCCCCAACCAGTACCTTTCACCAGAACCTTTTGTTGCAAGGATTGCTCCAACCAGTTTCGAGATCCAGGGGTCCAAAGTGTGCTCGACTATCCGCCCCCTCCCTCTGCGCCACTGTTTTGGTTGGTTTCAAAGGAACCATGTATGGAAAGCCCCAACCAGTACCTTTCACCAAAACCTTTTTTTGCCAGGATTGCTCCAACCAGTTTCGAGATCCAAGGGTCCAAAGTGTGCTCGACTATCCGCCCCCTCCCTCTGCGCCACTGTTTTGGTTGGTTTCAAGGAAACCATGTATGGAAAGCCCCAACCAGTACCTTTCACCAGAACCTTTTTTTGCCAGGATTGCTCCAACCAGTTTCGAGATCCAAGGGTCCAAAGTGTGCTCGACTATCCGCCCCCTCCCTCTGCGCCACTGTTTTGGTAGGTTTCAAGGAAACCATGTATGGAAAGCCCCAACCAATACCTTTCACCAGAACCTTTTTTTGCCAGGATTGCTCCAACCAGTTTCGAGATCCAAGGGTCCAAAGTGTGCTCGACTATCCGCCCCCTCCCTCTGCGCCACTGTTTTGGTAGGTTTCAAGGAAACCATGTATGGAAAGCCCCAACCAGTACCTTTCACCAGAACCTTTTTTTGCCAGGATTGCTCCAACCAGTTTCGAGATCCAAGGGTCCAAAGTGTGCTCGACTATCCGCCCCCTCCCTCTGCGCCACTGTTTTGGTAGGTTTCAAGGAAACCATGTATGGAAAGCCCCAACCAGTACCTTTCACCAGAACCTTTTTTTGCCAGGATTGCTCCAACCAGTTTCGAGATCCAGGGGTCCAAAGTGTGCTCGACTATCCGCCCCCTCCCTCTGCGCCACTGTTTTGGTTGGTTTCAAGGAAACCATGTATGGAAAGCCCCAACCAGTACCTTTCACCAGAACCTTTTTTTGCCAGGATTGCTCCAACCAGTTTCGAGATCCAGGGGTCCAAAGTGTGCTCGACTATCCGCCCCCTCCCTCTGCGCCACTGTTTTGGTTGGTTTCAAAGGAACCATGTATGGAAAGCCCCAACCAGTACCTTTCACCAGAACCTTTTTTTGCCACGATTGCTCCAACCAGTTTCGAGATCCAAGGGTCCAAAGTGTGCTCGACTATCCGCCCCCTCCCTCTGCGCCACTGTTTTGGTTGGTTTCAAGGAAACCATGTATGGAAAGCCCCAACCAGTACCTTTCACCAGAACCTTTTTTTGCCAGGATTGCTGCAACCAGTTTCGAGATCCAAGGGTCCAAAGTGTGCTCGACTATCCGCCCCCTCCCTCTGCGCCACTGTTTTGGTTGGTTTCAAAGGAACCATGTATGGAAAGCCCCAACCAGTACCTTTCACCAGAACCTTTTTTTGCCAGGATTGCTCCAACCAGTTTCGAGATCCAAGGGTCCAAAGTGTGCTCGACTATCCGCCCCCTCCCTCTGCGCCACTGTTTTGGTAGGTTTCAAGGAAACCATGTATGGAAAGCCCCAACCAATACCTTTCACCAGAACCTTTTTTTGCCAGGATTGCTCCAACCAGTTTCGAGATCCAAGGGTCCAAAGTGTGCTCGACTATCCGCCCCCTCCCTCTGCGCCACTGTTTTGGTAGGTTTCAAGGAAACCATGTATGGAAAGCCCCAACCAATACCTTTCACCAGAACCTTTTTTTGCCAGGATTGCTCCAACCAGTTTCGAGATCCAAGGGTCCAAAGTGTGCTCGACTATCCGCCCCCTCCCTCTGCGCCACTGTTTTGGTAGGTTTCAAGGAAACCATGTATGGAAAGCCCCAACCAATACCTTTCACCAGAACCTTTTTTTGCCAGGATTGCTCCAACCAGTTTCGAGATCCAAGGGTCCAAAGTGTGCTCGACTATCCGCCCCCTCCCTCTGCGCCACTGTTTTGGTTGGTTTCAAAGGAACCATGTATGGAAAGCCCCAACCAGTACCTTTCACCAGAACCTTTTTTTGCCAGGATTGCTCCAACCAGTTTCGAGATACAGGGGTCCAAAGTGTGCTCGACTATCCGCCCCCTCCCTCTGCGCCACTGTTTTGGTTGGTTTCAAAGGAACCATGTATGGAAAGCCCCAACCAGTACCTTTCACCAGAACCTTTTTTTGCCAGGATTGCTCCAACCAGTTTCGAGATCCAAGGGTCCAAAGTGTGCTCAACTATCCGCCCCCTCCCTCTGCGCCACTGTTTTGGTTGGTTTCAAGGAAACCATGTATGGAAAGCCCCAACCAGTACCTTTCACCAGAACCTTTTTTTGCCAGGATTGCTCCAACCAGTTTCGAGATCCAAGGGTCCAAAGTGTGCTCGACTATCCGCCCCCTCCCTCTGCGCCACTGTTTTGGTTGGTTTCAAAGGAACCATGTATGGAAAGCCCCAACCAGTACCTTTCACCAGAACCTTTTTTTGCCAGGATTGCTCCAACCAGTTTCGAGATACAGGGGTCCAAAGTGTGCTCGACTATCCGCCCCCTCCCTCTGCGCCACTGTTTTGGTTGGTTTCAAAGGAACCATGTATGGAAAGCCCCAACCAGTACCTTTCACCAGAACCTTTTTTTGCCAGGATTGCTCCAACCAGTTTCGAGATCCAAGGGTCCAAAGTGTGCTCGACTATCCGCCCCCTCCCTCTGCGCCACTGTTTTGGTTGGTTTCAAGGAAACCATGTATGGAAAGCCCCAACCAGTACCTTTCACCAGAACCTTTTTTTGCCAGGATTGCTCCAACCAGTTTCGAGATCCAAGGGTCCAAAGTGTGCTCGACTATCCGCCCCCTCCCTCTGCGCCACTGTTTTGGTTGGTTTCAAAGGAACCATGTATGGAAAGCCCCAACCAGTACCTTTCACCAGAACCTTTTTTTGCCAGGATTGCTCCAACCAGTTTCGAGATCCAAGGGTCCAAAGTGTGCTCGACTATCCGCCCCCTCCCTCTGCGCCACTGTTTTGGTTGGTTTCAAGGAAACCATGTATGGAAAGCCCCAACCAGTACCTTTCACCAGAACCTTTTTTTGCCAGGATTGCTCCAACCAGTTTCGAGATCCAAGGGTCCAAAGTGTGCTCGACTATCCGCCCCCTCCCTCTGCGCCACTGTTTTGGTAGGTTTCAAAGGAACCATGTATGGAAAGCCCCAACCAGTACCTTTCACCAGAACCTTTTTTTGCCAGGATTGCTCCAACCAGTTTCGAGATCCAAGGGTCCAAAGTGTGCTCGACTATCCGCCCCCTCCCTCTGCGCCACTGTTTTGGTAGGTTTCAAGGAAACCATGTATGGAAAGCCCCAACCAATACCTTTCACCAGAACCTTTTTTTGCCAGGATTGCTCCAACCAGTTTCGAGATCCAAGGGTCCAAAGTGTGCTCGACTATCCGCCCCCTCCCTCTGCGCCACTGTTTTGGTAGGTTTCAAGGAAACCATGTATGGAAAGCCCCAACCAATACCTTTCACCAGAACCTTTTTTTGCCAGGATTGCTCCAACCAGTTTCGAGATCCAAGGGTCCAAAGTGTGCTCGACTATCCGCCCCCTCCCTCTGCGCCACTGTTTTGGTAGGTTTCAAGGAAACCATGTATGGAAAGCCCCAACCAATACCTTTCACCAGAACCTTTTTTTGCCAGGATTGCTCCAACCAGTTTCGAGATCCAAGGGTCCAAAGTGTGCTCGACTATCCGCCCCCTCCCTCTGCGCCACTGTTTTGGTTGGTTTCAAAGGAACCATGTATGGAAAGCCCCAACCAGTACCTTTCACCAGAACCTTTTTTTGCCAGGATTGCTCCAACCAGTTTCGAGATCCAGGGGTCCAAAGTGTGCTCGACTATCCGCCCCCTCCATCTGCGCCACTGTTTTGGTTGGTTTCAAAGGAACCATGTATGGAAAGCCCCAACCAGTACCTTTCACCAGAACCTTTTTTTGCCAGGATTGCTCCAACCAGTTTCGAGATCCAAGGGTCCAAAGTGTGCTCGACTATCCGCCCCCTCCCTCTGCGCCACTGTTTTGGTTGGTTTCAAGGAAACCATGTATGGAAAGCCCCAACCAGTACCTTTCACCAGAACCTTTTTTTGCCAGGATTGCTCCAACCAGTTTCGAGATCCAAGGGTCCAAAGTGTGCTCGACTATCCGCCCCCTCCCTCTGCGCCACTGTTTTGGTTGGTTTCAAGGAAACCATGTATGGAAAGCCCCAACCAATACCTTTCACCAGAACCTTTTTTTGCCAGGATTGCTCCAACCAGTTTCGAGATCCAAGGGTCCAAAGTGTGCTCGACTATCCGCCCCCTCCCTCTGCGCCACTGTTTTGGTTGGTTTCAAAGGAACCATGTATGGAAAGCCCCAACCAGTACCTTTCACCAGAACCTTTTTTTGCCAGGATTGCTCCAACCAGTTTCGAGATCCAAGGGTCCAAAGTGTGCTCGACTATCCGCCCCCTCCCTCTGCGCCACTGTTTTGGTTGGTTTCAAGGAAACCATGTATGGAAAGCCCCAACCAGTACCTTTCACCAGAACCTTTTTTTGCCAGGATTGCTCCAACCAGTTTCGAGATCCAAGGGTCCAAAGTGTGCTCGACTATCCGCCCCCTCCCTCTGCGCCACTGTTTTGGTAGGTTTCAAGGAAACCATGTATGGAAAGCCCTAACCAATACCTTTCACCAGAACCTTTTTTTGCCAGGATTGCTCCAACCAGTTTCGAGATCCAAGGGTCCAAAGTGTGCTCGACTATCCGCCCCCTCCCTCTGCGCCACTGTTTTGGTAGGTTTCAAGGAAACCATGTATGGAAAGCCCCAACCAATACCTTTCACCAGAACCTTTTTTTGCCAGGATTGCTCCAACCAGTTTCGAGATCCAAGGGTCCAAAGTGTGCTCGACTATCCGCCCCCTCCCTCTGCGCCACTGTTTTGGTAGGTTTCAAGGAAACCATGTATGGAAAGCCCCAACCAATACCTTTCACCAGAACCTTTTTTTGCCAGGATTGCTCCAACCAGTTTCGAGATCCAAGGGTCCAAAGTGTGCTCGACTATCCGCCCCCTGCCACAGGCACAACAAGCACAAGCTGGGCTGGAAGCATGAATGGATGCCAACAGGCAGTTCAGGTGCAGCTGCAGTTCATTTCAGTGCCTTGAATGGGAATATATACCCCCCTCTCAGTCCTCCCCCTCAGACTCAGGCTCAGGCTGAGGCTGTGCCTTGTGAGAGGCCTCGGCCTTGGCCTTAGGGGGCACAATGAGGAGAATCAACTCCCCTCGCCCGGAATCACCCCCATGGATGAGGGGGAAGGACCTCATCCAATTGCGAGGTCGGTGGGCAGACCCCTTCACATAGTCAATGACAGTCCTGACCTGTGTGACTATGCGAAGGGGCAGTGACCCCTGGTCCCCTGGTGCCCCTCCACTCCAGCCTACATATGGGCTGCGGCGGATCTTCTTCCTCCTCTTACCTGAAGGGGCCCCAGAGTCAGGGGCCGCCCGCCCTCTCTTCACGCCTGTGGAGGAAACAGGCACCTTGGAATCTGAGTCAGATGACTCAGGGGCCACCTGCCCTCTCCTCACCCCTGTCGAGGAAATAGGCACGTCTGAGTCAGATGACTCAGAGTCTGAAACCACCACCTCCTCCTTCCCCTTCTCCTTCCCCTTCCCCTTACCTACTGCAATCTCTGGGGCAGAGTCTGAAGAGTCTGAATCACCCCCCCCCTTCCCCTTACCCTTACCCTCCTCCTTCCCCTTCCCCTTACCCACTGCAATCTCTGGGGCAGAGTCTGAAGAGTCTGAATCCCCCCCCCCTTCCGCCTCCGCTTCCCCTTCCCTTTCCCCTTACCCACACCAGGGATAGCAGGGCCAGAGTCAGGGTTCGCGATGCAAAAAAGTACCACAATGGGTACCATGTTGCCGGAGAGGGGGGCAAAGGGGACAGGCCCTTTGCCCCCCCCAGATGGGGCCAGCTGCCCGGAGACTTCTTTCATCTCCTTCAGGGCCGCAGGGCCCCAGCCAGTGCGGCGGCACTTCCAGCTCCCCTTCACCTGAGCCCACGCCAGGGTGTTGTCCAGCAACTCCCGGCACTGCCGCCCCCACATGGCAAAATGGCTCAGGGCGGGGGGGGTGTCCCAAACACCCACAGGGTGGCTCATGTGCCACAAAATTATTTTAACCGCCACATACATGCAGTTGTGGCGGTTGCAGGAGTCGGGGGCGGTGTGCATCCTCACCGAAACCCCCCTGTCCCTCAGCTTCTGGGTGCACGACCTTGAAACAGCCGTAGCTGCAAGGTCGTACACCTCCCAACCCCGAGGAGTCCCTGCAAAAACCACCCCATGCAGGAGCTCCTCCTGGTGTCCCCCTGTCACCTCCCATTTCCCAAAGGGGGGGAGGGTGCTGGGGGGCATCTTGGGGAGGGGGGCCTTAAGGAGGCGGCGTTTCTTTGCCTCCTCCCAAGCCCCCCGCATCTGCCCCAGCAGATCCTCTGCCCTTCCCTGCTGGGCAGTAGCTGCTGCCCGCAGCTTTCCCTCCCTGCTCTTCACCCCCTGCCCCCCCTGCCTCTTCCCCCCCACCCCCTCCCGGACAGCCTGCTCAGCCTTCTTGAAGGACTGGCAGGCCTGCTCAAACTGCCCTCTCAACTTGGAGTACCGATCGGCTGGTGATCGGTACTCCTTGAGGACCAGTTTCCTCAACTGGTCCGGAACCCCCAACTCCCCACACACTGCCACACTCCGGTCAAAAATGGCCAGGTCCAGAACCACCTTGGCCACGTTTGGGGGCGTCTGCCCAATTGGAGCACGATGCTCCACTTGCCTGCGGGAGGTCACGGCCCCCCGAGTCACCCACACCACCACCCCCTCCCCCTCTGGCCCGTAGCGTGCCCCGGCCGCGAACCAGCACACTGTCTTCTTACTCAGCTGTGCAAGCACCATCTGGACTTGCACAGCTGCAACAGCCGCCAACAAAGCTGCGCAGTGGGCAGCCCGCATGCCCTTGGGGTCCTCCGCATCTTCTGCTGCGGCGGCGGGCTCTGCTGCTGCTGCTCCTGCTACTCCTCCGACTGCTGGCGCCTCCCACAAAGCGGGGGTGGCTGGCGAAGGGTTGCTGGCACCGGCACTGCTATCGGCGCTGGGGTTCCCACTCCCAAGTTCAGCCAGTCGACCCCAGGAGATGGGGACGGCGGCAGGAGCTGGTGGCTGGGCGCGGGCAGCCAGGGCAGCAAAGATGGAAGACATCAGAGCGAAAAAGAGGGCTGATGAAGACCCAACACAGTGCATCCCCAGCTTAGGCAGGGGGGGGGGCTTCTGCGGTCCCAACCTGGCCCTGGCCCTCACCCTTGGCCTGCAACCATGCACCTAAGATGGTAAGTCGCTGCCGCTTTGGTGCGCCCTCGGAAGAAGGTTTGGGGGCTGGGGCCAAAAGAAACTCAATGCCCCACAAGACACCGTGCGCATGGTACGTGGGTTGCTGGTCTGTTCTGAAAACCTCACCGTCGGGGGGGGTAACCACCTTTTCCCACGTGCCTGAGGGGGCTTGGTCCCACACCCGCCAGCCGTCCTTTTCCCCGAAAACCTCTACCACATGTGCACGTGTGATGGTGGCTCTGAGGGCGCTGTGAATCGTTACATGTGGGGACTCGCAGAAGGCATCGTTTATGATAACCCTCAAAACCTCGAACGGAACATGAATAAATGAGAGGGGGGGGAACTGCACGTTGCAGGAAACTACTTTTTTGGACCGCTTCTTGATCTTGGCCTCTTTGAACCAAGTAACTACATCGCTC
This sequence comes from Eutreptiella sp. 'Long Island Sound 2002', assembly GCA_964036045.1. NCBI lineage: Eukaryota > Euglenozoa > Euglenophyceae > Eutreptiales > Eutreptiaceae > Eutreptiella > Eutreptiella sp. 'Long Island Sound 2002'. The sequence goes on along the minus strand of OZ038378.1, from coordinate 22,825,838 downwards.
TGGGTCCACTTTAACTCGCGAATGGTACTGTCCGGGTGTGTGGACAGTATTGATTTCAAGTACATGTAATGTACACGCAGCCTCTCTTCAGATTCCTCTGCAAAGGTCCGGTCCGTGTTGTATTTCGGATCCGGACCAACAATGCAGAGGTTTCTGTATTGTACACCGTACGAGGTCTCATGTTTGCTGGGGCTTGTCTTGCCCACAGCCTCCCGTGTCGTCAAGACAGGGATTGAAAAATGCTTATGCATAAGCATAGCCAGCAAGGCATCCTTGGGCTGGATGCGGTATGCATCAGGGACGACCCTGTCCAAAAAAACCCTTAGCATTCTGGGTTCAATGGTCTCGGACGGCTTATGCCGCAGGCACAGTGCTGCTAGGGCGTGTTGGAGGCGCGATTGTGTATCACCCGGTTCGGGAACTTCGGTATTGGTTGTGTCCGCGTCAATGAGCTCGCCCTCAAGCTCCAAATCTTGTTCCGGGAGCTGCTGAACGGGCTGGGGGGGCTGAGCGGACGAAGACGAGGCACTAGCGGCACTGCCTTGACTACCAGACATGTCTGTTGCAGGTGACAAAAAGTGTTCTGAGCACAAAAAGGGAATACATTAGTGAGTCTACTCAAAGGGGCCTAGGTGAGAAAGCGACACACATGCAAAAAGAAAACCACAAAAGCAGGCACAAAGCATCACAAGGCACAAAGGGCAAACATTCATAAGCTTGAGTACAGTGTTCTCGATGCAAGTTTGTAGGCAAAGCAGCCACCAAGGATCAAACTGGCGTTGCACATGTCAAAAGCAAAAGTCCAAATTCACAAAGGAGCACAAAGGGGAAGCAATCATAAGCTTGAGCACAGTGTTCTCCATGCAGTTTTGTAGGCAAAGCAGACAAAGGGTAGACAAACATTAGCTTCAACGTGCTGTTCTCCATGGCATCTTGCAAGCAAGGTAGGCACCAAGCATCCAACCAAAATTCCACCGGGTTCGGGCTGAAAAATTTCTTCCGAGCTCCCCCGGCACGGTCGGCTGGGAAGCCCATGGAACATTCCTACCAATATTGGTTACGTTTTGGGACCCGATCTGGCTGCCAAAACTTCCGAGCATCTTTCCACCAAGCATCCAACCAAAATTCCACTGGGTTCGGGCTGAAAAATTTCTTCCGAGCTCCCCCGGCACGGTCGGCTGGGAAGCCCATGGAACATTCCTACCGATATTGGTTGCGTTTTGGGGGGCCGATCTGGCTGCCAAAACTTCCGAGCATCTTTCCAAGGGTTTTCGAAAACTTCCAAGCGACGGACCGAAGCATATCGCATGCACGTCGGTACAGATTTCCTAAAATTGCCACCGGTAACCGGACAATATTGGTCTCTCTTTCAATGTTCTGTGCTGGGCACCGGTGGTACATGTGAAGGTATGGCACCTGCCCCACAATGACTTGCCTTGGAGATCCAAGCCGGGTCACACAATGGAGATCCAAGCCGGTTCACACAATGGAGATCCAAGCCGGTTCACACAATGGAGATCCAAGCCGGTTCACAAAATGGAGATCTAAGGCGGTCCACACAATGGAGATCCAAGCCGGTCCACGCAATGGAGATCCAAAGCCAGTTCACACAATGCAGAGGCACCCGAACTACTTCCCACTTTCTCTTCATCAGAATTTGAGGCCTTTGTGGCGCCTTTGTGGCGGTATTCCCGGTCACATTCCCCGGACGAAGATTGTCCATCGCACTTGCTCGTGCCCCGCAACTCCGGATATTTCGCATACACACTAGCAATCATGCAAGCCGAATCACAATGTGTTGCAAGTTCAAGGTCTGTGCAATTGCGATCCGTACAAATAGTACGGACAACATGGAACAGCCCTTCCTAGCGCTGGCTTCCCGGTAGGACCATGTACTTATGTTGTCGGATACCCGATGATGCCTCCATGTCCTGCAAGCGATGTCCCGTGACAAAGAAGCTTTGCACGGTACACTGCACAACACTTCCCCTCACACCACCACATGGGGAACATGGTACAATGCACCCCGTGGAATCAAAGGATCCTTCGCCTGTACACGGCGGGTCTACCGATTCCAAGCCCAAGCCATCAACTAGACGCCATGAGGCCATCTCATGTCCGTGGCGTAGTAGTGGATATGCTCGGCGCAAATGGTTTGCATCTTTGATTCCAAATGGCAGCACTTTCGGACAAGGTGGGGGTGGGAGTGGCAATTTTGCAGGCACAACGGATTGCTCCGTAATTGGGGTGCTTGTCGTGTAGGCATGGTAGGAGTCGATTGCGGGCTGGGATTCCCACTGGACCGTTTTGCCCGGAAAAAAGTCAACAATGTGCGTTCCCGTGGTTGAAGGGGGCGATTCTCTTGCATGACGTGCAAGTGTTGCTGGCTGGTCTTGCAGTGTTGCTCAAACGTGCTACTGCTTGGCCGCACTGATCTGGACAACTTTTTCCCGCACAAGCAAAACCAATGGTCACCAGTAGAAGCATTGTAAGCCTTTTGGTATTCTTCAGTACAACGGCCAAGCGTGCCCTTGGCAACTGTGCCTGGCCAAATTTTGGCCCTAACCGTAACTGTCCAAATAGAGTATAGTATATAGACTATAGTATAGAGTGCACCACCACTTGGAGCCCGCGGAGATCCTTGTACATCAACACAAAACCATCGGTCATTCCTGCTCCCCACACCAATGAAGAAACCCTTGTACTCCATCAAAAAGCAAATGCGCGTGGTTGCTGGAGGAGGGGTGGTTGCACGGCGTAGCAAAGTTTCCTTGGCTTTATCCCAAGGAGTCAATTCCGTGTCTTCAAAGGAGGTGAAATCCAACAACTTCGGGACTTGGAATGATGTACCAGTGCAACTAGCACGCAACCCGCCACCTCGTGTGATCCAAGTGGTTTCCGCCCCAATAGCAACACAAATGGCCTCTAGGAGGGTGTACCCCATGACCGGCATAGATGTTGAGGACAATGCCGCTGTCAACAACGTTGTAGAAGTCCTTTATGAGGTAGTGGCGCCCAAAATAGGAAGGTCCAGCACGCTAAATGGGCTCACAACACCACTACATTGCACCCCACTAGTGTCCAACAAGCCCACATTGGGGTTCAACATTGCTTGTGCACAAAACCAGTTGAAACGTTGCTAATTCAACTGGGGTCGTAAAACAACCTGCAACAAGGGAACGGTGAAGCAGTATGGCATGCAAAGGAGGGATCCCGAACCCTCACCTATGCCACACGTAGTTTGCTACCTGTGCTATTGCCAAACCCTCACCTATGCCACACCTAGTTTGTTACCTGTGCTATTGCTACTATTCCGGTTGGGAAGGAGGGGTGGTTGCAAGGCGGAGCAAAGTTTCCTTGCTTTTATCGCAAGGAATCAATTCCGTGTCTTCAAAGGAGGTGAAATGCAACAACTTCCGGACTTGGAATGATGTACAAGTGCAACTAGCACACCCGCCACCTCGTGTGATCCAAGTAGTTTCCGCCCCAATAGCAACACAAATGGCCTCTAGGAGGGTGTACCCCATGACCGGCATAGATGTTGAGGACAATCCCGCTGTCAACAACGTTGTAGAAATCCTGTATGAGGTAGTGGCGCCCAAAACGGGAAGGTCCAACACGCTAAATGGGCTCACAACACCACTACATTGCACCCCACCAATGTCCAACAAGCCCACATTGGGGTTCAACATTGCTTGTGCACAAAACTAGTTGAAACACTGCCAATTCAACTGGGGTCGTAAAAAAACTTGCAACAAGGGAAGGGTATGAAGCAGTATGGCATGCAAAGGAGGGATCCCCTCACCTCACCCTCACTTGTGCCACACCTAGTTTGCTACCTGTGCTATTGCCGAACCCTCACCTATGCCACACGTAGTTTGCTACCTGTGCTATTGCTACTATTCCTAGAAAAACCGGAAGGTAATTTTGACCAATTTTGCCCCAAGCCAAAACTCTTGGGGCCCCACGGCTGGCACACTCGCTTTGTGGTGGCTGAAATTTGGGCCGACAGGGATATGTAGGGGTCCAAATTTGTACCGGCAAAATAGGGAATGTTTGGGGTCCTCAAAGAATTATGTAGGCTACGCTTACACAACATGAAAAAGCAACTAGTGGTGTTCTTTAGGAAAAAAATTGGGGTTGCGAAACTTTTTTACACATAGGGGTGGGATATTTTTTTTCGGGCCGTACCCCCCCTAGGGGGGAGGGGTACGAAAAAACGGTGATACCGCGAATTTTTTTTGCGCCCCCCCCTTGGTGCAAAACACCTGCCCCGCGATAAACTCCAACGTAAAGACCAAGTGGTCGGACCGCACGTTTCATGTCAGTTTATAACAAGACCGGTCCGGACCGGTGCAGACCGGTCTCTGGACAAATTGCATAAGGTGACCTGTCACAATTGCTCTACATTTACATGCCATTCATGCAATGTTAAAGTGTTCCAATACCCTGAGAACCTTGGGGAAGCATCCATACAACGTGTGGAGTAGGTGGTATGTGTGTGCACGCTCTGTATGTGTGTCGTATGTGCATGTTGTGTGAAGTGTGGTGAGCTGCGCAAACTGATGGGACCGCCTAGTTCGTTCTAGTTGGTACAAAAACCGGTCTAGACCGGTCTTGTGGTCTGCCAAACTGGTCTACATGCAAAACTCTTAACCTTCATGGAATCATCAAAAAAACACCAAAACCAAAAGATCCGCCACATGCAAATACCCCTGACCCAACCTTTCACACAAGAGTCACACTTGGCGAGAGTAGTAGGTGATGCCATGTCTCACAGTGATATATTCCTTTGGCTACTAGCACAATGGTCTTGTCCGGTCTGGATTTTTGTGTATCACATTACTGGTGCGCACAACCAATACCACTGCAATACATCAATGCGGAACACTGTCACACATCAGCAACACCCAAACGGCACAGCACTGCGTACCAGGGGGTTCCTTAAGAGGAAACCCAAAAAAGTGTTCCTTAACAGCAGATCTGCAAAAAAGACCACGTGTGGCTCATATGTTCAACCATGGTTGGTGGCGCTTGGGGGTTGGTGGTTGGTGGCGATTGGTGGTTGGCAGTTGGCGACTGGTGGTTGGTGGCGATTGGCAGTCAGCAGTTGGTCGCCGCTGGCGGTTGGCGGTTGGCGGTTGGTGGCGGTTGATGGTTGGCGGTTGGTGGTCCCTTGGGGCGGTCCTTAACAAAAAAAATCTAGTTCCCTAAGAACCCCCCGGCTGTGCACCATGCCTCGGCGCTGCATACCATGATCACATGCGACACAACACTACACACCATGTTGGGCAGCACTGCACACCACCAGCACACAGCACTGCATAGCACAGCCGTGCCATACCACATACCACTGCCACACAACAGCACACATCACTGTCACACAGCCTCGAACACCATTGCCACACATCATGGCATACCACTGTCAAACATGTGAAACAACATCATGACACTGTGACACAGCACAAAGTACCACCACAACACAGCACTGCGGCACATGGTGCCACGTCTTTTTTTTACTGCAAAGCATGACATCATAGGATGCATCACTGAATACAGTGCCATTATTTGGTCTATGATCGATTGTGAACCTTTCACTCCGGAGGGGTGATCAAGCCAACCAAGTATGTGACATGCAATTAATTACCTATTCGAGATACAAGCAACACTGTGCCTCCACCGCTTTCCAAGGCCTTACATTGAAACCTCCTTTGGGAGTCCATGGGTTGGTTTGCCCCAAGCCACAGCAAAGCTGTAGGCCAGCAGGCTTCATCTAAGAACACCCTTGGTTGATGGGACAGGAGGTGCAGATAGTCGGGATAGGGGATGGCAAGGAAGGAGAAGGTGGGCGGGGCCGTGATGGTAGTGCATGTGTGTTGAGGAAGAGGGCCAAAGGGAGAAGAGCCAGGGCCATAGCCTGCTGCTCACATCGCACCATCAATCCCCCCAAGGTGATGAGGCATGTTGTCCACCAATATGGAACTTTTTCAACCTACCTACTTTTTCTACGGTAACACCGCCTTTTATAGTGCCCTATTGTGGCAGCATACTTGTGAAACCCCAACCTAGAGCCCATTTTTCGCAATGCAGCCAATCCCCCATGCCACTGTGGTCAATTAGGTTTACTGTTGGGTCACCCTGCCTGCCCTGGCCACGCCCACGTAGATTCCAGTCATTCAATTCGGGGTTGGCGACAGTCCCAGCCCGGGATGTATGTGCTGGTGTAAGTAGACTTGTTGAAGGATCGTGCTGATGGGCATGGGGTGGGGTGGGTGGGGTGACCAGCTAGTGGGTGGGTGGGTGGGTGTAAGTGCTGGGTGGGTGGGTGGGCCAAAAACTCGGTGAGTCTAAACCAAGAGAGGGGTATGTTTATTGCATAAATATGTGTCTAATGCTGGGTCATGTACCCCGCCTGCTCTGGCCACGAGCAAACAGAATCCAATCATTCAATTTGGGTCGGCGAAAATCCCAGCCCTTCCCTGCACTGTCCTCACCCACCATTTAGCCACCCCAGCCCAGCCATCCCATTGGGTACAGATCTCTTCTTCATAGAAGCCACCAAAAAGATGGCCCAGGTGTCCGCCTCCGTTTCAACCGAGGAGGGGTACGAGAAAGGGTGTGGGGGATCAGTAGGGTTGCTTCTGGACGGCACCAAGCTCAATTTGACCTGCACTTTGCTCCCACACACAGCATGGGCTGACAACTAAAGGAAAGGTCCGCGCAGTGGATTTCCCATCGGCCCTATCATTCGCATCGACAACCACACAGCCGCCAGATTGTTAGTAGCGGCGCGGACCACTTTTAACTTCATGTTTTCACGGCCATCAAGATGGCATAAAGTTCGGCTGCTTGTTGGGAGCGTACCCACCGCGGGAGCACCTAGATTCGACACCTCACCTGGGTTCCCACGGCCACAGTGACATATCCCACACGGGACTCCGCCACATCTACATACCACGCATACTTTGGCTAGTGGAATTCAGGAGTGTGCCAGGGTACAAAGCAATAGGTGAGAAATTCAAGAAAGGAACAAAGGACTTTGTGAGGGGTGTGCTGCATGTGCAAGCACAAAACGTGAAAAGACTCCTCAGATGATCATGAGACTGCTGTGAGAGCAAGTGCAGAAAATCACAGCGTTTGAGGCAAACCACCTGGTCCTGACACACCACAACTGCACACTGGACGAATATACATGCATTGATAGTGTGCCTTGCAGAGTCAATCAAGCGCACTGTCTATGTTGTATTGGCTCGGGCCGCCCCCCTGTGCTACGACTGTCTGCGCCCCCTCTCCGGCCTAGTCTGCCTTTCGTCTTTTCACTAAGCTTACCTAAATTATGTCATTCAATACATGCACTGCATACACACAGCAAAAAAAGCGTCAACGCACTACAGTGTCCACTCCTGAGCTTTGCGCGTGAGCTCGCTTGCCCTCCCGAACCCACATGGCCACTGGCCCAGGGAAATAACTCCCAGTAGGTTGTACTTGCGTAGAAATCGCTCCAAACAGGGCAACCACCATTCCTTCGGGTACCCGCGCCAGCCTATGCCCCACACAAGGGAGCGAAAATTGGCACCAGGTCACCCATGGAGGCAGCGTACCAAACGGACTTGAGGAAAGGTGAAGGCAGCATTGAGGACAGCGTAAAGCGAGCGTTAGCAGACCCCACAGGGATCCATCGCTGCCACTCCGCTGACTTCCCCACATACTGCAAATCCCGGACCAGGCCTTTCCTGGTAAGCGAAAACCCTAGAGGGAGGACCCGCCAAGAGCATCCCCCCCCCCCAACACAGTCAATTCTGTAGGTCCCCACTTCAAGGGAACACCATAAAGGCACTGCAAAAAAAAGCATCATGCTGCGCCGGACCATGGGAAGCGGCTCCGGAACGACATTCGTGAACACAAAATATTATTATCGCGGAAACAGGACAGTAGAACACACGGGGAGGAGGAGACAAGGGGTTCACGATCCCCTCGACGGGTGGCCCACCCCCACCAACCCCTCTGGGCCCCATTGGCCACACACGTAATCGGGTCTATTTCCAAAAAGAAATCCCTCACATGTGCTCTGTCGCGGGGTGGAGCGCAGGCGGTGATGGTCCCCATCCGTCCGTTAGGGGCCCCATCCCACAGCTAAGTAACAAGCAGGTCAGCTTGCATGCCAGCGATTTGCAAAAATCTAAAGGAGGAGTCGGTAGCACTCCACCATCCCCCAAACTTGTCCTCTCGAATGACACCCCAGGACACTAACGCTCGATCAGTGCTAGCCAGGGTCCTGTCCAGGAGGGTGACTGGAGGCATGGCACACTTCTACAGGGTCTGATGGATAGTGCACTACGGCCTCCGTGGCACAACCCCTTGGACGCCCCCCCCCCCCCCCCCTAACCGAAGGTCTCCGGATCCATGGTGTCGTTTCCTAGTGTACCCTGTTTGGCTTTCCTAGTACACTTCCCATGTAATACCTCATAGGCATTCCAGGCGTCCACACAATTGCACTGAGGATGGCATTCACACTGTCATTGTGACGGCATATCAAATGTGCAAATGCATAGCTGCAAAGACGACTTGGTTGAATTTATAAGGATTCTGGTGCGGTGATTCTTTCAGCGTAGTGGGATGGGTCGGCACTCCATCACATGTTGTTCAAACCCATAAGTACCCATTGGCCGATGGCATTTTGGGCAGTCAAGTGTACCAACGCCCAGGCATTTCTTCTCGTGTTTTGGCAAGTTGGACGCCTTCATCTTGACACGACACAACGAACAGCTCACCAAAGGTGTCGACACCACTTCGGGATGGTTGTCCATGTCCACTTTAGGCTCATCGGCCCTCGATTCGTCAAAAGGTGGCGCCACGTCCGCTTCAGGCTGGTTGTGACTCGATTCGTCAACACATGGAATCACGTCCGCGTCACGGTGATAGTCACAGTCACTGGCCATCACTGGAGCTGCGCCTGGCCACGGTTGGGTGGCTTGGAGGCTTTGGAACCCCCCCCCCTCCCCCCCCCGCCTCCTCCTGGTCGGCTGGCGCGCCCCCGGAAAACAGCCAAAATACGTAGTGCACCATTGTACCACCTCTTCTCATGCATGGTATGGGTATGGGGATGCGTTTGCAAGGGTGGGGGGGGTCAGCCACCTTTCAAGAACACCCTTACCTCATACCGCAACTTGCCTTGCCTTCGGAACCTCCCATAAAGACCAAAAACACAAAACATAGAATCACCGCATCAGACGTATGTTCAACTTCAAATGTTGTTGTTACCGATGAAAACCTCAGAGTGCACAATTGACCTCAATCCGAAATATATACCATCCATTTTGCAATATGCATCCCGAGGCACCTTTCCAAAGAACACTTACATCTCCAACTCCTCATTCCGTGACATGTAACCCGACACAAAGTAATACACCTGTTGGGTCAGAACATAGGTGGCCAACACTAATTTTCACCATGACACCAAACAAATATTCCAATGTACTCTCCACAATGCGGCACAATGTGCTTGGACTCGGTTGCTGTTGCACGTTGCACAGGCAAATGCTTTGCATGCACCGGTACGAGGGTGCTTGCTTCAACCACGCGAGTACGTAGTACCAGTGCTCACGGGTGATATTGCCGGGACGACAATATTTGTCGTATATTCCTTTGGCTACCGGGTACGTAGGGTACACCGGTACCCGCATATACCTACGTGGGGAAAAAAAAAGCTATGATTCGTTGGGAGCGTCAAACGTTGGGAACGTTGGGGAATAATTTGCAGCATGTACCCGCATATTGTACCCGGTAACAAATACTGTTCCCGGACGTTTAGAATGTCCCCGACGTCTAGGACGTTCTAAACGAAGATATGTGGGAACACTATTTGTTACCGGGTACAATATGCGGGTACATATGTACCCGCATAACGGAACGTTCAGAACATTGTTAGAACATGCGGGAAACAACACCGTGTACATGGGTACAAAACGCGGTAACACATGTTCCCATGTACCCATTTGTTGTCGACATACCATGGTGTTGCGGTTGCATCCCTGGCCACAGCCTTCGAGGGGTCGCAGCAACAGGGGTCATTAGCTCTTGCAAGGGCCAACGTTAGTGGGAGCTTCCCGACCGGGTACTTCCCCGACGGCCAATGACCACTAACTTGCATGTCCGCGGCTACACGTTGTGGTGCACGGCAAAGCACTTCACATGGAGAGGGTCGCCGCACACACTGCACATCCAGTTTGTCTCGCCGCCGCACTGTTTGCACCGCATGCGCACCCTATCACACTGCACCGGCACGTACACCACGCCTCCGATTGGCCGCTCAAAGTCCGGAAACACGGCCTTCATGGTGAGCCATTGAAACTCACCAAGTGTCAGGCTGGGTTGGCGCACGCGCACCAAATTGGAAGCCGTGTAGGCGTTCATTGGCGGCATAGCGCATGACCAGGGCGCGCACTGCGGCACTCCACGTTTGCATGCGACTCGTTTCGCGCAGCTGTAGTGCTAGCTGGTGCAAACATCCACACCATTTGATGCCTGACGGTACACTTGCACTACCGTTGGCAGTTCATAACCACGCTTATGGGTGGTGTATCGTCTTACCACCTCGCAGTTCGTGAGCATTGGCACTAGCTTGCCCTCCTTGCTACTCACGGCTGGGCTTTTGAAGGCATACAAGGAGTACCCAACCTTGGTGTGCTACGCTCCCTCCTTTAGTCGTTGTCCCGCCGCAGGCACGCCTTTGGTATTTTGGGTACCAAAAAGAGAAATGGTACCCGCCGGCTTGCTAAGCTATCCGCCGTTTTGTGGCTCTCGAAGAAGCTATCGCACACTAGTGTTGTGTCCGGTGGCAGCTGATTAGCCCAGTAATTTGTAATTTCGCTGGCCGTCGAACGACCAGCGCATTTGTACCGGCGGGCACCCCGCAACCTGCACTTGCCGTTGTAGATGTACATGTCTAGTACATAGGGCGCTGTGGAGTCGGCCAAGACGTACAACTTTCCCCCTGTCGCATGCGGTTTGCAAGGGATGTACATCCTCGTTGGCCCCTTCCCCTTGTGTGGGGCTATGGCCTCGTCACCGGCCACAAAAGCCCCCATGATCCATGCTGCAGCCCACTGTTTGCTGCATTTGGCCACTAGCTGGACCACATTGGGTCGCGCATAGTGGTGTAGTTCATAGAAATTGTGGCGCGACAACAGCCGACTAAGACGTGGGTTGTAGGCGGCGGCGTCGGGGTTCTAGATGTCGTCAATCCGGGTGGGATTCACCATCCCCACAGCCAGCCGCAAGCAAAAGTAGTTGGGCACGTACCCAGTGAGGTGCCGCTTGCCCTTTTTGATGAGTGCCTTTTCCATCAGGCGGAGAATGGGGTCGGTCATGTATTCCCAGACCTCTAGGGGGCTACGCGCTCCTTCAAGGACGCACTGGCCACGCCTAGGTTCACCCGCACCGATTTGGGCAGCACACTTCCTCGCACGGAGGGGGCCAGGTTTCCATCGCATACTTTCCTCTTGGCAGAAGAATAACGATCGGACATCCTAGGGCTTTTCACTCATTCTAGAGTTTAGTGCGGGTTCGTTAATTCCTTGAGTTGTTCCAATTCCTATTGACGAGTGAACCTACGGACCTGCGTAATTGTTCCAATCATTGACCTGTGATCTTGCGGACCTGCACAATTGTTCCAATCATTCACCCGTGAACCTGCGGACCTGCGTGGTTGTTCCATCTCGGTCCCTACCCACCCTGGCACGCTTTGCACAAAGTGTAGAAGTGATCGTTTGGGTGATCTTTTTTCAACACACATTGTGCAGTCGTCGCGGTGTTCAAAAGAAAAATAATGCAGCTCGGGGGTCACGGTTAGGCACCGGGTCTGTGCGCACTGGTTCTTGTGCACATGGTGCGCAGTGCTTTTCCAACCTATTTACGCACAGCACAAGCACGCTGTCTACGCGGATCGTGCGCATTGCACCCGTCACTCCAATTCAACCCTTTCCTCACGCCTCGTCCGCCTTCTCGGGCTGCGTCAGCAGCGGGTGTCCCTTCGGGGACGGGGGGTCTTGCCGGCCCCCTTCGTTGGCGGCAAGCAGAGCCGCCTGGCGGGCCAAGAACGCCGCCTCCTGCTTCTCCTTCTTCTCCTTCTTCGCAGCCTGTAGAAATGTTGGGGAACATTAAATGTTAGCGGGTACATTAGGTGGGTACACGTGTACCGCCGGACAACAACGACATTTAGACCGTTGGGGAACACTATTTGTTACCGGGTACATTATCCGGGTACAAGTGTACCCGAACGACAGCGACGTTGGGGAACACTATTGGTTACCTGGTACATTATCCGGGTACACGTGTACCCGGACGACATCGACATTTAGAACGTCGGGGAACACGGGGTACATTATCGGGGTCACACTTAACGGTGTGAAACCCCAGGCCCCTTGTGCGGGACCCGCCACGTCTGATGGGGGTTGCCTCGCCCACCCGCAGTACGCAGTAAGCACGTGAATGATAGGACTGCCATCCCATATGCCGTCCACTGTGCCCTGCCATCACAGGCCCTCGCGAAACTCCTCAGCTCCTCCAGACCTGCGTAGGGGTGGGCCACCGCCTGAGATGTGGCCCACTTTGCGCACCTCCATACCCTGCCGGTAACGAATTCCGGCAGCCATCCCATTTCTTCCAATGCGCGCATTGCTGACACCGCCCCCCTGAGGAAGCTCCTGGAATACCCCAGGCCCGAGAGCTGGAACAGGTACCTGCAGGCTTCTGTCTCTAGGTCATCAATCGGCGTGTATACGACCTAAAGTGCCAATTTCTTGCAGTGGGTACAACATGTACCCATGGTGCTCTTTGCCCAGGAGGATGCTTGCAGGGCGTCCACGGAGGTGATCTCATCCTTCTTCCACAGCCGTCTCCACGCTGCCCATACCACACGCCAGACCATGTCGTCCCCATCCCGGAAGTAGGTCGGCTGCAAGACCACCACATCTTGCGGTGACTCGATTGCGTGGCGCCCAACCAAGCAGCGCCCCCATCAATCAAACCCCGGGCATTCATGAAACCAATGGTGTTTCACGCCCCCCCCCCCCATTCTTGCAAGCCCAGCACGCCGCCATTGGCGCGCACATCACATCCATTGGCTCCGCCCCAGGCTTTGTCGCCTACAGCCGTCGGTCTCCCTGGACCTTGAACTTCGCATTGATGGCCGCCAGCCGTCGCGCCACCACCTCTTCCTCCGCTGCTCCTGTACAGACCTGTGATCTCGCTGGCAGACTGGGATCGTCGTCGTCCGCCTCTCTCTGGTCAACCGCCCCTTTGGCGCCAAGACCTCGTTTACCCCAATACGCGGACAAGGACGTTACTGTAAACGTCCACACCACCAAGACGAAGGCTTTGAGCCTGTGGATCTCGTCATCATCCATGGACTCCAGGCACCAGACCTCGGGGTTAGGGGCATCAGAATTCGCCACTGGGGCCAGATCATCCACATTGACATTTGCGAACTTCTCCTTATCCCGGAAGCGCGACACATACTCGTGGGCCGGCACCTCTCTGCGCCACAGCAGCGTGGACAAAGCAAGCAGGCTTGCATATACCCACTGGGGCTTGGCGGCAATTCCCGGACCTTCGGCAGCTCTGCCTTGCTCAAAGGGGGCACTCCTGCCATCTTCCTCTTCGCCGCGGCCTAGGATTTCACGCTCACCTCCGCCAACTCCTTTCTCAGCCCCTCCATGGCCATGTGCTGGTCTTCCACCAATTTCTTCAACTCCTATAGCTCAGGCGCTGGGGTCGGGGGCAGTGCCGTCTTCACGAAACCCACCCGTTCCACATCAAGGCTGCATTCAGCCATCACATAGAAGGCCCCTAACATTTTGGGCAGCCCTACCTCTCCATCCACCGGCACCCAAAACTTTTGGGTAAATGTATCCTCCCACTCCTTTCTCCTGTCCATCAACATCGACAGTGCCATCTCAACTTTCGACGTGGCCCTTGCAATTTCGATGAGGGGCACCGAATCAATGAAGGAGGAGCAAATACTGCCTTTGGCAAATGCCGTGAAATCTGACATTGACATCATTGCTGGCCGGGTCTATACCAAGTATCACGGAGTTTGACTCTACGTGTGACCCTCGACTGGCCTGCAGGCTCAAATGCAAAAAATGCACTAAAACAAGTACGCACGCATGCACACCACACACACCCACACATGCACACCACAAGCACAGCTAAGCTATAGATCAGATAGTGATCTAAGACCTGCAGAAAACGTTGGGGAACATTAAATGTTAGCGGGTACATTAGGTGGGTACACGTGTACCCGGACAACAGCGACATTTAGAACGTTGGGGAACACTATTTGTTACCGGGTACATTATCCGGGTACAAGTGTACCCGAACGACAGCGACGTTGGGGAACAATATTTGTTACCAGGTACATTATGCGGGTACACGTGTACCCGAACGATAGCGACATTTAGAATGGGATGCAGCGTTCTAGGGCGTGGTGCGGAACCCCTAGTTAGAACGCAATTTCTGGAACACCCACCTACCCTCAATTTTGGGGCAAACCACCTAAAAAAATGGATTCAGCACCCTCAAAAACCCCCCATCCCCTTTCTTTCCCCACATAACCCGCATCATGGGGGTGGTTTTTGGGGGGGGGGGTCAAAGAGTTAGAGCACAGTTAGAACAGAGTTAGAACGCAGTTAGAGCACCTTGCTCTAACTAGTTATCGCGCTAGTTATCGCGCGATAACTCAGTTATCGCGCAGTTATCGCGGGTAGTTATCGCGCACCCCTCCTCCCTCCCTCCCTAGGACAAACAACACAAAACACTTGGCACAAAGCATCTGTGGTCGTTTTTCATACAAAGTCATCAATGTCTGAGGCCTTGGCTGCCTCCAGTCCCAAAAGCCCTTGCTCCAGGGCGTTCATGGACATGAAATGGTGCATGTGGCGGAGGGACACACTTGGCCTCACCAAAGACCAACCCTTAAAACAATTTTTGAGCCTCCTCTTGTAAGGCCCATGCCGATACTCCGTTGGGATGGAGGAAAACTGAAAAATGTTCCTCCATTTCTCGGCAAAAAAGGTGGAATGTGCCAAGCACCAATGGATCCACCTGGTGGGGGACCAACCTGAGTCTCCCCACGCTTTTGAAAATTTTGTGGTCAACGCACGGTGGCGTTCCACTTGGGTTAGAGTGTACAAGTCCCTCACCCTCCAAAGCTCATACAAACCCTCAATGCATTTCACCATGACATGCACAACAACCCATAACATAGGTCCCCCAGGGGTCCTCACTGTGGGGACATGCTCTTTGAGGCATTCCACAAATTGCCTTTGGAAGGGGGGGGAGGTTAGGAAAACTTTGGTGCTGGTTAGATCGAAATCTTTTTCTGGTGAGGGGTTGGGGGAACCAACCATCCGACTGCCCCTTCCCCTTACCCTGTCGGATCCTTACCTTCTGGACACTAATCATGAGGGGGTTGTGGGGCTTCTCCTTCCTCCCCCCAGCCCCCACCCCCCCCGCATCCTCCTCCTCCTCCTCCACTTCCTCCACTTCCTCCTCCTCCTGACCCACATAGAGGGTCGTCTTCGTCCCCGCACCCTTCTCGGCATGGGCGGTGACGGACTCCACCACCGCGTCCACATCGTCCGGATGAAGCTGGATCAAAAATCCAGCAACCCCTGGATTTACCTCTAGCAACTCGAAGATGTAGTTGCTGAGAACCAGGGGGTCTCGGTCGTCCGCCATGAAGGGGGACTTATGGACAAGGAGTCCAAAGTCCACACCATGTTCAAAGCGGGTCGCCACAGGGCGCCTCACATTGGCATCACCCATCGTAAACCCCTCAGGACCGCCAAGGCGACGGACCCCAAGGAGCTTTTGATGGTGCTCGCACCAAGCGTGGGCAGCAGCAAGGGCCATTATCAAAGAATACGAAGGTTTTGAGAGCTAAAGCGAAAAGGGGAAACATAAAATGAAGCGCGATAACCCACGCGATAACCCACGCGATAACTAGTTATCGCGCGATAACCCCCGCGATAACCCCCGCGATAACTAGGTTATCGCGCGATAACCCACGCGATAACTAGTGCTCTAACCCCGTTCTAACCCCGCGATAACTAGTTAGAGCACACAAAGATCAAATCGCAAAAAGTGCAAAACGGGCAATATCGAGCAAACAATACATGGAAGGCACATTGTTGCATCATAGTGCACCCATGTAACATGTGAAATTCCGGGTTCCAACCATATTAACAACACCCAAAATTGGGGGGGTTCCGCACCACGCCCTAGAACGCTGCATCCCAAACGTCGGGGAACACCGGGTACAATATCGGGGTAAACGTGTACCCGCACAATAGCGACGTTCAGAACGTTCCTAACGTTGGAGACACCGGGTATAATACGCGGGTACAGGCGTAACCCCTTTCGTGCACACACAACAAGTAGGACCTACCTGTGCTTTTTCTTTGCTTTCCGGATCTGTCTGTGCTTCCCCCTTCTGTGCTTCTGAATCATCCCGTTCTGCCTCTGTGCCTGCCTCCGCTGCAGCTCCGTCTTCCGCGTGCCCCTGAAAACACACACAAACACCATTGCACAATGGAACATCTAAAGCAAGCAACAATGATGACCAAGACATATGCTATAATTTCTGTTCCTCCTGCATTGCAGTACCCTCAGCTTCTGCGGTTTGTCCCTCTTCGGCGTGCCCCTGGAAACACGGACACACACAATTTCACAAAAGAACAACCAAAGGCGCAGACAATGACGACCCGGACACATACTATCTATTCTTCCTCCTTCTCTTTTTGATCTTTTGCCTCCGTTGCGGCACCCTCAGCTTGTGCTTCTGCTTCTGCCTCAGCTTTTGCAGTCTGCCTCTGGAAAAACACACACACACACGATTGTGCAAAGGAACAGCTAAAGGGAGCGGCAAGGACGACCCGGATACATACTTGCCGTGAACCGAAGCCCGTGCGCTTATGGTCACTCCAGGGCAGCCACTCCATGTTGATGAGCTCACAGCTCGGTCACAGCTCCGGCGCCGCATTGACATCCCACTCCGTCCGGCAGTTCAGGCACATCCGCACGACTTCATGCTCCGTATTGGGTGGGGGCTGCTGGACATTCGGGTCATCCTCCTTGTCGAGGGGGGGCTGCTGGGCATTCGGGTTGTCCTCCGCGTCGAGCGGGGGCTCCTGCAAGTCCGGATTGTCCTCTTGGATGTTCGGGTCGTCCTCTATCTTGGGCTCTGGGATGGCGTCGGGTACGGGGTCGAACGCGGGTATGCGCTCTAGTCCCAGTCGTCGGCGGACATACTGGGGTCATACCGGGGATGTGATTCTGCCTTCAGCCTCCCGCGCAGTGCTTCCTCCGCTTCCCTTTCAGCCTCTTAATTGATTGATTAATTGCTGGTTCATGATGTCCCGCTGCTCCTGCCGCCGCTCCTCGATCTCCAACGATATGTGCTTCAACCACCGCCCACACTTTGTGCGCAATGCCATCAAGTCCTCGAGCCTCAGTTTGCACAGATCTGCCATCTCATACCCAAAGATCATGCTTCTTTTGCTCCCCCCGCTCATGCCACCGGCCACGCTCCCCCCTTTCCTGCTGCCTCTTTGCGAGAGGTGAGGGACTGGGACCTTGGGCTGCTGCTGGTGTTGTTGGTGCTGGTGGTGCTGCTGTTGCTGGTGGTGCTGCGGCTGCTGGTGTTGTTCTGCTGCTTGTCGTGGCGACGGAGGCTATGCGCGGTTAAACCTGGGGGGCTATGGACTGAGGAGAGGAAGCTAACAGTATTGTTCCCCAACGTTCTCAGCGCCGGGTACACATGTACCCGCTAACTGTACCAGGCAACACATGTGTACCGCGTATTGTACCCGCTAACATTATTTTGTTCCCCAACGCTCTCAGCGCCGGGTACACGTGTACCGGTAACACAGTTGTCCGGACGTTCTTAGCGTTCGCAACGCGCTCGCCTGATTACATGAATGCCCCCGACCGTGGGCATTCCTCCTCCATCTCCACCATGTCGCTAGCCTTCTTGCACCCGTACCTGTATCCCACCCGCACGCCGCAGGCCCTTTCCAACACATCAGCCTCGGCCTCACAGGCCGTAAGGAGATAGGCCGACAGCAGAGGACGCCCGTGTCCCTTGTCCCACCGGCTACCCGTGTCTAGGCAAACACGATAGTGCTACTTGACCTGGGCTGGTTTGATGCGAATGAGGTCCCCCAGCTTGTTGGTAAATTTCTCCATCTTGTGGGCGTGGCCCGTGCCAGTGACCGTCCTCTCCCTGCGGGTGCCAACTGCCGGCACAGTCCTGGCACCTCCTGCCTTAGAGGGTTTGACGCTGGCGAACCGTGTCACCTTACGGAGGGGAACCGCCTTGCTCTTCTTTCTGGGCTTCTCCTCCTCTCCCTCTTCTTCTTTGCCCTTCCTCTTCTCTGTGGGTTTCTCTTTCTCTTCCTCTTCGTCTTCTGCTTTGTCCTTCCTATGCCTCTTCTTCTTCGTTGCTTCCTTCTTGCTTTCTTCTTTTCTTTTGTCGTGACGTTGTGCGCTCCCGTCTGCCTTGATTTCTCCGTCCCTGGGTGCCACCTTCCCCTCCTTTGCCCTCTTTCCCCTTCCCTTTCCCTTGACGTCCTTGACCTCCTCCTCTTCTTTGACGTTGACCTCGTCCAAATCGTCAGAGGACTCCCCTTCCTCATTCTCATTCTCATTCTCATCCTCATTCTCAGCACTGAACAACGAAAGGATAGGGGTGGAGCAACAATGTGGAAGAGTGAAACTACACAAAAGAAGGCGGGCATACCTGGAGGAGGCCGTGGTAGAAGAATCGGAAGAGGATGACGACGATGAGGAGGACTTGTCCTCACTACTGGAGTCCCCCTTCTTCTTCTTCTTCTTTTGGGCCTTGATGTCGACAAGCCGCCAGAGCGAGACGACACCCTCCCGGCAGCAGCGGTGGACTGCAACGCGCCTGCACAAGGAAACGTTGGAGGACAAGAAGGGGAAGGCAGCAAAACGGGGTCAACGCGATACACGTGGGAAACGGGAACGTGGAGAAGTAACAAAGAACACGAAGGGAAAACCTGACATTCATTGGTTTCGCTTCCGACGCATTGTAGCTGACGGCATCGGTGAGGATAATATCCCTTGTTGTTAACTACAAAGAGGAGAAGAGCAAAAACAAATGCGTGGAGAAAAAAATGCAGACCTAACACGAGGAGTGCAAAGAACGAGAGTACCTTGCTGATGGTGCCGAAGTAAACCCCCCCCCCCGGCTCTGCCTCTTCTGCACCAACAGGGGCTTCCCCACCCTCAGCTTTGCAGCCTCCACCCCCTCCAAGGCGTGCTCCTTGGGGTTGTACTCCGGGGGGAGACATGGCATGATGCAAGAAACAGAGAGCCTGGGAGGAAGGAGTCCAACCTAGGTGCACAACGCACCTCTAGAGTTGCACAGAGAGCTGTGTAATGAATGCACCGACAAGACAACAGCAAAAATGACAAAATGTGTACCGGGTAACACATGTACCTGCATATTGTACCCGGTAGGAGATTACTGTTCCCCAAAGCCAGCGAAGTAAAATGAAGTGAACCGAAGAGAGCAAGATGTGGAAAAACTCACACAACACCTCACTTCACAACACTTCGCTCACGTCGCTCACTTTACTCACTGTCCGGACACGGAACTTGTCCGGACACGTGACCGGACATCTTCCTAAAGTGAGCGAAGTGAGCGAGCTGAACCGAAGTGAGAGAAGTGAGCGAAGTGAGTAAATTGTTGTAAAGAGTTTGGAAAACAATGTTTTCATCATTCCAAAGTGAGCAAAGTGTGTAAACTTGTTGTCCGCCCCTGTGTCCGCCGCGGAAAACCGCACGTGTAGCCAAAGGAATATAGAGAGGCCAAAACTTGTTTTTCTTGGTTGGTGCTTATGTAGGTGTTTGTTATAATCAAGCGTTCCATTTTGTGATTGGTGCATGCGCATGCCCCTTTCCTTTGTGTAGTGTGCTTTTCTGTTTGCGATATGTTTGAACCATCCCCGGAGTATGGCCCCGATCGTTGGGTCAAGCCTTGTGGCGGAAAATACCTCGTTACTGCCAAGATCGGGGTTCATTGGACTCTTGCCGAACTAATTTAATTCTTTGGCTACCACCCGGGGTGTCCCCCGAGTTCACCGGTCACGTGTTGTGTTTTTGTTGGAAAGGGGGGTTTTGAGGGCGCTAGATTTGTTGGGAATGGTGGTTTGGTCCAAATGTGCAACGGAAAATATTCCCACAGTTTGGAAAAATGTTACCCAACATGTTCCCCGACAAGCCTGACGACGTTCTACGACATCCTCGTCGTCAGGCATGCTGCTCACTTTGCTCACTTTACTCACTTTAGAAGTTGTCCGGACACGTGACCGGACATCTTCCTAAAGTGTGCGAAGTGAGCGAAGTGCACCGAATTGAGCGAAGTGAGCGAACTGTTTGCCCGGACGTGGAGACAATAACAAAATGTGGTAAAGTGTTCCAAAGTGGGGGAAACGGAAGTAACGACCGGACGACCACAAACAGGTCGACCAGTTGTGAAACACTATGATTTCACGTGTTTGGGACGATACCACCTATCCTATTGTGTTGGTCACCTTCAAAAACCCCCATCCCCAATCTCATCTCCGAAGTGACACAAAGTGTACAAAACAGGGGGCAAGTGACCACCGTATGCGTAGCCAAAGGAATATGATTGTGGCAAGTGTGACCCCAACGTGGATGGGGCTCCGCCATTCTACATCCCTAGTCCTGTCGACACATGTGATTCTATTGGGCATGCCAGCAAAATTACACATTTTGTCCTATTTAAAAAATGCATGCACTGGGGCATCTCAATGCATGCTTGCCGACGGTAGTGGGACACGGGGGCACTACTATTACACAATCGTTCAGTGTTAACGATTATCGTCCTGAAATCTCGCCCCTTGAGTTAACACTTTTAACACAATGCAACGGCAATTGTGTTGGTGATTGTACAACTAGACCACTAGGTCCGGATTCCCACACGAATAAACAACCCAAAACCCCATCCCAATGCATGGTGTGCCTTGTTTAAAGGGAAGGAAATTTTACCACACACTCCATGGATCGGTGACACCATCTTGAGATCTTGAGAGCAAGGGCGGTGAGGCAAACATGCATGTACAAAGCAATGGTGGTTGGCTGGGTCGCTGGCTAGGTGGCTGGCCGGCTGGCCGGCCTGCCGGCCAAACCCCCGCCCCCTAGCTGGCGCAGCTCCACTTCGTCAAATGCCACACCCAGGTCGATGGCAATGTTCTCGCGGACGGGATGTGGCTGTGCGATGTCGTGGGGTGCAGCCAATAGCGCATCAAGACTGGCTAGTGGGGCATGTGGGGTAGGTGGGGCTGCTGGTGCAGCTAGGATTACAGCTGGCGCAGCTTGGGCCCAAAGTTGTGCTGCTATTGCACGCATGCAGCGCTTCCACAGGCGTACTAGGACAGCACGTCCATCACTGTGGCCACATTGAAAACCTTGCCGAGTCAACTTGCTTGATGCAACTGAGAGCAAATTCTTGTTGCCATTGTGTTGCTCCTGGAGTGCAACGATCCGGCCTTGTGTCCGCCAATCTGCTGTCACGTTGTCGGCACCGGCAACAACCTCAAACAGGAACAAAATTACCAAATGAGGAAATGCATGCACAAACCATCACGCCAATTCTCTGGAATAGGACTGTACGGCACGTTTTGTGGTGTGAGGGCGCAATCAATATTAACCACGGCGCATAGCACTCTTATGCAGCGACCCTGGAGTTGCATGCAATCACCACGGTAATGGGAGGCCCCGATCTCGAAAGTGTGAGGGGGAGCGAAAATCTTTTCGGCCCTGGCCCTGTAGAACTCGTGAACCCGGCTGAACGGCTCCTCATCCATTGTTTGTTCACCCTTAAATGGGGGCAACATGTGCGGGACACTTTGGTAGGCAAGGTCGGCCAACCAAGCTGAGCCATGCATATGGGGGATGGTAATGGCGTGCCAGTGTGGTGTCGCTCATGGCACCAGGATGGGAATCCGCAAGGAAGCAGTATGGTGAGCATAACCTGGCATACCAAGAATACCCCCCCAAAACAGCCATTTTGGCACATGTACCTAGTCATTCCGTGTGCCCATGGGATATAAAAAAATGAGTTTAGCACCCTGAAAATAGGGGGGGGGGGGTCAAAAAACCAGAAAGCCAATTCCATACACCCACACCTGTGTGTGGCAATCTACACTTTTTGAGGTATTTGTCAGTATACTCGAAGTATTGGAGAAGTATTCTTGCCGTATACTTCGGAGTATACGGCCGTATACTCAGAAGTATACGGCCGTATACTTGGAGTATACGGGGACTTTCTGCCTCCCACCCATGCCACCATTCTCATCACCTACCCCCCCCCCTTGCATTTACTCATGACCCTGCAACCCCCAAACACATTGTACACACAAAAGAGCACCATATGAGCAAAGCAGAAGACCACAAGAAGCAACCTTGTTTGATGTCCCATCCGAAATGTCAAATGTGATCCACTTCCCCATGTTATATTTACCTAATATACACACTTACGCATATTGCACATCACATGATATATACCTACATGTGCTTTGGTGCACGATGCTTCTTCCGCATGCGTTGCATGCCAAACTTGATCCCCTCTCTACCCAAACCCTTTTCCCCAAACCACAACCGGATGCCCCAATCAAGGGCATCCAGGTGCAGAGCATGCCTTAGTCCCCATCGGGTGACATAAGGCTTGCTCAGCTTCCACCCTTGAAAACAATGGCGGATGTCCATTTTAAAACTTTTGTTCCTCCATTCCGTTGGAATGGAGGAAAACTTAATAAAATTCCCCCACCTTTGGAGGTGTGCCCCACTGTGGCACACCACCCAATGCACCCAAACCGGAACACTCCACCCCAATGCCCCCCATGCCTTGGTGAATTGTGTAACCATGGATGCATAACGTTGGCGTTGATCCATGGGAACAGGACCCACATGGCGCCAAATCTTTTGCATATAGTAACAGGCCTGCAACATGAGGTGCAGGACGGCACTGGTTTTGAGCCACCTGTTGCCCTCCCACTTCACAACATGGGTACAATACATTGCAACAATGCGCACCAACTCGGCGTGCAACTCAGGTGTTTCGAAAAAAAGACGGGAGGCGTTAATGTCGAGAGTGTGTTCCTTCTCTTTCGAGGGAGCACGCATCACTCTCTCAGCCACAGGGATGTGCTTTGCTTCTTGCCGGAGGTTAGAAATGAAATGGGACACGGCCCTTAGAGCTCCTGGTGAACCCCATGTGCGGGCGCTGTCCTTGAGACGTTTCCCAATGCCTGTCCCCACCCTTGCACAACAATGTGCCACATCTCCAACATTGCGGACAGGAGGGATGCAAGACATAAGGGACCCAATGCGAGGAAGCACTGGAAAATCTGCAATTGCAAACAAATGGGCTTGAAATTGGTCATACTTGAGATTGCAATTCCAACATTTCCCACACGAACCCGACATCATGACTTTCCCATCCCCACTTTTAAAACACAATAATTTTTTGGGAGTACCCCCAATTTCTATGCCGCCCTCGGCTTCAAGTTTTTTGACTTGGTC
Organism: Eutreptiella sp. 'Long Island Sound 2002'; assembly: GCA_964036045.1. Classification (NCBI taxonomy): domain Eukaryota; phylum Euglenozoa; class Euglenophyceae; order Eutreptiales; family Eutreptiaceae; genus Eutreptiella; species Eutreptiella sp. 'Long Island Sound 2002'. Next base: position 22,802,204 of record OZ038378.1, on the reverse strand, counting down.
ATTCAATTTCCCCACGGCATCCATCCTTTGCAGATGGGCCATATCGTCCCCCCCATCAAAAACCCACCATGAGGCCCATGCTTGACCATCATGGTGTGCCCCCCTATCCTCCCATAGGTCCACAAACACGTCACAACGTGTGGCACTGGCATTATGAAAAACAGTGGCATCAGAACAGATTACAACAGCCAAATATGTATTCTCCTCATACTTCCGAATGCTGTCTTCGGCATGGGCACATGCAACCATGGTGGTGACAATATCATGCAATTCCACCACCCCACATGTCCGGGTGCCCCCTTTAGTGGCCACCTCCAAAACCCTCCCCTTGGACAGGTAAGGTGTGAGGGTCTTACGCATTGCCATCACATGGTCCCAAGTGCATGTGGTCCTCATGCAACCCTTCAATGCCCGGATGGAAAGGTGGTGCCGCCGCATCCATCGGAGTAGGTTAATTGCCTCCTTGTCGGCCACATCCACCTCACCATCTTTTAAAATAATCATGAGGCCTTGGGCATGGGGTCGCAAAAGTACATCGTCACCAAGCAATGCTGATGCTACCGATTGCATCCACAAACGTCTTTGCCGTTGCCCTCTTTCCCCGCAATCCTATTGTAAAAAAAACAGGGTGGGCCATAACATGTGAAACAAAATAGGGTGCTGGCGTTGACGTTTGTGGATGCAGAGCACATACTGCATAGGGGGTCAAATGCCGGCGTTTGATTCCCTCACAAAAATCTTGAATGCTCTCCAAACAAAGCCCCTTCTCCTTCGGATGGGCATTTGCAAACATATTGCTTACAATAATTGCTGCGGACAGATGTGCCAGGCATATGTGGGCCAGTTGCCCAGCGAAACCGTGCGCACAGGCGCATGCAACAGGCGCACAGCATGTACGATTCAGCACAAATCTTTCGCCGTATACTTCGAGTATACGGCCGTATACTTCCAGGTATACGGCCGTATACTCGGAGGTATACGGCCGTATACTGGTAGTATACGGTGCTCACTAGTGGCCCCAGGGACGAAAGCCATAGGCCAATAACTCATCAACAGACTCATTGGGGAGGTAATCTGTGTTGCACCCATTGTAGAAAACAATGGCATAGCGCTCCCCCCTCCATCGGGCAGGCCCGTGGTGGGCTTTGGAGTTGAAAACCACACCCGGCCAGCCCTTGTAGGCCTTTGCATCCACAACACCACCTCCATGTACATCCAACCGCATCGGGGTCCCTTGCATGGGACTATGGAGCACTCCACCTGTTTCAACACAGACCTCCCCACCACTATGCGCCCCGACAACGCAGATGGCGGAAAGCGGAGAAGGATCCCTCATATGGCGATGGCCCGGCATTCTTTGTGAAGTATCGCATTGTACCACTTGAATGGTGGTCCAATGGAACCACCTTGGAAAATTCGCATGCGCATGTGCATTTGAAAGGCAAATTAGCTCCCTTTGCCTTTCATTGCCGCTGCACAAGCGCGCACAGCGCCAATCCTTCCCCTGCCTGCGTGTCCCTGTAGCCCCAAACTGCACATTGTGCACTTGTACACCCAAGATGTGCACCTTGCGGTACACCAACTCTCGGCATAAAGCTGCAAGGGCGGGGTTGGATGGGGGTAGTCATTGCGGCTTTGGGGGCAGGCCACGTGCTGGGGACGTGGACTGACTGCCCTGACTCCCACTGCCCTGACTCCCAGACCCTTGGGGTGGGGGTGCACTCCGTGTGACACTATGGGCCACAATGGACCTCGCCCACTCCTCGTTGGCCTTGGCCGCTTGGAGTTGCGTCTCCAACTCCTTGGCCTTGAGGTGCCAGTCATGGGCACTTGTGGTGGCATCGGCCAACCTGGTCTCCAGGTCCGCAATCCTCTTGTCCTTGGCGTCACCCTCAGCATGGGCAACCTTCAGCTCCTCCTTGAGGCAGGCATTGGCCTCCCTCAAGGAGGTCAGGGAAGTCCGGCTGAACTCCCCGATGTCTCGGGAGATGTTCAGCCGGGACTTCCCCAAGCCCGCCACAACACCGCTGACAATGTCAGCGGTGCTAGGCACATCGAGGTCCCCCAGGGCCTCGCATGTGCCACGGCGGGCAGCTGCTTCAATCCCCCCCACCCCCCCAAACCCCTCAAGCCCCCCCGAGCCAACAGCAACAGCAGCGGCACCAGACCCGGAAGGCTTGGGGGCCTTCCGGGTGGGGGTGGGTGCAGGGGTGGCCCTTGGCTCAGCGGGCTCATCATGAGCCCGCTTCAGCCCCCTCCCCCCAAGCTGTTTCCCCGCCCTCGAGGCCAACTCGGCCTGGAGGGCGAGGGAGTGCTCCCCGGGGACAGGCTCCCCCCCAAAACTTTGGAGCACCATAATGGAGTCCGAAATGCTCCATTTTTCCCCCGTGGTGCTCAAAAAAACCCGCACCTTCCCGGAGCTCTTGCTCCACACCGCAGCCCCCCAAATGGCCTCCACAACCCCCCCCCCCTTTCCGACATTCGCCAATACCCTAATGGGCAGGCGAATGTCGTAAAGTGCACCACTGGCACGGACATTCAATCGGGAATAGTATCCCGTGTCCTTGCCAGTGGTGCACGCCAGGTCGGAGGGCGCACTGGCAACATCCCCCCGACCCACAGGAATGGGGTCCACGTACTCCCGACCGGAGATCACTTGCCCTGCGGCAGCCTTTGGCGCCACCAACTCCACCTCGGGCTCGGCCACCTCGTAATCGGTGATGCTCCGCAGTGGCCAGGGATCATACTGGACCTGAATGGGAAGAAAGGGTGGAATTCTAACAAAGAACTAGGCAAAATAGATCGAAATTGGCAACAAATACTATGAGTATACGGCCGTATACCTCCGAGTATACGGCCGTATACCTCGGAGTATACGGCCGTATACTCAAAATGGGTGGGCAGGTATACGGCCGTATACTCGCGGTATACGGCCGTATACTGGAAGTATACGGCCGTATACCGTGGGTATACGGCCGTATACACAAGGTATACGGCCGTATTCCAAGACCATGGCACTGGGTGGGTGAGAGGTATGCATGCTACACTTGCAAACGAAACGTTCCTGGTTCAAACCCCACTGCCCTCAAACATGCAAAAACATGTGTAGGCCATTGAAGAATCCTGGGAAGAAGTTGAAGAGGTTGATGATCAATTCAATTCAACTCAACCTGAAGAACTGCAACCATATAGGGAGGCGCTGAAGACAGGCCAAACAAAAAAACCCACCAGTGACCCTACCTTTTGAGATAAAGGGGACTTAATGAATATTGTGTTGTACTGTGTTGTTAATAACAACAACACAGTTCAACCCATGCCCGGATCCCACAAATACCTGATTGCAGATGCACCACAGCTCGTTCTTCTCCTCTTCCTCCTCCTCCACGTCCTCATCTTCTTCTCCGGCCTTATCCTTGCCCTTCCTTGACTTTGCCTTGGGCTTCGGCTTCGACTTCTTCTTCCTCGAAACCGTCTTAAATGGCCACCACTTCACCCAACCATAGCTCTCCGCCAGTGCAACATCCATGAGGTGGTGCTTGTGCCCAAGTGCAAACCAATGCAAAACCCCGCCAATTGTGGTATCGGTGGAAGCCAAAGCAACACCACCAATCAAACCCCGCGAAACCACCAATGAACCGGGGGGACAAGCAAGGAAAGTGCCATCCGAGCCCACAGAAGGCAAGGGGTTAGCATGCATTTGCCGCAATGGGCACTCCTCATATGAAGGGTGACCCTCAACCCCAACTCGAAGGGGGCTAGGGGACAAATGTTCATGAACTGCAAAAAAAGTAGCCCCATCAACGGGCATGTAGAACTGCAGTGGGGCCGGACAACGACCCCATGCAACACCACTGTGTTGCGTCATTGTCTCACCCTGATTCCAAGCGCCCTCCGCACAGGCACCACACTGTCCCTCCACGGCGTGGGTGGCACACAATGGCACGTTACCACATGTAACACAAAAAACTGTGGTAGCATCACTCACATCCAACAACACCTCACAACCAACTGCACCACAAGTGGCATGAGGGCCTTGAGACCCTTCGGGGGATGCAGCAGCTTTGCCGGCCCAAGGGGGAACGACAACAGGGCAAGTGTTGTTGTAGTCGAACCTGGAGGTACCAACCGAAATGAAACCAAAAACACGGGGCCGATGGGGGTTTGAGGTAGGGCAAATACCTCCGCGATGCACAGTCAGTGCATTGCCCAACCACACATCCCCGATGTCCAATGGGGCCATTGGGGCCACCACCCAAGGGTCGGGGAGGCCCGTGTGGGATGCAACCACAAAATCCCCAGCACAACCATCATCGGGTGTGGGGGAGAACATCGGAAACAAGCAAATAACATGGTGTTGGTCCGGGCCGGCAACATAGCTGAGGTTAATGTCACGGTGCCAACACTGTTTTTTTTCCACATCCACTGTACCGGCCTTCACCACAATAAAGGTGGTAACATTCACGACCGGACACTTCCAACCCAAATGAGTCTCCAAATGGGGTATGAGGACCTCCCTTGCGAAACTGTACATTGCACCCCCCTCCGGTGGAGTCATTGTGCGGCGGGTGTCACTGTCCCCTGCACGAGTCTCGGCGGGCCAATCCTCATTAAAAATATTGAGCCCCGCATCTGCCCTAAGTTCCCCATACTCATCCTGAAGCTTGTCCATCCAATTGACAGAAATGAAGCCAGATTGGAAAGCATGGCCCCATTGGGGCAATTCCTTGAGGTCATCGACATGACGATGATCGACGACGTCAACGGGGACGGAGACACGATGGTGTTCAACACCAAAAAGGGGGGTGGTGGTGAGGGGGAAGAAAAGGGAGGGGTGCATCCCAGTACCCTTGTACCAGGTGGGGAGGGTGTGGCCCTCCAAATCGGCATGCCAGGACCATGGCGATTGGGAGTGGAGGGAGTAGAGGGGGGCGGTGTCCTCCCAATGCCCCCGCTGCACTTGCTGGGCCTTGCACTCCCATTTGCGCCACCCAGCGGCCACGTCCCCCGAGACATGAATCCCCGGAGAGCCGTCCTGCATCTCCCATTCCCTCAAATACAAACTCATCCCCCTATTGGGCCCCCCACAGCTTTTTTTAACATGCTCCACGACAGCGCGGGCATCCGAATCATGGAGCTGCAACACAATAGCTTGCAGATTAGGGTTGTTGTCAAACAACGACAACAAAGGGTCAGTGAGGCTGTGGGGTTGGGCAACGCCGGGGTGCGTTAGCTTCACCAGGGCCACAGGGGTGTCCAAGGTGGACCAAGCACAATTCTCAAGAGAAGACCAAGACACGGTGCGTGTGCTGTCGGGGCTGTAAACACCTCTGTGCACTGTGCGGAGAGCTACGGCATCGGCCCACTTCTTCAACAAGGCATGAGTGCCCGCATCAGTCATGGTGGCAGAAAAAGAGGGTCTGGGAGAGCAAGAAGCAACATAATATGGATTGGAATGGACACATATGGAGACATACATTGCAATCATGAGTGAAGTATGAGCCTAGATTGGTTTCAAGTGGTGTGCAATTGTTGGGCAAAGGCAAAGAATGCAACAAGATGGGCACAAAAGGCACAACAATGGAATTTTTCAACTTGAAACAACCACATGGTGCAAACAAATACCCCCAGTATACGGCCGTATACTCTAAGTATACGGCCGTATACTCCAGAGTATACGGCCGTATACTGAGGTATTGGAGCCTTGAGTATACGGCCGTATACCCCAAGAGCCCAAAATGGGGTATTTTCAAACACAAAATTGATCATCACAATTGGCAAACTAGAGGTATTCCCCAACCCACCTATGCATGCATTGTGCATTATACATTCGTACCCACCTGTACATGCCACATACCCCTTTCTCCCAAAACCCCCTTTTTTACCCGTATACTCCCAGGTATTCCTGGTATGCCAGGTTATGCTCACCATAAGAATAGCCCCAAGTGGGAGACAGTGGCCTGAAATTTGACCGCATTCCCGGAATACTTGGACTAATACCGAGACCGACCCCAGGGGACGCGGATGGGGAAAGTGTCGATGGAGCCAGCACTACAAGGGGAAATGGGGAATGTGGTTGTTGGGGTGGAACGTGTGGTCCATGCAAAGTTCATGCAAGTAAAGGTACAAGTGATCAATACCCTTGCGTACCAGCCTTTGAATCCATTTGTTACCATAGTGAACACCCCGTGGGTTGAGATCATTGAAGCACCCTTGCTTGGGATCGCGTTTCAGAAAGCTCAACGTGAACCACAACACGATGTGTGACATTCAGGTAACACCAAACATGTACTTCAGGTAAATAACCTAGCACACGTCAGCCCCAATGCCCGACTTTGGAACCATTTGACGCGCGGCACGGTGCCACCAAGACTCATCGTACACATTGGATGTTCCGTATGGCATGTGGCAATAAGTACTAATGAGGCAATGCATTGCGTCCAAAAAGAAGTACAAAGTGCATGTTGTCTTATGCGGCATTTGTATGCACTATGCAACACACACATGTCACAATGTCTCTCCACACGAGGGATGGTAATGAATTGATCCAACACAACACAAATACAATGCAAAAAAAACGAACAACACAACGCAACACAACACAACACAACACAACACAACACAACACAACACAACAGAACAAAACAAAACAAAACACGGCGTACCACAAGAAATTAACAAGCCATGTCACTACGTTCTGGGAAGATCACATGACAAATGAATGCTTCAGACTGAAGAGTAATGTGATGTAGTGTGACATGCACGCAAAGGTGCAAAATTCATCCATCTCTAATTCCTACTTGCAGTCCTTTCGCCTTGGGGCTTTTATATATCCAATATCCGCGGCCTGTGGTAGATTGCGCGCCCAATGTGACGGCCGATAGGCCGGCACATTGGAGCGCGCAATCTATCACAGGCCGCGGATATTGCCTAAATGTGATAGGGGTTTTACTGCACAAATGAAATCTAGTCCACAGCGCTTTTCTTTTTGCTATTTGAGGCTCTGTGCCACAAATTGTGGCATGTCAAAGGCGCAAACCAAGATACTGAAGTTATTTTTCGCGTTGAAATATGGATACTCCCAATAAAAGCCTTTTAGCCTCTTTTGATGCAAAATGGAATTCCTAAGTTATTAGGGTCCATTTTTTTTTCGGAACGTGGACAAGTTCTCACCGGCACCCTCGAGTGAGAATGAGGGAGTGTTGCCCAAATTACCTTTTAAGTTGTTGATGTCGTCCAACTCACCACGCAAGCGAACGCTTCTGAGTCTTGCTTATCACATTGGCGCAACTCATGGAATACGCCACCAATTGCTGATTGCTTGCTGGATCGCTGCTTGCTTGCTGGATCGGGATTTAGCCATTTGATGCATTGCCGACCTTGTGTGCGCCCTGCTTCCATAACCGTTGTACCACGAATGTACATGTGCACACATACGAATGTACATGTGCACACATACGCACACCATACACACACCGTGAACCGCAGGTTACATAGGTCCATAGACGTAGCGATGGACGGCAACACTGTGCCGAAACAAATTGTAGAAACCAGTAGCTAGCAACCAAGGATAGTGAAATAGTGAGCACTCGGCCCTGTAAGCTATTCGCGCTTGCAGGTCATGATCAGATTGCTGGTTGTCCCTTCCCTCTGCCCTTGCCTCCACCTCCACGTGCCCTGATTAGGTTCTATTGGTCAGAATTGGTTTCATTTGGTTGCACTTGTCCCTCCCTCCCTCCAGCAGGCCATCTTTCAAGTGGAATTCCTTCAAATGGTTTGATTTGGTCCCTCCCTCCCTCCACCATGCTTACTTTTGCCATCCTTGAAATGGAACCGGTTCAAATGGTTGATTTGAATGATTGATCAGATTGGTGTCACATTGGGCGGTACATTTGGAAGGCAATGTACCGGTACATTTAGGACCCCTATCACATTTAGCTGCACACCTCTGCACTTGTCCACGACGTCTGAGCACGGCAGCACAAGAGCCGAAAACAGAAAATTATTATGTACAAGAGTTTACGAAGCGTGATCTAGGAAGTGATGTGGAAGATATTTTTTCGCCCTCAAAACTATATGTATAACACATCCACTCTATCATTTATGACTCCAAACATTGCCCCCATGTAGGGCTCCTAGAATGCTGAAACAAGGTGTGTACACACAATGGAATGCCAATGTAGTCATGGCATGAACACTAATGAATAATGTTCACGACCTCGTGCGGAGCCCCGTATTGGGACAAGCGATGCCAAAGCAAGGGTTGCCACCAACTGGCAGGCACATATTAATCCTTCTATTGGTTGAACTTGTTCCTTGCACTCAAAACGGGCTATTAACCCGTTTTCCTCAATGAAAACGGGCTGTAAAAGGTGCGTAAGCACCTTACGCACCTTTTACAGCCCGTTTTCATTGAGGAAAACGGGTTAATAGCCCAATTTTCCTAAAAACGGGTTATTATAGCCCGTTTTATTTGGCTGAAAAACGGGTTACCCAGACCGACGTTAGGTTCTTGGAACACTTATGCAAACCTCCCGGCGACCGGTGCAGGTTCCTGTTGACACATGGAGGAGAGGCAAGGCAAAAGAAAGAAACTTGCATGAAATGTTTGAAGACGTGGCATGGGGAAAAACACCTCCACTACACATACACTATACAGGATAGTTTCCAGTGGTCACCTTTGATTAGCGTTTATAATATTATAGTATGATGTTAGTTTGTTTTGATTTGTCCTTTGATTCCGAGTGCACATTAGTAAAAAAAGTGTACAATAATTATGATCTACTCCTTGGGGCAACAAGGGCTGCGCATGGAGCCATCCTTGGCACCCTCGCCCATGCAAGCTTCATGGTACGGAGCATTACACATCACACAAAAGACACGGTGCTGCCGTCGCAAAGGATGCCACACATTGATCTCTCGGCAGCACTTATGACTAATAAACTCGGATGCCAGCTGCCTAACCGCGGGCGGACACTTCGGTCGCCGCATCTTTTGGAAAGGCATTGGCATATCCGAGAGATCTGGGCAGATGGGAGCATTAGCTGCGGTGGGAGGACCTGCCCAAGCAGCATCCGTATATTACTCTTGACGACTATCCTCCAAGGAGCGCTTCAGGGACACCTGTGTCAAGGGCCGCGCGTCATAGTCCCACACCGACTCACTAGACTCACTTCTACCATCAGCAAGCAAGTCGACGGAGCCACCCGATTGGGAGGACGTCACACTAAGCTTTGCAAGGCTCAAATCGGCCACGGGAGCAGGGCGAGGAGGAGCCTCCTCCGGTTCAAGCTCCTCCACCGGTTCAGGATTTTGCCCCTTTTCCTCGTTGTGAGAGGTGTTGCTAGTAATGGTTGTGGTTAGTGGTGGTTGTAGAGGGGAACGCACTCAAGATGTTTCCCACTTTAGGAGCAGTTTCTTCCGATTCCTGATGGTAACCCATCATGGTATCCACCCGACTCTAAAATACTTAGCAGCCTTGGGCAATGGCACACCGGAGTTGGTCCTAAACGAGTTAATACCCCGTTTTCATTCAAGACAACGGGTTAATAGCCCGTGTTCATTAAGGAAAACGGGTTAACCCCCCGCCAAAACTCCGGACAGGTGAACCTGTTTTTCAGCCAAATAAAAGGAGCTATTAAGTTTTTATAATAAAAAAACTGCCACTTCCTTGTAATGTCTCCTCTATTGGGCTTATATCACGGCAGGCACGCGCAAGCACTGAGCCATGAGCCAATAACAACTGTGTAGTAATGCATTGGTGCGGCGCAACTTGATTGTGCACAACTTATTGAAGACACGTCGTCGCAAAGGTCTACCGTACACATGCTTTCAACAATCACAAGGCATTCAAGGTGGCAACAAATGGTACCAAGGTTGTGGGCTCGAGAACCGCCCACGTGTGTGGACGCTCCGTGCTCTATGCCATCATAGGCAAGCGTTCAGTACCGCCTCTCAATAGCAGCCCATTGTGGCGCCCAGCCCCCTAGAAAAGGTGCGCTCGGTACTTTTTGAGCCAGCGGGCGCCACAAGGACCTATCATGGAATGACATGGAATAATCTTTTAGCTTCAGTTCACATGCCATCATGGACAGGTTGTCCATGGCATCGGACACACAAAACGCATATAATATGGACTTTCGCACAAGGGAAGGAATCAAAGAGGCCAACACACACTGGCCCAAGAAGACGACAATGTGTTTATGGGGTGGGACAAGGGGGGGGGGGAAGGTCAGTGTGTGGTGGCTGGCGGGTAGATGCATTCAGGGGGTGATGCCGCAAACTGAGTTCATCTTTCGGGCGCATGCCCAGTTGGGCAGTGTCATGGTGAAAATTCACATGCGCTTCCAGTGAAACCCAGTCTGCGCCAAAGCCCTCAACCTGCAGGTCCAGAGTGTTGCCAATTGGGCATTAGATTTTTTGGTCCCATGACATTTTGTCTCCGGGTTGTCCGACGTCTTTTTTTTTGCCTTTCACTCAATGGTGGCGTGCTTTGTTTACTTGGTAGGCAACTGACTGTTCAAGCTTGGTCATGTTGTATTCTGGCCGCCTGGTGGGCTGCTGGCCAGGTCGTGATTTTTGCACTGATGGGGTGTGCCACGAAAGTACATCTGCGAAAGCCCCCCCCTTTCGTAGTGAAAAATTATTTTTGCGTATGTGCAATTTCAGGGCCCTTTGGGAACCAAAATGTGTTCTTGAGATCGAAGAGGTATGGAAAAAATGAAACTTTGCTCTGTGGTGTAACGTGTGGTGAGCTCGTGCATGCCCGAAAAGTCCCATTTTTGCTACGTAAGGCCTACGAAAGCCCGCTCTTTCGTAGGGGCTTTCGTAGAAAATTTGTACACGAAAGGGGGTTTCGTGCAGAATACTGGCAGAATTTGGGGGTTTTCATGCCACGAAAGGGGTACGATACGGGTACCAAAAAGAAACGTAGAAATGAGGCCTGGTGTGGATTTCCGTCGTCAAACGTAGTCCGGAGGAACAACAACCATTTGCGTTGGTCTCCGGTGCTGCAGCATCGACGCCCGCCGCTGCAGGTATACCACAAATCGGGCCGCTCAACGGGCCATTTTCCACTATGTACTATTCAAAATGTACGAAAGGGGGTAAGAAAGCCCCCCCCCCCCTTTCGTACCCCCCTTCGTACCCTTTCTTACCCTCGAGGGTACGAAAGGGTGGGAAAGGCCAAGAAAGGGGTTACGAAAGGGTACCCTTTCGTTGATTCCACCGAAAGCTCCCCTTTCGTACCCCTTTCGTGGCCCTACGAAAGGGTACGAAAGGGGGGGGCTTTCGTATAATGTGATCGCTAAAAAGTTGGCAAAAAGAGGTGGTAAATGCTTGAAAACCACTCTTTATGGACCTAGTTTGAATAGGTAGCACGTCATTGAAAGAGGTCACGCCTACAAGGCATGGTGCAGTTTGTAAATTTAGGGGGGGCTTTCGTATAGGTACTTCCGTGTCACACCGTAGAATGTTGATTGTGTGTCCAGGTCCACGTCGAGACCTACGTTATATTGCACGTCACAGACACACTCTCCGCATTACTTTGCATGAAAGGATGAGGCCATGGACTGGCTGTTTTGCAGGCTATGACTGTACATCAGGGAATCGGTACTTTCTTTGTTCAATGGGCACAGTTGGGCAGGTTTGTGGCGTGCCGCCGCGTCATTGTGCGTCACTGTGCATTACATTTGGCACGTGTATTTGTACCGTGGTGCAGCCCCTCGTGTGGGTCCGGAGTCCCGGAGCCGGTTTGCAGGCCACTACAATGCTTTTGAGATCGTGCAACTTTGGAATGATGTGACTCCACCCGGAAAGGTGCTTGTGGCGGACTCATTCTTTGGGTCTCATGATGCGGCGGCGATGCTAAGTGCACAAGAGCGTCCGTTCTTGATGCTCACTTCCACAAGTGCTTTGGTGCAAGATGGGAACGTTGGATCAGACCCGGGGGATGTGAACACGGTGGTACACAAGGAACATGGGTATGCACTCTCGGTATACAAAAACCCCAAACTGGGGCGCAAGCCGGCAAAGGTGGTACCACTACTAACCAATTGCTTGACCGGAGGTTCGCTCCCACACCGAAGTGGACGATACCACCTACCGGGGATAATTGCCAACTACCGTAGGTTTGCCCCGGGGGTGGATACGTTTAACCAAATGTGCTTACAACACCGGGAAGAGCACCGGTTTCAATCATGGTGGAAGGCACTTGGGGGGATGGTGTTAAGGATAGCGGCAACAAATGCATTTACGTCATGCCAAGCGTTGCGCCTTAGTCCGGGGGGTGAAACAATGTTTGACTGGCAATGGAGGTTGATGAGATACATTTTTCCGGCAAGGCAAATTGAGGTGGTGGACAAGCATGTACCAATAGTGGTTGGGAAGCGGGGCGCTTGTGTACATTGTGGGATGGGCACCACTCGATACAAGTGCAAAGCATGTGGGTGCTATCTACACGTCGAATGCTTTGCGGACCATCATGAATGAACCATGAATTGAGGATTGACTCCCATGCATTGCAATGTCTGTGCAAAGGTGTGAACATGCACAACACAACACACGCACACACACAACACACACATGCGGACACACACACTACACACACATCACAAAGTGCTCCAAAGTGTGCTAAAGTGGTCCAGTCCGTTCAGTTTGCAAAGACCGGTCGGACCGGTCCGACCGGTCTCCCCGAACTAACCGGTTGGTTACAAAAAGCTAAAGTGGTGTGAAACGGTCTCAACTGAACAGTTGGTGATTTTGCCTAGCCGAAACGGTGCGTTAACAAAGACCGGTGGACCGGTTGTGAAAATATTTGCATATGGTAGCCAAAGGAATATGTCTTTTGTCTTGTTTGGTGTTTGATTTCGCATCCCAGCCATTCATTTGATGTGACAAGGCCAAAGGCTCTAAGGGAAAATTTGCCTGCCACGGTGCTATGCACACATGGGCCGACCAAGAAATCACATAGCCCTCCTCACCCCCAGCACCCATGGCCCCACGCCGTAGGGTGCACTCATCCTCAACCCAAGCACATTAGGAGCAGGAAGCGCCTAGCGTATGGGAGGAGCACAATCCGCTCCTCCATTGCAGCACAACGGCATCCGTGTTTCTAAGTGTCTATTTTTCTTGGTCTCATGATCATTTGAGGGAGCTACTTTTTGCAACACGCTTGTGCTTGCCCTAATGCTCTGAGCTACCTATAATTGTCTTGCCCACCACCCCTGCGTTGCAGGGGCGGGGCTATGGATTATTAATAGAGGGAATTAATAGAGGGAAGGGTTATGCACAAGTAAATGCCATGCGTCCTAGGACCATACGCATTTAAGGGGCGGGGATGTTGGAGCAATTGAAAGGGTTTAGTTTATGGTTCGGGTTTGGCTATCTAGCATGTGGTGTGCTGCAAAGTGTGCACTTGCATTAGTAGCTCGTGTAGCTACAACGTTTGCCGACGCAGTTCTGTGTTATGACGGAGCCTCTCCCCGCAGAGGAGGTGGATTGGAACAATGAGCCTCTAAAAGAAGAGGACCCTGCCCAAGATATGGAACACAAGGGGAGTAGCACTCTCTCCTTGCAATCTACGCAATCAGATCCGCCGAACAATCCGAGGTGGCGCCACACCATGCCTTCGCAGCCATCGATGTGCGATCGGATCTGGTATCCTTATGGCCAATTTGCCGCGTGGATCCGCTTGCTCTGTGACAACTTTGGTGCCCCATTTGTTGTGATGGTCATCTTTGGGGAGCATCTACTCAAGGGTTTGCTTGGGGGAGGGGGGTCTGGGGGCTTCTTGGTCATTGAAGGCATTGCATACTTGAAGCTTCAAGTTGGGGCTTCCACCAAAAGCGTGCTGCAAGCAGTCTCCAGTTCGGCGTGGTCCCTCAAGCCAATGTATGGTCTTATCAGCGACACCCTGACCATCCACGGCTACCGGCGGACACCATGGATTGTTGTCACGGCAGTGCTCGCCTGTGCAGGGTACCTCACCATTTTCCATTTTGGCCAAGGGCTCCCTGCTTCTATGGCCTGTGTTTGCTTCTTCGCAGCCAAGATGCAGCTGTCTTGGACAGACCTCATGGTATGTGGTTGCTGGTTGGTTGGGCTTTTTTCGTGGAGGATGGCGCTTGGTTGATGGCGACTGCCGGCGGCTACACCCGCAGGGGGCCACACACTGCGACTCGACGGTCTCCCCACGAGGTCTACAAACGTCTTCCCACACAACTCAAACGTCACCTCGCGACATCGCGACCTGTGCATAGAGGTGATCCTGATGAGCTCACTGTTCGGAGAGGGAGCATACGAACTCACTGCCACTGTTGATGACAGCTGAAGTATGTGACCATGAGCACATGCCTGCACAGCACAGGAAAACACCAGATGTTCCTGTGGCTAAGCGCAAAGTTGTGTTGACCTTTTTGATGTTGGTGTGCTGTGTACCTGGTTTCACAGGCCGACCCTCTGAAGGTAATCGTGACGCAACATTGAAACTGGGCCATTGCTTCGTTCATTTGATCTCAATTGACTCCGCTTCAATGATCAATCCGCAATTTTGAATGTAGTGTCATTCTTGTTACCCTGGATTCAACACAACTGCCCCCACAATTCATTCTCATTGCCGAAGCACGATATGAATATTGATTTGCGACACAATATATTGTTGTGCTGCATGTAATATGGTGTGTGGTGCCGGCAAATGTGAATTTGATGCTTTTTGTTGCTGAATTCAGCTGATACTGGGCAATTTTTAGGCAGGCCTAGGGCCTTTTTTGTATCCTTTTTTGTATCCCGTATCCTTGAAAAACGCATTGATTTCTTTCCAGGACTCTCAATCCCATTTTTGTGAGTGTGTATTGGAGTTGATACTTTTGGCAGCATGCATCCAGACAGTGACACAAAAGGTAGTGGATTTGCTTTTTCTATCATGTTCTCATTTGGATTCTCCCACATTGCCATGATGACAAACTCAGCCGCCACATACCACACACTCCGCCCAACAATCAGCTGTGGAGTGCTCTGGCATTCCTTTCCCTAACCCTAACCTGGAGTTTCTTTTCTTTTCTTTTCTTTTCTTCTTTTCCCTGACCCAATGGGTCTTTTCTGCTGTGAGGGCGGAGTGTGTTCCAGAGGTCAACGGCGATGCCCCTGGGCATTAAAGCTACTGCTTGCTCCGTGTCCTCTGTGGGATGCTGAGAGGCGCTTCATGCGAAGTCTGAGCAATGGGAGCTTGATTTTTCATGTGCAGCAGAAACAAGAGAGAGGATTGTTGAAGGGATTGATATGGGAAATATAGAGGCCAGGTTTCAGTTGAGCCATCATTGCGCCACAATTGGCCTACTGAAGTTTTTCAGACAGAATTTTTGCCGTACTACTCCCTCCTCCCCCCTTGTATGTGGCAACAGCACAAGAAAACACCAGATGTTCTTGTTTCTTGGTGGATGTGTGTGGTGATCAGGGTTGCAAACAATGTAGGTAGATTTGTGTGGTGATCAGGGTTGCAAACAATGTAGGTGGATGTGTGTGGTGATCAGGGTTGCAAACAATGTAGGTAGATTTGTGTGGTGATCAGGGTTGCAAACAATGTAGGTGGATGTGTGTGGTGATCAGGGTTGCAAACAATGTAGGTGGATGTGTGTGGTGATCAGGGTTGCAAACAATGTAATTTCCCACATAACAAAGGCCTCCCATGCTCCCTTGCTCCCAGGCAATTTATTGAACATTTGTGGCCATTTGTCCTCTCATACTAAAGGTGCATGCCCATTTACCCCGTTTATATTGAGACAGGAAAAGAGATTGTACCCATGTGCACCCTTGGAGTATGGCTGGTATAAGATATCTTTTTGGTGTTTGCACAGGTACACGCTAACATCACAGGCCAAACCTCTTCAGGTAATCATGACCCAAAAGCTGGGCGATTTCTTGGTTCATTTGAGGTTCATTGATTTGACTCCACTATGATTGTGATCCGTCATGCATTGCAACCTTTGAAGTTGAAAGAATACCCAGCAAACACAACAATGATGCAAGCAAACACAACAATGATGCAAGCAAACACAACAATGATGCAGCTTTTGTTTCATGGCAGAAAGCATGACTGAGTACAGGATCTGACATTATTGCCAGCATTTTGTATTGCAATTGAATTTTCAATTTTCTGTTGCAGTGTTGGCCCTTTGTGCCTGTCTGCAGCCTAGCACTATATAAGGGATTCGAAACTCATTTTTAATAACATTGCTGTCAGGAACCCGATTAGCGGTTGGTGGGATTGTCCAGGCCATTTGATTGCTCAACCTCGCAGTCCGGCTCTGGGCCATCACCACAGGCAAGCACCAACGGTTGAAGCATGCCGCATGCCGCAGCACCAGATTTTTGGGGACTATTGGTGGGGGTTTGAAGCATGCTGGAGCATGCCACAGCACACTGTAATCTTGATGGTCTTATGTAGTTGATGGGCAGTTGGTACTCCTCCTCCTATGACAGGGCATTTGTTTTCTCACCTTGTCTTTGGATGTCCGCTGTTGAACCCACTCAGGAGGGGACAGCACAACCCAAGAGGAACAAGGAGACAACCAGGAATACTGCTGACTGTTTGCAGTGGGCCATTGCTGTTTTTTTGTTCGACACCCTCAGTCTGCATGTCATGTGGAAAGGGCATTCAGTCTGATGGGCCACATTTTGAGGCATGGTCGTTTGCGTATGAATAATGACGCATTGCACCATTTGGCAATTATGTTTGTGAACAAGAGTGAGAAAAAGTGGAAGCGAGCTGAGATGGAGGACCACTAAGCAGAGCTGCCAATTGTTTGCATTGTGTTGAGTGTTTGCAGGAGGTTGTTGGTGCTTTGGGGAGGAGGAGTGCACGGTTTTTCGGTGCCCATGCAATTCTGGACATGTGACCTACTCCCCCACCAACGGCTTGAAGCATGCCGCATCATGCCGCAGGGCAGCAGGATTTTCTCGGAGACTGTTGGTGATTGAGCGCGGGCCATGCCCCGCTACCAGACGAATGGGCGGCATCGTCCACCGGCTGTGTAAAAAGCGTGAGCAAAGGGCTGATTCCTGATGAAAAAGAGATCTGCTGGCCACCAGTGGCGAGTCTGCTCGTGGTCCCTGTGGCCCTCAGGTGGAAGCAACCTACAGCGAGAAGATCCACACCACGCCCCGCTTTGCCTCTGACATCATAACATGGGTCTGGTCCGGCATTGGCTTCTGCTCCATCTTGGGGGTCCTCGTTGCTGGGCCTGGGCTGGACCTGTTTGGCCCCTTCACCACCGCCACCATCGCCATCCCCATCGCGGGGGCCATCATCGTCCCGGCCTGTCTTGGCTGGCTGCAGGAGAAGCCCATCGCAAATGCCCCGTGCCTTGCTGTCCAGACGGGGCTCGTGGTCAGCCACTGGAACATGTTCCTCTGTACCCTTGTGCTGACGCTGGCAGTGGTTGTGTCTGGAGCCTGCGGCATTGCGCGCCTGTCCACTCAGGCACAGGTAATCCCCTGTTACCCCGTTCTTGCCCCCCAGCAGCACTCCGACAGCTGTTTACCAATACACGGCCCCCTTCCATGAAAAAAAAAACGCTGTGCTATCTTCATGCCCCCGCCCTGCAACGCATGCTGGTACTACGGCCCCTATAGGCAGGTCAAACAAATTAAAGCCCTGCAATCGGTCGAACAATTCCAAGTCAAAATGGGCAGCCTTTGTTTTTTGCAATGCTTTGGATGCATCTGGTCCCATCTACAGAAACCCTGAACCTCAAACAGTCAAAAAAAGTTGGTTATGCACTTTCATCCCGTTGAACCATTTTAAGCCCCGTGTCAATGATGGAAGGAGTAGTGAAGCAAAATTTCGGATGGCATGATGCCATTCCACACTCCCACTACCCCTGACCATCACTGCGTATGATCACTCTTTTGCATCACCCTAAATCGTCACCCCAGATTGTCATCCTCCTCTCACTGATCTCACTACTCAGGCAGCCCGGGCATCAATGTGGTTTGCGACTGCTCTCCTGCTCAGGGACGGGGAGGCAGGGTAGACAGAACAAATATTTTGCACCACCGCTGATGTATGCAGCCTTCTTCTGAAGACCGTGAAGATTGGCATGGGGGGACGAGGAGGAGGAGGAGGAGGAGGAGGAGGAGCCAAGGGAGCAAGAGAGCTGCGGTGTTCGTAGGTCTTCAGACCCACTCCTGTGGTCACATCATATGAGACAGTGTACCCCCCCCTTTGGGCACCCCAAGACGGCAGAGGTTTGTACCCACAGCTTTGCTTGAGCCAGCGGTCAGTATTTGGCCAGCCCCAACCCTCAGGGGGGCGGCAAATGTTGGGAGGAATGTCGGTGTACGGATTGCGGCTGGGTGCCCCCCTGGGGAGGGGGAATGTGTTCCCAGCAGAGCACAGTCATGAGGTGCGGCGTGTCACCCGTGCCCATGCGGTGCATGGTCCTGGTCCCCATTGCACGTGCCACGCCTGGCTGGTCTGCAACACCGCCACGTGGCCATGACACAAAATGACCGGACCTCGTAATGCCTCTGTCAGCGACGCCAACGCATGCCCCTCCCAAGGAAGGTGCACCCCAGATGGGGCATTCGCACAACTGCCATCACAGGTAACAAACCCCCATCCTCACTCCGTCTCACCGCATCGCCTGCTCTATAGGATGAGTAGGACAACAAAAAGAACAGAGGTGCAATGAGCCTCAAAATGTTTGGCCCCTCGTGTACGATTGAGCGTTTGTAGCAGGACAGCAAAGGAGCACGACAAAACCAACAGACCGAAGACACAAATTTACACCCACAGAATATGTGCACTGAGTCTCAGAGACTCAGCTCAGTGACCCTTGTCCTACCTCTTGGCTCTGCCCTGACCACAATACTCCCTGTATTGACCACAGGCCCTGATGGCAGCTGCATGCTCAGTGTCTATTGGGATAGCAGCGGTGCTGCTGCTGCCCAGCACTATAACAAAGCCCATGCTGTTTATGTTCATGGCTAGCGCCCTCAGCATCAATATGTATGGCTTCGTGGACAATTTCTACTTGGATGCTGCGACCCCAGAAGAGTCTGCTGAGACAGGCTATCCCGTTTGTGAGGACTGCCCCCATTTTTCCAGCACTTTTTATATCACTGTCGTGGGAATTTGTGATGCTGTGTTCATGACCCTTGCATCATGGGTATTCAACGCCGTCATGTCCCAGTGGACGTACCGCAAAGCTCTGGTGGTGACACAGGCTATTTCCACGGTGCGTGTGATTCTTGGATGCGTGTTCCGTCGTCTGGGTGCTTGTGCACGTAGTGGAGGGCAGAGCTCGTGGATCCAGTGAGGAAGGAGAGCAAGGGGACCTGGCGAGTGAAGCGGAGTGGTTGGTCGTATTGATTGTGGGGTTGTCCCGTACGCGGAGAACCTGCTCATGGTCCTCTAATGCTGATAGTGTAGAGATTGAGTCCTCTCTCTCTCTCTCTCTCTCTCTCTCTCTCTCTCTCTCTCTCTCTCTCTCTCTCTCTCTCTCTCTCTCTCTCTCTCTCTCTCTCTCTCTCTCTCTCTCTCTCTCTCTCTCTCTCTCTCTCTCTCTCTCTCTCTCTCTCTCTCTCTCCCCCCCCCCCGCCCCCCGCAAAGTTATGAAAAATTAGATGGGTGAATGCAAGAGGACGGATGGGTGGGTACGGAGCGCAGCTGTTCATTGAGCTCCTTGCAAGAAAATGGATTTGCTTTTGTCAACGTACACTGACGCTCTTCATTTGATTGAGCGTCATGCTCCCAAAGTCATGCGATGAAACAACACGTCGATGCTCTCTGCGCATGCTCGAGACAACATTTCGTTGTGCAGCTGGGGTTTGAACACCATATCGAAGGCCTCTTGTGCGGTCACATGTTCGCTTTTGCGTTCTGCCCTGGAGGACATAAGTCCACTCCCGTTATCGCATTCTGTCACCCGTTCCCGGAGAACACCTTACAGCCACTGACAAAAAGGCGCGTGTGCCCATTTTTGGCGTTGGCATCAACGTGTCATCCATGTGCCTGCAGGTGGCCAGCCTTGTAGACATCATCCAATTCGAGCGCCTGAACAAGCACATGGGAATTCCGGACAGTGTGTTTATGTTGGGGAAGGCGGCGGTGCAGAACACGTGTGGCATGCTCAATTTTATGCCAACAACCATCCTGATCTCAAAGTTGTGCCCCCGTGGCGTCGAGTCAACAGTGTTTGCACTGCTGGCGGGATTCTCGAATTTTGGTGGCAGCATCAGTGGCTATCTTGGGGCGTATATCCTCGACTGGATTGGGATGGGGGACATCGGGCAGGGGAAGGTATTGCCATTCTAGATCTCAGGCGCCTAGTTCCCAATCAAGCAAAGCTTTTCTTGAAGGCAGGCAGGGATGGGCGGAGGGAAGGAGGAATGGACAGAAGGAGGCAGGGATGGGAGAGAGCATTCCCTCCTCCCAGATGACCTTCAAAGGGAAATGTGTAGTGGGGCAGAGAGGCCGCTCGCTCAGAGCCCAGAGGTGCCCCATAGCCAATGGCGGGGTGGACCCGCCCAGTGCGACAGTGCGAGTCTGCGGGGTGTGCACCATCAGCCCCATAAGTTTTGTTTCTTTCAAGGAAGCTTCAAGAGCGGGGCTTAACTTTCTGGGAGGCCAGCAGCAAGTGGAAGTTGCTAAGTCAAAGGGTTGCCTCAACACAGCGGCGAGGTGTGGGTGGGTTGTGGGTGGGGGGGCATGGGAACACTGACATCTCTCGGTGACGCTCAGAATTCTGCAACACAATGCCGATTTTTGGAAATTGTTCTGTGTTTCTCTGCATCCCATGAAAGTGTCGCCAGCTCGCGGAAGGGGAGACTCGTATACTTGTTGAAAAGGGCTTTCAAAAGAACTATTGGTTGCGGTATGTGGGGCCCATCTCCTCAACGGGCAGATTCAACAGCATGCACTAGACGGCTGGTGGAGTGTTACTCTGGATCTTCGTGACTGTCTGCAAGTGTACGGACTCCAGGTGGGCCACATCTGCTTGCTTTTTCGTGAACAAGGATACAGGTCCCCGTTGTTCCAGTTTTCAAGACTCCGCATGTGCAACTCAGATCAAAGGCCTCTGCAGTGCATCAGGGCAACATCCCAACCACCAAATTTGTATCAGGCGAGGGCAAGTGACTGCGGACCACACAGAGGAACATGCAAATGATGCACCTCCCCAAGGGGGCAAGGTTGTTCTGTCGTACCATCAATTCAGCATGCAGACCTGCAGTGTTCCAAACATCCTTTTTTGAGAACTTTCAGACCTTTCCCCCCATATCACCCCCTCCCACATACAGGGCACTCAGTCGGCATCAACAAGGCAACACTGTCAACACCCTTGGAAAACCGCTGATGTTGGCGCATTTGCAGGGTTGCCGAGACTCCCTTTCATCCGTGCCGTTCCATTTCCTGTGCCACTCAGAATGGCTGTGAAACTGAGGCAATTGATTGCATGGATCAATCATGTACGCACATCTACAGATGCCCATCAGATGAGTGCATTAACAGTTGGGGGTATTCCATGTGCATGTGCTATTTCTGAACAATGACCATATGCAGTAGGAATCGGCATGATGTGTTGGATTGTTTCCTCTTCCTCAATCTGCTTTTTATGGAGTGGGGATACACGCAGCACCATAATTTTAGTTATTCTAGAATGTGTGGTGGTTTAACTTGTTGATCTATCTGTATCTATGTGTAAGAGAGTTGGATTATTCAGTGCGCATTGTCAAAGAGATGGAGGGTATTTGAGGCATGCCAGATTTGACATGTGCAGAAGAATGCCTATGATGATGCAGCCATTCACTCCTGTCTCTTTTTGAATTCATGCTTGCACGTTGGCCCTTTTGCCTCGCAGCGTGCCTGCCTTTGCCCCTTTCGTTCTCTAGCTTCCAGGGGATACAGACATTAAGGTGCATTGCAACTGTGAAAATTCTTTCGGGGAGGGTTGTTGCACTGGGGACAGATAAGTCCATCTCACAGTGCCCGTCCGCATCCAGCACATCTTTTGTCTCGTCATCTCCACAGGTGGATGATTTCAGCAACGCCTGGAAGGCCTGTGTCATCAATTCCTGTGCCCCTTTGGTTGTGCTCATCGCCATCCCATTTCTCATCCCCAATTGCCGCATGTCCGATGCCATCAACCTCCCAAATTTGGACGAGTCTACCTCTGAGCCTGCGACGCCCAGGGAGGAGGCGTCAGGACGGTCACAGAATGGGGTGGTGCAAGGGGGAACTGAGATGTATGCCATTGTCCCAAATAAGCGCTACACTGCAATTCCAAGCACTGAGACTGCAGAATCAGAAGCCTAATGCCCCCCCCACTTTGCGTTGCTGAGGCACTCGTGTGAGGGGCTGCAGCAGTGATTGAATTGGTTCATGGTCCCGAAGCCAATTTGCTGCCTGTGGGAAGACTCTGACAGCCGTACACAGCAGCTACTTTGCAATAGCTTCCAGCTTGGTGCCCCGAAGGCTGCTGTAGGGCTGATTTCTTTCTCGTTCTTCTTAAGGTGAGCTGTATTCGCCACTGAAAGAAGCCCAGGATTGTGCTGGCTTAGATGCAACAAGGCCCTGCACAGCCTGCAAGAAACTGGGGTTGATGGAGACGGGCTGCTTGCAGTGTGGATGCCATGGCACAGGAGGCATCCTGTCACAAATTGGCAGATGCAGGAGTCAACAGCTTTATACAACACGATGCAGTGACGCACAGTGTATTGAAGTGCGCTTCGCATGTGCATCCTGTGCATTTATGTGTGTGCCTGCACACCCACTGAATCAGAACGAATGGTCCCTTGCAGAGATTGCGAAGGGCAGTGGGGGCTTTTGGCTCTATGCTGTCACTGTGACAGTATAAAGTGACAGTAGATAGAGTTGGTTAGGGAGTGACAGTGTCAAGACAGAGGCGGATTTTGGGGTCCGCATTTTGCCCCAATCGTTCGGACACTGTCTCCACACGTGGTTCTCTGGCAAGGCCTCAGCAAGCCAAAAGACAAACGAAAATTTTGGCCGCTGGAGGCGCCGTGAGCTGTGCAAATGGGGGAGAGGAATGGGAGGGCGACTGGCAAGAACTACTCGGGCCGTCCCTGGGCCGGACTGGGTGTGGGAAGAGGGAGAAAATCACAACGAAGGCTTGTGCCCCGATGTCTTGGGTCCAGAGGTCCCAGCGCCGCTCCCTATTGCACGGTCGTTCATCCATTTCAGAAGCAACAACAATTCCTCCCGTTACCAAAGACCCAGGAATGGGTTGGGCGCAATATTGGTAACCCATAGAGCCGAAGATCCAGTGCATTGTATGTGAAACCTCAATAAACGCCTCCCACCATCCAACCCCCCCCCCTTTGTGCTTCTGGTTTTCGTCTCACGACCATTGGTCTACACCTGCCGTTCTGATGCAGGGCGTTTTTTAGGGGCCACCTAAGCGCTTGATTTTGTTTCACTCACAACACGTCGAGGCCAATCGCCCCCGATGGCCCTTTGCTGACCTCGTTTAGCACACAACCGCCGTCGGTTGCTACATTCCCGCTGTCATTGGCATCCACGCCACTATCAGAAATCCCCATGGTCGCTCCCTGGGCTTACGTATCGACACTGGGCGCAGACGGTTTGAATTTTCTGCAAGTACAAGTACAATCTGTTTGTCTGTTACCCGCTGTTGGCGAAGCGCGAGTCCGGAATGTACCAGATCGGGCCTGTTCAGTGTTGGAGATTGGATATGGTCCGTGGCCCGGAATTGGGTGATTGGCGAGGGCTTGCCATGATGACACGTGTCTCAGGGGGCGTCTGGGTCTCGGGGAATTCCCCCTGGGGAACAAGGGATTGCCACTCTAAGCGTGACACCCTTCTGGTAAGGTAGAGGGTTAGTCTGCTCTGGATTCTTCGGTACTGTATGTTGTTTGCTTCGGGAGGCAGTGCCATGCTGTTGGTGACACATGTCTGACAGGGCAAACAGATTCCGGGGTGGTCCGGTCACACATGTGTGTCTCATATATGTGCAAGTCTTTGCACGGAGTTGTCGACGACTGCACACCTTCGCTGCTTCCACAAATCGGACCCAAAGATATTGCTCAGTGTGATCTGAGGTAACTCGCCCTAACCCTGAGCCCTTAAGAGGGTCCCATCTTGGAGACCAATGCCTGCAAGTCCCTTCCTTCGGCCTTTATGCAACCACAAGGCTTTCACGCTGCCCTCCTCACAAAGCCTGACCACGTCCCATAATCAACTCCCAAGATCTATGGCTTCCATCCGCTCTGCCTCATCATGCCCTGCTCTCTTGACCTGGTAGTTGCCCTGCCACCAACGTGTGTTGATGCAGAGAGGCATGCTCACACCACCTGCAGGGCGTGGGGTTTTGAGTGCTTGTTCTGACAAGGGTACCACAAATGATACGCATATACTTTGGACAGTACACTGAGCGGTGCAGCACGCAGAACCCCCACGGTTGCCATCATCACACATGCTCGGACATTTCTGTTAACCTCCCGTTGCATTCACATTTCCCCAGGGGCGTAACACTACACCACCATATCCCCCTGTGTCTTCCTGACCTGTCCCTGGTGCGCCTTCACCGTTGCAGCAATGGGACATGTACATGCTGCGGATTTCAACCTGAGCTCTACTGCTACATCCTTCCACATGTTGTTAGGGTGTGGGCAGTGATGGGTGGTGCAGGACGGGAGGAGCATCCCACTGTGCGATGGTCCTCGGATCCAGTCAGTGTGGTTGAGGCAAAAAGACACACAACGTACGTGTTCCCCAAAAAGGGAATCGGGGATACGCTAACTATTGCGTTTATGAATTCTATTCTAAAGCGCTTTCTGCGCACCCTGGCAGCTCGAACTCACGCTGTTTTTCCAACCACCTGCTTCAATCAATCTCAGCAAATCAGCAACACGATCCTTGTGGCATAGGTTCTGATCTCACCAGTGGCACATCCAGTGCAGCATGCGATATGCCAAGAGGCCGAGCCGCCATTGGTAGTAACAAAGTGGCTGATGTGAAATGGCTCACCTGTTCTGTGTGACTCTTCTTGCATCATTCCCCTGCGTATTGCACATTGGTGATTCCGTTTATATTATACAAGCATAGGCTTTTTCAGGAATCTCTCGCGCATTTACTATTTCCTGCCGTGCAGGGCGTGTGGCACAAAACAGTATTCAGTTCAGCACTGATCTACAGTGCCACATGCTTCTCCATATGATAAGCCACCGGATGTACCGAACCCTGAGATTTTGATGTGGGTCTATCTGGTCTGTTGCGGCCTTCTTTATGTGCCACATGAGGCAGATGTTGTGTGGATGTAGCAGGGGACCCGAATGGAATTGCTTGGTGTGAAGTGAAAGAGTGTCCCTGCCACTTCCTTTGCACATGCTGGTGCTCCAACTCCTCAATCTGATACCTGAAGGATGCTGCCCAAAAGCGGTACCTTGCTGACTCATTCCATGCATGGCACCACCCCTTCTTTCTAGATTACCCTAGGCCCCAGCGCAGTGCCCATGGTGCAGCTCCCGCATTGGGCTGCATGCCCCAAGGCCTCATTGATAATTCTTGACACATTGGAAGGTGTAAAATGTCTGTGACCATGCACTTGCGCCGCCAATGCTGGTGAAACTGAGCTTACTGTTGGCTGGGCCGCCCAATCCAACACAGCAAGTAACCGAGCCATCCTAGTTACCACGGTGGCTGGGTGACTGAAACGGAAGGAACTGTGCATCATCCAAGTGGTAAGCACGACTGGCACCCACAGCTTTGCTGTCATCTCCCCATTTTGCCTTGTTAGAGCCACAATTTGGGTGCTTTTGGAATTGTATGGAGGGGTGCAATGCACAAGATATGCAGGAAATGCAGCAGTCGCAGTGTGGTGAATCTCCTCAACGTTTCACAGTCACTTTGGCAGATACCTGCCCCCCACCCCTCTTTGCGAGAACAACCTCTTGTCAGCACAACAGTAGGTGTTGTTTCCGCAATTCTATTGCCTTCGGCAAGTCCACCTCGCAGAGAATCTACTCCAAGCAACACACACACACAAAATAGGGAAAAAACGACATAAATATGGCCTAAAACATGCTTTACATACCTTGGATGATCATTTTAGGTGATCACAATATCAAAAAAACAAGTTTTGAAAATTTCGATTTCTGAGCTGCCGAGGGTGAAAAACTGCATAAGCAAGTTGTGTACCAATTCCTTGGGAGACCCCCCCCACCCCCCCCGGACCTAATACCCAAATCGGGTGAAAAACACGTAAATACGGCCTAAGAAATGCTTTACACAGCTTGGATGGTCATATTGTATGGTCACAATATCAAAAAAAACAAGTTTCGAAAACTTCGATTTTTGAGCTGCCCGGTGTGAAAAACTGCACCAGCAGGTTGTGTACCAATCCCTTGGGACCCCCCCCCCCCCGACCTAATGCCCAAATCGGCTGAAAAACACGTAAATACGGCCTAAAACATGCTTTACATAGCTTGGATGGTCATTTTAGGTGATCACAATATCATAAAAACAAGTTTCGAAAACTTCGATTTTTGAGCTGTCCGAGGTGAAAAACTGCATTAGCAGGTTGTGTACCAATCCCTTGGGAGACCCCCCCCCCCCCGTGCGGCCAATACCCAAATGGGGTGAAAAATATGTAAATACGGCCTAAAACATGCTTTACATAGCTTGGATGGTCATTTTAGGTGATCACAATATCAAAAAAACAAGTTTCGAAAACTTCGATTTTTGAGTTGTCCGAGGTGAAAAACTGCATTAGCAGGTTGTGTACCCATCCCTTGGGACACCCCCCCCCCCGTGCGGCCAATACCCAAATGGGGTGAAAAACATGTAAATACGGCCTAAAACATGCTTTACATAGCTTGGATGGTCATTTTAGGTGATCACAATATCATAAAAACAAGTTTCGAAAACTTCGATTTTTGAGCTGTCCGAGGTGAAAAACTGCATTAGCAGGTTGTGTACCAATCCCTTGGGAGACCCCCCCCCCCCCGTGCGGCCAATACCCAAATGGGGTGAAAAATATGTAAATACGGCCTAAAACATGCTTTACATAGCTTGGATGGTCATTTTAGGTGATCACAATATCAAAAAAACAAGTTTCGAAAACTTCGATTTTTGAGTTGTCCGAGGTGAAAAACTGCATTAGCAGGTTGTGTACCCATCCCTTGGGACACCCCCCCCCCCGTGCGGCCAATACCCAAATGGGGTGAAAAACATGTAAATACGGCCTAAAACATGCTTTACATAGCTTGGATGGTCATTTTAGGTGATCACAATATCAAAAAAACAAGTTTCGAAAACTTCGATTTTTGAGTTGTCCGAGGTGAAAAACTGCATTAGCAGGTTGTGTACCCATCCCTTGGGACACCCCCCCCCCCCCCGTGCGGCCAATACCCAAATGGGGTGAAAAACATGTAAATACGGCCTAAAACATGCTTTACATAGCTTGGATGGTCATTTTAGGTGATCACAATATCAAAAAAACAAGTTTCGAAAACTTCGATTTTTGAGTTGTCCGAGGTGAAAAACTGCATAAGCAGGTTGTGTGTACCAATCCCTTGGGATGACCCCCCCCCGGAACCTGATACCCAAATAGGGTGAAAGACATGCAAATACGGCCTAAAACATGCTTGACATATGTTTGATGGTCATTTTTGGTGATCACAATATCATAAAACCAAGTTTCGAAAACTTCGATTTTTGAGCTGTCCGAGGTGAAAAACTACATTAGCAGGTTGTGTACCAATCCCTTGGGAGCCCCCCCCCCCCCCCCCGGACCTGATACCCAAATAGGGTGAAAAACATCTAAATACGGCCTAAAACATGCTTTACACAGCTTGGATGGTCATTTTAGGTGATCACAATATCATAAAAACAAGTTTCGAAAACTTCGATTTTTGAGCTGCCCAGGGGGAAAAACTGCATAAGCAGGTTGGGTACCAGCCCATTCACTAGGCCATTAGTGGTGGAAACAGCCATTTGGCATCTTTGGCACGGGTCTTGACCGGCCCTTGGCAAGGCTAGAGACTACAAAAAACGTCCTTCCGTATCCTAGTTGGCATATACTGTCACAACATCCCCACTCACACCCCTCAGAGTGGGTACCACGGGGTCACCGAGGTTGCCAAAACCGCCAACATAGCAAAAATGGCTGAAAAGTGCATAAACTACAAAAGCGCTCGTCCCACTCCGCCCCATACAAACCCTATGGAGTCGGGACCCGGAAACACTTTTTCGGCTCAAAATCGAAAAAAACCAAAAGATTCATGATTTTCGACCCAAAAAAAGGGGGGGTCATTTTTTTGGACATTTTTCACCCCCCCCCCCCCTAGAAAGTGGGTTTCAAGTGGGGGGGGTCTGGGGGGGTTCCGGACCAAAAACTCATTGGGGGATGCGTTTATTGGACAAAATAATGATTTTACAAGGGGTTAAACTAACAATTCAACCCCTTGGGGTAGGGTACGCGAATGGGCGCAAATGGGGGGGTATGTGGCGTTTTCCCCCATATACGCCCGCCTGGCTTTGATCTAACAACCTCTGCGAGGTGATTTTGGGGACCATGTCTTATTTTGCCCTTCATAAAGACCCCTCCTTGCCAGAACAACAGTAGGCGTTGTTTGCGCTTGTTTTGGAAGTTTACCGTTGTTCTCGCAAGAGTCCACAAGAGGGGGGGGGGGCTTTAGACATGCGCTTATATGACGGTGAATCTTGTGCCTGGACACAGCACCCGGACTGAGTCACTATGAACTGAAACAAGAGGCTACAGGTATATCACCTTCTGCAAAACCAGCGAAGCAAAAGAGTACAACTTTTGCATGGCAAAGGGGGCATACAGAAGGTGATGAAGCAATCAGACATCACTGCAAATATTACGCATGACTTTGTTTGCCACAGGGCTCGGAGATTAGGGTGCAAGTTAACAATTGTGGGCTGCAATAAACACGATGGCTCTTCCATATTCATCAGAAAATGGTTTTCGCCCATTGCAGGTATTTACGTATTTCCGAAGAATAGTACAATCCCGGATCAATGAGAAGCCCTGCTTGAGTACTCTGTGCTGCATACTGCGAACTTCAGGCAATGGTAACTCAGCAAGGCTCATAACAGAATTTGTGTGTACTGAGGTCAACATGCTCAAGATCCACCAGAAGCATAATCACCTCGAAGAGGGTTGTTAGATCAAGCGCAAGCGTGGGTGCCGTAGCCCCCCCCCCCCCCTTTTGGGGTCATTCCCGTCGCCCGAAGCTATGGTATCCAATGTCTTACCCCTTGTTCAATCATCATTTACAGAGATGAAATGATCCCCCCAATGAATCACCTGGAAGAGGGTTAATAGATCAAGCGCAGGCGCAACGTTGTATACCCCCCCCCCCCTTTTTGGGGAGTCGTCCGCGTAGCATACCTCAAGTTGTAGTATCGGATGCCCAACCCCTTGTAAAATCATCATTTGGGCCAGAAAATGATCCCGCAATGAATTTTTTCGATTTTGACCCCCCACCCCGCCCCACCTGGGTGCCCCATTTTTTGGGGGTGGGGGGTGTCTAGGGGGGGGGGGGGTCAAAACTTCTTTGCATAGTGCGGCCGCTGTGTGTGGATTTAGGGAATGCCGTGCACGCAGTGCACACGCAGTGCGAAGTTTTGGATGTCGCCATCTACTAAGGGCTCTATTAAGCAGGGAATGGTGCAAAATGCATTCCGTCCTGTGCACGAGAGTCTCCACACTACATGTCTCAAAATCACCCACAGAGTGCTTATTTTGGCCACTGGTCAAGAGGTCACACCAAAGATTGGATTGTAACTTTGGAAAGCGGACCTTCCCCATCTCAGCCTCTTCATGCGCAGTATGCACGCAGTGCACACACAGTGCAAGAACTTCCCCTTAGACGCGGATCTTGAACAACTTTCTTCCTGTATATGGACCCCCTAACCCGTGGCGGGGGTCCCAGGTCCAAACTCCGGGTACCCCCGGGTGGCCCCCCCATATGGCCCTTTGCTGATGAGGACTTGGCCATTTTCATGTTGGATAGGATGTCGAGTGTCACCTGAAAATCTTTTCAGAATTCGAGTTTTTCTGAAATCCTTCTTTCGCCCCTGGGATGGTTTTGGGTAATCGTTTGGTGACAATACAGGTACTTGACCACCCATGGGGACCCACGCAGTGGCAGCTGGGCCCATGTAGCCTGAGCCAGGGCCCCCCAAAAGCCCCCAAATTGCTGTTGCGTAGACTGTTTAGTGACACTTGAAAAAATTTCAAAAATCGACTTTTTCTGAAACCCATCTGTCGCCCTTGGGATTAGTTTGCGTGATCATTTGGTGGCAATACCAGTACTGCAGCACCCATGGGGTCCCACATAGTGCCTAGTAGGCCCCCGTAGCCAGGGCCCTGAGACCCGATATTGCTATTTGTAGGCAATTTGCCAAAATTGCCATTTCTTAGGCTGTTTAGGCACTTGGAAATTTTCAAAAATTTCGCATTTTTCTGAAACGCTCCTGTCGCCTTTGGGATGGGTTTGGGTGATCATTTGGTGACAATATAGGTACTTGAGCACCCATGGGGACCCACATAGTGGATGCTAGACCCATGTAGCCCAGGCCACGGGCCCCCCGAAAGCCGCGAGATTACTGTTGTTTAGTGGCACTTGAAAAATTTCGAAAATTCGAATTTTACGCAAATGCTTCTGTCGCCACTGGGATGGGTTTGGGTGGTCATTTGGTGACAACATGGGTACTTCAGCACTCAGGAGGACCCAAGTAGTGGCTGCAAGGCCCATCTAGCCTGGGGCTCTTCTCTTGATCACCTATGCTTATCGAATGCCAAACCCTCTAAAGGGAAAAGATGCGCTGTCAGCTGTAGCAGACTGCCAGTCCCTTTGTATTGGTCCCAAGCTCTCATATGAAAGGGTGTGATCATTGTACAGGGTGCTGGCTCCGATATGGAAAGTTGACAATCAGACAGTCTCGGACATGCTGAGTGGCTTCGTGGAGGTAACAACCATGTTGTTGTGTACCCAGTTTTGGACGCAGCACGTGGTGGTCAAGCACCTGCTTGTGGTAGCAGGGACTGCACACGATGATGCAGCTTTTCCCAACGCGTGCTCTGACTCCACAAGTGTCAACTGCGGTGAACGGGGATAATCTGCACGTAATTTGTGGTCACATTACATGAACTGTGCATCCTGATGGGCATCTGCCTGTGTGTGCTAGACCATGGCGATAGGGTGTCTTGGCACCAGAGCCAAAAAAGAGCTAAGACACCCTGAAAGCTGTGGATAAATGCGCCATGTCTTGTTTGATGAAAATCTAGGCTCCAAATTGCTTCTCATTATCTGCGGAAGCTCGCATGGAAATTCCTGGATTGTGCAACCATTCCCAAATGATATTTGCATGCAAGAGGGCAAGCCAAACTAGGGCACACCAATTTGTAGGTGGCAATCCAACGGGCCACGATGTGCGAGCATGTGAGCACATGCGTGCATTCTAGTAGAGACTGCTGTGCATCCATTCCCTTTGGGGGCATTTTCTTGATTGTTCTGCTGAATGTGGCATACAGGGCTTGCGCGGGGCAGATCCTCTCATGGCCAAGACATGCACGGTCCAAGCTGCAGGCATTGTATGGATTGTACTCATTGAATTTCTGCATTGGGTGCCAAATGTAGTGATGCATTCAGAAGTTTTGGGGTTCAAATTGCTCATTTTATGTACAAATAAATGGTTGCCTTTGCACTTTATAGTGGATTTGTTGGTCTTTCTTGTCATTCTGTTCGTCATCTTCACGTCCATAGCTCTGTTTTTGAGCCTGTGGGGCATTTTCATTTTCCCTCCTGCACATGTATGGTTCAGCCTTGGGAATGCCGTGCATGCAGTGCGCAAGCAATGCACACTTTTGTTTGTCGGCAACTACTTGAACCCTAGTCTTGGCATTTTTTCACTAGTTGCTTGTTCCATAACAGATTTTTTTACGCTTGTTGTGCATTGAGGATGTAGCACATTTGAATTGCCACCCATGTTCACCCATTTTCAGCCAATTTAGCCCATCTTTACCTGGTTTTGTTGCACGTGCTTGGTTATAGGTGGATGCTAGATTATGATGATGGGGAATCACCGGATGTTGTGTACATTCACAATGAAACAATCGGCAGGTGGGCTATTACACACTCCAAAGCGGATTCCAACCTGGTCATGGTCATTGCCTTGCTATCTGTAGGAAACAAAGTCTTTGTGGATTCCCTTTATGAGCCAGCACTTGAACGCTCCATCCACACTCTCGGATCATTGCGAATCAGTAGCATGGTTTATTAGTAATGGCCAACATAGCGCTACATATTGCTACATTTTGGGCCCAAAATTGGTCAAGGCACAATGGCTATGTCCCAAGAAGGCTGCCACCATCTTCCAACACACTCACACAACAACACATTGCGCTTGGCCACGGCCACCAATCACCAAGTCTATGAAGACCCTTGTGACGCCTGCATAAATGCATAGGGGTTTCCTCCGTTCCTCCCTAGCTAGGTTTCATGGTGTTGGCACTGCACGCAGTGCGCACGTAGTTCGCACGCAATGCACCAACTGGGCCCTTGTCTTTGGTAGAATGCTTTTTCATATTGTATGAATCACCTCAACGAGAGGTTGCCAGATCAAGCGCAGGCGCGGGCGTGGTATCCAAAACGGGTCGTTCGCGTAGCATAAGCCAACATATGGTTTTTGACGTCCGACCCTTTGTATAATCATCATTTTAGGACGAAAAATGATCCCCCAAAGATTTTTTGGATTTTGATCCCCGTAACCCCCTTGCACCTGGGTACCCCTTTTTGAGGGGGTGGGAGTGGTGAGGTTGGGGGGGTGTCAAAACTTCTTTGCGTATTGTGGCCGTTGTGTGTACATTTGGACCCGCGTCATGAAGGACTTTTTTCTTGTATATGGACCCACTAACCCATGGCGGGGGTCCCGGGTCCCAACTCCAGGCACCCCCAGTCACCCCCCCCCCCCAATACGGCCCCTTGCCAGTGAAGACTTAGTTGTTTTCACGCTGGATAGGCTATTTAGTGTCACGTGAAAATCACCTCGCAAAGGTCGATCAAAGCCACGCAGGCCTGTATATAGGGGAAAACGCCACATACCCCCCCACTTTGGGCCTTTTTGGGGCCATTCAGGAACCCTACCTCAAGGGGTTGAATCGTTTGTTTAACCCCTTGTAAAATCATTATTTTGTCTAATCTCTTTCTGAGTGTCTATTTTTTTTTTTTCGAGTTTTTGCAAAATGAACTGAGGACGTACTGGAGCTCACTTTCTGAGTGTCTATTTTTTTTCGGTGCTATTTCTTCGTCCATGGAAGACCCCAAAGTGGGGCAGAATGCAATGCCGCACTTGCCGGAAGTGACAGAGAGTTACCCGATCGTCCCGGCCAGCATACCTGCCGCTGTGGGATCGGATGGACGCACCTCTGTCGAAGGAGTTGCTGGTACGCCCACCACCCCACTTCCGACCTTTTCGACTCCGACGCGAGCAGCAGCTGTCGCCATGATGGACAATTACGTGTAGGCCTGGGTCACCACTGAAGGCTCCAACGCTACCTACGACCATGCGGCTGACAACCTGGCTGGCTGTTTCAACCCCCTGGGCCTCTCTGACGATCCCGGGACCATCGCTGTGCGGAAGGGGAACTAGATCAAGCACACCCGCTTTGGCCTAGCGACAGACGAGTTCATCGACAAGTCGGGCGCCCCGAGGACAGAGATTGACGATGCCGAACAATGACAGGCAATCATCGAGACGGCCACTAGCCAGGATATCAAGTATGCCCCCGATTCTTCTGCCCTGCGCAACGCTGGGGACGTCAGCGAACTGATGGACATGGCCGAGACCACGGAGATCAACGAGAACGCTCCTGACGAGTACCCCGGGGACTACGAGACTATGGAGAATCATTATGACCCGGAACGCCACGATATATGGGGAGACGGCGAGGATGACCAGCGAAACCAAAAGGCCCCGAAGGCTCTTGTCAATGCTGACTCCATGAACCCCAAGCAGGCCGCCCAGTTGGTGACGTACAATACTATTCCGATCAACTCTGAGGCTGATCCGACAGTCATCGAATTCAACTCCGACCCACAAACCAAGGACACCTGGGGACGTGCTCCTTACCCTGCCGCAGACGCCCGCCGTTCAGGCCTGAGGACAGAGCGTGACTGGATGCCGGAAGATGCACCGCCGCGAGCCAGGTTTGCCTCTCTCCCAAACGTGTGCCAAACGGCGGTGCGGAGCACAGCTCCCCGCCATGGCAACGACAACCAACCACCAGACACGACTAACAGGACAGAGAAAAACATGACGGCGGTGCGGAGCCATGCTCCCCGCCCTTGGCACACCACCGTACGACGCAACGGAACAACCCCATGGAGGCCACGACCTCTGTGCATCATAGGGTTGATGACACAGATCATCCTGATCCTGCTACACAACGGAGACAGCGGAGCGGAGCCCTGCTCCCGGCCAGCCAACACCACCAACCTGACAGCGTACCAAAACACAACGACACACCATGGATTGGCCAACGGCGGAGCGGAGCGATGCTCCCCGCCAACAATCCCAACCACAACAACGGTGAGGAGCCCTGCTCCCCGTCTGTGTCACTACCCAAACCACACCATAAACGCTATGCATGACTCCGCGAAGGAGCTACACCAACGATTGGGCATACACCCTGTGTTGAATATAACACCGCTGCCATGGCATATGCCGCAACGCTCGCGTACTAGGAATTGCCGCAAAACGGCGTTTTCGCATCGATCCACCCCCGACCCCTCAACCCCACCCTGCATGGCACTGTAGGTCGGTGATCGTGAGCGGCGCCGGACCCCCGGTTTGCCTCCCGGCAACCGGGTCAGTCAAGGGCATCAACCATGCCCTCCATCACCTCACGCCACACCTACCCCCACCACATCACCAGCGACTGTTCTACCAAGGACAGCCGCTTGGAGACCACGACCCGACCCCGACTGCAACCGCAACCGGACCCATCAACCTGACGTTGCGACTGGTGGGTCTGAAGGGAGGAGGTAGAAGGTCGCGGAGGGACACACACAGCGACAGCACCAGCGACAGTGACAGTGACAGCTACAGCCGCAGGAAAAAGTCCCGGAAGCGCAGCTCCAAGGGCGAACTCACCCAGGCCCTGCGGGCCATGACGTCCCTTGCGGACTCTGTAGCAAGAATCTGCCGATCGATCCAGCAACCACAGCAAACCGTGACACCCGAGGCCTCGGCACCACAGCGCAGCACAGACAGACACGATGACCAAATCCGCGTCCAGACGGAGCCGCCACAAGGTGAGCCCGAACCACTACAGGCACGCAGACGCTACTGCGTGAACATCGACACGCGCCAAGGTGAACGGCAGGTCCTCCTGCATGAACCCGGACATCAGCCTCAACACCCACCCCTCTACCCCCCGACCCCTGTGGCGGAACCGCTGCGGTTCTACCGCAACCCACACAACCCGGAAGTACCATGTGCGGTCCCTGCCCTCCAACGCGGACACAGGGACATGAACCGACAGCCCCCTCCACAGCAGGCGGCCACACACATGGAACACACAGCAGCACGGCCGGCGTACCACAGTGAGCCACTATACCTACCGCAGATGCAGCACGAACCTCAGATGCAGTATCGGGCAGTCGTCGACCGCCATGGACAGCACATACTGCCAGAGGACAGGCCAGGAACCTGGGCCAGGTTCAGCGAGCAAAACGCAGCCGCGCTTGAGATCCTGCGCACCGACCCACCGATGCACCGACGCACAGACGCCGAACCGGCAGTGGGTTACCTGGACATGTGCCTCTCGAGGGATCGAACACGATCACTGGCGGATCCGCACGCCCCCCGTCACGAACCAACGGACAGGGGTGGCTACCCGGCCTCCGAACCGGCACCGGAAATGGGACACCCACAACAGCACTAGCAAGTGTACTACACACCGGACGCACCAGACCCCCAACACCCCGT
The DNA here is from genome assembly GCA_964036045.1 of Eutreptiella sp. 'Long Island Sound 2002'. Lineage (NCBI taxonomy): Eukaryota > Euglenozoa > Euglenophyceae > Eutreptiales > Eutreptiaceae > Eutreptiella > Eutreptiella sp. 'Long Island Sound 2002'. Next base: position 22,766,206 of record OZ038378.1, on the reverse strand, counting down.
GCACTAGCCTGGACCCCCCTAGATCCACGGGGAAAGGGCACCACAGCACGATGTACACGCGGAAGAGGCACCGGAAAAGCGACCGGAAGCATCCGGCTGGGGACAAACTGGGGTCTTCCCGTTCACTGGAGGCTGGGACGTGGTGGCCGCATAGCAAGAACCGCAGGCACGCCCCCGGCAGCAGCGATGGTGGAAGCGCCGACCCCGGACCCACAAAGGGGAACTGGGGACGGTCATCCCCAACATCCCCACCATTCCTCACCCCGACCATTCCGCGTCTCCTGACGTGCTGGTATGCGCATGCATATGCATGAAGGGGACAACGAGGGAACTTGTTGACTCCCCCAACACCTGCCTTGCGTCCTTCTCCACAGTGAGCAGCCGATATGGGCAACCTGGAGCGGACGACCGCGTCGACCCACGTACGGACGACCTGACAGCACAGTGGTCGGCCGGCCGTAAGGATTTTGCCCTTCAGACATGCACGCGAGTGACTGGTGCCGCTGGCACCTACTCGGCTGGCACCTTGGCCACCGCCTACCCTGCCACAGTTTACACCGCCGGGTACACTGGTGTGGGCGCACTTGTCGCCCCCGGTGATGCTCAGTTTGCTGGCCAGCGACAGGCAGCACGAGACAGGCAAACAGGAACATCATGTACGGCCCCAGCCCGGCCATCAACAGCACGCACGGGCCGCCCGACGGCCCATCGCCCGCCGCTGACGGCGCAGGCTCAGACAGCACAGTTCCAAACAGACAGGCAACGGACCGGGAAGGCGGCAGGCCGTGAGAGCGTGCCTGCCCTTCAGTCGTGCATGTGGATGGCTGGAGCCGCTGGCGCCTACTCGGCTAGGCCCTTGGCCACCGCCTACCCTGCCACTGTTTACACTGGTGTGGGCGCGCTTGCCGCCCCCGGTGATGCTCAGCTTGCTGACCAGCGACAGGCATCACAAGACAGCCAGATAGGAACATCATATCTGGCCCCAGCCCGGCCATCAACAGCACGCACGGGCCGCCCGACGGCCCGTCGCCCGCCGCTGACGGCGCAGGCTCAGACAGCACAGGTCCAGACAGACAGGCAACGGACTGAGAAGGCGGCAGGCCGTGAGAGCGTGCCTGCCCTTCACTCATGCATGTGGATGGCTTGTGCCGCTGGCGCCTACTCGGCTTGGCCCTTGGCCACCGCCTGCCCTGCCACTGTTTACACTGGTGTTGGCGCGCTTGTCGACCCCGATGATGCTCACTTTGCTGACCAGCGACAGGCAACACAGGACAACCAGACAGGAACGTCATATATGGCCTCAAACCGGCCATCGGCACGCACGGACGGACCGACGGCCACTCGTCCGCCGCAGACAGCGCAGACCCAGGCCGCACAGGTCCCGACAGACGGGCATTGGACTGGACAGGCATCTGCGACAGTTACCAGCGTACACGCATTTTCTGGACCATATTTGCTCGTGTGTTTGCTTCAGTATCGTACGGAGCCCCCCTCCCCCCCGGGACAGCACCCCCCCCGCCCCCCATAGGAAAGGGATTGCCCTATGACCCACCATCTCGGCGGACACCCTCCAACAAACAACGAATCCATCACGCCCACACTAGGGTGGTGCGGGACCACACAGCCGACGGGGAAATCGAAAAGAACCCGGGACCCGTCGACGCACAGACCACGGAGAACGACATCCCCCCCCACCGCAGAGAGATGGTCACACGGCTGGCGAGTGAGATCGAAACGGCCTCCAACCCCCACTACCCCGCTAAACTATACAAATATGCTGCACAGGCACTCACGGAGGCACTACAAAGAAAGCCACGGGCATCCACCCCCCCCCCTAGAACACAACACACCCGCATCACGTGCAGAATCGCCTTCTACACATGGCACTTTAGAGGTACCATCACCAGAAGTAACCCCGATACACAGGGCACACGGCCCAGGCACACCGCGCCCAACCCCCCTGGACACATTCGAGTTGACTGTGAAAACACAAAAACAACACTCACCGTTAGGATTAAATATGACCACAGCCATCGATGTAGTGTGCCCCCGATGCAACATGGCCGACTTTGTGTACTTCCGCTGCACCACGTGCAAGTATTTTGCCATACACCAACCAGAAACCCCGGACTTGGTACCACGACGACTCTATAACGTAATGTCCCCAGACACCCTGTACCCACGACAAGGATCCTGGCAAGGGGCCATACCTGCTACCACCCCGCATACCTGCCATACGCCAACACCACACACGACGGGCCCCCGACCGACCACGGTAGACACCCCGGACGGGTGTATACGTGACGTCACTAGTGACGGTGATGTCGAACCCAACCCCGGTCCTAGCCCACTAGCCCCCTCTGCGAAACGCACACGATACAACCAAGACACTCCACCTACGTACCAAACGCCCAGGATGCTACGCAAACGCACCACGGACAACACACCACCCGGGCATAAACGGAGGCGCACAAACAACTTACACATGGTATATGAGGAACACCGATCGACAACACATGCGTACAACCACCACAAACGAAAAGCGGAAGGCGAGCCTTCCCACCAACCTACACCCAAAAGACACATGAGCACGGCCCACTGGGACGAGCAGCACCCCCCCGGAAATCAAAGAAACCTACGCCCAAAGTGGGCATATGAGGACATCACTGAACATGTCACGGATGACTCACCACACCGGAAGATCCGCAGAACACAACGCCTACGCACCCGCCCCTACCCAAGACCAACGAGCTGGGTCCACGACCCGACTCAGGACGGGGACACGGAACCCAACCCGGGACCAGCCGCACCCACAGTAGAACAAGCAGCCCAAACCACACCACCGGGGGACATGGAGGTAGAGGTCCACAACGCTCTGCTGCCGCTCTTACTGGCGACACCACCACCCCAACAGCCCGACGACGAAGTACACAAACACGCGGGAAACGCGGACGACGGTGAACAGGTCTCAGAGGGCTGCCCCGTATGCTTGGACAGCCCCGCGGATACACCCCTGAGTTGTGACCCCAGGCACAGGCTGTGTCGGGACTGCGCCAACGACCCAAGACTGCTGAGATGCCCACTGTGCCGCAGCACGCTGCATCCAATGATACCCCCCCCATCCCCGGATGACCCAACATATGCATATTTCCACCTACAAATCTACAACAACCGACTGCTCACATACACGGACTACTATGCAACTCACAACCCGCCGTCGCAGCTGGCAGACAACGTATGGAGGCGGCTTACCAGCACAACAGGCCAACTGTGGGAGGTACACCTCAGAACTGACCTCCCCTACTACCATATCGCAAGACACAGACTGCATGTCCTCACGAACACGAGGGAAGGTTTCCAAATGGCCATATCCATACGGTACTGGCTCTTCTTGGTCCAACCCTCACAACACGACCTACTCCTGGAGTACGACCTCACCGACTAGGTACCAGCTGACCACCCACCGGATGTGCGCCACGATATGACCCCACCCGCTACCCCGGATGTCGCCTACCCACAACACACCCAATGGGTTCCAGGTGCCACGCAAGATGGCGATGTGGAACCAAACCCAGGCCCAGACAACAACGCTCCACCCCATGGCCTGGTGCGCACCCTGACAGAAAGCTGTGAAAGAAATACGTCCGGACTGCATACTGAGGTGCACGATCAAGGGGACGCAGGGGAAAATCCCCCGGACGCCCTCGAGTCAACCCCACACCCCCCATCAGAGGATGACACCGAACGGGAACCCCCCCAACACGGGGAACCTAGCACACCACCCAACCACCACACAGACGGGTTTAGTTACGCCCCTCCTCCCCCCCAAGAGGATACACAGGCATACACATTCCACGAAGACGGCAACAACCCCGTGGACAAACTACCCATACACACACCAACGGAATACCAGCTCATAGAAGAACTCGTAAAACTCAACACAGGCACGTCACAACAACCAAAGACAGCAGCAGAACAAGACACACTGAAAGCTTCAATCGTGTACGACGCACAAACTGGACTGAAAGCATACTTAACAAAGCACCCGAACCGTGCAGTGACCACAGAGCACATAAGGAGACAGACACAAGAAGGGGTATGGTATGACAGGAACACCTACCAACTCCCCTTGTTTGCGCAACACAAACTACGCGACGTCATGACGGTGATGCACGAGGCAGACTCTCACGGTATACACACGGTATCCGAGATGGCCGAGGCACAACGATACACAGTCCATACAGAAGCCGACCATCAAGGGAACCCAGACATCCGGAACAAGACATACTTACTACTACCACATGCGACCGGGACTCGCCGCAACCATGACCGACGGATGCAACGCGCCAGCATACAAACAGAATGGGGTGGAAGCGAGGACGAACGGGTCGACCAAGTCCTACGGGCACTCGGCGATCCAGGGGCCAAGGAACTGATTCTGGCATATGAGGCGGACCGACAGGATACCACAGCACTGCAGACCTACCGCATGGACTGCCTCCACCGGGGCCCTCTGCGGAAGCTAGCCCGCTATGTTAGGGGCGTATACCAGTTCGACAAATTCCCAGTACGCAAGTGGTCCCTAGAACACGATACCTTAGTCGACCACCTGCAACCCAAGCCCATCATCGCCCTCCACCTGGACAACACCACAAAGATGGGACACGAGCCCACGCACAAAACTTACGCACTCACGAAGGGCACACCCATACAAGTGGGACTGGAGGACCGCACAGACACACTACAACCAGAACCGGCCAAATCTACAATCGTAGTGGAGTGCCCACCAGAAACTGGCATTAGGACGCGGGATGCGTTTATGAAACGAATCAACGGCCACCAGTCTGACGTCGCATCCACCATAGCAAGCAAGGACCCACACAACGCGTTTCGGTGGACGTGCGCCTCGGAGCACACCGCAGGGCAAAGTGGGTCAAATGCCTGGAGACTGCATCTGCCCATGCAACTGCTGCCTCGTCTGACGCAGGCACTACAAACCATAAAGCAAGAGGAGGAAAACGCCGGCAACCCTGGACCCTACTGGCTCACCGAAGCAGACTACGAGAGTCTATACATACTGAGACAACAATACACAGAACACAAAGAAGACAGAATAACGTCCGTGCAGGAAATCCTGGACGACCTGGACAGGGAACAACTAGAGCTAGGAAGGAGCATCGCATCCTTCCTCAAGGGTTTCCGACCAGTAGACTCATACCGTCTCTTGATGCAATTCCATCCAGACGCAGACCGAAGCTTCATTGCCCAGCTACCGAAGGGCATGAAAAGCTACGAACTGGTCCACGTAATGACCAATGTCATACTCAACCGCAACAATTGGACACAGTCCACAAGCCGCTCCAGGGACATCAAGCGGCCACCAAAACCAACCAGAAACGACGCCACAACGGTGTTCGTAGGGTGGACGCAGGGCGCAGGCGACGACACGGCGAAAGTCGTGGCATCCTTCTTTGGATGTTGGAGCAGTTGGAAACCAGAACCCAACATGTGGAGCGACGCAGGCTGCACCTACGCCTCGATCCAATACCAACATGCCACGGCAGTGGCCTTGAGTGCCGGACAATACATCGGAGTGGCACCCGGTGAATACGTCCACATAACGCTAGGAGACGATAACACGGACACACAAGTAACAGAGCGCATCGATCAGATGCTCTCACAAAAAATGCCACAGGAGACGGGTGACGACGCGGCCTTCCAGAGACGAATGAAGGCAGCGAAACAGCTGGGCGCAGACATGATGACCGAACGCGCCATCAAAGAAATCAACAGGGAAATGCAGCTGCTCGCGGAGCGTGAACCCATCAACGTGGCAGACTGGGATGAAGCCATCCTGACCCAAGTCGGCCATACCAACGATGACGTCACACCAACGGACCTCCACCCACACTTGGCCACCATGGACACGGATGGACCCCTTGGCCAGCAACCAGACAAACGAGCAAAACCCACAGCAGCACACGCACGACAGCCACACCGGGCACAGAAAACCAAAGCCCACAACAAAACACCACAAAAAACCCCCACAAAAACCAACACCGCCACCAAAAAAGAAGAAGGCAACACCTACATCACCACAAACCAACCCGCAGGCAGACGGTACGGCTGCTTTCACCGCCGACGCCAAACACAAAGGGAAAGGGAAGGGCCCGTCAACAAACCAGCAGGGCAAAGGGAAAAAGTGAGGTGCCTGTTCCCCATGCCCTGCATCGCCATTACGGCCCTCCTCCTACTCTTGGCACCCACTACACATACAGAGGGACCAGTATATCTGCCCCCTGTAAATCGGAGAATACGCAGGCAATACACCCCGCCGCTACGGCACCGGCACGGCTACTCACGGGGCCCCAAACTCCACGGCTACCAAATATGACGGCCCGGCCTGCTCCTCCTCTATATCGCCTGCCTTTTCCACACCCCGACCGCCCCTATCACGGGGGTGCCGAGCCGCTACCACCGCGCACCAGTGTCCATCACCACGGTTACCAGCCCTCACAACACACGGTTCAACAACAACTGGGTCCTCCAATGCGGAGATGTCCACCCCAACCCCGGACACCGCAGGATATACCAGCTCCGGCGCGGGTGCTGGGATGTGCTGGGACCCCCCGTCCCGTTGCTCGACATAGAGGAATATGCACAGCACCTGGTGGTCAACACAAATCGACGGTATGACAGCCTAGATGACACGACCACCGCAAGGGACCACGACATGAAACTGGCCACCTCGAACATACAAGGAGCACAAGGCTCCGTCACCCTTCAGCGCTGGGCCAGTGCCCTCCACCTGATCTGCCAGTGCCATATCGACCTCTGCGGCATTCAGGAATATAACCCGTGTTTCCCTAAACCAGAGGCAGCCACAACATCACTCAACAACAACTACAAGTGCTACGCTGCGCGTGGAACCGAGCCACGGGTAGCATTCATTGTCCGCAACACTGTGGTCCCACACATACTTGAAACGTTATACTCACCAAACGGTTTAGCAGGGGCCATCAGGCTCCAACTCCCCAAAAGCCCCCGCCGAACCATAGCGTGTGTGTACTCCAAATTCAACCGCCAGGATAAGCAAGAGGTAGACCTATTCCTGCAGTCCCTCCGACCTTATGACATTGTAATGGGGGACTACCATGATGACATTTGGTCACCCAACCCGACACGCCCGTGGCAGGAAGACCTGGCCAATGGAGTTTTCCTCGACCCATTGCACGCGAGTAGCCAGCGTCCTGAGCCCCGGCAGTACTATACCCGCATACCTAGGCATGGACGACCACGTCGCCTGGACGCCATATTGATTAGGCAACAAATACCCAACATACCGTGGACTTACTATGACACCATACAAATGCTCATATCGGATCATGCTCTGGTCCTACTTGGAATCCGCTGGAGGATAGGGGCCCCCGACCCACCTCGCAGGAAACCGCAGCCCACAGTCACGAAGTGGTATACCACACACTTTCAACGGTTTACTAACTCCATATCCACACTACCCGTAAAGAACACCTACCCACCCCTACACACGGCACGGCGCATCCTGTCGGCAATAGCGCACGCGGCGCGACCACGGCAACCAACGCGCACCAAGACTTCGGCCACCGCAACCTGGTCGGAAACCACGGACCCCAAAGCACGGTTACGTGAATACGGGGAGACACAAGAGCAACACATACGGAGACAAATCGGCAAACTGCGCCGAGCAGCTGTGCACAGATCAGGCTACTTCAATAAAATGGTCAAAAGATGGCGCACCGGACTCATAGCCCAAGATACACCACAACCTCCGATAGGAGGAACACAGTACGTCCTCAACCACTTTGCGGGCGACCCAACTTACGACGAGGACGCGTGCCGACGCCTTATACGGAAACATGTACGGCACCACACATGGAACACCACAACTCCCACATACCAGCAGTACTTGCGGTGCCTACGGGCACCAAAGAATAAATCAGCCGGGCCTGATGGTGATCCCCCGCACCTGCTCCGGCACCTACCAAACCATATACAGCAACAACTATACCAGGCAATGATTGCAGTCTGGAACGGACAAAACATCCCAGTGGCTTGGCTGCAGTCCAGGGTAGTGCTCATTTATAAAAAGAAAGACCCCCACGACCCAAGAAACTACCGGCCGATCTATGTTTCCACAGCCATATATAGCATACTCACACGCCTCCTCCTGACGCGTATATCTAGGGCCATGACCCCGGGACCACTAGACATACAACACGGCGCCACACAGGGCCGAAACACCACAACCTTAGCCACGAAGCTATTAAACGACCTTCACACGCAGGACGGGTACGTGGCCCTACTCGATGTGGCCAAAGCTTTCCAATCAGTCCCTCGACCCATGCTGACCGGGATCATCAAGGAGGCAGGGGCACCAGAAAACATCATCCGGATGTTGGGGGAAATATACCAACATACACCGGCTGTACTGACCCTACTCGGAAGGGACCTCCCCATACGCCCCACCAGGGGTATGAAAGAGGGGTGCCCCTCTCCCCGACACTATTTCTCTTGTACTACGACATAGTACTACGCGAAACCAAAGAGCGGTGCCCGGGAGCCCAACTATACGTGTTCGTTGACGACATAGCTGTGCGTGCACCCACGAAAGAAGCACTACTTCACACCTTAGATACACTCCACGACGTGGCCTACACAATGGGGCTACGCTTCAATAAGGACAAAACTGAAGTGTATCACTGGGCTAAGGACTACGACCTAACACCCATCACTTGGCAGCACCAGCTCATCCCCGTGCGGCCACCCATGATGACGTACCTGGGGCACGTGCTTGCCCATCCCACACAAGAAGACACAGCATGGGACATGGTCACCACACAACTGCACCACGACGTAGCGGCATACAAGACTTTACCGCTCAACGCTTACGAAAAGGTGGCCATCGTAAACGCCGTCCTCATCCTCCGGTGGACTTACAGGGGGCTTTTCCTCGGAAACAGGACACGGATGGCACACTGGGATGACATACTGCTGCAGTTCATCAGGGCCACAGCCGGGATAGAACAACAAATGAACAGACACCGGTTGACTAACAACCTCAGCCAAGGGGGACTTGGCCTCCGCCAGTTATGGTGGTGCTACATCACCCGGTGGGTCACAATTGGTCAACAAGAACTGCAGCATACCGGCCCTACACAACAGCTCACCGCAACCCAATATAAATACATTGACGCCGTCCGAACCCTAGGGGGCACGGTGGGTCAGCGTATATCCCAACCCAGGCAAAATCGACCCTTGTCGGCGGGACTATACGACTCGGAGAGCTCAGAGGAGGATCAAGAGTCACATGCAGGGAAGGCACGGACGGCAACCAACCGTCTAGACTACGGCCGGATGAACCCGCCAGACGAGCCCCCCCCTTGAGGAAACCCACGAGGTATGTCAGGCGCTACCCCACCAGCAGAAGATCCACGTGATCACCGTACACTACACGGGAGAAACCACCACCACACGGTGGTACATAGACGGGTCGAAACGACACGGACGAGCGGGTGGGGGCATTTACAACGGGACCTACCGCGCAGCTTTCCGGGTGCACGGGCCCCAACAGGTGTATCGGGCCGAGACAATCGCCTGTGCCTTGGCCTCTGAACTGGCCAAACCAAGGGACGACATTATACTTGACAACCAGAGTGTGGTGAAAGCCACACCTATAAAACGCAAAGGAGTGGTCAAGGACCAGGACTACCGCGACATAGGGTATCTCAACACCCCCTTGAAACGACTGACGATACGATGGACACCGGGACACCGTAATCTAGAACAAGCCACCACGTATAAAGACTACCAGGACATACAGGGGAACAACTACTCCGACGTCCTTGCCAATATGGGCGACAACTTGCCCATGGACTCCCAACAACCACAACCCCATGATATTGTCATCGCAGGACAAATCATGCCCACGCCTGCCAAGGCATGGATCATGCAAGTACGGAGACAAAAACAAACACCAGAGGTACACTGGGTGAGCTGGCTCCCCATGAAACATTACAGACGGAACGCGTGGACACCTTGGCTGTGGGGGCAGGTACGGTGGTCGGGAGTAGGTGCCCCCTGGGAACGTACACCCACCCTCTGGTCCCAGTGTGGCCAACAACCCGGAGCGTCAGTGCAGTCGAGACTGGCTTACTGTCCCGCCTGGAGCGATTTCTGGGACCTGTGGCGCAAGAGCTAGACTTATTGGGCCCAATACACGTACCAATGGCAGCAAACGGCCAACAGCCCAGAACTATGGGTCTGTGCCAGACTGCTTGTACCACTGTCTCTCATCGATGCTATACCCACTACAGAACGGCATAAGTCGGACAGAGGTGGGCCTTTTCCAGTTTCGCATGATTCAGTCTGTCCAAACCCTAAGACGGAAATACGCCGACCCTACACCACACCAACCACCGTCGCCCCTATGGCTGACCGAATACGTCGCTCAGGCACTTCCACCGCGCGAAACGCCGCAAAACCTACGAAACCACGTCGTGGCGCCCATGTGGTGCGGCACGAAACGCAAACGTAAGACCGAGGTCGCGACGGCGGAGCCCATCGACCCCGACCAATGGATATGTGATGCGCGCGGCGCAGATGACGATGAGGCAGTGGCATGGTTCGCAAGACGAGCGACTATCACAGCACAAGTTGAACACACCAAGAAACGTCAGCGTCCTAGCGTTGACGCACAGCGATGGGAGCAGTACAGAAAGACAACAGACAGGTTGTGACAAGAACACGCACATCACACACAGGACATATACTACAGAGCACACGCCGCTGCGGTGGCAAGGCAACACGTACGCACCCTGTACACACACTACACCAACACACTGACGGCCAAAACAGACTATCACAGGCTCGTCACAAAACTGGTCGAGGAACAGATGACAGCACAACAACTGCAGGACACACACGCACACCTATGCCAAATGCGCCTGCAATGGTATGAACAAGCAAAGTACGACACAGGGATATGGTATGCAGAGGCAAAACTGCTGCTGCTGATCTGCGGTCGATACCGGAGGCTGTCTGCCGGCACCGAGAAGCTGCTGGACCTGCACCAACGACAGACACTCTACATGTGGCACCAGCAGAAACACTTGGCAAACATGACGCCGTGCTACCATGACGCCTGCAGACATAAGACGACACAATACTGGCAAGCAACCCGGCCAGCACGACAGACGATATACCTGATACCGAAACGGCCGCGGGAACATTGGGACCCCACCTTGTGGGAAGTCCCGATGCAACCACTACCAAAACGCCACAAAACGCACGGGGATCCAAACGAGTGGGAAATACCAATGACATGACCACAACCACCTCAATGGGAAACCATGGGGGCGCAGTCATGAGCTGCAGCCCGTATGCACACCCTGGCTTTGCCGAAATCTGTACTTTGCTTCGAACTTGGCCCACAGTGGCCCTTGGCACATTATGAACTGGCCCATTTGATGAAAAAAAAATCATTATTTTGTCCAATAAACGCATCCCCCAAAGAGTTTTTGGTCCGGACCCCCGTAGAACCCCCCTGTTGAAACCCGTTTTTTGGAGGTTTTGAGGGAGGTGGGGATGGGGGGGCTGGGGATGGGGGGGGGTCAAAAACGTCGAAAGAATGACCCCCCCTTTTTTTGGGTCGAAAATCATGAAGCACCTCGCAGAGGTTGTTAGATCAAAGCCACACAGGCCCGTATATAGGGGAAAATGGCACATACCCCCCCCTTTGGGCCTTGTCGGGGCTATTCCCGTACCCTACCTCAAGGGGTTGAATTGTTTGTTCATCCCCTTGTAAACTGATTATTTTGTCCAATAAACGCATCCCCCAATGAGTTTTTGGTCTGGACCCCCGTAGAACCCCCCACTTGAAACCCACTTTTTGGGCTTTTCAGGGAGGGGTGGGGGTGGGGGGGGTCGGAGGAGTGGGCGGGGGGGGCGGCAAAAAATTCGAAAAAATGACCCCCCTTTTTTTGGGTTGAAAATCATGAATCTTTTGGTTTTTTTTATGTTGACCTGACAAAATGTTTTCGGGTCCCGGCCCCATGCGGTTTGTGTGGGGCGGAGTGGGACGAGCTTTAGGTGTTTGCAATTTATGCGCTTTTTAGCCATTTTTGCTATGTTGGCGGTTTTGGCGACCTCGATGACCCCGTGGTACCCACTCTAAGGGGTGTGAGTGGGGATGTTGTGACAGTATATGCCTACTAGGATTCCAGTGGAAATTTTTTGTAGCCTGTAGCCTGTAGCCTTGCTGAGGGCCGGTCAAAGCCCGCGCAAAAGATGCGAAATGCCTGTTTACATGAGTGAATGGGACGGTGCAGAACCTGCACATGCAGTCTTCACCTTGGATAGCTCAAAAATCAAAGTTTTTGAACCTTATTTTTTTTTGATACCCTGATCACCTAAAATGACCACTTTCCAGCCATTGTTGCTATGTTGGTGGTTTTGGCGACCTCGGTGACCCTGTGCTCCCCACTCTGAGGGGTGTGAGTGGGGATGTTGTGACAGTATATGCCCACTAGGATACGAAAGGACTTTTTTTTTTTTGCCGTTGGGCCGTGAGGCCCGCCGTTCGCTGTCCGGCCGCGGGGGAGGGGCTCCGCGGCCGCTAGTGACGCTCAGCTGTAAACTGACCCCGCTGATTATCCCGCCGGATTTGCCTTCCTGTACTGTTGGCAACGGATGAAGTTTTGGACGACCAAAAGGGACATTTGTGGATGGTAGGTCGGGCCCTACAAAACTATAGTTGGGCTTTTTTTTTTAACTGGCCAGAATCTGGATTTCTGGTCAAAAATCGGCGCGCACGCGTGACCAGTGGCTGTCGCCGACATTTGTCCTGTCCAATTCAGCACCTATCTAGAGTTGACGAAAATTCAATTTAAGACCATAAATGTAAAGAGTTTTAAGGCCCGAATAATGCTGTTAAATCGGATTTTCGCAAAACTGCACGAATCACTGTTTCGGAACACCGGCAGCGTGTTCAACGCCGAGGTTTTGACTAAATATTCGTGTTTAGCGTCAAAAACTACCTAGATTTAGCTTTTGGTTTATGAAAATTCGAGCCGGTAGGCCAAATATATGATTTTTTGAAGTTTTGATACAGTAGGCTCAGTTTAGCCATTTTGGCCTGTTTCGTAGGCTTGTTGTAGCGAAACCACGAGGGTCTAGCAACGAACCAAGTGACAAACCAAGTTCATTTGCACCCAAATGATGTGAAAATCCCCAAGGTTGACCCCTCTAGCCTCCTCTTGATGCCTAGAAAGTGGGTACAAAAGGTAGAAAAAACAGTACTTAGATAAGGTTGCTGTCTCCATTGTACAACCTTGTCAAAGTGCTATATCCCGGCCTAGGGATACAAGCTTTGTGCAAATTAGTCCCGTATGGGTCCAATGGAACGGGGATAAGCAATATTACGTCCCTATGGCCTCTATAGAGAGCACATGGGGGCGGAAACTCAAAGATACATGCTTTTAAGCTGTGTTTTTTGGTGCTGTCACAACACGTGCGTACGAAAATGATGGGTCTCCCCCCCGGTGTTCCGGTTGCATCCCCATGCTTCCGTGGGACTTCAACCAAGCATATTTCAGTAGTTTGGACCTAGAGGGAGGGGAATGGCCACTAGTTTGCTTGGTGTACCCCCAAAAGCCCGTAGATATATCAGCCGGGGGTTTTGCATTTTAGTCAAAAATGGACATTTTCGGTTTGTGGGTCCATTCGTCGGAGCTCGTTCTCCAACATACCGTGGAGTTAGAACAAAGTGTTGGGCTCGTTTGAAAGCTGAGAACATGTCCTAAAAGGATAATAGGACCCGTCATAGGCCGTCTCACACCCATTTCTAGCAAAAATGGCATCTTTGGTGGTCATTTTTAGGTAAAATGAGGTGTATGTTGTGCATACCCTGCCACGTCAAAACGTGTACCCGTCGGCACGTAGTTGGGTAGGAAGCACATAGGTTACCAAGTCCTCAACCAAGCATAATGGAGTTATTTGGACCTAGAAGATTGCAAAAGATCAATTGTTTGCCCATTCAAGCCCCGTTGGCCCGGAGTTATAAGCATTGGGGGTTTTGCATTTTGGTGAAAGGTAGCAATTTGGAGTTCATGGTCCCATTTGTCGGAGGTCGTTCTCCATCATACCGTTGAGTTGGAACGAACCAGTGGGCTCGTTTGAAACGTGAAGAGGTATTGTAACGAGATATGGGGACCGGTTATAGGCCACCTTGCACTAATTTTTCCTAAAAATCGGGTTTTTTTAATCATGGTTTTCAACTAAAATCAGTGTAATAAAACGTGTACTTGTTGGTACGCAGCGAAATTTCTGATACTTTCGGCCTTTGTAGGCTTGGGAAGGAGGAGCATAGCGAGTCCTTCCCAAGCCTAGTCACAACGCTAATGACATCAATGGGGTTATCCTTTATTTTTTTGTCTTTTTTTTTATTTGCTTTTGCTTTGTGTAAAATAGGTAAAAAAGTGTTGCTCGATGTGTTATTTTCTTGTTGTGATTTTTTTTTTACTTGATTGCAAGGAGACCAAGTGCATAGCTAGTGTAGCATGCATTGATATTCTTGGTGCCGCACAATTTTGTTGATGTGATAATAGCATGAAATGTGCACTGAAAGTCATTCATTAAACAAGGTGTCATTTAATAGGATTAGGCACATCCCATGAACGGGACTTATGAACCGAGTATATTTATCCGTCAATTGTGCTGATTAGGTATTGTCAGAGAATAGGACGTAGGTCTATTGAATGGTGTCAGCGGTTTAGAAAATGAAACAAGCGAGATGGTACAATGGTAGATATGCTACTGCCACCACCACTGCTCGTTACCACATATACCACCACCACGAGCACTTTCCCGCCGGGTCTTGTCGCGGGTGGGCGGGCCGGGCTTCCTCCAGCCCTTGTTGCAGTTTGTAGCCTTGTCGAGGGCCGGTCCATCCCCGTGCCAAAGACGCGAAATTGGTGTTTCCACCAATAATGGCTGACATGAGTGAATGCACCGGTGTACAACCTGCTCATGTAGTTTTTCAGCCTACACAGCTCAAAAATCGAAGTTTCCGAAACTTATTTTTTTGACACCGTGACCACTCACAATGACCAACCAAGCTATGTAAAACATGTTTTAGGCCGCATTTATGTGTTTTTCACCCTATTTGGGTATTGGGTGCGCGCAGGGGGGGGGGGGGGGGCACCCAAGGGATTGGTGCACAACCTGCTTATGCAGCTTTCAGCCTATATAGCTCAAAAATTGAAGTTTCGGAAATTTTTTTTCCCATACCTTGATCTCTCAAAATGACCATCCAAGGTATGTCAAGCTATGTTTTAGGCCGTGTAAATGTTTTTGACTCCTATTTGGGCATTAGGTGCGGGGGGGGGGCTCCCAAGGGATAGGCACACAACCTGCTCATGCGGTTTTTCAGCCGAGACAACTCAAAAATCGAAGTTTCCGAAACTTATTTTTTTGATATTGATCACCTAAAATGACCATCCAAGATATGTAAAGCATGTTTTAGCCCAAATATATGGAGTTTCTAGCCTGTTTTAGGGGGGCGCTTCAAGCACAATGTGCGCGCAGTGCAACTATTTGGGCGTCTGGCCGTACTAGAGACCCATACTTTGAGATACTAGGGGCCCCTAGGGGCATCATGGTGACCCCTAGCGGAGGTTTTGACTTCTGATTTTGTCCCCCTTTGTTTGGGGACCCCCGAGAATGCAAGGGTGACGTAGCATTTCCGCCCTCTTTTGGGCCCCAACCTTCCGGTGCTGTTGAGGAAAGTGAAGGGACATTGTATGGATTATGAGATTGGCTCCATGGATGGTGCATACAAGGGGCGCCTCCATGTGGCATGGCCATTTATCAGTCGAAAGACGTTGACCGAGCGGCAAAAGGAGTACAATGATGTTCATGGTTTCTATAGGGCACGCATTGAGCACTTGTTTGCAGGCATGTGGCACTGGGGCATCGTAAGGAACATATGGAGGGGATCCGGTACGGAGTTGCATGAGTACGTGTGTGTACTCTTGCATTTGCAGCAATTTTTGATTCGAAGACAGGTGGAACAGAAAGACAATTCTGTGTTCTTGAGGGTGGCGACCAATGCGCTGTTCATGGCTTTTCCAGTTGTGCATGATGTGTGTTATGTGAAGGGAAGGTAGTTTGCAGCTTTCTTGAGCTAGGGCAGTTTGGGTCACCTAATTCTAAGGGCGTTTCCAAGGGGTTTGCTTGGGGGCTCTTCGGGGGGAACATAGTCTAAAAGTAGCGCGCAGTGCGCGCGCAGTGCAAAGACTCCCCCTAGGTCAATGTTGCTTGGGATAGATTCTCTCCGAGGTGGACTTGCCGAAGGCAATAGAATTTTTTGAAATTGGATTTTTCATGAAACCCTCCCGTTGCCCCTAGGATTGGTTTGGGTGATCATTTGGTGACAATACGGGTACTTGACCACCCATGGGGACCCACGTACTGGCCGCAAGGCCTATGTAGCCTGTGCCACGGGCCCTTTGAAAGCCCCAAAATAGCTGTTGCATAGGGCGTTCAGTGACACTGGAAAAATCACCTCGCAGAGGTTGTTAGATCAAAGCCACGCCAGCCCCATATATAGGGGAAAACGCCACATACGCCCCCTTTTTGGGCCTTTTCGGGGCCATTCGCGTACTCTACCTCAAGGGGTTGAATCGTTTGTTTACCCCCTGGTAAACTGATTA
This sequence comes from Eutreptiella sp. 'Long Island Sound 2002', assembly GCA_964036045.1. Classification (NCBI taxonomy): domain Eukaryota; phylum Euglenozoa; class Euglenophyceae; order Eutreptiales; family Eutreptiaceae; genus Eutreptiella; species Eutreptiella sp. 'Long Island Sound 2002'. Next base: position 22,749,458 of record OZ038378.1, on the reverse strand, counting down.
TTTTGTCCAATAAACGCATCCCCCAAAGAGTTTTTGGTCCGGACCCCCCCCCCCCCCGCCCCCCCCCACTTGAAACCCACTTTTTGGAGGTTTTGAGGGAGGTGTGGGGGGGTCAGGGTGGGGGTGGGGATGGGGGGGGGTGAAAAATGTCCAAAAAAAATGACCCTCCCTTTTTTTTGGGTTGAAAATCATGAATCATTTGGTTTTTTTTCGATTTTGAGCCGAAAAAGTGTTTCCGGGTCCCAACTCCATGGGGTTTGTATGGGGCGGAGTGGGACGAGCGCTTTTGCAGTTTATGCACTTTTCAGCCATTTTTGCTATGTGGGTGATGTTGGCGACCTCGGTGACCCCGTGCGACCCACTCTGAGGGGTGTGAGTGGGGATGTTGTGACAGTATATGCCTACTAGGATACCACAGGACACTTTTGCAGTTTGTAGCCTTGTCGAGGGCCGGTCCATCCCCGTGCCAAAGACGCGAAATGGCTGTTTCCACCAATAATGGCTTACATAAGTGAATGGGCCGGTGCACAACCTGCTCATGTAGGTTTTCAGCCTACGCAGCTCAAAAATCGAAGTTTCCGAAACTTATTTTTTTGATCTGGTGATCATGTAAAATGACCATCCAAGGTATCCATGCATGTTTTTCACCCTGTACAGCTCAAAAATCGAAGTTTGCGAATCTTATTGCCCTCGGGCCGTAAGGCCCGCTCTACGCTGTCCTGCCGTGGGGGAGGGACCACGTGGCCGCTAGCTACGCTCAGCTTTAAAGCTGACCCCGGTGATTCTGTTGGCGGATTGACCCTATGTTACTGTTGGCCACGGATGAGGTTTCGGACGAACCGAGAGCACATTTATCGATGGTAGGTCGGGCCCTACAAAACTATAGTCGGGACTTTTTTTTTACTGGCCAAAATTCCGATTTCTGGTCAAAATCGGTGAGCACGCGTGACCAATGGCAGTCGCCGACATTGCAGATCTTTGTTTGGGCCTGTCCAACACAGCCCCTAGCTAGAGTGGACGAAAGGTGGATTTAAGACCATACATGTGAAGGGCTTTGAAGCGCGAATAATGCTGTCAAATCGCTTTTTCGCAAACCTGCACGAATCACTGATCTGGAAGACCGATCGTCGATTTGCGCGATCCTGAAGTTAGACGCCGAGGTTTTGACTAAATATTCGTGTTCAGCGTCAAAAAGTACCCAGATTTAGCTTTCAGTTTATCATAATTCGAGCCGGTAGGCCAAAGAAATGGGGTTTTTTAAGTTTTCATACCGTTGGCTCAGTTTGGTCATTGTGGCCTGTTTCGTAGGCCTATTATAGCGAAACCACGAGGGTCTAGCAACGAACCAAGTGACAAACCAAGTTCATTTGCACCCGAATGATGTAAAAATCCCCAAGGTTGACCCCTCTAGCCTCTTCTTGATGCTTAGAAGGAGGGTACAAAAGGTAGAAAAAGCAGTACTCGGTTGAGGTTGCCTGTCTCCATTGTATAGCCTTGTCAAAGCGCTATATCCCGGCCTTGGGATTGAACCTTTGTGTACACTAGTCCCGTATGGGTCCAATGGAACGGGGATAAGCAATGTTACGTCCCTATGGCCTCTATAGAGAGCACATCGGGGCGAAAACTCAAAGATACAAGCTTTTAAGCTGTGTTTTTTGGTGCTGTCACAACACTAGCCTACCAAAATCATGGGTCTCCCCCCCGGTGTTCCGGTTGCATCCCTAGGCTTCTGTAGGACTTCAACCAAGCATATTTGAGTAGTTTGGACCTAGAGGGAGGGGAATGGCCACTACTTTGCCTAGTGTATCCCCAAAGGGCCCCTAGATATATCAGCCGGGGGTTTAGCATTTTGGTGAAAAATGGACATTTTTCGTTTGTGGGTCGATTCGTCGGAGCTCGTTCTCCGACATACCGTGGAGTTAGAACAAAGCATGGGCTCGTTTGAAAGCTGAGAACTAGTCCTAAAAGGATAATAGGAACGGTCACAGGCCGTCTCACACTCATTTCTCGCAAAAATGGCGTTTTTAGTGGTCATTTTTACGTAAAATCAGATGTATGTTTTGTAGACCCTTCCGTATCAGAACGTGTAGCTGTCGGCACGTAGTCGGGTAGGAAGCACATAGGTTACCGAGCCCTCAACCAAGGATATTGGAGTTGTTCGGACCTAGAAGGATGCAAAAGGGCACCTGTTTGCCCGTTGAAGCCCCGTTGGCCCCAAGTTGTAAGCGTTGGGGGTTTTGCAGTTTAGTCAAAAGTAGCCGTTCTTCAGTTCATGCGTCCATTTGTCGGAGGTCGTTCTCCATCATACCGTTGAGTTGGAACAAACCGTTACGCTCGTTTGAAAGGGGAAAACATATCCTACAAGGATATGAGGACCCGTCATAGGCCAGCTCGCTCTCAGTTTTGGCAAAAATCAGGATTTTGGTCATCATTTTTAGCTAAAATCAGACATGCTAAAATCAGAACATGGCATATGCAAACATGTTCCTATTGGCACGTAGCGAAACTTCTGACACCTTCGGCGTTTCTAGGCTTGGGGAGGAGGAGCGTAGCGAGTCCTTTCCAAGCCTAGTCACGAAGCTAATGGCATCACTTAGGTTTTGCTTTATTTTATTGTATTTTTGCTATTGGTTTGTGCGTGTGTGATGGGTGAATTATTGTTGTTGAACATATGTTTTTCTGCGGCCTGTTTTTTTTTTTTGAATGATGAATCGCAAAGAGGTAAAAGGAGTCGTCGTGGGTAGCATGTGGTGATTTTCGTTGTACCGCACAATATTGTTATTATGATAATGGAATGTACTGTGTGCTGAAATTCGTTCACACAGGAAAGTGTCATATGATAGCATTTTTTTGTGCGTCATGAACGAGATTTATGAATTGCGTACGTTTTTCCTTCACCTGTGGTGATTAGGTAGGGTCCAAGGATAGGACGCAGGTCTGTCAAAGTGTGTCAACCGTTGAGAGAATGGAACAACGTGGATGGTACAATTATTATATGTTATTGCTAGTGCTGCCACTACTAACACTTACCATCATCACCACTGCTACTACTTGCTACCTGCTACCACAGTTACCACTCTCTCGCCGGGTCTTGTCGCGGGTGGGCGGGCCGGGCTTCCTGCAGCACTTGTTTTTTTGACACCGTGACCACTCACAATGACGAACCAAGCTATGTAAACCATGTTTTAGGCCATATTCATGTGTTTTTCACCATATTTGGGGATTGGGTGCGGGCGGGGCGGGGAGGGGGGTTCAAACGGGATTGGTGCACAACCTGCTCATGCAGTTTTTCAGCCTATACAACTCAAAAATTGAAGTTTCCGAAACTTATTTTTTTGACTTTGTGATCACCTAAAATGACCATCCAAGATATGTAAAGCATGTTTTAGCCCGTATTTATGTAGTTTTTAGCCTATTTTGGATGTTTGTTGCTTGGGGTCGATTCTCTGCGAGGTGGAATTGCCGAAGGCCTTAAAATTTTTCGAATTTCGTCTTTTTTCCGAAACCCCTCTGTTGGTCCTAGGATGGGTTGGGGTGATCATTTGGTGACAATACGGGTACTTGAGCGCCCATGGGGACCCACGCTGTGGCCACCGGGCCCATCTAGCCCGAGCCATGGCCCCCCCAAAATCTTCAAAATTGCTGGTTAAGTGGCATTTGGTGTGCGCACAAAGTGCTTAGGCAGTTTTCCACCCTCTATGGGTTGAAAATGGAAAATTTTTGCATGATTTTTTTTTCATGTTGTGACCACTCCCAAGGATGAAATATCCTACATAAAGCATGTTTTAGCCCCTCTTTATGTGTTTTTCACCGTATTCGGGGGTGGGGTGCGGGGGGCACCCCAGGGGGTTGGGGCACAACCTGCTCATGCAGTTTTCTAGCCTCGGCAGCTCAAAAATGGAAACTTGCGAAACTGATTTTTTCGATATTTTGACCATCCAAAATGATCAAATATGTAAAGCATGTTTCAGACCCTTTCTATGTGTTTTTGACCCTATTTGGGTGTTGGGGCGGGGGGGAGCGGGGGCTCCCAAGGGGGCTGGGGCACAACCTGCTGATGCAGTTTTTCAGCCCCGGCAGCTCAAAAATGGACATTTCCAAAATTGATTTTTTTAAATATTCTGACCATCCAAAATGATCGAATATCCTATGTAAAGCATGTTTTAGCCCCTCTTTGTGTGTTTTTCACCCTATTTGGGTGTTTGCGGGCGGGGGGGGGGGGGGGGGTGGGCTGGGGCACAACCTGCTTCTGCAGTTTTCCAGCCTCGGCAGCTCAAAAATTCTGACCATCCAAAATGTTTTAGACCCTATTCACATGCTTTTCTCCCTATTTGGCTGTCTAGACGTGGACAAGGGGCTGGGGCACGTGCTTATGCAATTTTCCACTCTCGGCAGATGGCTTTCTCTCGTCCCTCTCCCCTCTTCGAGCTGCATTGCCGAAGGCAATAGAATTTGAGACCTTGGCAGACCGTAGACAAGGGGATGGGATGCACGCACTATGCTGATGGGGGCGTTATGCACAAAGAGATGCATACACACTGCTGTCACAGATTGTTGCGGAGAACAGAGCTTCTCACTAAATGGACCAAAAAGCTGCATCAGATCCCGGATCTGATGGAGTCCGCTCGACAACACTATTGAACCCAATGCCTGCCGATTATGAGGCGCAGGCGAACGAGCCTATGGAGCTGAAGAGCGTGGAGATCACCTCCGTCCACGACGGTGAAGTTCAGGACGAGCCGTCAAAAGCTGATGCTTCCCCCAAAAGCAAAAGCAAGATGCAAGTCCAAATCCAAGCCATTGAGCCGAAGCCTGAGGGAGAAGGAGGCAACAGGCTCTACAATTTGATGCAAAAGGTGTCAATGAAGAAGGCCAAGACTGCCCGCAAGTTCTTATGGGAAGCGATTTTGTACGTCCTTTTCTTAATCGTGTTCATTGTAGTGACGGACGTCTCCAGGCCGTCCTGGACTTTCTTGATGTCTGATGTGATGGATCTGAGCGTGTTTAAGAACACGTACCAGACAGACAAAGACTACACCGGCATGCTCAACGCCTTTGACTTCTGGAACTGGATGGAAGTCATCCTCCTGCCTGAATTGCACCCCACGGAGTACACGACGGGCGTTCCTCTGGATGCGGAGGAAAGGGAGTACTCCAACGTTTACAATTATGTGGTGGGGAGGATGCAGATGCGCCAGGTCCGCACGCAGGCGGGGGAGGAGCGCAACAACGACGTGTGCATCATCAGCCACCGGTTTGACTTCGTCATCGAGCGTTGCTATCCGGAATGGCACTGGTGGACTCAGGACCACAATGACTTCGGACCTACAGAGCTGGCGATCACTGCTGGGAATCAGACGATCGACCTGTCGTCGGCATTTCGTTACAAAACGTACTGGGAGCTCTGCCCGAACGGTCCCGGTTGCCCTGGTTTACACACGGGGCATAAGGGGCACATCTACCCGGGCGACGGCTTTGCCTGGGCCTTCAGTCGGGACCTGGCCACGGCCCAAAAAGAGATGCAGACGCTGAAGGAGAACGACTGGCTAGACTACAAAACCCGCGCGGTGTTCGTCTACTGGACCCTCTACAACCCCAACGTCCGCATGTTGACCACGTGCCAGTGCAAGATCGAGTTCTTTCCCACCGGGCAAGCGGTCCCTACGTACAGCATCGCGCCCCTGCAGCTGAACCAGTGGGACATCGCCGGGGATGTGGTGGTGTTCGTCGCCGAGTGCATCCTGATCTTGGCGGTTGGGCTGTACCTGATCTATGAAATGTGGGAGTTCCGGACGTATTGGGTCACGACGCCAGAGCAGTGCACCGTCTGTCAGATGAAGAAGATCATCGACGAGGGGCTGGACCACGCGTGCCCTTGCAGCGAATGCGGCCGCGTCTTCAACCAGTTCCGATTCCCGAACTGCCCGTCGTGCCTGAACGAGGTCCCGGACGCGCACCATTGCTGGCGCGGGTACTTCCAGGACCCGTGGAATTATGTGGACATCTGCAACCAGGCGTTCTTCATCGGGACCTTCTACTGTCGACTGAGCGTGCGGATCACTCTGGCGAGCCTCGACTTCAACATCGGGGACGAGTACCTCAACTTCAGCGGCATCGGCTTCACCTACTCCCTGGGCTACTGGCTGTCCTCCGTCAACTGCCTGCTTTGCTTCATCAAGCTGTTCAAGTACCTGGACAAGGTGAAGGCCCTCAGTGTGTTGGTGCGGACGTTCTCGCAGGCCAAGGGCGAGATCCTGTACTTCTTGATCATCTTCGTCGTGGTGTACATCGGGTACGCGATGGCGTTCCATCTGGCCTTCGGGACCGAGGAGTGGCAGTACAAGGACTTCACCAGCTCGCTGATCACCCTCTTCCTGATGATGATGGGGGATTTCGACTTCCCGGCGCTGCTCCGAGCCAACCGATACCTGGGGCCGACCTTCTTCATCACGTATCAACTGCTGATCACGTTGATCTTGACGAACATGTTCATTGCCATCATCAGTGGGGCCTTCGGGGCGTCCAAAGAGGCGGCCGCCAACGCCCGTGAGAACTTCCTGTCCTCCTCCTTGATCATCTACTTTCAAGAGCTGAGGTTCAAGCTCACGGAGTGCGGGATCCTGCCTCGGAACCGGGCGCTGATGCAGATCAAGCGCCTCATCGACAGCTTTTTGCGATCGCCCCACATGACCGAGGCACAGATGGACGACATCCGGACGTTCAAGACAGAGGTGGACCACCACCCCAACAACACGGAGCTCTTTAATTGCATCCTGCGGAACTTCGATTACGTGGTCGACAAGGACATGAAGTCCAAGGATTTCAAGCGGCTGAAGGATTCCGTGCTGTACTGGCGGAAGCACAAGCCGAAGCTTCGGGTCAAGGTTTGTGTGTGTGTGTGTGTATGTGTGTGTGTGTGTGTGTTTGTGTGACGTCCCATATCATTGAAACCACATCATAGCATTCGCCGACATACATCACCTCTATGCAGCTCTGTTCGCACTACAGCAGTGGTTGGATCTTGTGCGCCGCCGGCGTCTTGTCCCCCCTCTCAACACGTGTGTGTGTGTGTTTGGGTGGGTGGATGTGTGTGTGAGTTGCCGCAAAGCACCCGTTACCCCATTCATTTATAATGCAGCTTGGGGTAGTGCCGTGATCAGTGATCATCCTCTGTTGTGTTCGCCACCTGCCTCCTACTGCTCTGGGAGTTCATGCCCCGCACCTGCTACTGCCACTTGCCACCGCTGCTCAAGGCCCTGCTGTGGATGCCCTGCCCACGCTCACAGCCGCGCACATACCCATAGGTCTGGGACGCGGACGGGGATTCTGACGAGGAACGCCGGGACTCGGCGGAGCTCCTCGGGGGCGATGAGAGGATGCTGCAGATGATGAACCCGGACCCGTACGTTGACGTGCAGCAGTCCTTCATGCGGATGCACCAAGATGTAAGCCAAGGGGGCCTGCTCCAGTCGAAGCGAGTGCTGATGCGGAAGTACACGGAGGTGTTTACCGGGACTGAGGCGACAGATTGGGTGCAGAAGAACATCTACGCCAGTCGGCCAAGGAAGGACTGCGTGGAGCTGCTGTCGTACTGGGGCAAGAAGGGGTTCATCGAGCACGTGCACCTCGAGTACCCGTTCCTGGACCAGCCCAAGCTGCTGTACAGGATCGTGCCCCTGAAGGTGGCGGAGGAAGCCAATCAGTTGCCCCCACCCGAGCAGAAGGGCATCGACCTGCTGCAGGACATCATGATGCGACGGAAAGAGGAGGCCATGCACGTGGGCACGCGGATGCTGGTGACGCGGATCAAGAAGCTGGACCAGAAGGTCGGGAATCTGTTCGAGGTGTGCAGTCAGTTGGATGAGATGTTCGACGACATCCTTCACCCCGATCTACATGGCCTGCGAGGGCTGAAGCTTGTCGTGGAGTATGCCTCGGACCTGAATGTTGAGGAATCCATGTTCAATTCCATCGAGTCCACGCTGAGTGTGTACGCCGGCGGCGAGCACGTGTGGAAGACGCAGCCGCGGAAGGGCACCAGCCCTGTCTGGAACGACGAGCTGGTCGTGAAGGTCCGCAAGATCAACGAGATCAGGTTTGTGGTGGAGAACAAGGACAGCAAGGACGAGTCGGGCCTCATTGGCACGGGCAGCATCCTGGTGGACAAGGCCTTGGAAGCGGAGCTGCAGCAGAACACTGCCGGCGTCTCGAAGACCATAGAGCTGACCAAACAGGATCAGCCCGCTGGCAAAGTGGTGGTGCGCATCGTCAATCGGCAGTTCACGAACTTCCGGGAGTTGGCCAGCGCCATCACCGGGCGCCAGCGCAAAACCACACAGGAGCGGATTGAGCAGCTGGGCGAGCTGACTGCGAAGTCCAAGGGGAAGGGTAAAGCAGGCACACCAAAGAAGCATTAGCCCCCCATCCCCCCGCCCTTTTCTCTATTGATCTCTCTAGTTTTGCTCTTTGTGTTCCGAAACCCTTGCTTCCTGCTTCTCTCACTCTGCTCCCTCCTTCAGCTGATTTTATGACTACCCTCCCCATTTTCCCAACTTGCTCCTCAGTGTGCCCACCTGCCGCGTCGCTTCATTCCGCATTGGGTGGTCTAGTGCGCTGGCCAACACCAACCTTCTTGTTTCCCTGTTGCCCCCTTCTTTGGTTGGAGTGCCAATTTTTTTTTCAACCAAGAAATGTATTTGGATTGACAGAGTTCACCTGGACTGAGAGGCATTGCAATGCATCATCAAGGATGCTGTTTACTGTGGTAAAATAAGCTGTGGTAGTGGGGTGAGAACTGGGGGCACCAGATCACAAAATATGATTGCGTGTATTTGTGAGTATTGACTCCGGAATTTTTTTTCACATTGAGAGCTTACGAATTGGGCAGCTTTCTTGCATACCTCCCCGCTGTGCTGCCCAGAGTAGTGGAAATTTCTATTCTTGATTGAGCGATGCAATTGGGGAAGAAGGAGTGTATACGTGTATTGTATTGAATGGCTGTGCCACAGTTAGAGATCACAGGAATGGTGTGCTGCCCAGGCTGGAAAACAGGTTGGACTGTGGCTCCAGATTCTGTTGAATGTTGCACAAGGCTTATGGCAAGCTGAAACCTGGTGGTTGTATTTCCAGATGGACGTAGCAAACAGGTTTTGAGGCAGCTTGTGCACGGGGTCATACATGCTTGGTGCCATGGAGGGATTTGCTTCCTTATGTACCCAAAGTGTGATGATGCTGCAACAAAGCTCTGTGTCCAGTGTGATACCGACGCCCCACCCCTCAGTGATATCATGGTTCATCGCAGTTTGTAGAAAGTCAGCAGCAGTAGCCGCAGCTGTAGCAGAAAGCCCAGCAAGCATGCCAACAGAGGTAAGCCAACCCCTTGGACGCGATATAAAACATTTTCAGCAATACCACTGTGCACACTATAAAACTTTCACATATTGTGTGCACAGTGTATTTCGGTTTTTCCCAAGACGGAACCTTGTGGGTGACAGTAGAATCTTAGCTCGACCTTTGTTCATTAATGTCCCGCAAATCGTGCGCATAATATGACTTGTTGTACCATCAGCACTCCACACGGCATCAAATACTCAATATACCATATGGAAGCATCCCAGTCAACATGTGGCGAGAAGTCAGCACACCGATGCGACAGAAGACGGCCAAATGTGCCTCTGGGCAAACAGGTGCGTCGCACGAGCATATGACTGTTTGACTTGAAATCGATTCCACTGCTGTGTGCAATGTCAATGTTCAACACAACCAGACCCACAGATCCCTCGAAGATCAAGTTGTATGTTATACATGCATGCCCGAAGGTCCCTACCATTTATGACCACTTCCCCCGGAGTCCTTTGTCAGCTATCTATATCTAATCCCTGGTAACCACTTGCAATCCCGTAACCAACAGCATGCTGGGCCCAGCAAAGGTGTTGTTGCACAAGCCAACCTGCGCTTTTCTGGTTTGCCTTCACATTTGTTCTGTGGAACTCCACGAGGCTATTTGTGTCCAGCAGCCCTCAAAGAGGCCATGTCCAAGTTTTCACCTCTCCTAGCGAAGCCACAGATCTGATGACTGGTCATGTTGCTTGAGACAATGATTTCGAGCCAAACGGTAGGTTTTGAGAGCATTGTCGGGCCAGCCCATGGCCACCCAATTTTTTTCACGTGTTAAGAAACTCCGGTGCATTTGCTGAGCATTTCAGACAATTTTGTTCTTCTAAGGCCCATGAAAATTTGGTCTCCTGACGTCAGTGACAAGATGCATGGGCAGTTCGGAGACACGTCAGCAATATTGGAGTTCTGACAAGGTGTTGTAGCCTGCTCATTTTGTGGCCATAGAGACAGCCAACCAGCTCTTTGCTTCTTTGCGTGCTTTGGCTTCCCACTGCTGCATTCATGTTGAGGTAGAGTTGTCATCGTCCCGGATTTGGTGTTGAGATGAGGGATGTAAGTGGAATGCCTGAGAACACATGAAGAGTGTATGAGGCGAACAAAGCATTTATTGGTCGCAAACAAGGCCGTGTGTACCATTTTTCGGACAGTGCCTGTGACGAATGGTTTCAGTTGGAGACAGGAGGGAAATTTCAATGGTTGCCCATTGGCCAGAAGGTGCAAGTAGCATGTAGTACACTCTTTTTGCTTTTGTACCACCCTCCCTTGGCAGGACAATTCCAACACTACTTTGGGTTTGGCTTTGGTTACTCATGTGATTGGTTCACCGCTAAGCAAAGCCGAAATACCCATCTGAAACTCAAGCATAAAGGGGAGTAGCAGGGAAGTAGCAGGCACGGTGTGTGTGTGTGTGTGTGTGCTGCATGCATTGGTCTCACGTTTTTCTTGTCTTTCATGGCATTGTGTTTCAGTTTTGTGGCTGGGGTGTTGTGTCTGGGTCCTTCAGATGCCTGCACACTGCTTGATTTGCTGGATGACGGTGTGGTGGGAGTTGTGGACAGAGCGCAGAAAGCGGGACCTCCGTGCGCTCTGGCCTGTGCCACATGCAATGGAGATGATTGCCAACACATACCTGCGGGTTTGTGACGCCTTTCAGACCAAGCTTTTGCGGTCCTGCCAAGCCGTTTTGCCGATCTCTGGCCCAGCAACTTCCATTTCCCTGCTGCTGTCTTCTGACATCATAATCAGACTGCCTTGACCTAACCCCTGCACTGCTCTTGACCCTGGACACGGCAGTTTGGTTCAGCAACCAGGCGAAATCTGTTGGTTGTGGTGGCCTTTGAGTACTGCCTGCTGCATGTTGCTTCATCGAGGAACACAAGGAAGGTCTGCTCTCGGGCTTTCCTACTGTCAAATGTGTGCATCGCATGTGCTCCATGCGTGATGCGAACAGGCCCTCCAGCGCAAGCATGGTCGCTGTCGCTGGTGGCTGCCCTGCACTGTACTGTCCCTTGCCTTTTTACTACGGTCTGTAGAATTCGGATTTGGTGCTTCTGTTCTGCAGAATGTTCCATGTGCTCTGAGTCAGTGTCCTGTGTGCGATATCTGGTGGGGGGGTCAGTTGCATGATGGGCTTCTCTGTGATGCATGAACAAGTGTCTCCGAGTCCAGGGTTTGTGTAGGCTGCCTTTACTGCAGAGCCTTTGCTGTGTCTATGGTGAGGAAAGGATTTGCTGTGGCTTCATGTGGACTGTGGATCATGCGACACTTCAGCTGAATGCTGCTCGACTGCGACAGCCATCATTCGTTGTGTGGCTGAGCACTGGCTTGTTCAAAGATGGAAACCCCGTCGAACTGCGCTTGTGGACACCGTGGTGCACGATGGAGATAATATTTTTTTTTAGATGCGAAAATATTTTTTTTAGATGCGCTAAAAAATAATAGAACCTCTAAAAAAAATACAAAACATCTAAAATTTAATAAAAACATCTAAAAAAAAGGTCGAAAGTGACCAAAATTTTAGATGGCTCTCTAAAAAATAAATCGCTGCAAATCTAAAAAAAAATAAAACAACGTTTCAGGAACAGACTTTGAGATCTAAGAAAAAATACAACCTCTAAAAAAAATACCGCACCTAAAAAAAAATAGAATAACGGATAACGCTACCCCCACGTCCCTGCCCTGCCCTTACAGGCAACATGCAATAGAAACCACTGATTCACACTGCGTTGCATCTCGGGACAACATGACGCCCAGTATGACACCGCTGCCAACAAGATTGCCTGATGCCAGATGCACTTTCCGAACGTGTTGTTGCAGTACACTTTAGATTACGTGAGGATGATGGATAATGCAACCCACTTGATGGCATAGGAACCTGTCACTGTGCAACTGATGCACAAGACGCCTTCGTTGTGGACGAGGGCTGGAGTGCCATGGATTCTTGGACATGACCCAAACAAATACAGAACCAGCATCCCTCCCTGTGTGCACCCTGGTCGGCCGATGTTGACCCATCATATGAGGACATTTGGAAAGAGCAACACTTGAGCATGCAATTATGGGCAAACTTGTGCACCGACTGAGTAGTGCTTGAATACCACTTCTCAGAGTCTAACTTAGCCCACGCAAACTGCACCCTGTTTTGCGCGTCGAACACGCAGAAAAGGACCGGTTCGCAACAGGGCAAAAAAAATATTTTTTTGGATGTTTGATGAACGTGATTTTGGGCGTAGTGAAATAAATTGCTTTTTTAGTGTTGTGCAACTCCGCGTTCCTCAATGTGACGTTTTTTACATTTCTCTGGCGTTCTGAGTGCGCGAGGCCTCGCGCACTCAAGATATTCAAAGTAGAGTTTATCACGAAACCTAAAAACCCGTAAGGACTGGCGTTTGCGGAAATACGCAGCTCCCAAACGGTATTAAAAGTAGGATTGTGTTGCCCAAGGAGCATTGGAAGTGTATGACTGTCGGACTTCCCATGTTAGGGGAAACACATGTATTGTAAAGTGAAAATGAAATACAAATTTCGGCATCCGGAATGTGCGAGGCCTCGCGCACTCAGGTCACGTTATGTATTAATTTACGGAATGGATATGACGCGTACAATTGCACGTACAATACCAGACAGACGAACACAGTTGATTTTTTCCGGTGTACGTGTGTGTAGACACAGTGTTGGTCAGATATAACACGGTACAGAACATTGCCCCCCGGAAACAATTAGTGCGCGAGGCCTCGCGCACTCAAACAACGGAAGAAAATGAAAAAGCAGGCAGGTCAGGCTACGCCGGTATTTTCTTTCCCTTTCACGACTACCACCTGTGACAGTCGATTATACATCGGTAACCTTCGTCATATTTTTCAGGGGATCAGGGGAATGACTTGCTTTTTTCCAACAGCCACTCAATGGCAGACGTGTCCCGTTCTAATAGCGGCCGTAGCCTTCGCTGCCCGATAGATATGGTTTTTTTTCCAACTGGGTTTAAAGACGGAAACAGAACAGGAAATTGTGGTTGCAAAAACAGTTTTCGGTTACCGGGAACGGAGCGCACGCAGACACCAAATACAATTTGCGGCGGCAGCACGCGCACCAGAAATGACGACAGGAAAAGGCCAGATGTTTTCAAACACACTTTTTTTAAAGATCGCTGTGGGAAACGATAACCAAAATATGTGCGCAAATTTGATTCCACAGAGAAAAACGCAAAATGCCACTTCGAGCCAGAAAATCCGTAACGCATGTGCTGATAGCAGAAGTAAGCAAAGGAGCAGCAGCACTACGAGAGGCATGCGCAGCAGAACCAGCATACCAAACAGCAGACGACCTGTGGAAAGGACTGAAACAAAACGACCTGGCGGCGCAACTGGTGTTATCATTCGCACAGCGACTCAGGTTCAACAAAAGAACGCGCCACGGTTTACCAGCAGCTAAAAGGCAGGAGGACAAGCGCTGGGTGCGCATTTTGCGACAGGAGGGCTGGAACTTGTACTTGTTGATGCGTCAACGGGCAGTACCAAACAGGAAAAAACCGGGAAACACAACAGGGTACCTAACGCAAACAGAAAGACGAACAAAAGTACGACCTGGGCAAGCAGACGCTGCCGCAGAAACAGTGGACGGACAGGCAGGAGCAGCACTTAAAGCAACGTGATCACTGGTGCTTTCGTCGTGTTGTGTGCTGTGCATAGACAACTGGTACCGGGCACAATACACGACACACCCAGACGAAAGTGACCGGTCGCAAAACTGTAGTGCAATGGCAGTACTTCAACTGAAACAGAGGCCCACGTATTGGGCAGGACATCCAGCCATTGAGGACCTAGCAGCACGGATAACGACAGTCGCAAGGGCTCTGCAACAGCGTGAACGAAGAATCCCCCAGACTTTGCGTGATCTGGGGCATGCAGATGGGTGTGTACCAGACACTGGAAACTTGACAGCACCGTTGGATGTGATGAGGGATGCAAGGACTGTGCAGGCACCGGTGTGGCGCCCGTTTGCCGTGTCAAAAGAAAAGATAACTGGTGGTGTTGGTCTATTAAACCTGTTACACTTTGCAAAGGACGTAGCACAACAGACAAACAGTGTTCTACCGCTGTTGGTTGACGAAAACATACACTACAGGATACTACAGTTGTTGTATGGTGCCAAGAACCAACGATGGAACATGCGTGCGTACCTGCGTTATGTGCCTGTAGTTTACGGTGTCTGGCATGCCTACAAGTTCGTTGTTACTCATACTTTTCGGGTGTTTTGGCCTATTCTAACCTACCTACGGAAAGGTCTGCTACGACCTGGTTCAACCATACTATCATACCCCAAACTGATAGGTATGGAAAAAATTATTGCTGCGCTGATGCTTGCCACACCCCGAATACTACGCCCGTATCGGCGCAAGGCTCAAGCTGCAACCGCGATCAGTGGTCGTGACACTGCGCATGCCAACAAGGCAGCAGTGGCAAACGCAGTCTTGCATTTGTTGTCCGAATGGTGCCCGTTGTTGTTGTACTTGGGCCACGTGGTACGGGAATGCAACTGGTCGGGGGAGAGCAACGGTACAGGGTCACGAGCTCAGGAGGTGTTGCAGTTGAGTTTGTGTCTGTTGCGGAGGCTGCGTCGAGGACCTTGAGACACCGTACTGAAGTACGAACGCACAATCATGTGCACATTGTTGTACAACAGCAAGTGGCACCAGGACCTGCCCGGTCAGGCACACTCAGAAAAGTTTGGAGAAGGGATGTTGAGCAAGCTGGTGCGGGACAAGGCGAGAAACACGGGTTCTGTTACTGTTGAGGAGGTGGAAAACCATTACTTGTTACTAAAGGTTGGTCCTGGTGGCAAACGCGTGGGGGTGCAAAACGTTCCCAAGAACCTGGTACACAGGGTGCGACAACGACTGACAAGATTTTTGGCGACAGACCGGATTTGCATGGCCTATCCGGAATGGGAGTCGGACAGAGTCAGCACCGTTGCAACTTCGTGGCCGCGGAGGTTACCAAGATTTTCCACCCTCACCTACACAACCCCTTGGTTTCGACCACTACCGGCTACTTGGTCACAGCGTACTAGATGCCCTCATTGACCAGAAAACAAATCCCACCAACCAACTGAAATGGAAACTGGATGCTGTTGTGGGGCGGAGAACAGATATGCATGCCGACAGACAGGAAGCAGCAACACGCAACGTGCGGCAACGCTTGCGGTAACTGACACCCGCAGTGCGCGAGGCCTCGCGCACTAAACGTTACGAAAAACAGGTATGCAATGCGATGTGAGTGCGCGAGGCCTCGCGCACTGAGTAGTTCGCTAAGTGCTGTGGAATAAGTCACAACAAAGACGGTTGTGGAACAGATTTGCAAAAACGACCTGCAAAATACCGTTTCAACTGATTTCAGAGTTCAAATGACCGTGTTTCATGTCATGGCATTTGCCCTTTTCAGGTATTTTTTGGCATCATGAGTGAACCAGGGTCGCCAGAACGTCCAGCACCAGACGCAGAGGCCATGGAGTCGTCACCAGGGACCGACCAAGGGGACACGCCGAAGAAAGGACGCAAAAAGAAGGGTGAGAAGAAGCCAATACCGGAGATGAAGCTCACAGTCGACATGCAACAGTGGCTGCGGCAGGAGAATGGTAAAGCCGTGAAGGTAAGATTACTGATTTGAAAATTGACAAGACCAAGGAGCGCGGACAGATCCGATCTATCAACTGTGACGACGTTGCCAGGAAAGTGACGGGATACGAAGCACTGCCACCACCCGGACTGTTGCGCGTAACGGCCTGGGAGGATAGGGGTATGACTCGCTTCGCGTTCGATCGAAGACGTTTCTTCTCTTTGCTTTGGTACATGATTTGCTTTGGAGATGGCTCACTTTACGTTCTGAATGGTCAACATGGCACAGAAACATGCAGAAAGATTCAGGAACTGCGTCTTGCAGAAGGCAAAGAATTGGAGGACTGGCAGGAGTTTTGCTACGTTGACATTCTGAAGTACGAAACGCCTTGGAGGATCCGGTCCAAGGTTGCAGGATTGCAACAAACTGGCAGCCAGTCTGTGACGTGGATTCCGCTGTCCGAGGCGCTGGACAACATGTTGTTGTACATTGAGGACCAGAAGCGGGAAAAAGAACCACAAGATTTCGAGCGGTTCAAGATTGCTGTTGTCCAGGCTGCCGTCAACTCTGCGTTTCTTGCACCTGAGGCTTTGGAGGAAGCAGGACACACAGTATGTATTCGTGTATCGCACGGTTATAGTGCGCGAGGCCTTGCGCACTCCATGACACTGTTTTCCCTCGCAGGACTCGACATTCAAGAACTGGAGGGACATCTTCTCCCTGGCGTATTACTGCGGCCGTGAGGCGGTTACTGGTATGAAGAACCTCGAGAGTAAGAGCAGGAAAGAGGAAGTTGGAAGGAATACCTTCAAGAAGCTGGAGGGGCTGCATCTACCGAGCTTATTGCAGAAACTCTGTGCGCACATGAACCTGAAGGACTCGACCTTACGCTCCATCCAGAACTACATTGACGCGCTGATTACGGAACAATGGGTTATTTTCCATCTTGACCATCCGGACAATAAGCAGTATGTCAACCAGACCGCAGGTATGCGTCAGTGTCGCAGCTTCAGTGCGCGAGGACTCGCGCACTCAACCACCTTTTTCACATCCGTACAGCTGCCGATGCGAAGATCCGAGCAGAAGTCGCAGCACTGGGCACGGCGCAACTGAAAATTGGGCTCGGAAATCGGGGTTATTGGGAGGACGCAAAAAGTACGAAGTTTCGGTCGCCGTGGCCAAAATGGAAGACGTTGACCAGTGCACCTCTGTGGCGGACTGGGGACAAGGGCGCACCTCCATTACCGCAGACGCTGGCCGTGCGGAAACAATTGCAAAGGAAGACTGAGGCACCATCATTGGCACCGCCACAGACACAGCTGAGTACTGGCGATGTGATCAATGTCTCCAAGCAGGACGAGCAAGGGAGCACATTCGCTTTGACGGCATGCCGTATTGAGGATATTGAAGAGACACCGCCAGCCCGTTTCTGGGATCTGCAGTACCCGTTGTGGGTCATCAACGCTGACGTTTTGGTTGAATATGACTCTGCAGGATTTGTTCCGAAGTGGCTGTTCGATGTGATGATGCTGGGGAAGGACGTCATTTTCTATGGCGAGGCTGATGTTGTGCACCGTATTGGCCGCGACATGCAGAGGCTGTGGCGTATGGAGAATAACAAGGATCCAACCACAGTGCCATTCTACCATGTCCGGTTGTCGGTATACTCTTGGTTATCGGGTCCCGTGACCAGCAATATGTATCAGTTCGACGAGCACTGTATGTGGATCGGAACAACGAGTCGCTGGGATAAGCAGGTATATCTGCTTCTTTTGCCGGTTACGATGCCGTTGTGTGCGCGAGGCCTCGCGCACTGCTGCCTCCGTTGTTCGTATTCCTTCATCACATTTACAGTTGCCGAACTATGTGACGTATTCCGCTGGACATTTCGAAGAGATGCAGAACAAGAACCTCGGTGGTTTCATGCCTCTGATTCACGTGCTGTGGTACCTGGACAAATATCTTTTGGGCAGTTGCCATGCTGATGCAGTGGTTGTTGTGGACGACACGCCTGCCATGGCCGCAAAGATTGCGATGTCGGACGAGACGGGGAGGACTAAAGTGGGGTTTCTGGCTGTGTCAGCGATCAGGCAAAAGGACCTTGCCAATGCCGTTGGAGGTGCTCTGCAGCATGCGATCATCATGCGGTACATGTTGGAGGCTGATCAGACGGAGCAGGGAGCAACGGCTGCAGCTTGGGATACTCAAGAAGAGTGGCTTCTGCGTGGTATTCCACTGTGGGTTTTGGACAGCAGCCGAGGATATGAAGGGCACCAGAAGGTGCTGGCTGCAGAAGCCGTCCATGAAAATGTCGTGACTGAGGCCCCCGCTGACGACACTGAGCCTGTTGCGCCAGCACCTACCTTGCCAATGCAAGCCAAGGTGAAGAAGACTGCCAAAGTTATACCAACTCAGGGTACAGCCGGAAAGGGAAC
The DNA here is from genome assembly GCA_964036045.1 of Eutreptiella sp. 'Long Island Sound 2002'. Lineage (NCBI taxonomy): Eukaryota > Euglenozoa > Euglenophyceae > Eutreptiales > Eutreptiaceae > Eutreptiella > Eutreptiella sp. 'Long Island Sound 2002'. The sequence goes on along the minus strand of OZ038378.1, from coordinate 22,731,013 downwards.
CCCCTCGAGTAGCAAGAAGCAGGCAAAAGGAAAAGAGAAGGAATCGGATAAGCCCGCGGAATCAGACGACGACGATGCCGACGAGGAGGAGGAAGAAGAGGATCCGGAGCAAGTACTGGAGACCGGGCAGAAGCGCAAGCGGTCACCCGCCGCTCACTTCGATGCAAGCCCCGAATCTGGTAAGGAACAGCCGAAGAAGAAAGCGAAGACTGCTGCCAGTGCTAGTGCAGAGTTCAAGCCGCCCTCACGTTCTGGTGCCCAGCCGTCTCGTGGTACCGTTGCCTCCCCAAGTGGGACAAGTGCGGTGGCAAGAAGCCTGGGTTCCAGGTTGGCTAAGGTTGCTGGACCGAAGAAGAAATAAGTCACCATTAACCCAAGTGTTTCGCCTCTTTTTGCAGTCATGTGTGCGCGAGGCCTCCCGCACTCGCTTTCGACGTGAATGCAATTATATGCCCTTAAGGGCTTGTACATTTTTGCCGAGCTTTTATTTCAGTGTTTGTAGGTTGTACACTTCCTGTCCTGGTTTTGTTGCCTTCTGTACACAATTGTTTCCGTGACCTTGAGTGCGCGAGGCCTCGCGCACTCAGGTACACAAAAAAGCAATTTATTTCGCAGGACAAACATAGGTGCAACTGGAGACCCGCAGAATGTCATTTTTGAAAATGAGCTCCCGAAAAGGCACGCACCGGTTGGTTTTTGAAATACAAAAACCAGAAGATTTGTAAAACACACCCTTCAAATCAGACAAAATAATAGGTTATTTTAATAAAAAAAAAGTGGAAAAAAGCCGCAAATTGGGTAAAATTGTATTTTTTTTGGTGGTATCTGGGTCATGTGTGCTGCAAATGTCCAAAAAGAATAGTTTTTGGGGCTGTCGTTTTTTGGGTTTTTCTCTTCCAAAAAGGGGTGCAGTTTGCGTGGGCTAAGTCTAAGCAAGGAATCTAGAACTTGGGACTGACTGGGCAGACTGCGAAAGCCGCAGAAAATGCACAAAACTTTGTGGTGGGATGCAGGGTTATAAGGAGTTGATAACTCTGGCTGTCAGGCACTGTAGCACAGCCACGTGAGTGGCACGCGGTACTTCAGAAGAAACGAGCAGAAAAAGCTTGGCTGTATCACTCTGTGTTTGGGTATTCTGCTGGGCAGCTGAGCGTAGGGACGTTTTTGGGTCAGTAGCTTCGTGCTGAGACTCCAGATACAAAGGGGCCTCAGATGCACTATCCACCTCGGAATGCTATGAAGAGCAGTGAGAAACACATCTGTAATAGAATGGGAACTGGCTTTCTTTTTTGTCTGCCACTTGATCGTGCACTCAGAGCCCTCCACTGCGAGCACGTTATCCCAACCCTTGAAATTGTGCCCCTGGGCTCTGGCCAAAGTGGCTGAGTACCCTGCTTCACAAAATTCAGACATTTTGTATGATCCGTTCAAATGACCTCTCTACATAGGTCTCCCAGTGAAGGAAGACCCCTGTTCTCTGAGCAGATGAATCTGTGCACGTGGGCTCTGGCCAAGGTGGCTGAGTATCCTACTTTACAAAATTCAGATAGTACCTGTGATCCTTTGCGATGAACTCTCTGGATAGGTCCCCAAGTGAAGGAAGACCCCTGTTCTCTGAGCAGATGAATCTGTGCACATGGGCTCTGGCCAAGGTGGCTGAGTATCCTACTTCATAACATTCAGATAGTACCTGTGATCCTTTGCGATGAACTATCTGCATACGTCCCCCAGCGAACGAAGACCCCTGTTCTCTGAGCAGATGAATCTGTGCACATGGGCTCTGGCCAAGGTAGCTCAGTACCCTACTTTACAACATTCGGATAGTACCTGTGATCCTTTGCGATGAACTCCCAGCATACGTCCCCCAGCGAACTAAGACCCACGTTCTCCGAGCAGATGAATCTGGGCACATGGGCTCTGGCCAACGTGGCTTAGTACCCTACTTTACAACAATCGGATAGTACCTCTGATCCCCTGCGATGAACTCTCTGATATGACCACATGCATCCCCAAACAGAATTGCGCCCATAGACACCTGGGCACTGTCTGCAGTGGGAAGGTGGGGGGGGGGAGGGGGATCGGTCCATAGAATGCTGTGCATTGAATGGAGTTAACCACACAACTCAAGGATGTCCGCCTCAGTCATCCATTTCCTGAAAACACGAAGGAAAATGCATGTCAACCGATCAGCGTTCACACGCTGTGCAAAATCCCTGTTTTGGGCATCCAGGCAGCGTGTGACTTCCTCCGTGCCACCCCTACACTTCTCCAGTTGTCTGTAGTTTGCGTGGTCACAATCGAGGTTACCACCGTAGTTTCGTGGCACTAGGTAGCCTCTCCAGCCTACCTTGACAACCGGGCGATTATGGAACACCTCAGAATCCCCTCCCTCAATGGGCACAAGGGCACCTTGCGTCTCTTGCTGGGGCGTTGGTGGTACTTTTGCGGGGGTTTCTTGGGGGGTAGGGGAGGGGAGGGGGGCTGGTTGTGTTGCGGATACAGCAAAACAACGTCGGTATCAGAGTTGCCAGACCGAGTGCCCCTTGCGGAACCAGGAGATGAACTCATCTGGGCTTTGTGGAAAGCTGCCCATGCTGCTTCTTCGTTCTCGTGGACCTCCGAGGCGGTAACCTTTGTGTGGTTCCTATCCGTGGCCCACTTAACAGTGACCTCAGTGTCCTGCACGGCAACAACACGTCCTTTATGTAGAAAAGTCTTCGGACCAGATGGCAAATGGTGCACATAAACAGCCCACACAAGGCCCCGGGGTTACCAAACCTTATCCACGGCACCGATGAGGGAATCAATGCTAGTAGTAGGAAAACACTGGCCAGGCTCCTTGTCACATTCAGCAGGGTTAGGCGTTGCACTAGGGCTAGGGGGCGGATGAGGGCCCTCTGGGCTGTCCGCCGGAATGTTGTCATCATCTGAGGGCAACATTTGTGGTGTTTGTTCCTTATGCAAGTGCTTCAAGGGCGCCTGAAGCTCGGTGTGAGGTGGAAGAACCGAGCGTACTGGGACACGCTGCTGCTTCAAGCTTCCCGTCACGGTAACTTGAGTCCAAACGACTTTCGTTTCATTGCGACAATGGAGAACTTGTGCAAGCCACAACTTTTCCTACTTGGACACAGAAGATGCCCTGCCGCAATGCCCTGGATCTCCTGATCAATGATGTCCTGTTCACGCGCAACCATGTCCTTTAACACCAATTGGACCTCCTCAACAAACCCATGTTCCATGGGTGGTAGGGTAATAGCACCTAGGTCGACATGACTGTCGGTACGGGCCAAAATGCTAATGAATGCTAGGGCACGATAGCCACATGTCCACCCATCTTTTTCGTGCCCGAGGAATGTGTGCTGCACCTTGATGTTGTTTTCATGGCAAATCCTCAAAAAAGGGCGAAGTAGCCTGTCACTATCCATGGGGTCCCACGCATAAACTGTAAAGGCATGCGTGTCCGGCAAACGGCCATCAAAGTCAACAACAATCCAATGTTTGCCTTGCTCCCCTGCACCCGCAACACTTTGTGCGGTAGTATTCACAATAGCAAAGTGGCGCCTGAGGGGTTTTTTTGTTTTGGAGCACACTCCGGGCGTCCTGCCTTCGGGACTTCCGCGGAATGGACCGACCGTTCCTCGTCAGCCTCCTGCACTGTTGTCTTCTGTTTCTTTGTAGGGGGATGTTGTTCGTGACCTATTCGTCGTGCATTGCGGATGCGGACTACGCCCCACACCCTATCCACTTTTTGTTGCGCCCAAAATACGAGCCAACATCACGCATACTTCGAAAACTCGGTGCATACGCAACGTTCCGCGTTGAAGCGTCGGTACTCCTCAAGCAAGTTGCAAGCCTCCTGGTCGAGCGGCCCCGCTTGCAATGCTTGGTGCAGCGTGATGGCCCCTTGCTCGGTGATGGCACACGGCACACCATTTGCAGTCGCTTTTGACCACCAATATCCCCCGCGTTACACCATGTGCTCGTCACGCGTAGCTGCTATCCGCGCAATTTGCGCCTTGTTAGGATACAGACCGGGCATGGCCTTACACCGCGGCAGGTGCAGGGCTGTGCCTTGCATGTATGCTAAACACGTGTTGTGCTCACAGATCCCGACCTTCTTGACCCTCCAAAAGCCAGCATCGTGGTCGTGGTAGACCCATCACTGGGTTCCGGAACCTTGCTGTGCACAATCATAGCGACATTTGTGACCGGGTTGGGACACAAAACGACCGTCAATAGTTCTAGCCGCCGTGCTTGCAAGTTTTTTCTTCGGGAGGGCTTGCCTGTCCAAAGTTGCGAACCCAGTGTCCTCGTCACTTGGCGTCTCCGGCGTTGGTTCGGTTGTTGCCGACGTTGGTACTGCCACGGTAGGTTGCGGGGACGGGGTAGCAGCAGAGAGGCTCTGTAGGGCAGCTGCGTTGGAAACGGCAAGCTTGAAACAGCCCATGCATGCCGCTGTGGTGTTGGTTGAGATGGCAGCAAACGCCTGCTGCAAGCCGGTTCCCAGGCTAGCAATAGGTGGCTCGCCAACTGCCCCACAAACACACTTCTAAGACATTTTACGGTTTGGAGAGCTGTATGTCAAAACGGGGCAGGTTAGGGTGAGAAAAGGGAAGGTAAGGTACCCTATGGTTGAGGAGCCTAAGGTAAAGTCCAATAAACCAACCCCTTGCATCTTAATTGGCACACATGGCAACATGACTACGTGCATTGCGAGTCCCTAACCCCAACTCAGGGGGCCACGCCACAAAGCGCGGACTACGAGTCCCTAACCCCAACTGTAGGGGCCACACAACAAAGCGTGAATTGCGAGTCCCTAACCCCACCTCAAGGGGCCCCGCAACAACGCGTGGATTGTGAATCCCTAACCCCAACTCAAGGGGCGCAACAATACTGACCAATAACGGGTCTCGAAACAAAGAAACAAGTGGAACACCCCACATTTCACATTGTGTACCGCAATTCCACTCCCGGGTTTCCACAACGGGCCACCAAACACTGGTGGCCACGCCGTTCCACGCTGTGCCCACACTCATTGCTGAGTGGAGCACCGCTAGCAAGGCTAGCAGCTCCGCTTGAGGAGTAAATGGATCGGACACAATGCTCAATGTGGGTGGCAGCATCCCGCGCCAGGGGCCCCTTGTCCGCGGGCTGACGATTGCATTTAACATGTCTTGGCAACAAACAACATTTGTATAGCGCCTCGTCTTGCTAATCTGGCGCTCCAGAGGGGGTCTAGAGGGGTGGGCAGGGGGTTGGTGGTCCAAGCTCACGGAAGAGGGGGGGGGCGTCAAAAGTACACTTGCTTCATCACCCGTGCTATCATGGGGTCCCCGCACACACCACGTCACCCACAGGTGCCCAGGGTATTGCCCATAACACTTTTTTTACTACTTCTGAAATTTGCGGCGTTTGCGCTAAAAAAAATACTGCGCGCAGAAAAAAAATGGCTGAGTTTTTTTTTTTAGTGCGGAATATTTTTTTTTAGCGTGGAATATTTTTTTTCGTGCGGAATATTTTTTTAGCTAAGAAAAAATATTTCCTCTAAAAAAATGCGCATCTAAAAAAAATACAGAACCTACACGATGGCCACGCTACCGGGTTTGTGGTGTGCGTGCGCTCTCAGATGCCAGGTGTTGCAAAGCTGGACGGAGTTCGCACAGTACAATATGTGCTTCCCAATAAGTGCCACATTCACGCAGAGCTGCAGTAGCAGGCTATCACGTCAACGTTTCAAACTAAACAGACTAAACGCAAGAGCCAAAGAAATGATCTGCAAAGATCTCACGTTTTTGGTCCAGAAAATGCAGCATTTCAGACAAGCACACGGAAGCACACAGAATCATGTCCAGCTTGTCCACGTTGCATCTGGCATTGCTTGCTCTATGCTAGTGCTATTCCTTGTTCTGTGTCAACAAAGCAGTAGCAATGACAGGTTCAATAGGGCAATCTTCACCAATCACCGGTGAATATGTCTCTCGCAGCAATCACGATGCTCGCTGCTGCCGGGGCTACGGGACCCTTGAACGTCCCGCTGATACAAAGACGCAAGATTCATTTTTCTCATGCCTTTTCCTCAGTGATTTTCTGCGAATTGTGAACCCTGATTTTGCCATTTTGATTTGACAGAGTTATTGGACCCCAGAGCCAAGCAGCCAGCACTGTTGGCATGCCCTTGTGGCAGCCCTTTGAACCAATGATGAGTTTGCATGCATTTTGCAGAGCCCTTGCTGTGTCTCATCAGGCCATCCTTGGGTGGACCCCCGGCAAACTGCTCCAATTTGGATGGTGCAAAGGCAGAAGCACTCTTGTTTTTGGTGCACTCTAACGCACACATCAAGCTTCATTCAGCTGCAAATCTGTCTTAGTACTGCGTATTTTCTCAGCTCTGCCTCAGCCCAACCTGTCCTGTCTTGCAGGATCACAGTCCCAAGGTTGCCTCACCTACAGCACAAGCACACGGAATTGCTTGGTGGGCTGTTGCTGGTGGCATCAGGTTGCCTAAACTGGCACTTCTACGGTTGTGAGTTTGGTGTTCGTCAGGTTTGGCAAAGCTTTGTCGACACGAGATATAAGGCACGATTGGGGAATCGCATTATCATCTGTTAATTTTTGATTTGTCAGTGCACTATTTGGGCTGTTTGTCCAAATATTTTACCGTTCTTGTCCTTGGGACCCAAAGGTGATGCAAGATTGGGATTCGTAGATTCAGTTGTGATCGGGGATGTTGGTTTGCATTTTACCGGTGTCTTGCACAGCATGTGATATTTGATGCATGTCTCTTGTCTATTGTCTGTTGTTGCCATGCCCAATGTCAATATTTCTGCTTCAGGCAACCTCCGGGGGTGGTTGCTGACCGGTGCAGTGTAGTGCAGCTGTTTGGCCATCTAGACAGACTTAGCAATTTGTTTCCCAACCATGAGGTTACACCAAACACCAAAAATAAGAAAAAGAGCTTTTTCAATGCTTTGAGGCATACTCTAGTTGTATTAGAGATGCACTGAGCACACAGGCATTTCTATCTTAGTATTGGTCCAACCAAAAGTGGGGATAACACATTTTGACCTATGGAACCAAACACTAAATCAGGTTATGGAGTGGACCCCTTAATCCCCTATCAATGTCAGGCAATTCATCTTTTCCTGAGTCGACTGAGAACTGACATATCCAGGGCAGAGCCTATGAATTTATCTATGTTTTCTCATGAAATCTTAGCTATCCTAGTGGTATGCACCCTAGGGGGCTGGGCACCTCTTTTTGAGAGGTCCTGGGTTCCATTCCCGGTCAGCCTAGCTAAGTAGGAAGATCCCATGTGACATGGCAGTGACCTCATCGCCACATGCCCTGCCACCTCAGCACATATGGGACCCAAAACAAAGAGTGCACATCTCCTCAGATGGCACTATGGAGATTGAGTGACCATGGGGCAGTTTTCCAACTCTTTTTCCCAAAAAATTGCAGCTATCTTTGTGGATATGCAATCCGATTTGCCCTGAGTTGCAGTTTCTGTGAATATTCTAACATCTTTCACTGTTTACACTGCAGCCCTTCATGCTTTGATCCTGATTGTCTTCTACTTGCTTATCTCTGGCTGGGGCTATCCTGGATTGGTTGTATTTCAGCAAATAAAACATTTTACTCATCAAAAACAAGCAGCAGGAATCCCTACACCAGCAGCAAGCAGCAGGAGAGGCACAAACACAGTGTTGAAATCACTATAAAACCTTCTGGTAGCAAGAGGCAGGCTGTCTCTGCGTACCGGCAGCAACCCCGTGCCGTACAACCAGTGCGCCGAGATCAGTCATATATAAGCAGAAGGGCGAACGAAGATGGACACAAAGAAAGAGGACACCGACGTGAAGACAGCGCCTGAGGTATCAGCAATGCCAGCACCTGGTGAACCTGGACCTGGACCTAGCGCTGTACCTTCGGAGCCCTTACATGGACCAGTGGACGTGGCGGACGATTTCGCTGGAAGGACTCCAGTTGGCCTTCCGGGGCCTCTCAGTCGAGCAGGTGGACACTCAACCTGTGAAGAGAAAGAGAGAGAGAGAGAAGGATGCTGGAGACGAAGCAGACGAAGGAGCAGACCAAGGGCAAGACCCAACGAATAATCCTACCTTCGAGGGCGCACCAAGCGCTTCTGGCCTCCACGCATCACCCTCTCCTAGAACCACCACACTCCCAATTCCAGACCCAGGCGCTGCAACATCCACACCCATAACCAACCCACCTATGGCTGAGGGCACAGGCGTTACTGGTATGCCTACCTACCCTGCCTATGGTATGGGCCCACCTACCACTGCGTTCCCTGAGGCAACTACTGCCAGTGAGCCGGTGATCTCCAGTTCTGCGCCGCGATGGTATGCGGCTGACTATCACCATCCTCTACCCGCTACGGGAGCCTATGTGGATGCTCCTGGGTATGCAACCTTGAGTGGGCTGAGGAGAGGACCTGAGTCTCTTGGACGCAGGAGTAGAGGATCGGGGAGATCCTCCAACAGGTCCCTGACGCGGTCGGAGATCAACGAGGTGCTCCGAGGAGCTACCTCTAAAATTGTTGGCGACCTCACTCAAGAGATTCGAGAGAAACTGGAGCCCCTGATGATACCGCCCCAAGCGTCACCTACCACTGTGGGAGTGTCACCCCATCGAGTACAGGCCAACCACCTGGTGGCAGGGCTGACAAACACCCTGGGGAGCCTGAGGAGCCGACCGATGCCGACCCCTGCAGCGATACCGAGAAGCCCTTTCGTACCGAGAACGGCCCAGCCGCCCTACAGCCACGTGACGAATTCTACGAGAGCCGAGCTGGACCGGCTGGGGCTGACAGCCTTGAGGGCAATGGTTGACGTGGAGCCCTACAGCTCTAGTGATCTAGGCGGAGAACCCTCCGATGATGAGCCGCCGTCGATGACTTCTGCTTCGCCCTCGGAGGACGACGACCCGGAGGACCCCGAGAACCCAAGTGGGAAGACAAAGAAGAAGAAGAGAAAGACCCGACTGCCTGAGGGACGCAGGTCTCAGGAGGTTAAGGCTATTGCCACCTCCAAGATCGTGGTGAACCTGCCTCAGTTCACAGGCAAGGACCTCAGCGAGTTTGCTGAGAATTTTGGCCGGTTTCTCCGATTGACTGGCCAAACCCACGCTAGTGGACGGGTCAAGTGCGATCTGCTCCTGCAGTGCTGCAAGACCAAGTACCTGGAGAAGCAGGTCAGACAGATCGTGACTAATTCCGCCACCTTTGCGGATGTGTTGGTTGCCTTGGAGAGGCAGTACCCGACCTATGAAACCGACGTCTCCATCAGGGCCGAGATCCAGAACCTGCCCGTGCTGCCCAACAACCCCAAACCTGGCAGAGTCTCTGAGCTGTTGGCTGACTTGGATCACTGGGCTGGACGATTGACGCCCGGTTCCTACAGCAGCGACGACCTGCTTTTCTGGTTGGTGGCTAAGCTCCCTTGAGAGCTGTGGGACGAGTGCCGTTCGACGGCAGAGCGCAAGGCTAGATCCCTCCGCTACGAGGATGTATGCGTGCTACTCCTGGAGCTGGCGCTGGAGAAAGAAAGCGACCAGCACCTGAACAACTACCGTCCTGGAGGTAGAGGCTCTGGAAGCCATGGCAAAGGGTACCAAGGATCCAGACCTGGGCAGGGGACTACCCCCAAACACGCCCATGCCCGTATCATGGAAAACGTTAAGGAGCTCTTCTGGTGTGATGCCAGAGACGAGCAGGGACACCTGCAGCACGCCCCTGACTGCGAGCAGCGAGACTGCTTCGTAGTCCAGGGGAAGCAGCAGGAGAAGAACACCGGCGCCAAAGCGAAGCTGCCGGATCATTACAGGTGCACCATCACGTGTGCCTTCTGTGGGAAGAGGAAGCACTACGAGGATGAGTGCTACCACAAGCAACGCCTATCGGCGAAGCTTAAGGGTGAGGATCCTGGCAAAGGCTCAGGCAAAGGTGTGAAGCCGGTTCGGACCCCCGTGGCCATCTTGGGGTCACTTGGGGTGTGTATCTATGTGCCGGCAAGCCGCCATTGGCTGATATCATACTCTCCCATCCACCTGATCTAACCCGATGTGATAGTGTGATAGGTTTGGCCATTCCGGCTATGAGCGGCCATATTCAGAACCGAGGCGCCGCCAGCGGAGATTTATATATCGGAATATCAGGAATCAACAGGGTTTTATTATCATAATGTTTCCGTAATTTTTCAGCCTTTCGTTCTGATGGTCAATGTATCGGCGACTGTCAGTTGGCTCGCGATTTTGCGTTAACCGATTGGTTAACTGTTATTTCCAGATATTTCGGCGGATATTCCGTTGAAGGGTCAGATTTCATCAGCAAAGGGTTCGTTGCATCCGCAATTCTCTAGATAAGCACTCGAAATTTCAATCAGAATTTTTCGCGATGTCGAAATCGGATTTTCGACTTCGACATCGCCGCACTTGATTTGGACTTCTTCGAGTGGTCGTACTCTTTTCCCTATGCCCGAATCAGGTTTCCCTTATACTTGCCACCCATTTGACTTGGAGATATAAGGGAAACAAAAGCGAATCGTGGGACCACTTTGAAGAGCCATATCTACGAGCGAGTGTGAGGAAAGAGAATAAGAAAGGTTGGGTTGGAACGGCCTGGGTCTCAACTTAATTTAGGAAGCATCAAACGCCTTTGGTGTGTACACATGCCCGATATAGCAAGGGATAATGGTCAAGAGGGTATAAAGTGATATATAACTCTTGGACCGTGCAACCGAACATTTATTGTGACTTTCGAGTGTACCGCATGAGTATTGGGGTTGCATGGCAACTTTCCTTGGGTTCCTACGTATTTTTAACGTGAAGTTATGCCAATGGAGGGACATGGCATATCATGGTGGGAGCCACATTTGAGGGTATGTTTTATATGCATGGTATATGTCTTGATATGCTCACGCCCATGTTATATATCTTCGTGTGGCCGAAGAGATGGGGAGCCATACGTGACAAGGGTTTTGCCCATGTCCCAATTGTGGAATTCAAAGCGCTAGACCAAGTCTACCGCGTATGTATTGCTCATGGTATGTTTGACAAAGAGATCCATGGGTGCACTCCCATTTTCATGGGGCATGTAGATATTAGTGGCAAAGGTATCTCCATGCGCCCGATTGGGGATCCAAGTGGGGGAATTGTTCGCAAATGGTACCAATCATTTGTGTATTGAATCATGAGCGGATATCATGGGTGAGCATAGAGATATACTATCATGACAACTTTGTATTTGGTCATTTTTTCATGTTTTTGACCTCAATTTTTGCTCATTTTTGCGTTTTGTGTACTCACCTGGTCAGCTTACAGCAAGAAGCCTATGGAGAGTCGAACCATGGTATATTGTTCATATGTTGGCATATGCTTTGGAGTTGAACACCACCATATGCCGGATCGTGTACTCCATTTGGCTTGGCGCACGAAGGATCACAAGAATTGGTCTCAAAATCATGGGCTGACTTGGGCAGTGCGTGGCGCCCATATCCGAAGGGGTTTCGAGGGTAAAGTGGGGATGTACATGGGCATTGGCTTTCGGTCTCTATCCTCCATGAATACTAGACTTCGATTCCATGCATGCTTTGGGCCTTCGGATAAGTAGTAACTTCAATTTTGAGCATATTTTTGATATATGGCCAATATGGTGTGAATTGGCAGTTTTTTGACATGTTATGAGTTCAAACCCATAGGTCATTTCTCTAAGCCCATTCGACTCCAAGTCCAACCAAGTTTATGTCACGGTAGGGCATGGTCCTGAGTGCCACTCTAGGCCATGACACGCCACCTCTCCTATTGGGCTAGGAATTAGAGGCTTGGGAGTGAACACATTTTTGGGGTTTATGTAGTGACTTGTGACACATGGCATTCAGCCATCTCATTTGACCGGGTTCAGGGCAATATGTTGGTGAGTCAAGGGAAGGTCTTGAGTCCAGGGAATGAGGGGTTTATGGCTGTGAATGTGTATGTTTACCTCTTTCCCCAACTTTGCTTTATTTGTGTTCATATGCCAATTTCAGGGCTTTCTTCCTTGGTGCAATTCTTGTACATGCCCGCCACCGTGGGAATACCGGTGTGCTGAACGAAAGCCCGCAGCCTGATTTGGATTGTGAATTGGGTTATTGTTGTATTTGCGGGACCTGGTTGCTGTTTCAGGGTTGAAGGAGGATTTTATTTCTATATTTTTGGATTTGGACCCTGGAAATTGAGGAATGCAATCGTTGATCCGGAGTAAATCAGCAGGGGTTACAGGCGAAAGGGGCACAGCGGGGGCCGGTCCTGGTAGGGACCTTCTTTATTGTAGCAGAGGCTTACCTGCTGCCCCTACCAACCGCCGACCCGGGGACTTGGGCCCTTATGAGCCCTGCCCAAGTACGCCCCGGGTGCGTATTGTGGACTCGGTGGAGACCACGCCGGAGATTGGAGCCATAGAAGGACCGAGACGTTCAAGAGCATGGCGAACTCCGGAAGTTGAAGCCCGAAGAGAAGAACGACACTCGGGAAGAGGAGGACGTGACATGGAGGACCTGGTCTCCATGTGTGAGCGTCGCTGCCGAAAGGCATGCAACCTCCGCTCCGCCGCGGAGGACTCTGATGAGGCTTGCCATTCAGGCAGCAGTGGAGGACGGGCCCGGCGCTACCGGAAGCGCGGGTCACCCAAGTCCGCGGCAAGGGACGCCGGGGCTATGGACACGGACCCCAGCCCGGTCAGGCTGTGGGAATCCGAGGGGCACTCCGAGGGCTATCGGACAGCCCACGAGCCACCTTCGGAGCCGGAGATGTCCGCGCCGATCGCCAGGGCGCATACGGCCCCCGAGCCCGCCCTGAAGCACGATGCCGAGGGCTTGGAGAGGCCAGCCAGGGCCCGGACGGCACCTGTGCCCCGGCACACGGGCCCAGAGACGGACGCCATAGGCGATACGCCCATGGGCGATGAGTCCGAGGTGCCGGGAACCGCGGGATGCGCTGAATCCGGCGGAAAGCACGCTGCGTGTCACTGCGAGCACGTGTCCTTCCTCATGGGCAAGTACCCAAAGATGGGGATGGACGCCATCGTGCATCACCTTGACCGCCTGGACAACGCCAAGGACGCTCTAGAGGAGGACGTCGCGGGGATCCTGGACGACCAGTCGGCCGCGGAGAACCACATGGAGGAGCTGCGAGCGGATCAGGCCCGGTACCGGGAGAATCTGAAGCTGGCCCTGCAGAAACAGCAGCAAGTGGTGGATAGCCTCCTCCACTTAGTGGAGGACATGTCGGGACGCCTGAGAAGGCTAGAGGAGCGACAGCCCCTCGCCTCGGGTCCGGAGCTCCCGGCAAAGCCGGCCGCGGTAGAGCTGGTGGAGCGGGTTAAGACCCTCAGGAGCGCCATGGAGAAACCCATGGGCGGCCCTGCAGAGGCACCATACGCGCCTCCGCGTGTTGACCCGGGTGCGCTGCCGTATGTTCCCCTGTTCAGCGAGTCCACAATGCTCGGGGAACACACGGCACCGGCTGGGTCCATGCGGGGAGGGCACGTGACCACGGACCCGAGGAGCCTGACGGTACAGATGTCCCATGCCGCCCAGGATGTACCGCTCACGACGAATATGGCAGTCTATGCGGAAGAGAAGATCGAGATCCAGAACCAGACCATGCAGGGGCGAATCATGGGAGGCGCCGACGGACATGGTCGAGGCCATCCAAGCGGAAACCTGTGGGCGAAGGACCCCAATACGGGGATATGGACAGCCGATGGAGCAACTCCTTCCCGCATTCCAAACCCCATGGGTTCAGGCCCAACTGGACCGCACTCCATGGAGGAGAGGGATGTACGGGGAGTGTACTCACACCCCCCGGCCACAGGTGGTATCCGTCTCGGTGGAGTGGTGGCTGGAGACGTCGGAGACGCCATCAGGATTGACGACCTCAGGGGAATCAAAATCCCCTACTACGATGGTAACCCCTCCAATCTGGATGACTTCATCCTGGATTGGGAGGATTTCGCCGAGGAGGTCGTCGGCGAGATGCGGGGAGCGCCGCGGGATAAGTGGGTATGCCGGACATTCCCACACCGCCTGGCGCAGGACCTGAAGGAGGAGCTGCGGGATCAGATCCGGGAAGGACTGATCAGGACGGAGCAGGCCTGCCTCCAGTGGTTGGAGGATGAGGAGCGGGTGGACACTCCGAATCAGAAGCTGGAGGACCTGTGGTCCATTCCACTGCCGCTGGACCGCGGTGAGTTGCGGGTCCGGGAGTGGAACCGGTATCTGCGGAAGTACCGCAGATGCCTCAAGCTGGTGGAGGATTGGAACGAGGCCAGCGAGATCCGCCACCTCCTGAAGGACGTCCTCCCCGGCAGCTAGAAAAGGAGAGTGGAGGACGAGGAGAAGAAGCGCGCCAAGAGATGGGTGGCGGTGAGGATCATGGCGGCGGAGGATACCCATGCGGGTATCATGGAGTTCTTCAGGAGGAACCTGGGCGAACCCGACCGGATGTTGGGACTGAAGAACGCCGCGTACGTGGAGGTGTTTGGAGACTCCATGGGGCAAAGGTTGCTGCGCCTCAACAACGTGGAGTGGAGGCGCGGGGAGCCGCTGAGGATGCAAGTCATCTTCGCCCGCATGAGCCTTGACGAGATCGTGAAGTACATCACGGTGGAGTTGAAGCTCAATGCGAAGAACGAGGCCCACGTGCAGGATCGACATGGTCATGGACAACGAGGCCACCGAGAAGACCGCCATCATCGAGAGATCCAGGAGGACACGGCCAACTCCGCGGAGGATGGTAGTGGAAGTGGCCAAGACCACTGGTCCCGGGAGGATCACGAGGAGGCCCATTTCTTCGCGTTTGTGGCGCACAACGTGAAGAACCATGGGCAGGATCGGTCCAGATGGAGCCAGGTGGGACCCAAGAAGGGCAAAGAGCCAAGGAGGATCGGGAACCCACCGCTCTCCTTCCGGGAGTACAGGTCTCAGCACGACGGGTGCTGGGTCTGTTATGGCAAGGGAAATAACCATGCACACGAACACCGTCAGTGCAAGGTGTATGAGGCGGACAAGAAGGCCTATTTCGCCGCTCACCCCGAGAAGAAGCCCAAGGAGCAGCGGATTTCCGACTGGAAGGCGAAGGGCGGAGACGGGGGAAAAGGCCAAGGCAAAGGCCAAGGAAAAAGCGGAGGAAGAGGCTATGGTGGTGGACCTGGCCAAGACCGACGAGTGAGGTCGATCGAGGAGGTTGCTGAGGACATGTTGAGGACGTTGGAGCGCTTGAACCGCCCTGATCAGGCGAAGAGAAGCACTCTATCCGGGAACTTCTATGTGGCCGACATTACCGATTGGGATATGATCATGGGGTACGACTTCATGGTGGCCAACGCCATTGGAGCCCTTCCCCATCGCGCAACGCTGGTCCGGGAGGACGACGAATGCCTCACATGGCTGTCCACGGATTATGCGTGCGGGTCATCCCAATGGAATGCTGAGGAAGAGGATCGGATCGTCCGAGAGGTGCAAGCTGTGGGTGCCAAGTCCAGAGGAGACCGTGGAGTTCAGCTTACGGAGTATGGAATGGCGCCGCAAGTGTACGCCAGGATGATTCAGACGCTGGGAGCTGAAGTGCCCGAGACGGACGTCTTCGCTTCCTGGGATGCCCCACTTCTGCGGAAGTGTAGGAGGCATTGGCATCGAGGAGACTCAGCCTGGCACAGGCATTGGGGTTTGAAGGAGTGGGGGCCCATGTATTGGCATGGCTCCCTGGACAATACCAGACGTACGGTGGAGAAGATCATCGCGGATAGGGCGAAGGGGATCCTGGTCATAACCGGCATAGTATCCACCCCATGTCCGCTGGAGGGTCTCAAGTCGACGCTGGACTCCATCACCCTGAACGAGATGTCATTCGGGCCAGAGGAGGAGTTGTTCATCGACGCCAAGGGTGTATCAATGCCCTCCCCGGGTCAAGCGTGGGGTACCAAGGCTTTCCTGGTGGATGGGGCGCAAGCCCAGCCCACGGGTGATGAAGCATTCATCCGTAGGGTGGAGGCGGTGCCCATGAAGGTCATGTTTGAGCCCAAGGAGGGGACGGATCAGCCTATTGATGGCATTGACGTCCTGTCCGACGCCGAGATCGACGACGTCGTCAACTACATGCGGATGGGGATACACGACCGTGTGGCAGCCAAGAAGAGGCGGGCCATGGTCACATCTCCGCATTGGTGGGATGACAAGATGTTGGTCACCGGCAAGTACGAGAAGGACGAGTTCGTGGCGAGGGTCATGGATCACATCGCGGACCAATACGATGGTCCGGTTGGGTCGGACCCACCAACATGGGATTTTCCAAGAATGGGTGCCGATAGCGACAGTCACCAGCCCGATGCCGCAAATTTCCGAAGATTATCGGTGGGAAGAGCTCCCCACGACGATGAAGACGGCATGTCGGACGAGGAGAAGTCGGAATCGGACCCAGAAGAGGCCTATACCGCAGTGCGGTCGGTTGTGTCTATACCGAAGCAAGCGGCTGAAGAGGCCCAGGAGAACCCGAAGGTCGCCGAGCTGAAGGAGAGGCTGATCAAGGCCTATCCGCGGCTGTTCAGTGGCGTCGCCAAGAAGAACCCTCCAGATCGCGGGAGGTTTGGTACAGCGAAGATCAAGCTGAAGCCGAACCCGAAGATCTATCGTCATCGGGAGTACCAACTTCAGGGCGATCGGGCCGGGGCCATTAAGAAGCTGTTGGCCGAGTTCATTGAGCGGGGATGGATCGAACCCTCCGACAGTGAGTGGGCCAGCCCAGCTTTCATCGTACCCAAGAAGGAGAAGGGCGAGTGGAGGTTGGTGGTTGATTACAGAGGTTTGAACGAGCAGACCGAGCACAACTCGTACTCGCTTCCCCTGATCGACTCCATCCTCCAAAAACAGCAGAAAAAGCGGATCTTCACGGTGTTGGACCTGAAACATGGTTATCACCAGATGCCGCTACACCCGGACTCCAGGCCCTGCACAGCGATGTCGACGCCGCTGGGGCCCATGCAGTGGAAAGTGGTGCCTATGGGCGCTAAGAATGGCAACGCCGCTTTCCAGCGCATGATGGAGGACCTACTCGGTCCTGTCCGGGACTGTGCCGATCCCTTCGTGGATGACATCATCATCGGGTCCGGCACGGAGAACATGACTGAGGACGAGCTCATCGACGCGCATGAGAAGGATCTGCGCCGAGTGCTCAGCGAGTTGGACAAGCACAACATGGTGTGCAAGCCCACCAAAGCCTCACTCTTCGTGAAGGAAGTGGAGTTCGCGGGTCACGTTGTTGGTCACGGGCAACGCCGTCCCATGCCTGGGAAGCTGGCGTCCCTGCACCACTGGGAGAAGCCCCAGACCATCAGCGAACTCCGATCCTTCATGGGGTTCTGCAACTACTATTCGGGCTATGTCCGGATGTATGCAGAACTCTCGGGGCCGCTGCACAAGATGCTGCAAGTGGGCAAGTTCGATGGCCGGAAGGGGAGCAAGAAGAAGCTTGCCTGGACCCCTGAGGCTGAGGATGCGTTCAACCGCCTGAAGGAGCGACTCCTGGGGCAGTTGGGGCTGTTCTTGGTGGACCCGGACAAGGGATTCGTGTTACGGACAGACGCTTCGGACTATGCCGTGGGGGCAGTCCTCGAGCAAGTCCGGGACGACGGGACTCATGTTCCCGTGGCGTTTTGGAGCAGGATCCTGGCCGAGGGCCAACGCCGAACATGGACCGCGAGGGAGAAGGAGACATACGCCATTGTATGTGCGCTCAGGAAGTGGTCTGGCCACATCGGACTGCAGCCGGTGGTGGTTTGCACAGACCACCAGTCCCTACAGAGCTAGCACAAGGAGCATGTCGACACCCCCTCAGGACCAGCGGCTAGGAGGGCCCGATGGCACGAGACGTTCGCCAAGTTCGACCTCAGCGTCGTGTACGTCCCGGGGAAGGACAACACTGTGGCGGATTGCCTCAGTCGCTGGGCCTACCCCGCGGGCAAGGCATGGATGGACATATCCAGCCATGGCGACGCCGAGGAGACCGAGGAGGCCAAGCGCATCATCGAGATGGAGAAGGTCATGGAGCAAGAGGGGGTCAAGTGCTTTGTGGTGATGGCAAACCGTACGGACCTGGCCAAGTTCCGGGGTGCCCGCGTCCAGGCTATTCGAGAGGAAACCCTCGAGCAATGGATGGTGGCCCCTGTAGAGCTAGTCAGGTCGGTGCTCACAGAGGACTGGTCGGATGACTACGCGGCATCCGAGCACTGGAGCAGGTACTGGAACGCCGTGAGCGCCCCGTCGGACGACGATTGGCCCGAGGGCTTGACCGAGGATGGCGACAAGTTGTTCCTCAAGGACAAGCTGCTGGTGCCCGAGAACCGAGTGGAGGAGCTCATTGATCATTGGCACAACGCCCAGCTCATGCACCCTGGCCGAGACAAGATGCAGCAGGACCTGGAGTGGCGTTTCAAGTTCCCTCCGGGGTACTACGCCATCCTGGATAGGTACTGCAGCGATTGTGCCGTGTGTCGGGCCACGAAGAGCCCCAACCACTCCACAGCGGGCAACCCGGTGTATACGGCTATACCGGAGGCCCCTATGCGGTCCGTGGCCATGGATGTATTCGCCATGCCTGAGGTCACCGTGGACGGAGAGACCTACGACTGTGTCATCCTGGCGGTGGACAGGCACAGCGGGTATATCGTGGCAGTCCCGGGCAAGAAGTCCAAGAAGAAGGACAAGAAGGACAAGCATGGAGTGGGGTTGCAGGCCAAGACTGTCGCCAATGCCATGATCAGACATTGGCTGACGATTTTCGATGTCCCAGCTGTCATCTGCAGCGATCGGGGCAGTCAATTCGTGGGGACGTGGTTCAAGACGATGTGTAAGCACATGGGGATTCGGCACGCCAAGACCGTGGCTTACCACAGCCGGTCGAATGGCCGTGCTGAAGTTGCCGGGCGGCAGATGTTCGAGAAGTTCCGCCAGCTGCACATTGACGAACCGGGCCGGAAGTGGTACAATTCGCTGTGGAGAGTGCTCCAAGCGTATCACGACCTTCCGGGACCCACTGGACTGTCGCCCCATCGCATCCTGTTCCTACGGGATCGAGTGTCGCGCACTCTCCCGTGGATGAACCATGGCAAGGTGGCCCGGGATGCGAACGCTATGATGTCTGAGGCGGACGACACGGCGGCCAAGGTGTGCAAGGCACTTCAGGACGAGCACGACAAGAGGGCCAAGTACTTCAAGCAGGGAAAGCTCCAGAAGTATGCTCTCCAAGACACTGTGTGGGTGGAGCGGCACCACAAGGATGTCCTGTCCAGACATCGGCAGGCATCTTGGTATGTGCCGGGGGTAATCGTGCGGAAGGTCGGGCAGGATGTGTATGCGGTTCGTGTGGGGGATAACAAGATCCTGGACCGCGACCATACCCAGCTTCGTCCCCGAGCACCAGACCCCAGCGGACGTCCCGTCACCTTCGAGTTCACGGCCGGCGATGTGGACTCGGACGACGAGGGTGAGGACGACGACTTCACCGCTGAGAAGATCCTGGCGGACAAGCCGGACCCGGGGACGCCTGGGGGTAGGCTTTATAAAGTCCGTTGGAAAGGATTCGCCGCATCCAGGGACTCGTGGGAACCTCCGAGCAGTTTTGTGCCGAGGTACACCACGGTCTGGATGGACTACCTAAAGAAAAAGGGTATTTCTTTGGATGTCAAGGACGTATTGGTCCATTTGGTTGCTGCTGTAGCACCGTAATGGATCCCCCTTGGCATTTTGTTTGTTTCTGTGCTTGGAGAGACGGGTGAGGGCGTTCATCCGGGGATTTTTCGGCCTTGATTGGCCATATACCCCCTTCACTCGATCTCCACATATATATTTCATTGTGGTATACTCCTTTAGGTCGACCGACGACGTTTTTCTATCTTTGATCCCCTTGGTCCATGTTGTAGATCAAGAGGAGACCGGATATGGCGTAGGGCGCTGAGTATCAGTGTCCTCACCCCTCTCTTGGGGCATGGGGGACGCCTACGACGTGTGTGGGGCCTCCATGTGTCCTTGGGACATGGAGGGGGGGGTTGGAGCCCATTGGGGTCCTCCCGTCCTCTCTTCATTGGTTTCCGAGCGGATACAACGCTCTGAGAAGGGGGGTGAAGCCGGTTCGGACCCCCGTGGCCATCTTGGGGTCACTTGGGCTGTGTATCTATGTGCCGGCAAGCCGCCATTGGCTGATATCATACTCTCCCATCCACCTGATCTAACCCGATGTGATAGTGTGATAGGTTTGGCCATTCCGGCTATGAGCGGCCATATTCAGAACCGAGGCGCCGCCAGCGGAGATTTATATATCGGAATATCAGGAATCAACAGGGTTTTATTATCATAATGTTTCCGTAATTTTTCAGCCTTTCGTTCCGATGGTCAATGTATCGGCGACTGTCAGTTGGCTCGCGATTTTGCGTTAACCGATTGGTTAACTGTTATTTCCAGATATTTTGGCGGATATTCCGTTGAAGGGTCAGATTTCATCAGCAAAGGGTTCGTTGCATCCGCAATTCTCTAGATAAGCACTCGAAATTTTAATCAGAATTTTTCGCGATGTCGAAATCGGATTTTCGACTTCGACATCGCCGCACTTGATTTGGACTTCTTCGAGTGGTCGTACTCTTTTCCCTATGCCCGAATCAGGTTTCCCTTATACCTGCCACCCATTTGACTTGAAGATATAAGGGAAACAAAAGCGAATCGTGGGACCACTTTGAAGAGCCATATCTACGAGCGAGTGTGAGGAAAGAGAATAAGAAAGGTTGGGTTGGAACGGCCTGGGTCTCAACTTAATTTAGGAAGCATCAAACGCCTTTGGTGTGTACACATGCCCGATATAGCAAGGGATAATGGTCAAGAGGGTATAAAGTGATATATAACTCTTGGACCGTGCAACCGAACATTTATTGTGACTTTCGAGTGTACCGCATGAGTATTGGGGTTGCATGGCAACTTTCCTTGGGTTCCTACGTATTTTTAACGTGAAGTTATGCCAATGGAGGGACATGGCATATCATGGTGGGAGCCACATTTGAGGGTATGTTTTATATGCATGGTATATGTCTTGATATGCTCACGCCCATGTTATATATCTTCGTGTGGCCGAAGAGATGGGGAGCCATACGTGACAAGGGTTTTGCCCATGTCCCAATTGTGGAATTCAACGCGCTAGACCAAGTCTACCGCGTATGTATTGCTCATGGTATGTTTGACAAAGAGATCCATGGGTGCACTCCCCTTTTCATGGGGCATGTAGATATTAGTGGCGAAGGTATCTCCATGCGCCCGATTGGGGATCCAAGTGGGGGAATTGTTCGCAAATGGTACCAATCATTTGTGTATTGAATCATGAGCGGATATCATGGGTGAGCATAGAGATATACTATCATGACAACTTTGTATTTGGTCATATTTTCATGTTTTTGACCTCAATTTTTGCTCATTTTTGCGTTTTGTGTACTCACCTGGTCAGCTTACAGCAAGAAGCCTATGGAGAGTCGAACCATGGTATATTGTTCATATGTTGGCATATGCTTTGGAGTTGAACACCACCATATGCCGGATCGTGTACTCCATTTGGCTTGGCGCACGAAGGATCACAAGAATTGGTCTCAAAATCATGGGCTGACTTGGGCAGTGCGTGGCGCCCATATCCGAAGGGGTTTCGAGGGTAAAGTGGGGATGTACATGGGCATTGGCCTTTGGTCTCTATCCTCCATGAATACTAGACTTCGATTCCATGCATGCTTTGAGCCTTCGGATAAGTAGTAACTTCAATTTTGAGCATATTTTTGATATATGGCCAATATGGTGTGAATTGGCAGTTTTTTGACATGTTATGAGTTCAAACCCATAGGTCATTTCTCTAAGCCCATTCGACTCCAAGTCCAACCAAGGTTATGTCAGGGTAGGGCATGGTCCTGAGTGCCACTCTAGGCCATGACACGCCACCTCTCCTATTGGGCTAGGAATTAGAGGCTTGGGAGTGAACACATTTTTGGGGTTTATGTAGTGACTTGTGACACATGGCATTCAGCCATCTCATTTGACCGGGTTCAGGGCAATATGTTGGTGAGTCAAGGGAAGGTCTTGAGTCCAGGGAATGAGGGGTTTATGGCTGTGAATGTGTATGTTTACCTCTTTCCCCAACTTTGCTTTATTTGTGTTCATATGCCAATTTCAGGGCTTTCTTCCTTGGTGCAATTCTTGTACATGCCCGCCACCGTGGGAATACCGGTGTGCTGAACGAAAGCCCGCAGCCTGATTTGGATTGTGAATTGGGTTATTGTTGTATTTGCGGGACCTGGTTGCTGTTTCAGGGTTGAAGGAGGATTTTATTTCTATATTTTTGGATTTGGACCCTGGAAATTGAGGAATGCAATCGTTGATCCGGAGTAAATCAGCAGGGGTTACAGGCGGAAGGGGCACAGCGGGGGCCGGTCCTGGTAGGGACCTTCTTTAGGTGGAGGCAAAGGCAAAGGCAACGACTCCGGCAAGGGCAAGTCGAAAGGACGTGGACAAGGGCAAGACAAGAGTCAAGGTGGACGAGGAGGAGGCGCTAACCGCCAGCCAGACAAGGACAACAAGAACACGGACAAGGACGGAGGCAACTACAACCCTAATCCAGGGGGGAACTCCGAGACCTCTGGAGGGCAGTCTGGTCCTACCACACGCTCACAGACGCAGGCCCAGAAAGAACAAGGGGCCAAGCGGGAGCACGAAGGTGGTGATGACGGCAACGCCAAGAAGAGAAGCTGTTTCATGAGGATGGCCCGCAAGCTGCGGAACAAGGGATTCGAGGTGACCTGTCCCGCGGAGTTCTGACCGGGACGCTCAGGTGGCACCCAGGACCTGGTGTTTTGGGTACGTATCCGACTAGGGGGACGCGAATACCTGGGGGTATTGGATACTGGCGCCACCATATCTATAGTGGCCAAGAAAATTTTACCTTGTGGGAGCCTGAAAGACCACCATGACCACCGCGGCTATACGAATGGGGGATGGACATGTGGTGCACAGCTGCGGGGACTGTGAAGTGGAGGTACCTATGGGCTCCCGGACTATCGCCCATCGGTTCTATGTGATGGACACTGAGGCCTTCGACTTTGTATTGGGGACTGACTTCTTCGTGCAGCACTCCCAGATACAATCCCTGACGCTGCAAGCGCCCTACCTCCTCTACGTGGACCACGGCAGTGGCAGAGAGTCTGTGCCACTGGAGCAGTCGGAACATACCTCGAGCTACCTGAGGCTATCGAAGGGGGAGCCTTCGAACATGATGGCGGCCTCCAAAACTGAGGACTATCAATTATTGGGGGAATTCCTAGACCAAGGTCTGAAGGAGTTGGGTTACTCTAGAGAAGACCTGAATGTGGAGTTGTTCGCCAGCGACAAGCAGCATGTACTGGACCTTTACTGCAGCAAGGGGAAGAACTGCAGCTACAAATTTTACTGGCCCTCTTTCGGGATGGCCTACGGGAACCCCAGGTTCAGTGAACTGGGGAAGGTCGTGACCAAGGTGGTGTTCTGGCTTGGAACAGCAGCAGCGCAGCAGCGCGCAAATCGCAAGTCGCAGTCGCAATCGCGCTGAAATTCTGTGAATAATAAAGAAGCATCGAATGCCAACTGTGAATGCGCGCTGTAAGATACTTCGATCTTTGAACAGGGTTTATGTCTTCGAGATTGTGTTATTATTGGTGCCCCGTCTAAAGATCCTGCGAGGTTTGTCGATTGGGATTTTGGATTTCGGATTTTGAGAAACAAAGAGGCACAGGAGTGCAGTCGAGTTCCCAAGAAACAAACCACAACAAGTGGTAGCCAGCTAGGTGGCGGGGAGGATCAATCTTCGACGCCGCAACGCCGTCAACTTGATTTGTACTTCGATCTACAATGGAGCGGCCCTTCGACGACGCAGCTATGCTGCATTTCATCAGAGACAGTTTGTTTCGAAGTGATTCACCCTTGCATCACGAATTTTCGACCTCGTTAGAGAAGTTCATCGCAGAGCGCATCGCTAGTCGAGGAAGCGAGTGGTTTCCATGTCTCTCTCGTGATCTTCACAGCTGTTCGCAGAAGCTTGCAGATACTCAAGCCAAAGTTATCGAATTGGAACAACGCATCGATGTATTGCAGGCAACAGCAGCAAGTGCTACAGCAGCAACTGGCCAGCGCATCGATACCTTGCAGTCCTCGACGGAAAATGCAACTCAACCTGCTGCAAATGAACTTCGACGCGTAGAACATGAATTGTCGCAATGTTACGCTCTTCTCAACGAATTCATACGAACTTCGAGTCGACCACCTCCGAACAACATCCAGTTTCCGGAACCACAACAACAACAGTTTCCGCAACCACCGTCTTCTTCGAATTCGAACCAACCTCACCCTCCACAACAACCACTCCCACAGCGGCCTACCTTCGAACCACTACCCCAGTTCGTAGTTCAACGTGCTCCTTCGCAGGAGATTTTGGGACGCCGCGTCGAGGGCCTGAACAAACTGGTCAAGAGGTTCACGGGTAAACCTGGATGTGGAGAATTTCGAACATGGAAAGAAGACTTACTACGAGCCTTCACTTTGTCGGACATCACCTCACCCGTCGATCAGGCAGCAACGATGTCATTCCTCCTCGATGGTGATGCCGCTGAGTACTATCATAGCCTGACGAAAGTTGTACAAGATGACTGGTTCGAGCTCATGCGTGTGTTAGGCCAGCGTTTCGACTGCATATCCCATGAGCCACTGTATTTGTCGAGAATGTTGAGCTTCAAAGAGAGCGAGTTTCCCCGACATGCAGATTACGTTCGAGAATTTCGTACATGCGTTATCAAGTCGAAGGTCAACACGAGTGAACTCCAGATGGGTTTCCTCGTCAGCCCTCGATTCGTTGAAGGTTTGTCGAATGACGCTGTGCGTCGGCAGTACATCGTTGAAGTCCGTTCGAGATGGCGTTCTAATAATCCATTTGGATTCGATACTTTGGTAGAGACCATCGCGGAAGCCTACATTGCAGCTGGGTATCAACTGGAAGAGGTACAGAACGCATCGAGAACGACATCAGATCACACCCTGGGTCCTGCAGTGTCGAGACCCCTGCCTATGATGGTCCCACCTACTTCGACTTCCACGTTTCCATCCAACCCTATGCCAACGCCACACGTCACCCCGATTCCGACCCCAGCTGCGGCGCCCACGGCTTCGACCGTGGCAGAGCCGATGAATCTCGATGCAATTGCCAAGCTCCGAGACGAGTTACATGCCTACATTGGTGAACGGTTCGGACGTCAACATGGCGGACGCCAAGATGGTCGAGAAAGCAGACGTTGCTACAATTGTGGCGAACAAGGACACTTGGCCCGTGACTGTCCAAAAGGTCGACCGCCATCCCGAGGACGAGAACGTCGGGAATCACGGTCGAACACACCGAAACGAGATCAAAGTCGAGACAGCAAGTGACGGTTTCGATCCCGCTCCAAGAGCAGAGAAAGGCCTACAACGGCCTAGAAAACAATTCCGAAGACCTGGTGGCGGACGTCCTCGAGAAGAGCTGAACACCACCACCAGCACCGATAAACCCGAAAAGAATTCGACGCTTGGAGGTGTCACTGTCGAAGGAACCGAACCTGAGCATGCGTCTCTGTTCACGGTTCGAGGGCGCATTTGCGGATGTCGTGAAGACTCCTTTGACTCCAGCGTGGAACTGTTGGTCGACTGTGGAGCGACCAGTGACTTTATGTCGATGCAAACAGCAAAGAGCGCGCGACTTCCCCTCTATAAACTGAGAAACCCTGGACATGTCTTGACAGCCGGAGGTGTCCAAGTCGAAGTACGGTACTACACACGAGCTTATGTTCGAGTTGGAGAGCTTGTATTTCGTCATCACTTCAAGGTCTTGGAGATTTTGCCGGATGTAGTGCTTGGACTACCATGGCTTCGAAGCTACAATCCAACTGTCAACTGGAAGGAGCGATACGCCGACATCCAACATGGTTCGATTTCGTACCGGTTGTCTTTTGGCGAATCAAGACATTCCACCCAGCTGCAGTTTCAAGCAGCTTCGAAGCTGGACCTTCTTTCGATACTTTCATCCAGTTCCTCGAAAGCGAGTCCGGTTGGGAATCCTACCCCACATGCCCACGAACACCCTGACCTACACTCGTAGACACACGTTCAGCGCGGTACTGACATGTACGATGAGTCCGAAACGGACGATGGTATCACCGATGAGGAGTGCAGCGATATGGAGATTGAGTACATTTCGTTGCCGAAACTCAAAAGAGAGATCCGTCGATCTGATCTCACGGGAGATCAAGTATTTCTGTGTTGCATGCCTCGACCAGCAGTGCCGGTCGATGAAATATATAAGATGCAAGCCAGCGATGGCAATGATGACGGGCTTGACCCTGTTCGACGCAAACTGCCGAATCGATTACACAAGTGGGCGGACCTCTACGACCGGGAGAAAGCGGAGTATGGAGACCTACCTCCGCATCGACCTGGAAGAGATCATCGAATACGCCTCGATTCGGAAGACAATCCACCGTGGGTACACCCTTACAAAATGGATCCGAGCCAACTAGATAAACTTCGACGACATTTGGACAAGTTGCATCGATCTGGTCGCATCAGACCATCCTCGAGTCCATACGGAGCGGGTTGCCTACTGGTGAAGAAAGCGAATGGTAAATGGCGTATGTGCGTCGACTACCGAGCGTTGAATACACGAACTGTACGAGATCGATATCCCTTGCCATCGATCCAATCCATCCTGAGTACACTGGGGGGTTCCACCGTATTCTCAAAGATTGACCTTGTTAGTGGGTTCCACCAGATCCGAATTCAAGATGAAGATATCGAGAAAACCGCCTTCAACACACAATTTGGCGCCTTCGAGTGGGTTGTTATGCCCTTTGGCCTCTGTAATGCGCCATCGACGTTCCAACGCGTCGTGAACGATGTCCTTCGAGACCACTTGGGGATCTTTGTATGGGTGTACATTGACGACATCCTCGTCTTCTCGAAGGATGCGGACGAACACCAATGACACCTCGACCTGGTACATGAACTACTCTGTAAGCACCAGCTCTTCCCCTGCATCGATAAATCCACATTCTTTCAGAGTCGAGTGCCCTTCTGCGGATACATCATCGACCAAGATGGAGTACACATGGACCCCGAAAAGATCAAGGTCATTCGAGGTTGGCCTCCACCAACTATGGTCCATGAAGTTCGACAGTTCATTGGATTGTGTGGATTTTACCAGCAGTTTGTCGAAGGGTTCCAAGCTGTCGCAGCCCCTCTGACTGCAATGTTTAAGGCAGACTTCGAGTGGGAATGGACAGCCGTCCACCAGGCTTCCTTCGACAAGCTGAAGCAGGCGATGATCAGTGCGACACATCTCGGTGCTATCGACCCCCGACAGCCGTATCACCTGTACACAGACGCTTCGAAAGACTGCGTCGGTGCTACGCTGGCGCAACGATGTGCGCATGGGAAGTACAAGGGACATCTTCGACCTATTGCCTTCATGTCGCGGAAAATGCAGCCTGCCGAAACTCGATACCCGATTCGAGAACAGGAGTTGTTGGCCATCGTATTAGCCTTAAAACAATGGTTTCACCTACTTCGAGGACCGCAGCAGGTGCACGTGCACACTGACCACGAAAGTCTTCAATATCTCAAGACCTGTCCTCGACCGCTGACACCACGGCAAGCACGATGGTCCCAATTCCTCGAGGAATACAACCTGACGTTGTGGTACGTGCCGGGCCTCGAGAACCCTGCGGCAGACGCCTGCTCCCGTCTAACTTCGCGGCAGTTGATGGATATCGAAAATGCCACACGTACACGGGCTTTCACAATTCCCCTGGTCGAAGATTGGGCTTCACCGGAAGGAGAACCTGTCGATGAGTTCCTACATGTACTCGAAGACTCATTCTCTCATGACGAGGTGTGGCCCCAGCCGTACGACCACCTGTACGTTTCACTACGAAGCGGACACTCCGTGGGGAAGGACGCAGATGAGCTTGCGGAACCAGCCCTCCAATTCGACACGGAACCCGCCGTGGAGCCGGAGGACCTGGAGCCGCTACCGTCGAGCGCGACAACTGCTGAGCCGGAGGACCTGAGACTGGATCCAGCACCATCGGACGAGATCATGGCTGAGAATTCACACCAACCAGACATGCATCTTGATGAGGCTGGCAATGAGCCAGACACGTCTACCGACACCGACGACCTCCCCGATGTAAGCATTGATCGCCCCCTTCGAGTCACCTTTGGCAATGAACTTCGATACGCTCCGACCATGGCGGAACTGATTCGCTGTCGACGTCACCGTGACGGCACGTTGCAATCAGTTCCCTTGCCGAAGGTTGGGTCCAATACGCCGTACCCTTCGAGTCTTAAGGGTACACACCGCCGAGTACATCGACATTATCAGTGCAAAGACTTGACTTCGATAGCTGTGTGGGCGGCAGCCTATCGGGAGGACCCCCGGACGAAACACACCTACGAAGTCGCGATTCGAAGCCCTGCAGCACGACACCAGCTTCGAGATGCCAAGTTGTCCTTCGATGATGGCAAATTTTTCCATTTGTCGACGACGGGCAAATGTGTGCTTGTCCCCCGAACGCTGGTTACGTCGATTGTGGCTATGTATCACGAGTCGGAGTTCTATGGCCACTCAGGAGTCCTTCGAACCATGGCCCTGATTAAGCGCGACTACGTATGTTCACACCTACGACACTATGTCGAGCGATACATACTAAGTTGCGATGTCTGTCAAGCGGCGAAATCAAGACGAGTCGACACCGCCAGAGTGCCAAGACCATTGCCGGTGCCCGACACCAAATGGCACAGTGTGTCCATCGATTGGGTTTCGGGATTGCCGCCGACCACAAGGGGCCATGACGCCATCATGACTGTAGTCGACCGATTCTTCAAGCGTGGAATGTTCATCCCTTGTCGCAAGGATATGACAGCCGACGACCTTATCTATGTGTTCCTACGTGAGGTTATTCGATTGAAAGGATGCCCTCGACAAATTGTTTCTGACCGAGACAAGCTGTTCGAGTCTCAGGCGTGGAAGGAGTTGGCTCAGCGCTTCAAGATTGAGATGCATCAAACAGTGGCCAACCGCCCTCGAGGCAATGGCCTGGCGGAGCGCAGCAATCAGTCCATCCTCCAGCGCCTGCGTACACACGGCATCTTCGGCAACAACGAGTGGGATGTCGACCTCCTGTTCGCCGAAATCCAGTTCAACAACCTGACATCCAATAGTCTTCGACTATCCCCGTTCGAGATAGATGAAGGACGAACACCCCATTTTCCATTGGATTTTCCCCGAATGACTTCTCATGCACATGAACCATCGACCGTGAATGATTACATGCAACGAGCGGAACGTACCTTCGATTCTGTGCGTGCAATGCTTGCCGAGGAACGTGGACGCCAGATGCATGTGGTCCTGCAAATGGACCGACATGTTCGAGTGTCTGAAGTCGGTGAACGATGGTGGGTGTTGGTGCCGGAATATCGACATAAAGGGAAACTCGGTGTTGTCTGGTGCGGCCCTTACAAAATACTCGAGGTACTGAACAAGGGCGAGAATGTCAAACTGGACATCCCTGCCCCCTTCGATGGGTTGCGAGTTTTCAATCGAGACAGCATAAAACCCTACGTCCATCGAGAGGGACAGCCGGTGTGGGAGTTTCCGATGCCCCCTGTCAAAACTGGAGAATCTCCTCGACTTGTCAAGATTGTGGCTAGACGTCGAGTGGGATCTGAAAAGCGCCGCACATTCCTGTACCGTTGTGAACGGGATGACGACACATGGTCTTGGGAGTCGAGCAAGGCTCTAGAGGAGGATCCTGTGTACCTTGAGTTCCTTCGACTCCACCCTGAGTAACTGAGTAACACCCTTACTCTTCTCTGCAGCGTGGTTTTTCGAAAAACTCATGCGAGGTTCCGGGTCGATCACCGGAGCCTCCGCCTATGGTACTACATCCCGGACGCCCCGAACTTCCTCTCGACCTCCACCTTCTCGAGCGACACCGTCGAACGTCATCGATGTTGATGCGATCGAACCCCCAGCGAGGACGACTTCAACTGGCCGCTGCTTGTCGGTAGCATCAGCGCCAACTCGTCCGAGTCCACCTCTCGATCCATTCGAACCGCCGAACTACAGCCAGTCGGCATATGCTGGGAGCTCGAAAGGAAAAGGAGGCCCGTCGAAAGGAGGCAAGGGAGGTGTGTTCCCTCGCGGGAAATTTGCAGGAATAGCGCCGAGTGGACGGCCCGTCGTATCAGGAGGCGCCGAAGGCTTGGAGGTGCTCGAGATAGCCCTGGCCAACTTGCCTGTTCTGGAACCGACGAAGGGAGGGACCCCACCCGACATGCAGCCAGAACTCTGTAAGCTGTACGGGCCCCCTCCCCCGGTCGATGCAGAATACTTTCGAGAGCGGTGCTCAAGCCCTGACTGGTTCGATTCTGATGAAGATCTTGCTTGCTACACGGGGTACGACAATTGATCTTCCTTCCTCTGTTCAGCGCCCGGATGGGTCGACAGTTCTTGGACATCGAGGCCGAACACCTGGACATCAAGGTCATGCAGAGACGACCCGGGTACCGGAGAACCGAAAGTCGAAGACGACTGGGTCGACCAATCCTGGCATTCGAATGCCCCGAAAACACAAGCTTCTACTCGAACGCACCAATCCGACTCCTATTACCACGACGATGACCACAACTACGACGCTGAACCCTGGCCACTCGAGTCCGACGACGAAGAAGAATATCCTTACGAGCCCGCGTGGTCGACAGCACCACCCAGCTACGATTGCCGGAGTCGAAGTGGCAGCCCTATAACATGCCGCAGTACAATCATGAAATCGAGACCATCGACAAACTCCGGCACTTGGGCACGTTCGTATTGAAGCCACCCTATCGATTTGGGACACATTAGGATGATCCGATGAAGACGGAATACACTAAGCTCGAACCATCGGTACTCACTATTGCGTCGAGTACCATGGCTGGTCTTCCAGACACTGAAGGAAGTGCATGAAGTATGTCGACTCCCGGTGGATCGTTCATTCACGTTTACGTGGGGCACGGACTGCTGATTCGACATGTCTGGATGCCAAGTAATGGCTTATTCGACAGCCTGGATGCCAAGTAATGGCTTATTCGACAGTCTGGATGCCATTAATGGTATCGACTGCCTTCATATGTCCTGTCGAGCTGACAGATGTGTAGGCCTGTTGGTCTGCTGAGCATCCAGCTTCGATACCTGTGCCCAATGTTATGGTATGTTATGGTTCAACGTGCCCACAGCCTTGCTGCGGGTACAGCGCCCGTGCAGTGTGCCTGGCGAGGTTGTCTTCTGCAGCTTCCGCCGAGAGCCACAGCCGTGGCAGAGTCGAACACGGCGTGTGAATGAGGCGCTGACGACGGGTGTACCATGACTGCACCTCGGTGTGTGAGTTTTGACCAGGATTGGTTCACTGTTTCGACCAGGATTGGTCCACTGTTATGCTTCTGTAGCCAACACATGTCGAGGCCCAAAAATGTTTTTTCTCTGGGCCTGCTCTGTATTTGACATTGTGACGCCCGCCCAGGTGAGTGAGACCTCTTCGAGGTCTCAACGGGGGGGTAGTGTTATGGCTTCCAACAGCAGCAGCGCAGCAGCGCGCAAATCGCAAGTCGCAGTCGCAATCGCGCTGACAGTCTGTGAATAATAAAGAAGCATCGAATGCCAACTGTGAATGAGCGCTGTAAGATACATCGATCTTTGAACAGGGTTTATGTCTTCGAGATTGTGTTATTATTGGTGCCCCGTCTAAAGATCCTGCGAGGTTTGTCGATTGGGATTTTGGATTTCGGATTTTGAGAAACAAAGAGGCACAGGAGTGCAGTCGAGTTCCCAAGAAACAAACCACAACAGTGGCCTTGGAACGTTCCCGTATGGTCCTGCGTTCCCCTAATTGGGGAGCCCATGGGGGCAACGAGTACTGGTGAAACCTCCTGGACAGGCTGACTATCAGCTCTGTTCAGTTACCTGATGAGGCCATCTACGTGCCTCTGGGGCGTAAGACGCCTATTGGGAAACCCGGATGGGGGAGTACGCTCAGCGTGGTGGACGGAGGTCTTACCTCCATCCCCTGGGAGGATCTGGACCCGACTGTGGTCCAGGCTATACAACGAGAAAGCGATGGACTCGCCTTGGGTGACTTGAAGGATCGACTACGACCTCAAGATGCTATTGAGACTATACCCGGAGGAGATGAGTACGTCGTGACTGACACTAACGCCCCTAACTCTCCCTGTCATGTACCTGTTCCTGATGGAGTCTCTGAGTGTGGACTATCTGAGCTACCTAGCTCTATCCACTCAGATGACGAAACTGAGCACGACGCCTTCTTCGTGCAGACCTGTGTGGAGGAACTGGAGAACGCCGAGTACGTCGCCCCACTGAAACCCCTACTCTCCATGAGGGTGGAAGACCCCGTGGACGAAGAGCTGGACCCTCGATCCAGGCTAAGGGAGTATGTGGACTCCAAGAGGAAGTTGGTGGCGAAAAAGCTATGCTACGCTAAGCCTACCCGCAGCTAATGGCCACTGAAGCAAGGACGTATGGGAGATCTATCCCAATTGAAGGAGGACCTCGAACAGAAGATTACCACCTGGCAAAGGGAGGTAGATCTTAAGCTCATGAAGAGCCTGTGGGGCGCCCATGTGAGGACCCCAGAGGAGGACGACCTCTCGGAGGAATATGTATGTGAACCCCCTCGAGCGTGCCTATGTTGCCATCGTCCATCGGAGATGGTTGAACAAGACCTCCTATATGCCTTCCAAGGGTTGAAGGACACTACCAAGGGCAAAGAGTCGGTGGAGGATCACCTCCCGACGTCTATTACTCAGGGGGCAGGCAACTTACACTCTGGCGAGGACATGGAGGACAAGATCAAGCTATTGGACCTGCGGGTGCAGAAGCTTATAAGGACCTATCTGGAGGTGTTCGGAAAACTACCCCCTCCAGCTTCATGTGACAAGCTGGTACAGATGGACCTCAAGCTGAAACCCGAGTTCGTGGGTCACAAGATCCGGAGGAGACCCTATCGAGCTCCTAAAGAGCAGGCCGACAACATTGAGCGACAGATACAAGAATGTATCGACGCTGGTCTAGTCCTGGAGTACAAGGACGGGGACTACCCCCTACACTGCAGCCCCTGTTTCCTGGTGGCTAAACCTGCGTGTACAGCGAAACGGCTGGTAGTGGACTACGGAGAGCTGTTCAAGAAAACGTTGAACCACTCAGGGTCCATTCCTAATATGGAGTCTAACCTTGAGAAGATAGCCTCCTGTCGCTACAAGACCAAGATGGACAAGAGGAGCGGATTCTGGCAAGTGGACCTGACGCCCAACGCTCAGGAGCTACTGGCCTTCATCACCCCTCAGGGGAGGGTGTTCAAGTGGAAGGTCATGCCATTTGGCGTGGCCAACGCACCCGCTCTATTCCAAGAGCCGATGAACAAGATCTTGTCCATCCTACGGAGGAGACCTAAGGTGCAGGAGCTTATATCCCGTGGGCCCCAGATGGAAGCTCACATCGACGATGTATGCCTCGGGACCAATACCCAGGAGGACCACCTAATCCTCTTGCGTGAGTTCTTTGCGGTCTGCCAGGAGAACCACACACGACTGAAGCTGGAGAAGTGTGACTTCATGCAGGAGACCATGCAATACCTGGGGTTTGACGTTGGCTATGGGTGGTGGACCCCAGGGGCCTCTAAGGCCAAACCCCTGATGGATGCTAAGGTACGACACGAAGACCCCAAGAAAGGACTTCGCGATGTACGCAGTTTCATTGGGGCGTGCAACTTCTATCGCCGCCAGATCAAAAACTTCACCTACACCAGCGCAATTCTGACGGACTTGATCAAGAAGAGTACTATTTGGCGCTGGGGTGCACAAGAGCAACAAGCGTTTGACGAGCTCAAAGACAAGGTGGCCAACGCTAAGTGCTTGGGCGTGCCTAGGGCACAAGGGGAGATTATCCTGGTGACCGACGCCAGCAATGTGGGCGGTGGTGGAACATTGTTCCAATGGCAAGCACTAGAGAAGGAGGAGTTCGACTCGGCCATTTCCCAGTGGGGGACGGAAGGTCTCAACCGAGATGGAACCCTCAAGCACAGCTACCCTGACGACAAGTGGGTCCTAGTACCTCTGGGCCACTGGAACTGGAAATGGAACCAGGCCAGGGGGAACTACTCCACTTATGAGCAGGAATTGCTCGCGGGTATGCTAGTGCTATCCTCACAAGCACGACTGTTGGGGAGTAACCCTGTGGTCTGGCTGCGCGACCAAGGACCGGTCCGCAGTTTCCAGAAGGGCCCCCCACCTGAGAAGGCCAAGCTACGGCGCTGGTGGACCTACCTCAGTCAGCTACGGCTGATGGTACACCATATCCAGGGAGTGGAGAACGAGTGTGCAGACTACATCAGCCGCAACAACTTCGACGCCCTGATTGGTGCCCGGTCTGAAGCGCTGGCTAAGGAGGCGTTCAGCCGTATGGACGTCCACTTGGACCTCAACATGACGATGATACGCCCCCTGGATGGACTCCAACAATCGGAGTACCTGAAGGAGTTTGGGGATATCTACAAGCGCCTGGAGAAACGCCTTGAACCCCTCCTGGTCAACCAAGATCAGTGGAAGAGGGACAAGAGCTACCTCTGGCACGAGGACCGCATCGTGGTGCCTAGTGACAGAGTCCCAGCTCTGCTGAAGTGGACCCATGAGTGCAGCGGTCATGTGGGTGCTGAGCGTACCCTGAGGTTATTCAAGCAGTGGTTCCACACTACGTGGACTCACGACCAACTGCGGAAAACCCTCCAGCCCATCGTGGACAAGTGCCCGTGCAGGTCCTGCAAACCCGGGGATATCAGGGACAGAGGTCTCTACTCGACCCTCCCCATCCCTCACTGTGCTAACAGTGTTCTCCACGTGGACTACACGGAGATGCCGAAGTTCGGGGGCTATGACTTCGCCCTCGTGGTAACCTGTGGGTTGACCAGGTTTACCAGGGTGTTCCCATGTACCAAGCACATTACCGGGGAGGAGACTATCAGGATACTCCTGGAGGAGTGGTTCTGTGTCTATGGGGCGCCCAAAGAGATCAACTCCGATGAGGACGTACGAGTACGCCCAGATACTGGCTGGTACAAGAGGGTCCTGAGATCCCTCAATGTCCAGGTGTCTACGGGGATTCCCTACTCGCACACGAGCAACCCCCTATGTGAGCGACAGATCTGTGTCCTCAAGGAGAATGTAAGGATATGGTGCAAACCTAAACGCACCAGAGACTGGGTGAGACTACTCCCCGTCATATCCTTGATGATGAACTCCCAAGAGAGTTCAGCTACTGGCTACTCGCCCCATGAGCTATTCCTGGGGCGCCCGGCATGGTTCCTACATGCCCCCTATCCAGAGGACACCCATTCTTCTGTGGGTGAATGGGTCCAAGAGCAACAAGCGAAGGTGGACAAGGCCAAGGCTATGCTCCAGAGAGTGAGGGAGCGTCAGTGGAACAAGAAGAACAAGCGGAGGGGGGCTCCACGAGATTGGGAAGGGCAGTGTGCGGGCTGTGATCGCCTCCGAAGGGTATCTGTCGGACGACGAATTCAGATTGCACGATATGCACGCGCATGATCACGTACTTATAACAAAGAAAGATGAGCATGTTGAGGAAATTTCAATGAAGCAATGATACATGATATGTTGCGGAGGGTGTGGAAAAGTAAGGTTAAATGAATCCTTCGTCTTTCGTGCTTGGTGTGGCTTTTCCTTTGCTGGTGCGAAGCACCATCAAAAGAAAAGCCTTATTACGTTTTTAGCCATTTTCGGGTCACTTTTCTATGTCGGAAATGGAGCCGGGTGGTGACAAACAAACGCAAAAACACTCCTTTGCCTTATGTTTAAGCTAGCAGCGCAAGGACATGGAGGGTGCATTGGGCAAGATTAGCGATACAGGCTGCAAAAAGCATACAATTGACATATTCATAACTCGGGCCTATTGTATCGGACTTTGACGAAATCAAGGGCAATTTTGGTCAATTTGGGGTTGTTCTTTCCATTTTTGAGGTTAAAAAGGCGGCTGAGGGCGCTGAAAACCGTCAAATCGAAAAGCGGTGCTAAAACAAAACAACGGCGGTTTTTCGATTGAACAGCAACACGAGGCTTTTAGAATCATGGGGGGGGAGGTGAACAAGCGGAGGGGGGCTCCACGAGATGGGGAAAGGCAGTGTGCGGGCTGCCATCGCCTCTGAAGGGTATCTGTCGGACGACGAACTCAGATTGCACAATATGCACGTGCATGATCAGCTATTGATAACAAAGAACGATGAGCATGTTGAGGAAATTTCAATGAAGCAATGATACATGATATGTTGCGGAGGGTGTGGAAAAGTAAGGTCAAATGAATCCTTCGTCTTTCGTGCTTGGTCTGGCTTTTCCTTTGCTGGTGCGAAGCACCATCAAAAGAAAAGCCTTATTACGTTTTGAGCCATTTTCGGGTCACCTTTCTATGTCGGAAATGGAACCGGGCGGTGACAAACAAACGCAAAAACACTCCTTTGCCTTATGTTTAAGCTAGCAGCGCAAGGACAGGGGAGGTGCATTGGGCAAGATTGGCAACACAAAGTGCAAATAGCATACAATTGACATATTCATAACTCGGGCCTATTGTATCGGATTTTGACGAAATCAAGGGCAATTTTGGTCAATTCGGGGTTTTTTTTTTCATTTTTGAGCTTAGAAAGTAGGCTGAGTGCGCTGAAAACTGTCAAATCGAAAAGCGGTGCTAAAACAAAATGAAGGCGGTTTCTCAAAAAAACAGCAAGACGAGGCTTTTAGAATCATTTATAAATTTGGTCTTAGATCGAAATTCCGTGCATTGTAGCCCGATTTCACCTTGGACAGTCAAAATAAAAGATCGCAAACGCCGGCGACTGCAAAATGCACGCGTGCACAGCAAATAAATAATATGTCAAATAGATTTCTTGGGATTTGGGGCCTGTGGCTTATATATAGTGTTGTTCGGCACCTCAACCTTGCTAGTGCACCTTTAAATCGCATCCCTAGCTTATATGGAATTAGTGGATGCTGGTAAAGAAGTTGAAACCTTGTAAACGTCCTAACTTTGCAAAACAGCCATAATTGATCGAAACGAATATGACGGCGCAAATCAGCTCTTTGAGGCGGTCATTTAGAGGGGCTGCATCGTACACTTTTGGGATATGTTTCATTTCGGCGCGCGGATCGTATATAATGGCATAAGGACAGCTTTTGGAGGGGGGCGGGGCCCCTTTCCCCGGCCCCCCAATTAAAAGCCCCCCATGGGGGGGGAGGTGAACAAGCACCGAGTACAGGCCACCTACCAAGAGGGGGACTGGGTGCTGGTGCACCACAGTCGACTACCCGCCTGGCCACGCTCTACCAGCGATGACCCATACTTCGGGCCGTACAAGATTCCATCAGTGGATGGACACCGTATCACCGTGCGGTGTTCTCGCCGTCTAGGGGGGACCCTGGTGTGCGCTGCTCAACACCTGAAGCGCTACTATGATCCTGAAGACCTCTGTGGGGAAGAGTGGGAGCTGAACGACGAGGAAATCGCCGCCCTAGACCTACAAGGGGCTGCCAGCCCTATGGAAGTTGAAGGGGAACTCCCCGACATGAACGCCGAGGACATGGCTAAGGAGGGCTTCTACCTGGTGAAGTCTGTCCTACGCCACCGCTATCGCCAGGGTTGGCGCTTCCTCACCCTCTGAGAAGGGTTTGGAGTCGAAGAGGCCACCTGGGAGCCCTTCTCTGCGTTTGTTCTACCTGAGGGACGCCTAAACTCAGTTCTGGTTGACTAATTGTCCCAGAACAACCTTGGTGAGTTGCTGAGGCTCGCTGAGACGCTTGCCTCCAAGACTAAAGCTAGGGACTGAACCTTACCCCTAAGTGTGCTACGTATGTCTGTGTGTGTCTCACTTCTCTCCCGGGCGTGGCTCCCGGAGACCGGGCTTCGCTGATGTCGGACCGAAGGTCCTAGTCAGGTACCCGTACCACTCCTATGGCGCCCAATTTCTGTGCTGGCGCCTATCCTTGGGGGAAGACGGCGAAAGCCCTACCTACTAGAGGGGAGAGGTGGCCAAGTGTGCTAAGGGCATACAAAACGCCCATTTTTGCTAAAGGCCAAAAGCTAACGCACTCCCCTGCCCACGAGGAAAAGCACACGGGGCAGAAGACACCACTACACTACACACCCTACCTACAGTGGCACCATCCTGGTGGGCGAGCACTTCTGCAACTGGCTCCAGCCCCCACTCAGGATTACCACTCCTACACACACGCTCTACTGGGTGTTGTTGGAGGTCAAGTCGTGAGTCCTAATGACCCTCCTGTGAAGAAGACAAGAGAAAACAGCGCTGCTAAGCAACTGTGGGCCTAACAGGGGACGCCACAACGCGTTTCCCCTGCTAGGGCTTGGAGGGAAGGGGTGCTCTTGTTGCGTGCACAGCGTGGATGTCGATGGAGTCGAACTGCCCTCACCACTCCTGGCGGAGGTGCAGTCAATTGTTTGTGTGATCAGCGCCCTTGTTTAGCAGGGCTAGAAAAAAATGGTATGCTGCTGCACCAATCACCCTACCTGCCCACCTGTAAAGCAAAGACCAATGAAGGGGTGTTTGCGGCTGAGGAACCAAGCCACACTACACGTATTATACGCTTCTCAGTGTGACCTATAATACACTGTCCTCAAACACGCCCTGTCAAGCAAGCAAGCGTTAAGAGACTCCTCAGGTTCTCTTAAAGAACGTACCGAGGAGCCCCTGGGTAACCTAAACAAGGTTTACCGTGCGCATTTCGCGTGGCCTACCCTTTAATGCGTGTGTGAATGCACGAGCATGCACGAGTTTGCGAACAACCTGTTCGGATCATTATTTTTCCTACAAATCTAACCCACGATCACGAACTCCACCAGGGGGTGGCCCCACCTGGGCTTACCTACCTTACCTACCGCTGGAGAGAAAGAGCAAGTGGGAACGTGAAATGAGGCGCAAGCGAAAAACGTCGCTATGCACTTCTGTGTATGTCTAATCACCCTGATCTGACCTCTAATCATCTGCAATCTTTCTAATCTAGCCCTCTATCGTATGTTAGCGCTGCTACAAGACTCGTTCACGGAGACACGGGACGAGCAATGTGCATGCTGCATACGAGACGAGCACACCTGTGGTTTATACCTGATTCATTGAAGTCTTTTCGTTGATTTTGGAATTCTTGGATATTTGATTCTTACTGTCAGTGTGGGTGGAATCTGTATGTTTATTTATTAATGTGTGTCTCGTCATTTTCCAGTCTACGTCAGACATACATTTATAATCTCATTATTTCTGTATTTTCCGGCGCTTCGCTAGGAGCCGCTCCTGCGCGCCGCCTTTTTATGCGTAGGAATTTCTTGATTTAAAAAATCGAGTGATGACTACAATTTTTATAAAAATGTGCTTCTGATGCACAATTGGATTCTGCTCAGGTGTGTTGTCTTAGAAAAATTCTAGGCCGTCGATTGACGGATTTAGGTGTTGTCGCTTCGCGCTTGCGTGGATTCGTCCATAATTCTCCCATTCCTGCCTCTGCAGATATCCTCGCGAAAGCGTCGCTGAGTAGGCCGCTTTCTGGGCCGAAAAGCAGCAGCCAGGAGACTGAGCAGAACCCAAGACCCCACCAAGGGGCAATTTGATTTTCTAACGACTCCCTTCGCCCTAAGATCAGGACAGCAGGTCGCCAGCAGGCTTTCACAACCAGAGCGGATGTCCATACAGAGTCTGGCGTTGGGTTAGTGTCGCGCTGCGTCTTGGAGGAGGGATGCACATGCATATGTTTTTGGCATGCTCCCAAACTAACCCAACCAAGCCACAGGAACCCCGGCAGCGCCATGAGCGCTGAGCTTTCTGTAGGAAATGTTACGAACAAAGCAGCAAAAAGGCGCCAGCCATGGTGAGCGCCCATTTTTCTGTGTGAGGGAAACTATAGGTATTTTAAAGTAGATGTGGAAACCAAGGAAAGGCCAAGAAAAAATCCCTTTTTCCTGAAGGTGCGACAGTGGTGGCCACCACAGCACAAGGGGGGAGTAAGAAAAAGTGCTTTTCCAATGCTTTGAGGCATACTCTAGTTGTATTAGAGATGCACTGAGCACACAGGCATTTCTATCTTAGTATTGGTCCAACCAAAAGTGGGGATAACACATTTTGACCTATGGAACCAAACACTAAATCAGGTTATGGAGTGGACCCCTTAATCCCCTATCAGTGTGAGGCAATTCATCTTTTCCTGAGTCGACTGAGAACTGACATATCCAGGGCAGAGCCTATGAATTTATCTATGTTTTCTCATGAATTCTTAGCTATCCTAGTGGTATGCACCCTAGGGGGCTGGGCACCTCTTTTTGAGAGGTCCTGGGTTCAATTCCCGGTCAGCCTAGCTAAGTAGGAAGATCCCATGTGACATGGCAATAACCTCATCGCCACATGCCCTGCCACCTCAGCACATATGCGACCCAAAACAAAGAGTGCACATCTCCTGAGATGGCACTATGGAGATTGAGTGACCATGGGGCAGTTTTCCAACTCTTTTTCCAAAACATTTCAGCTATCTTTGTGAATATGCAATCCGATTTGCCCTGAGTTGCAGTTTCTGTGAATATTCTAACATCTTTCACTATTTACACTGCAGCCCTTCATGCTTTGATCCTGATTCTCTTCTACTTGCTTATCTCTGGCTTGTGCTATCCTGGATAGGTTGTACTTCAGCAAATAAAACATTTTACTCATCAAAAACAAGCAGCAGGAAACCCTACACCAGCAGCAAGCAGCAGGAGAGGCACAAACACAGTGTTGAAATCACTATAAAACGTTCTCCAAACACCCATACCATAATCTAGGGACACATTTGTGGACACCAAAAATAGTATGGCAGCGGTAGAATGTGGATGTTTTGCACCCTATGCATTTCCACCGGGGACCAGATTATACAACTCATGGCCTCATTTCGCTGTGGGACAGAACCATGCCCTTCATGGCACACCCGAGTGACCCATCGAAGTTGGTACTCCAGGCAAACAGGGAACTTGACAGAAATCAGGAAATGACAGTGTCCAACCCAGTGCTGGATGAGCACACAGCGCATTGCACGAAAAATGTGTCATAATAGGTTGTTACAATTTGTCCAGTGACTTGACATCCCGAGGGCAACCCAAGGTTGTCGTTTTACACTGAAATACATCCCAAACCCAGTCCCATGGGGGAACGTTAGCGCGCCGGGCATCTCTTGTGACCCCTGCCCTACCGGTGGACTGTTGCTGTTCATATGTTGGGCAACATTATATGGATTCGCCCCTTAGCCCCCGGGACATCAGCAGATGTTTTGATTTGGGATGGGTATGGACCTTCTCGTACCAGAGGTGATTTCTTTGATTTTCAATTTGGCGGCCATGATGGTTCTTATAAAGGCCGGATTCATGTCTTTGTGCCTCTCATTGGAAGAAAGAATGGCACTTTGACAGCCCGCCAACAATGTTACAATGACGTGCACGGGTGGTATAGGGCACGCACTGAGCAGCTGTTTGCTCGGTTGTGGTACGCAAGATGAGGCAGAGGATGAGGCAAAAGTGCCTGTGGTGTGTTGCCAGAAGCGGTCCACCGTCGCAGTCTGTGATGATTGTAAGGAGCACTATTGTTCTGAATGTATTGACACCCACACTTGTGGGACCAATGTTGTTTGTTAAGTACAATACAAATGACAGTTGCTCAACTCACAGATATTGCTTTATTATGCAACGTGCTTTGTAGGGAAGGTGTGCAGTGCAACGTGGTCTACTTGGGGGGCTTCTCGATGAGAGGGTAAATCTAGGGCTGCAGTCGGGATAATTAATAGAAAAGTAAAGCGCCGGGTGTGCGCAGGCCAAACATCTCCACATAGCCCCCCCCCCCCCCGTGTGCAAGCAAAAACCAGGATGCGTTGGGTACCCGCTGAGAATTTCCTGAGCACATTGGCTGGAATTTTCTATGGCGGGGACACCTAGTTCTGCCGACGGACCATTTGATGCCCTGCACAAGCACTACGTTGTCCAAGCACGGGAGCCTGTCTGACTGTTGTTTTCTTGGTTTTGTGTGACCGCGGTTTTGGTGGTCAGAAATGTAAGATAGTGACGCGGTTCGCTTGTGGTCGTTCCTCCTGGCAAACTGGTGCTGTCTGCTTTGATGTGATTTTCAGGCATCGGGAATGGAAAGGGAGGCTAAGAATAGAAGAATGGGGAGCATCGCCATGTCTTCGCAATGGTGCCCAAAAAGGAGAGTCATGGTTACGTTGATATCTAATGGTTGCCCGTTAATGTTTGCAGCATGCACTGAGTGCATACACATCATAGAGATGAGACGCGATGTCAACTGACGCTGTGTTTTTTGTACGTCATACAGAACCTCTTCATCGACGAAGACCGTGCGGTTCACACTATTCAACAATGTACGTGACTCTTTCGCAGCTCAATGTCCAGGGGTCAACTGCTGCCTGATGGTGGTGGTGTCTATGGGAAGCACACAACAATTCTTTGAGATTTTCATTCATGGCAACACAAGGCATCAAAGGCAGCAAACAATAGTTCAAGCAGTACAACACAAGGTACTACGACAACAAGCAGCAGTTCCAGTGCACCATCTGCGGGTAGCGGCAAGTTCATCTCTCTCAAGGCCTACATTGGAGCGGGACCGTCTCTCTTTGAGGCGGGACTATCTCTACTTGGGATAGGACAATGTCACCATCGATGTGCTCTCATTGGACATGGGATATCTCTCCATGTGTACTCTCTCTCCGGGCCGGGTCTAGGTCTCTTCATGTGACGCGGGACATCTCTTTACCCAAACTCTCTTTTTTTTTTTTTTTGCTCTGTAAAAAAAAAAAAAAAGAGAGTTTGGGTAAAGAGATGTCCCGCGTCACAACATACCCAAACTCTCTCTAAGTAGCATGCATTGATTTCGTTCGGTGTCACACGAACATGCGTTTAGGCAATGTTGATTTCACATGTCCATTTGCCGATTGTTTCTAATGCACATGAAGATTTGTGTATGCCAATGCCATTGGGTCCCAACCAATTAGGCACCAGGTGATGGGACTGAGTGGCATGTCCACGCATGTGAAGGCATGAGGTATATGTTATCTGTTGGCTTTGCATTTCATTCATGCCTTTGGTTCGCGACACTCCAACCGTAGGGAGCCCGGCAAATGGTATGTTGCATACAGTAACCAGGTGAGGTTTGGTGGGCTGGCCCTTCTTGATGCCTTGTTCGCAAGCAGCAAGTAAACCCACCAAGTTTGTTCACTTGCTTGCCATTGAGTATGTTATTGCTGAGTGATAGTCACCCGGTGTCCGGTGTGAAGTACCGAGGTATAGCC
This sequence comes from Eutreptiella sp. 'Long Island Sound 2002', assembly GCA_964036045.1. Lineage (NCBI taxonomy): Eukaryota > Euglenozoa > Euglenophyceae > Eutreptiales > Eutreptiaceae > Eutreptiella > Eutreptiella sp. 'Long Island Sound 2002'. The sequence goes on along the minus strand of OZ038378.1, from coordinate 22,687,454 downwards.
AGCATGTGTCACACATGCCAGGTGTCAGGTATTGCCGTGATGTCCCTCTCCGGATGCATATTTGGTAATACTCATTGCAAGCTCTTTATATGTGTTCATTGGTGATTCATGGGTGTGGACAAGTCGTGGAGGCCATGGTGTCACACTTGATCCACAGTGAGAACACTTTTCATCTTTGGAACTCATGTTTCTCCATTCTAGTTTTGCCGTCTTGTAGCAAGGGTGAGGATGGGCCATGTGGGGCCATGCTTATGTAGAATTGAATGATGCCATTGTGTTGTGTACCATTTCCGTTTGTTTTGCCATGTACCATATGGACTTTTTTGATGTCACTTTGTCGTGCCTGATCCCATGAGTCAACGTCATTTTTCTCAATGTGGTGAATCCTGGTTGTGCTAGCATGGTGTCATACGTGCACAAAGGAACACATAGTTTGAATGTGCATGGTATATGAAATTGATTCCGGGAGTAGGGATGCAACAGTGTTTTCGATGCTCGCATATTCTATTCCAGGGCTTCTACTTCTTTTCTATTCTGTTTCTCTTCCTCTCCTCTTGCCCAACACTGTTATTATTTGTTCCCTTTCCATGATCATGTCCATGTATTTATGAGGGTACACTCAACTCAATTTAGTGATCGATTATTTGACTTCATTGGTCATTGAACATTTATTGATCAAGTGTTTGTATTTTATTGCAAGGGTTGCCAAAGAGGGTGGCTACGGGATTTGGTTGGTTTTTGAGAAACATGGAAGCATGGGTAGTCACGGGGAAAAGGGTGGAGAAATTGCGTAGAGGCGGTAGAGCTCGTTCAATGTCAGGAGCCTGTCCTACAGACCTTCTTTAATCCATGAATAAAGTCGCCAAGTCTCCTCTTTCGAAACGATTACCCATCTCTTTCCCTCTGACTCGATTGCTTTTCGAACGTTGCAACACGTTTTTTCATTTTTGTGTAGTAGTAGGAAAAAGGTAAGAAGTAATCGCACGCCCTTATGCCGTTTTTTTTAGCCCTTCCCAGAACTCTTCGGCCGTGTGGTACGGCGGTTACTCTGAGCACAAATCGCGGAATATCCCAGATGCCGCTGCAACTATTTTCTCCAGGTCCCACCCCTTGCGTATGGCATTGTCACAAACTTTCTGTAAATGTATCACTAGCATTTCGCAATTGGAAAAAAACCTCATGTAGTAATCATCTTCCTGTGGTACACTTCTCGCGCGACCACTTCTTGACAATTCGTTTGTCGCACGCACTATTTTTGGTTCACAGGAACTGTCAGGTGCTCCCGCATTCTGATGGTTCATGCTACCTGCTTGTACCCAGTTGCGCGGCGCTACGAACGTTGTTGAGCCGTGAAGTCAGCCATGACCATAGGATGAAAACTAGCGATGCCTGCGGGATTTATAGGGTCGGCCATACAGCAGCGCCACCTCAAAGGGAATGTACATGCTTTGTAGTTGGTAGATCTGCCCATTTTCATTTGTACAAATTGTCGGACACCTCCATGGCGCGAGGCCTCGCGCATTGGAGGGTGAAAATTTATCATTTGCGACGAACCATTCTATGCGCGAGGCCTCGCGCATCGAATCGCGGTTCCTGCGGTAACAATTATACATTTATATATTACCCTATGGAATAAAATGGAAATATATGTATTCTTGCATGCGCGTTTGCCGGTACATGATAAGGGTACAAGGTTAGGTAACTGCCTACAGTATTTTCCTCCTTGTCCACAACTTGCTTAATGTATCGTGCAGTAACACATTATTCTGCCATGAACATCCCCCTATGTGCGAGGTCTCGCGCATAAGATCACCATAAAACAATTGTTGTTGTGGAAACACCCGGGGGCTGAGTCACTCCACTTAAATGATATATTTCTTGAAGATCTCCTACGAGGCGCTCACCCAATCAGTCAAAAGAATACTTTTTCGCTGCCGTTCTAAACCTGTCCAATTTCCATGTTCGCAAGTATTTTTGACCATGCAACTTGAGCCGCTTAAGACTTTGCATACTGGACTGAACCCTTGGATTCCTTCAGTTTCTTGAGCGCCGACATAGTTGCCCTCTCACGCTTATCAGAAAAAGTACCGTGTGTCCCCAACTTCTACTCAAGTTGCCTGCAGAATGAGACACCGTGACCTCCACCTGTGTCCCCAATGCGTCCGGTGCGTGCCCGAAGTTCCATAACCGCCACAGATTATGTATGCCTTTGGCGTGTGAGAAACATTTTGGCGGCGGTGCGATAACTATGTAGCTCAAACCCGACTACATCGGCATTCGCATGTTGTACATATATCCTCGTATTGCGGTGTAGGTGCATTCTGAAACACAGAAACCGAAATGCTTTCCTGACCAGGCCAAGGGTAGTCACCAACACAGACTTGCACGGTTAACAAAGGATTAGAACAACGATCTCGGCTGACTCCCACTGCCAGTGAAACCTTAGATCGGCATTCTCGACAAAAACAGCTAACGTCTAGTGCTGTGGACCAAAAGGCAGGTGACAAAATTGCTCGTGGATGGCTTTACTCAACCATCATGCTTGAAAACACAAAGTGCAGCTTTCTAGCTCACATGCTAGTTATTTGCCATTTGAAGTGATTGTCGCCTACTCTTGGACCAGCACGTTGACGAGAGCCGTGGCGAAACGTCGGATAGTTTGTGGCTGAAGCCCTAGTGCAACGGTCTTTGGTTGACAACGACAGTAGTACGGACTCCCTGCTATGAGATCTCTTGATGTATGTTGCTGAATGTGAGTATCAAGTAGGTGAAACCAGGAGGTGCACCACAATCAGAGTAAGGTGAGCGTGATTTCCAAATGTCACTGACCCTCCAGTTCGCTTTCTTGGCCGTCGAAGTCAATAATCGTGATCTCTAGCACGTGCGGCTGCAAGTAATAATTGTACTCGTGAAAATGCACACAAATTTCCTGAAACTCCCCATCAACGTCCGTTATCCACCATTCATCACAAACGACTTACAACGAATCGTGGACAGGCGAAAGTTGGAGCACGGTGAAAGCTTCTATTGTTGCCGGAGTGCATTAGTATGTACGAATGAACATTTGTGTATGGTTCGTGTTTGAAAGGGAATGAGCCCTGATTTCAGTCTCTCCCACTGCGTCAGTTAGGGTGCTTCGCGACGTGCAAATCACGATGCCTTGTTGGGGTGTTTTCTGGTTCAATGGCCTTACTTTTTTCCCTCCACTAAGCCCATGATAGATTTGATTCCACAGTAACAAATATTAGTGCAATCAATTATGGCAACTCCTCTGAGGAAAACCAACGTATGAAATTTCAGGACAACGATTCCACTTCCAAATGCATTCAACATGGAAAAGACCATACATAGACTATAGTTGACAGTCAATTTTCGAAAATTTACCCCAGCCGTTCCTTCGCTCCTAGCTCTTGAGGAGCAATGCCAACCTTTGACCCTAGTTCCCCAAGAGCCACGCCCCTAGCTCCTCGGGAGCAATGCTCCTGGCTCCTTAGGAGCAAAATGCTTGACACGAAAACTGCCGCTCTGCAGCTAGCACGGGGGCGGTCCTTCTGGGGAGTACTACTAGGGTCGGTGCTCCTAAGGACCCATGGTCGGTGCTCCTAACGAGCTGGCTCCTGAGGTGCAGGGTCGGCGATTGTCAAGAGCGGCCATCTCCTACCTACCGTAACAGCCCTAGATACAGGTCGCCAAAGTAAAATTTGCGAAGAGCAAGAGGCCGAGTTGGAGGGGCAGGGGGAGGGTAGATGCTTTAAGGCCGGGAGAAAACTGCAAAACAAGTGGTCCAAAAAAGGGAGGGTAACGGAACAAACGTGCAGGAAAATGAAATTCTCGCTCCAATAATTCAGTCAGTTGTTCCCACTTCCCGGAGCTCTGACACCTTTCCTGAGCTTCGGCAACTGTCACAGAGGCTTAAGCACTGTGTGCAGAGCACACAAGTATTGTCACACTCGCTGGTGCATCTTTGCTGAGCGTTGCCGCGGAGCACATGTTTCGTCCCAATCCATAGAGATTGAGAACATAATGTGACCCGGGGCCCAGGTCAAAGAAACGAGGGTCACACATTGATGGCTTGGTTCAGTGAGGCCGTGCTTACTGAGCAAGGATTGGACCGCAGTTTCCAAGCTGATTCGGAGACCTAGGTTGCAGTCCATGTTACAACGTTGTTATGAGCAAAAACAACTAGGTGCACCCACCATTTACCTGCTACCACATAGGTCGGCAGGTGTGTGCCCTAGCTCATGCCTACACTAGTCCCGGTCTTATTAATGAGTGTTACGCTGTTTGACAGCCACGCTACCTGCTGAACATGGATTACAGTCACCCCTCTGTATAAACACGATCTTGTCTCAGTTCTGTGGTTGAGATTGTAAGATCACACGGAATTGAGACCGTTGTAGTGGAAATAGGGACTGGGTAATGCATGTATGATGCAGAAAAGGCTTCAAATGCAAAGGACTCAAGCCGCTCACCTCTTCGATCCGAACGGACTGATCGACTAGCAAATCACGGTGCTTGGAGAACGAGCCGCTTGCATTCTGTTGTGCTAAAACCCTATGAGAAGCATTGAGTGTCTGTGGTCGATGGTGGGTGCCACCCTCTTGAATCACACGAGCTTCCATCAGAGCTCATCGTATGTAGACATCAATACAGATTGGGCAAAAGCCGCGGCACCATCAAATGCTTCTCTAAATGGTAGTTGGATACCCCTAGGATGAGAGATATAGCCACAACTCCCCCTTGGGGGTGCAGGGTCCCAAGAGGTTTCAAAAAATTTCCTCTCTGCTTTGGGCCGAAAAGCTCAAAAATGACAATCCCAATTGCTGATGCATTTTCTCACTGATTGATTTGTGGTTGCATCCCCTTCCAAGACCTAAACCTGGGGCATTTTATATCTCATTCATGGTGAGTCACTGTGTCGTTTTGGCAGCCGCTAGAGCCAACATGGACAGAAGAGGGAGAAAAGATGCAACAATGGGATGTATTGAAAAGGATGCCATCTGAGTTTTCTAGAATGAACGAAGTAGCAACTGCACATTTCGATACAAAGCAAGCATTTCGCAAACAAGCAAGCAAGCAAGCATTATAAAGACTGAGTTTTTTCTTCGGGACCTTTGGTATAACCCGTGAATGAAATCTTGGGGCCAACTTGATTCAACTCCTATCTGCAAATGTGGCATGTGTTGTGGTAAACCTACACGCCTTAAATTACAAAGAAAAAACTGCTAATATTTTGTTGGCAAAAATAGCTTGTTTCATGGCAGTTTGCAGTCCCAATCTAAAATAAAAATACATGCTTTCGTCATGCAGCATACTGGTTTCTTGTGTTAATGAAAAACAATTTGAATCAAAATCATTGAAAATACCTGAAATTGACAACCTCAAATACCGGGTGTCCTTAAACCATTGTCTTCTTCAGCACTTGCACTTTGGTGCCACAGTACAACAAGCTGGTGCCCTGGGAGAAAGACACCCATTTGCAAACACTGACACATCAAACATTATTGAAAAAATGTCTGCACCCCCCCCCCCCCCAACTAGGGCTACAATGCCCCCCCCAGCTGCACAGTGCAATTGAAACAAGCAGAAGAAAACTTCGCATCTGGTGAAAACACTCTGTCCCCCTTGCAATAAAATTTAGCACCATAGAATGAGAACAACAATGAAATAGTATGTAGTAGCACAAGAACTACTTGCAAATTTTGTAATGTGACAGCATCACTTCAAACCACACAATATGTACAATTGGGTTGCAGAAAAATACCCTCAGAGAAATGTATGCTTGCATGGCACCAGATGCTCATAACACCCTCAGAGAAATATATCCTTGCATGGCACCAGATGCTGATAAGTATTCAATGGTCCTATGACAAAATCCATTGCATTACACCTAACAAACAATAGAAACATCGCCCACAATGCGACGGGCCTGCCTCATGAAAACTACCTGCCTCAGGTGCTCCAACACCGCAACGCAGAATGGGTTTCCCTGTGGAGCCTGTCTTTTATTCAACGAACACGTTTGCTAGCACAGGTCAACTGCAGAGATCCAATGCAGAGGAAAATGCTTATATGGTCAGAAAATGGTGCTCCCCAAATTGTGCACGGAGAGAATTCAGTGCAGAAGATTCTGAAAATCAGAAAAAGTCTGGCTGGCTGCCATATTCCATGGTGCATCTGGCCTGGCCAATCAGACCTACCAGCGAAAAAAAATTGTGGTATTGCCCTAGCAATCTTCAAACCTTGCACATTGTTGTGAAAATCAGAAACACGGCACCGCAGCACCCTCGGTTGCGGGGGCTGCAGCTGCAGGCCATGCATGGCGGGATCAAGGCAAACAACACAACAGGATTGTCAACGGGTATAATCAATGGTTGTGAAGATCATCAATCACAGGTGTGGACAAATCACAGGACAGGCAACTGTATGGGGTCAACAGATACGGAACTAGCTTTTTTGGTGTTACTGCGAAGGCCGCCACCCCAGGCATCTCACCCATGCATGCACATATACCCAGGACAGACCTGGGCACCAAACACAAAAATAAACAAACAGACAGACAAGACAAATGAATGGCAAGACCGATGGCATGACATCAGGGAATAATTTGACCACTACATGCAACAAGCAGTCCAGCAACAAAAGCACATTTCTGGAGAACCAGATGGGAACGAACATGCAACACAAGCACCGGACCAGACAAACAATTAATACAACAAATAGACAACCAAACAGAGGCAGCCTTATACAAGCGTCTCTGAAACGTCAAAGAAGTATTTGTGTCCCACGGTAGATGGCCACACAGTTTTTCTGTGAAAATCCACCAAATTGGTCAGTGATGCCATTTCTGGCGGGGCTGGTGGCGCTCTGGCTGTCTCACACTGTTCAGCGGATGGGAGGTGATGAAAGGCCATAAAGGAGGCATGGCCGCATTCTTGGCAAGCCTGACACCAGCGCTCTGCAACCCCCCCCCCCCCCTTCATGAAGCCAAGGACAGGGTGTACCAACACACAGCGTCCCCTCTCTGTACTTGGACTTTGCTACACACACCCCGTTCCTGGCTCCCGGACGCAGGCACATCCTGTCCTGAGTGTGCACTGAGCATCCTTGAGAAAAACTCATGCGAAAAACAAAGCTGCCGGACTCGGTGGCAAGGCTGGCCACAAATGAACGCCGTGGAACGGCTGTTGAACACATTGTCCGCCCACAAATCCCTGGCGGCACCCCTTTGTCTTATCCACTCCAGGAACTGTGAGCTGTTTCGGGGCTGCGGGGCAATGCACGTGCTCACCAACAGCACCCTCCCTCAATGATCAATGGGGGGCAGGTTTCTCTCGTGGTGGCCTCTGCACACCCACTGCGGTGGTCACAGAAATCCCCCTCTACCCCCCCCCCCCCCCGTCACACGCCGCGCTTGCTGCACTGCAGGCTCTGGGACTGTGCCGTACTCCAGTTTTGGGTTTTCATGGGGTTTCATTGCTGAGGCCATATTTGGGGACGGGTATTGTCGGGGGTTCGGGGTCCTATTGGGGGCAACTTTCTCACTCTTGGGGGCTTCAATGTTGTTGGGGGCTGGGTCACATTAGTTGGGCCGGGCAGTATTGAGGGGCCATCGGGATCAGCATCATGTCGGATGTGCACAACACAACGGGTCATTTCTGGCCATCCCAGGCCAGGACTGGAAGGCTCACAACGTCACTTGAATGGCGGGGATTCAGCGCCGGCCGGGCTGCAGGGGGGGCCGGCTGGATGGAGGGTAGTCGGGGAACATCGGACACGGGGTGGGCGGGTGGGTACGTATGCCCATACCGGTCGGGGGTGGTGAGACGGCTGGAGCCAGTGGTGCAGAATCGCAGCCAAGGCCCGAGGTCCCCAGGGGGCAGGTCCAGGATGTTAAAGAGCTGGATGACGATGAACTCCCACATGGACAGCCCGCCCTTGTTGTCAGTGTCGGCCTGTGAGGCATGCAATGGACGCCGGCACTGTGTGGAATGGCAGCACAGCAGGACCCAATGCGTGACAATCCGCAGCCCCCTCCTCCCTCCAGCTCATCTGTATACCAAGAGGCAATGGCAACGTCCCCGAAGGGTGGGCTGATGCACGGTGGACGCTGGGGATATCTGACCTGACCACGTGTTCGTATCCCCCTGGAGCCTCCTTTGCCCAGGTATACGCTGTAGGGGGCGCGGGCCGTCTGGAGATTCCTGATGACATGCTACCATCTGCTGGCGTCCCGGCCTATGCCTTTGGGGAACAGCGTCTTCGGCACATGCACACACACGCAGACGTGCATGCACACGTGCACACGTGCGCACGCACGCTCGCACGGGCGCCCGCGCCCGCGCCCGCGCCCATGCCCCCCCCACACACCCACCCACACACACACACACCTTGGCTACCATGGTTGCAGCAGCATCTGCCGTCAGACCAGCGCGGTAGCGACCCTCAACCCATTTTTCGACTTCGCTGTAGGCCAGCAGTCCAGTCCCCTTGCGGTCTGCCTCTTGAAAGCTCTGCTTTAGCACAACAATTTGCCCAAGCGTCACCACCACCTGTAAATTGAGAGCGTGGTTGCAGCCCAGCCCAATTTGGGCAATAGCACTCTGCCTCACCTGCTGATCTACCACTTTCACTGCAGCGGCGGCGGGGGGGGGGGGGTGCCAGAGGGGGAGAGTGGGGATGGGTGCTGAACATATGTTTCCCGTGTGCATTGGTCTGCAAATGGATGGATGAAACGAGCAAAATGTCTGCGGTGGCTGGGTTTGAAGGGAGGGTCCCAAAAGAGGGATGTGCGGCATGCACATATCTGCGCGGGCCAGCCTGAAAAACCCGGGCAACACTTCTGTATTAAAACAGCTGTTTCTCTGCGTACGGGTGCGTGTATGTGTACAATGTTGTACTGCATGGTGCGTGTGTTAAGCAGGGCAGCATTTTGAGGTATTTGAGGTAGAATCCTCCTCCTCACTTGATCATTCAGCCTCAACACATTGTGTGAGCCAGCACACGTGTCTGCATGTGTATGCCCACGTGCATGCGGAATGTGTCTGAGGATGAACACTGTGAACCGTTTTATTATTTTTTTTGGACCTTCAAGTATTGAATGGAATTGGATCCTTGCATGTGGCATACCGGAGCGCTCAAGTGGGATGGGTCAATATTGGGTGCCTGCTGACATACCCCTGGACAACCCCTGCAAATGGTCGTGACTTGGCACCGGATCCTGTGTTTGAAGGGCGTGGATGTGTCCAGGCTGAAAATGCCTAATATCTGTGGGGCACAGCTGTGGATGTTGATGTCCTTTCCGATGGGCCACCCTCTTATGTGTATCAATGAAGAATGGCATGAATATGACATTATTGACATTGACTCAGACTGAGAACAGCCTTTAGACCTCACCCATTTAACCCCTTCCCCCCCTTCCCCCCATGACCCCATAAGCAGATTTCGCATCCTTCCATTTGTCTTCCTTACGTTGATATTCAACAGACACCTTCACTTCTGACATGCAAAAGGGTATCTGGGGCACCAAATGCAAAACCACAAAAAGCCGTGGTGCACTGAGAATGCCTGTTCCACACTGCAGGGTCAAACAAAAAAATGTGCCCGCTGAAGTGTTGACAGCATTGATCTGTGCAAAGGAGAGAATATGAATTTGGCTCAAAGTGCAAAGCGTGGTAGGGAACCTCGCCCTTACCTTGTGGTGCAGGGGACATGACTCCCTCGGCAAGAGGCAGCTGTGGCAAAGCAGAGCTTCCTGCCCCACATCCTTTGGATCAACCAACCTGTGCCAGAACAAATGAGTTCTCGGTGGCGCTATGGTTGTTGTGTGTGAGTGTTTGAGCGTGTGAGCGTGTGGTTATTTGAATGTGTGCAAATGTGTCTTGCAGCACCGTGTGGTTGATGTGTGCACATTGCAACGTGTGGCATCCAGCCGGGTGGCTGAAATGCAGCACAATTCGCTTCAGGCGTACTACTTTCTGAGGTCCAATTCTTCTGATGGTCCAAGATGTTTTGGTTTCTTCTTCAACCCGTTAGCCAATGAGAAACTCGGTGCCAGGATAAACAAGATGCACTGCTAAACATGCTGATGACCAACTATTGTTCGATGGTCTCAATCAAAGCACCAAGTGCTTTGATTGAGACAAACGTATTTTCATATGACTTGGCCAACAGTACACCTTGGATCTCCCTCGGTGGTTAGCGAACTAACAAACCCCTCGGTTTGGAGGAAGAATGAGGCGATCCTCTCAGGGGGAATCCTTGCACTGCGCGCTACTTAGACTATGTTCCCCCCGAAGAGCCCCCAGGCACACCCCTTGGAAACGCCCTTAGAATTAGGTGACCCAAACTCACCAATCCAGGAGTCCAACACTAGCGACATAACCTCGGTGATATCCAAAATACATCCAGCAGGCATTATAAATCTGGACATAAAAGAGCAAACCTCCACGCAAGCATGTTGTGGAAAAGCCATGAACAGCGCATTGGTCGCCATCCTCAACAACACACAACTGTCTTTGTGTTCCATTGTCAACTAAGTACACATTGAGAATACGCAACTTGTGTGCACAACATGACACAGTTGCAGAATGAAAGAAATGTCACATTCTCGGGGATCCCCAAACAAAGGGGGACAAAATCAGAAGTCAAAACCTCCCCTAGGGGTCACCATGATGCCCCTAGGGGCCCCTAGAATCTCAAAGTATGGGTCTCTAGTACGGCCAGACGCCCAAATAGTTGCACTGCGCGTGCACTGCGCTTAAGGCACCCCCTCAGTAGCCGAGACACCTAAAGCCTCTGCACCAAACCACAGCCAGGAAAACACCGCCGCATTGGCCTGCTGACCAAAATAAGTCCAATGCAGCTCGGGGTTAACTCGGGGTCAACAGAGAATCAACATTTTAACGCATTCTTGGGTTGCACCTATGACCAGGGATTAAGTGGACGCTGGAGATAAAATACAAATGTTGCATGTGTTCGGAACTATTTGGATGCGGTGGTGGATGAGATTTCGTGGTCCAAAAGACTGTCACTTGACAATTGTAATCCCCACTTCCCCGCTTTTCTGATACACTACATAGATGCTCGGTTGGTGAATCTTGTCTAATGTACCATTTTAATCCCAAATACCAAGCTGAAGAAGACTATAATGATGTGCATGGCTTCCACTGTGCAAGGGTGGCGCACCTCTTTGCCTGGTTGTTGATGTTATATTGCCATGAATGTTACTTATAAACATTAACGTTAATCTGGTGAATTAATGTACCCCCCCCCCAACAAAGAATTCTGGTGTCTGCTGTCTGAACCGCCCACAGCTACGGTCGACTCGTATCGTTCAATCTTTGACTTCCGGTTGGCGAATCGCCTGATGGAGCCAGCAGTTGACTGCCGCAGGCGGTTGGCCTTTGTCGGTCAACTGACAACCACAGCGAGGGTGGGTCGGTGTAGTGGGAAAAAGACAGGTCACGTACCTCAGCTGTAGGACCCTGGTTCGAACCCTGGGGGCACTGCATAACAAACACTCGGACTGACTGAGCATGGCATGAGCGCGACAGCGGGGCGTCCACGGTTCAAGTCCCACGGCCCTCATAACAAGACTAATGGTTCGCTATCAGCGATGCACCGGATCTCACCGCACCTCACCTCACCTCGCATCACTGTGGGAAAACGAGGAGGGCGGAAATGCTGGAATTCAGGAGCGAGCTCGTGTGTGGGCAGACCAACAGGTTGACCTGTGAAAATGTAGGAGCAGCTGTGTTGGTGAGGGCGAAGGAAATGCGGCCTGCGGACGGGTCTACGGAGAAACTTGATGTGTTGCGCCGTGGAGCAGCCTGACTTGTGATGACGGGGGGCATTGGCGCCGCGGATCTGAGTGACAAGGGGTGGTCAGACGGCAAGGAGGAGGAACCATCGTCCCAGCACCAAACTTGTAGGCGCAAGCGACGACAAACTGTAGGAGGCAGCACAAACACACACACGCGCCGCAGACATATACATTTTTTTGTGTGCGTATGTGCAGGTGTGTGGTCATGTATGTGTATGCATTTGGGTGAGAGAGGTTCACTATCCAATGATTGCCACCTGCCCAGGACACGCCTGAATGACACAGACACGGTGACCCATGCGCAGGCTTTTCATCGGCCAATAGTTACTTCCCTCACCTCACAGGCATGCACTCAAAATCAGTAGACAAAGGCATTCAGGGTCGGCGAGGGTGAGTTCTAAAGACGACGATGGTCACACGCGTGTATTAAACTATTGTTTACTGCGTAAACAAAGGTTACCAACCTCAACGTGCCATTTACAAGTCCTAAGACACACCACCACAGACACACTCCCCGTCCCAACTGGCATTGGAACAACAATATGATCTGTGATGTATGTGTGTGTGATGCCCCGTTGGTGTGTGCGTGTGTGGATATGTATGTGTGTGCACGCGCACACACGTTTGTTTACAAAATGCGCAGTGCCAGGGAGAATCCTACGGGGCTTAGGAAAGCGAGATTGGGACACAGACAAGCACCTCCGTGCATTACCCCGCAGACTGGCGGTTGTGTAAGGGCTACATTTGTGTATATTTGTGCACACGATGCATGGGTGTGATTGTGAGTGCATGCCAATCACACAGATGACATACATGTACATCCACATGCATAAATGCATACACATACACAAGCACATAGTTATAGTCATAGTCATAACCACTTATCATGCCGTCTACTGGAGTTACCGGGCATCTCGCACCGACAGGTGGTTCCTGCCTTGCTCGATCCCGCGGGTCCCAGGGCTGCCTGAGGTGGCCCACAGCATGACAGAGGATCCAAAGGACCAGGAATACCAGCCAACCATGCTTTGGGGGCAGTGGCAGCTGCAGAGCTTTAGCATTAGCAACGGCGACGAGCGCTGGCCCGTTGGATCGCCGGGGGTAAGGGGGCAAGGCATGGCAACGTAGCAGCACTGCATCAAGCAGCAAGCAAGGGCGCTTCCTATGGGTGCACTGCAGCAACCAAGAAACAAAGCAGCACGCATGCAGCGAAACAAGGTTAGGCCCCGTCGATGTACTCCTTCGGGGCGTACCCTACCATATAACCCCCACTGCCCACGTCTACCCTGAGCCCTCCTCTCAGTACCGCACATGCAAGAGCCCACAGACTTGTAGCCAGGATTTATGGGGAGCTCCAGCCTAGCCTGGCCCTCAGCCTTCATTGCCCCCATCTCCGTGTCGCATAGGTCGTCAGTATTGCAACCCACCACGGGCACCACCCCTTGATCCCTTGCCCAAAATACAATAACCCACATGTGCACAACATAACTTTCCGTTGCCGCCCAATGACAGCATCTGTACCCCTCTATGTCTCCTACAAGACCCCATATATAGACGAGCTCCCCCATCCCCACAGGTGGTTACCTGAGCGGGCCTGTTGCCACCGTACATATACTCATACATTTTAACACGAGGGTCTACAGGGGGGATGCCGGCCACCCCGCGGCATGAGAGGCACAACTCGTGAATTTCGCTGGCTGGGACTCGGGATGGTGGGTGTTGTAGCTTGGTTATCAACCACCTGTAGGGGTACTCACCAGAGGTTCGCCCCGGGCCGTGGTAACGAGGATCACCTCGTCTGGCCCACATACGATGCCTTGGTGCCTACCCTTGACCCTTACCTGCAATGGTTGGCTAGCTACCGTGGTTGTGCCATCTCTGCCACAGGAGTGACAAGGCCGCAGGTTCGGCAGCCACTTGTGACGTGGCATGCCCACTTATAGCATTGGCCTTTGCCTCACCCCCTGGGCCTCTCATACAAGCATTGTGTACAATGGGCCACCACAGGCCACACTTGACACGCCACCCTGCCCGCCATGCCTCGCCACGTTACCGCCACTCGCATTGCCCCGTGCACCGGTCTGCCATAACTACCACACACGACATATATAGCCCCTCAACGCCGCCGACACTACCTAGCCTTCGACACCCCTTGCCTACTGCCAGCGGCTCTGCCATGCACCACCTCCCGCACACACCGCCACCAAGCCTCGCCTGACCACATACAGCCACGTACGCCCCACACCCATGTGCCTAACAAACTGCACCCTCCACCGCCACCGTCTCCGTCGCCGTGTCTCTGGACATGTGTGCATAGGTCAAGCGGTTAGGCTATGTACATGCCCGCAGGCAGGGTCCCTTAAGTTCTCTTGAGGGGTCAGGGGATGCCCCAGTGCCCCCTCTGAGTTGTTTCAGGGGTTAGAGGGACACCCCAATACCTCCATGAGTTGTTCCAGGGGTCACGGGACACCCCGGTACTCCCACTGATTTTCTCCCGGGGCCCGTGGGCGGCCCCTATACCTCCCTGGGTCAAGGGGCATCCCCATACCCCCGCTGATTTTCTCCTGGGGCCCGTGGGCGGTCCCGATACCTCCCTGGGTTGGTCTTGGGGTCAAGGGACACCCCTATACCCCCATGAAGTTTCTCCTGGGGCCCGTGGGCAGCCCCAATACCTCCTTGAGTTGTTCCTGGGGTCAAGGGGCATCCCCATAGCGGCTGCTCCGTACCCCCAGACTCCACGTACGTACACCCCTCAAAGCCCATAAAGCCTGCAGAGAGTCTTCCGGCCAACAACATTCCCCCCCTGTCACCCATTAGCGATACACACCATCTCTTCGTCTCTCGTGTGGCCATCCACGCTGCGATGGCCCCACACGGAGTCTAGTTCACCCAGCTGCCCTCCACAGCTCTTTGCCGATACTGGCACTGCCAGCGTGAGGACGTGTGCCCACTCATGTGATCCCCCGGAGTAACCCGAGGACGAACCCCCGTGGCTGCTGTAGCCAGGCCGCCAGTCTAGACCCCGGCGCCATGGGAATACCATACAGGGGTTTGGGCCTTATTCCCCTGGTCGGGAGGACCCATGACACCTCACTATTGCAGTTGGCGACCTAGGACAGGCGGGCGTAGCTATACCACCTTCCAGCTATCCATGCAGGGGCGGTGATGCGCACTATCAGGCCGGCACAACCTGCGACGCCGCAATGGCCGTCAAATCAAACCCGCCGATGTCCCACGCACAGGTCGGGAGGAGGCCACATCCATTACACCATCTCGTTTGCACATGCACTAAGAACCCCCCTGACAGTGCCCAGTATGCGCTCCAGGCGGGCACCTGGCCACATTGCGTCGTACGCGCACCCCGCCGTCCTCTCATTGTGTCGCCGGGCCTCCCCTTTGATGCCATAGCCACAAGATCCGGGAGTCCCCATCCACTACCGCCCACCATAGAAGCAGGGGAAGCACAACGGATGGACCATCAGGGCAGTGCACCCAATCCACTTGCACTTCCTGCAAGTCACGCCGGATCACCTTTCACGCGGGACATCTGTCCCGAGTGCTGTAGCACCCACATTGCTTTGGGCCACCACCTACCAGCCCTCTCACGACAGGGCTCACACGATGGGACAGAGGCGCACTGGTGCACCCACACCGGCGCCGTGACACCACATCCGCTGCAAACAAGTGGAAGTACCGACCGGGAGGGGACACAGCCACCTTCATAGCGCTGAGACCACAGGGCCTGCCACAAACAGGTTCTTGTGCAAATTGCCAGGCACGAAAATGAGTGTTTGCATTCCTACGGATCCCGTGCCTGTTACGAAAATCAAACGCACGACTCGCTGGATCTGCAGGGTTTATTTCAGTAGTAGCCCAAAAAGCAGTCATAACCGGTCATGACCAGGAGCGGAACCAAAAGAAACGGCGCAGTATACGCTGTTGAACGTGCAACTCTGTGCTAGCACGTAAGGAAGTGGCCTGTGCACGCGCCACAGAACAGCCTAAGCCCAAATAAGCTCTGTTCCAGCCCATAAAGGCCACCAATTGAAAACTGCGTACAATTGCAAGCAGTTCTGCCTGCTGCAAAGTCCTTATCCATTTAGGACACCTCCAGTGCCGGTATTGTCCACCTGGAAAGTACACACCCATGAAAAATCGGCGGCCATCGTTAGACGGAGCTGCGTCACAAAACAGGACATGCGCATCATCCACCCCCTTCACAGGCAGGACAGGACAAACATCAGGCTTAAGCCTCTAGGGCAATATAGCAAAAATGATGGTGGTCATCAAAGACCTCAAAACTGGCAACCCATAGCGAAAATGGCTGCCCTGCATCCACTGATATGCACCGGCCAGGAAAGCCGCTGCACCTGCATTGGGTCTCATGCCCATTCCAAACGCCCCAGGAGGCGTGACATCAACAGGGAGTCAAACGGTCCAATCCCAGCCAAAACCCACAACCCCCAAAATTCGAACCAATAGCCCCTGTTGGTTCCCGTAGAAGGAGACGGGTCTCTTCCGAATCTTCCTTTGAAGACGGCAACAAATCTTTGCTCGGGTGTGCGTGTAGGAGACGGAGTTCTCGTTCGTCTCCTTCGCTCGTCATCGAGTCAAGTGGTACGGAAACGTGTGAAAGAAGTTTGTCGGTGTTAGGAGTTTCGGAAGGGGTTGAAGGAGCCCCACATTCGCTTTCTCCGTATCAAACCACTTCCCAATGAAGTGTAATCTCTGTGTCGGCTCACACACAGACTTTGCACTGATCAGAAACCCTGCCCGACACAGCTTCTGTACGACGCAACACGCACCTCGTTTCACCTTTGACCGTCTAGCCACAAGAAGAATGTCATCCAAGTAAACAAAACCATCTGTATGCAGACGGGCCAACACACCTCGAACAATACCTGCAGTCAATTTCTGGCACACCACCGGACTGAAAGACCATCCAAAAGGTAGCCTGATCCATCTATACCCCCCCCCCCTCCCCCACATATCTTAAAATTGTTCTTCCACTAGGCCGGCAGTCGGATGCTCCAGTAGTTGCTTAGATCTAACTTACACATCCCCCACCTCGATTGCTTGTTTTCAAAAACCACCACGTTTTCAAAAACGGTCACGTATTTTCTCAACCTGGAACCCTTTTGGCTTAACTCCACTCGCGTGATTTTGCTCCTCGCAGTTCAAAATCATGGTGCACTTTTCCGAGTTTTTCGGGATAACTACCACCCGTCCCGTGGCCTACTTGTCTCCGGTTGCTTTCCAGACCCCCCCCCCCCCCGCCACTTGTATGGCCTCCAGCATCTCCTTTACCCCTCTGCCTTTGGATAACTCTGGTTCAGTATGTGACTCCCAATCGTGGTACCTCTTGCACAACTCACTTGGTACCCAAGTCTGCCACAGGCTGGGGGCCACTTGAACACTACCTACAGCCCCCACCCGCCCTGCTAGCCTGTTCAGGGTCAGCCCTGCAAGCATCCTTTTCCTCAGGATACTAGGACTACGCGCTTGCCTGTGACAGGCCAACTTGTGACAGCGTCTCCATGGCCTCCAGAACTCCAGGTTCGGCCACCCCCTCAGAATTCGTCGCATCCTGTACTCCATGAACCATTCACAAAAGCGCGGCATTCAGCCAGGGAACTTCCTCACCTGGCACACTGGCCATACCAGTGACCGCTTGTATCGCATCGCACGTCCTGCAACTCGACCGGTTCTTCGCTTCCTCCCCTGTACTCTGGTGTACGGCCCTCTCTCCGTCCCCATCAGCATGTGGCTCCGTCCTCGAATTGATATTTTGCCTCTGAATCATCCTCTTCTCTGCCAGCCAGTCGCTCTGTAATCTCCGAGTCTCACGCACCACGCGTGCGTTGTCGTTTTGCTCTTGCCTGTCTCGACTTCTCTTCACCCAGCCTCTCCCCGTGACGTCTGCCAAGGCCTGAATCACGGACCTCTTTACGAATCCACGCTGCCCACCAATGCTGGCTACACAAGGCGCCCACGTTGGCCTGTATCGAATCCTCTTCGTACACTGGTACTGGCTGTGGGCACCTTTCTTCCTAAATCCAGGCGTGTCTTGGAGTGGCATAGTGGAGCGCAATTGTGGGGGTTTTCCAATCCCCTGCCAGCTGCAACGTACTCCTGCTGCACCCGCTAGCCCATAGCTGGGCTGCCCCAGATCGTTGTAGGCTGTGCCATCACAGTTCTGGCCATGATGTCTATGCCACCAAGAGCGTGAACTGTTATTCCAACTCTCGTACGCTTCCGAAATTTCCACATTGCTCCGCCCTTCCTGTGTGCCTTTGCCTTCCCCAATGTAGGAATTCAAGATAGCGCCCTCCCCATGGTCCCACCGGCTGCATGTGCCATCCCACTATGTTCTTGACCCCTAAAAACTCGCACACTCCTTGCTCCTTTGTCCGTATCATAATCGCCTCGCTGACACAGAGCAGGTTTGTGCCCGCCAAAACCGCCATCGCCATTGCCTCGGCTTCTGCCCATGACAGCGTTGCTCTCTTGGCCACCATCACACGGAATATCGCTGACGGGGCCCAACGCACTTGGACCCCCGTCCTACGGATTCGCAGCTTCTCCATTGCCCTGAACATCTGCCAACCTCCTGCCTGGACGATCGTCGGTATTCTCCCTGCTTTCTCCACGATATGTAATCCCGAAAGCACTTTCTTGATGGGTCCCTCATAGTGTCTTGCTCGCACCACTTGTAGAAGTGCCTCCTTCAGGGCCCCTTGGACCCCCAGCTCTGGGCACCTGCGAAGGACTCCCAGGTATTGTCGGATGCCCGCCACGTAACCGTCTCTACTCTTTTTCTCCAATCTCTTCCAGACTGCCCCTTCTCCAGCTCTTGTTTTGCCGCGTCCACTGCGTCCAACAAGGCCTCGCCGATCTGTTGCACGGACTCGTCAGCTCCCTAAACACGGGAAAGGGGCATGGGTCCTCTCCGCTCTTCTGCACTCCCCTCCTGGAATGCTGTCCCGCTGTACCCCTCGCCCTCCTCTCCGGGCACCACTTGGTCACCAGCGATTCAGGAACAGTTGAACTCTTTCCTCTCATGCCACCAATGTCGCTGTCCACATCTCTCACACAGCTTGCTGGGAGGTGCACTACCGTCCGCCCATTTTTCTGCTTGAGATTTGAAGTGACGCTTGCCATTGATGATTTTAAACTCCAGCGCCCCACTCAACACTCCCCCAACTCTGCGCCGTGCAGTTCTCCTTCGGGGGGTTGATTCCGCGCTGCTGTTGGAGCTGTCGGAACTCTCCTCGCTCGAACTCATCTCACTGTCACTGCTCGAGGACTCCGACGAATCTCGAGACTTCTTCCCCGCCGCCTTCCGGGCCTGTCGTCTTGCCTGTTTCTTGGCCTTCTTTTCCCGTGGCTTCTGCTTTTCCCTGTCGGCCCGTGCCTCATCCTTGAGGTATTGTTTGCCTCATTTGTCCATACTCATGATGATTTCGTAAGCACCAATCGCCCACGGAGGAAATCCCTCATCCCAGTCGCTTTGAGTATCCAATGTATGCCCCAATTTTCGGACCTAGTTGATGGCACCAGGACGCTTTCTCAGATTCCGCAAGGTCTTTTTCGACAGCTCTGTGGGGTTCCTCTTAGCCGATTTGTCTCCTGCATCAGCGACATCATCTTCATACATCCGATCGTCAAGGGTTTCCCCAGTCTGGGGGTTTCTACCCTTCTCAGCCCTGTCTTTTTCGCTTCGGGCTCGATCTTGCACAATTTGTTGGTATTATGCCCTCAACCTCTGCAAATTGCGCAACATCCACCCCTCGATACCATGGTCTGTCGCCCCCATTTGGAAAAGTCGCTCCGCTGCTCTCAAATTATCCCCCGTCGACAGCTCATCTGTCGCCGGGACCAACCAGGACCTGTCAGCAAGCATTCCAGGACACATACCCTGCAATTCCCGGATGATCTGTTCCGACACCCTGGCTTCTGTCACCCTCTTGAGGACGTCATCCACTGCCATGTTGATCAGGTTGTGGGGCAGGCTTCTCATAGTGCACAGCCCGATAGAGTATCAAACGACTCCTCAGAGGGCGGCCGAGCCACCGGATTCGGTGTTCCGCCCACTGGTTGTGTAAACCTGTCCACGACGCATTCTTGCCCCACCATGGCAAAAAAATCAAAATCCATTGGATAAGGAAACAGGAAATACAATATAGATGCTGGCTACCCAGACATTGCTGCTTTGCAAAGAGGGATTAACTTGCCCGAAGTACAGTTGTCGTGCCGAAATAGAATACTGGCCGGGAGGGGACACAACCACCTTCACAGCGCTGAGACCACAGGTCCTGCCAAACATCATTATAAGCCTCGTGGCAGCGGTGTAGCGCATTCACCAAGACACGAGCGGTGGCACTATTGAGTAGGCTGCGCAGCGCCTGGTGCCAAGATGCCACCGGGGCAAGAACTTCCGGCCCGCTGGACCCACCCGCGAGGCAGTCAAGCGGTCTAGGCCACCGCACTGCCTGGAAACGCGGTTTGCCCCCCGCTAGCATCCGCCACTCGTAGTCCTGCATGACATCCACGAGGACATCTACGTCTGCTTGAGCGGGGCACTCTGCCGACGCGAACACCAACCCTTCTCCTTTTCAGGAAGGCAAAGCCTACACGAGCCGCGGGTAAAATTACGGGCACCTTTGACGGGTCGTCCATGCAGGGGCAGCCTACACTAGCTGCGGGTAAAATTACGGGCACCCTTGATGGGTCGTCTGAAGCAAACACCGGGTCAAAACACCGTGGAATCTGACGGTGTGTTTTACGGTGTGTTTTACACGGGATCCGTGATCCCCGCGCGGGAAAAAATACGACACATGATTTTGTCGTAGGATGAGCACTATGGTGACATGTGTGTGGCGAGAGGTCAGCCGGGGAGTGCAGTACTTGAATTTCAATACCTTTTTGGGACATCCAGAAGGTGCCAACATGGAGCAAATTCGCATTTCGGCAGGGTTTTCTCAACTTTTGGTCCAATGCACCAAAATGTCGTTATCTCGGGGGAGGGGGGGTGTATGCTTTTTGAAATTTGTGCGAAAAGGCCGTTTCAGAAATGTATGGGTAGGGGGGGGGGGTATATCCAAAAACTGTGGTGCAAAAGCAGGGACCTCGGAAGCGGATAGAATCTGGTGTTCCTAGTGGTCGCATGCAAGTTGCTGTGATCCGCATGTACCAGGCCTTTTTGCGGTGCTGGGGTGGCCATGCCACTAATCTGCACCCACTTTTCACCCCCCGGAGCGTGCTCTTTTGCGAACCAAAGGCTTTTGCGGTGCATCTGGGGATGCAACAGCACGTGGCGAGAATTTGTGCATGGACATGGTGACTGCCTGTTGACAAAATTGGGAGCAAACAACACAGGTAAAATCCAAAAAGGACAGAAATCTCAAACATACCGTTAGTACAACATGCACACCTAGGGTGTTCCAAATAGCCCTTTTCGAGGGCTTTCCGAATATACCCCACATACCCCCGCCCCTATGGTACATGTAGTGGGCACCAATGAGGTAACAATGACACTGATCCCGGAAAACGCTCCATGTTGGCACCTTCCCTACCGTCCCACAGAGATATGTGGAGTACTAAACATACAAGGGGAGTTGGGACATGACTCGAAATTCCACCTTAATTTCCCTCCATTGAATCCAGACTGTCGATCCTACAGAATTGTAATTCAAATATCATTCAGAATATCATTCCAAATGTCATTCCAAACAATCACAACAACTACCAATTCCATTCCGTTCCGACAACTGAAGGCAGAGGCAGGGCTAGGGGAGACGGCGCCTAACCATCTCGTGCGATGGACCGACTCCCTTATGATCTCATAGCCTAAATCCTCATTACATTGATCGACCAAGGCAGGCAGAGACTGGAAACAAAATCCATGATTCATTGCAATCCCCACCACCATCACAATTTTCGTGTTCCTCTCCATCCCCCCCACCCAAAACACGCCGTGGCAGTGGGGCCTGTGTCGTGTTGGCTGTCTCCTTTCAAGGCCTCTGTAGACCACTTCTTGCGGCCCCCATGCCCCCAGGATGCGGAGGCAACCACAGCAAAACCATGTCCCTGCCGAAGGACCCTTACCCCCCAAACCCCACCATGTTGAGAAGGCGCAACAGGCCTTGTCAACGGCTCCACTGCCAACCTGTGGGAGAGAGGTAGGCGTGGAGGGTGAGAAGCAACATGTCCACAGAAGGACAGGGTTGCAGGCAACCCGGCAACACCTGACAAACCGCCATCCCCTGGTGGAGCATGCCCTGCCCCATCGCGGGTGCCCCATGGTGGTCAGTGGGGGCGTGGGGCACGCTACCTCGCGGCAAAGACGGCCCCCAGGATGCATGTTAGCCCAGATTTCCTGCCCTGGTAACCACCCCCCCCCACCACGGTACGGTGCGGTTATGCGCCCCTGGGCGGCCGTGGGTGGCATGCATGGGTGTGATTGTGAGTGCATGCTGATCACACAGATGATATACATGCACACCCACATACATAAACACACATGCACAAGCACACTACAGGTACATACAGTGCAGGTGTGTATGCATATGTATGTGTATGCGTATCCGCATGCACACATATATGGGCCCATATGCATGAGTGTATCCACGCGCACAACAACAAACCCACAAGCATCTGCATTCTGTATTCATACACATTTGATTGAAATGGATCTGGTACACAGTTCGGGCGGGGGCAGGGGGCACCTACAGTCACATCGGCCATGCTCCATACCCCGTGCCTGCCACATGATGTGCAGTCCGTCAAAATACATGCAGGGTTCACATACCTCTTCTGCAGCATATTCCAATCATGCAAAGCATGCGTCTCGCTTTCATATCGCGTGGGAGAGACCTGAGAGCAATTCATGAGAACTCCAGGACCGCAGGATTAGCGTTCCCAAGGGGTCAGACCAAACTTGGCTCCTTCACTAAAATTGAAACAATTGGCATTCGGCCCTTTGTAATGCTGGGGCCTTTTCAGCCTCAATCACAGAGGATGGGCAAGATACCACAGAAGCCACTGACAGGCCACTGCTCAGGTACTCCGGGGCAGGAGGGGTCATTTGGGGCCAAATCGACCGACCGACCGAGCCGCATCAGAAAAAATCCACAGAAGAAAACCAAATTCATTCAAGTGGCCGGAAATTGGAGGTCGATCTTAGGTACACAAACTTGTTTTTTGGCCACCTTTGCCGCTAAGCAATGCCTGTCCACTTATCCCAGGCTGGGCAGGGCCGATATATTGACCCTCCTGCGAATCACGCTTTTTGGGCACAGGAGATTCCTGATGGTTGTGTAATGGCAAAAGCTGTGTGAGACATGCAGTCAAGTGTCACAGGACAAATCTCAATGGTATCCCATACACAAGCAGCGCTATGCACCTTACTCCGAATCATAGTCAGAACAAGAGCTGCCTGAGGGTGCTGCAGGCCATCAAGCAGGATCACCCCCCCCCCTCTCGGAGGCCTTGAGCTGTGGACCGTGTTCCTTTAAGGTTCGCGCATCGCTTCCCACAAGATTTCACGGACAATGTTCCGGCGACCATGTGTGCGGCGTGCAGACCGCGCAATGTAAGCGGTGCGCATAATGTGCAGTGTGCGATGCGTCATGTGCAGGACACACAATGTGCAATGCACCGAGTGCACCATGTGCAGACGGTGCGGTGCTGGGTGCACGGCGTGCAGTGTGCGTGGTGGCGTAGTGCGCTTCGCTCAAATACGCAGTCTGCAACATGCAGGTGTGCGATGTGCACAGTGCACCGTGCACCATTTCTGAAAGGAAGAGGGTTCAGAGGGATAGCTCACCAATTCAAGATGGAAAAATGGCAAATCCCGGTATCATCTATGCTAAGACCCTTCGTATATCTACCCCCCCCCCCAATGGCCCTGTTGCAGGGCAATTCCCCAAACGGGGCGCCGCAAGGTAAGAGAAGATGTCCCGCGTGACCATTTTTCCAGCACAAAAGTCCCTCTTGTGCATCAAGGCCGTGGCCCATGTGGAGGGCTCGTTTCCGATTGCGCTTCTGGCCCTGAGCCTTGGACTCTGTTCCCCGTTTTACAAACGGCCCAGCAGCAGTCACCCAAGCCTCCAACACCTGTATTGACTTCTTCTTGGACCATCCGGCCTTGTCTTGGTCCAGTTCCCGCTGCTCTATGTCCAGCATTCTCATGGTGTTCGTCAGCTGCTCCTGTCTCCTGTATGCATCCACCTGCTTGGCCGCAAGCTCTCGCCGATCCCCGTTCAGCTGCGCAATTTCATCCTCCAAGTCGTATCGCGTCTGCTCCATAGCCCTTCGAGCCTCCTGCCACTGTGCAATCTCCCCACTGATGCGGTTCTTTGCCCGGTTGAGGTCAGCTGCCTCATCGTCCAGTGCGCTCTTTGTCACCTGCAGCCGAGGGCAGGGCGGTCCTTAACGGAAAAAAAAGTTTTTCCAGAACATGGGTTTTTCAAAAGAGCCCGCGGACATTACATGTCTTCACCCAGGTGTTCCCAACCATTCAACAATGAGTCCCTGGCCCAAAAATTGTGCAAGCACACAACCATAGGATCCTAGCCCCACATGTGTTCAATGATAGCATCCAAACCCTACCTCACACCCTGCACAATTCAACATGAACAGGAGCAATGTTGTTTTCCATCAAATGTAGTGACACAACATTCAACCACCTGAATTTTCCATCGCCGGTGGCACAGCTCATAACAAACTCTCTACGGCTGGTACAACCTCCGGAAGTGCACCCTGACAAGCTCCATAAGCTCACCCTTCCCCCCGTTGACACTCAAACCATGCTTCCTACAAATGGCCTTAAACTCAACTTTAGTCCAGTCATGCAATTTGCCCCTCTCCATTGCCTTCAACACCGCCTCATCCACATCATACGCAAACACCAACTGCGCGGCAGGGTTATAAGAGGTAGAGGGGACGGATGCTGGGTTAGGTCAGAAGAGGAACTACTGGCGACTTCACCCGGCTACTCCAAATCCTCGTCGTCACTATCTTCGTCCTCACCCTCCAACCCAACCCCATACACATCGCCAATATCGGCGTGACGCATTGCCCTCTTTGGGACAACCCACAAATCTTGAATGTTCAAATGAACCTCTGCCTGAGCATCCTCTTCGAAAGAAACTTGCAAATCCTTGAAAGCAGCAAACCCAAGCAAAGCACCATCTTACACCTCAACCGCATGCCCTTGCTTCCGCTTCCGCGGGCGGAAAGGGGTCTTCCGGAGCTCATCAAACACCTCAAACGGCCCCCAATCCTCCGGTGCCTTTCCATTGCACCTTACCCACAACGTCTCACACATGTGCTCCGTGCTTTGGCCAAAGTCAGTAGCCGTCACGTAGCTAAACACTCTCTCACATGGATGAGCTTGCCTCAACCCAATCCTCCACTGTAGCACTACCACCCCACTGAGTTCCATTGAAGCGTGTTTGGACATCTCCAATCGGACGGCGAAGACACTTCATCCGGCTACCCTTGATGGGGCTGCTCCCTACCTCAACACCCAACGATTCCTCCCACCCCCCTGGAATGACATGACGCATGGTGTGCAAGAGCTGCGTGCACATCACGTTCATCAAACCCTGGACGGCGGCGACTCGTGCACCCCTGGTCCCTTGAATTTTCTTGCTTGTGGCACATACCACAGCAAAAACATCGCAAAAAAAGGCCGCCGTGAACTTGAAAAGGGGGTGCGAAAGTGCATCCAACAAGCCCTCGGCCTTCTCCCTACGCCCCAGGTCAGCCTCATTGTTAATGTACTCGGGAAGGTGCAAAAGAACGGCACGAAGATTCTCTAGAATCATATCCGACTCATGGAACATGGCTTCCACCCATCGCACACCAGTGCAACGGGAGAAACAAAACTTCCCCCCTTTGCGCCACAACCCGCGCATTCGTTTGGAGCTGGTCCTATAGAAGCATGCCAAAAACGACACCAGATCATCTAGAGCACCGTACCATACTTTGACCTTTCCCTTCGCAGTGCTGATTGCTCGCATCAGGCACCAAAAAGAACCAAGTAGAAGGTAGAAAAGAGACACAGCAAATGCGATTGTTGGTACGGAGCAAGGAAATGCCACAAATGGTGCCTACTCCGATCGCTCTGCAGGGAGTCCTCTCATGCGTGCCTACTCCCATCGCTCTGCGGCGAGTGCATTCGTTTTGGTTTGGGTTTGGGCACACACAAGTTTGGGTTTGGGCACCACTTGCTGCTTCAAATTTCATTAGGGGAGCCGCCCCTACAACCATTTGCCTAAAAAGTGCAGGCAGAGGCACGCAAGGCAACCCCTACCCTAACCCCAACTCCACGGGCCACGCAACACAGCGTGGATTGTGAGTCCCTAACCCCAACTTGAGGGGCCACGCAACAAAACGTGGGTTGCGCGTCCCTAACCCCAACTCGAAAGGCCACGCAACGAAGCGTGGATTGAGAGTCCCTACCCCCAACTCGAGGGGCCACGCAACAAAGCATGGATTGTGAGTCCCTAACCCCAACTCGAGGGGCCACGCGACAAAGCGTGGATTGTGAGTCCTTAACCCCAACTCGAGGGGCCACGCAACAAAGAGTAGATTGAGAGTCTCTAACCCCAACTCGAGGGGCCATGCAAGAAAGCGTGGATTGAGAATCCCTAACCCCAACTCGAGGGGCCACGCAAAAAAACGTGGATTGTGAGTCCCTAACCCCAACTCGAGGGGCCACGCAACAAAGCGCGGATTGCGCGTCCCTAACCCCAATTCGAGGGGCCATGCAACAAAGCGTGGATTGAGAATCCCTACCCCCAACTCGAGGGGCCACGCAACGAAGCTTGGATTGTGAGTCCCTAACCCCAACCCGAGGGGCCACGCAACAAAGCGTGGATTGTGAGTCCCTAACCCCAACTCGAGGGGCCACGTAACAAAGCGTGGATTGAGAGTCCCTACCCCCAACTCAAGGGGCCACGCAACAAAGCGTGGATTGTGAGTCCCTAACCCCAACTCAAGGGGCCACGCAACAAAGCGTGAATTGTGGTTCCCGAACCCCAACTGGAGGGGCCACACAACAAAGCGTGGATTGTGAGTCCCTAACCCCAACTTGAGGGGCCACACAACGAAGCGTGGATTGAGAATCCCTAACCCCAACTTGAGGGGCCACACAACGAAGCGTGGATTGTGAGTCCCCAACCCCAACTCGAGGGGCCACGCAACAAAGCGGGGATTGTGAGTCCCTAACCCCAACTCGAGGGGCCACGCAACAAAGCGTGGATTGTGAGTCCCTAACCCCAACTCAAGGGGCCACGCAACAAAGCGTGGATTGAGAATCCCTAACCCCAACTCGAGGGGCCACACAACAAAGCGTGGATTGAGAATCCCTAACCCCAACTTGAGGGGCCACACAACGAAGCGTGGATTGTGAGTCCCCAACCCCAACTCGAGGGGCCACGCAACAAAGCGTGGATTGTGAGTCCCTAACCCCAACTCGAGAGGCCACGCAACAAAGCGTGGATTGTGAGTCCCTAACCTCAACTCAAAGGGGCCACGCGACAAAGCGGCGATTGTGAGTCCCTGACGTCAACTTGAGGGGCCACGTAACAAAGCGTGGATTGAGAATCCCTAACCCCAACTTGATGGGCCGGGCAACAAAGAGTGGATGGAGAATCCCTAACCCCAACTTGAGGGGCCACTCAACAAAGCGTGGGTTGAGAATCCCTAACCCCAACTCGAGGGGCCACGCAACAAAGCGGGGATTGTGAGTCCCTAACCCCAACTCGAGGGGCCACACAACGAAGCGTGGATTGTGAGTCCCCAACCCCAACTCGAGGGGCCACGCAACAAAGCGGGGATTGTGAGTCCCTAACCCCAACTCGAGGGGCCACGCAACAAAGCGGGGATTGTGAGTCCCTAACCCCAACTCAAGGGGCCACGCAACAAAGCGTGGATTGAGAATCCCTAACCCCAACTCGAGGGGCCACACAACAAAGCGTGGATTGAGAATCCCTAACCCCAACTTGAGGGGCCACACAACGAAGCGTGGATTGTGAGTCCCCAACCCCAACTCGAGGGGCCACGCAACAAAGCGTGGATTGTGAGTCCCTAACCCCAACTCGAGAGGCCACGCAACAAAGCGTGGATTGTGAGTCCCTAACCTCAACTCAAAGGGGCCACGCGACAAAGCGGCGATTGTGAGTCCCTGACGTCAACTTGAGGGGCCACGTAACAAAGCGTGGATTGAGAATCCCTAACCCCA
The DNA here is from genome assembly GCA_964036045.1 of Eutreptiella sp. 'Long Island Sound 2002'. Classification (NCBI taxonomy): domain Eukaryota; phylum Euglenozoa; class Euglenophyceae; order Eutreptiales; family Eutreptiaceae; genus Eutreptiella; species Eutreptiella sp. 'Long Island Sound 2002'. The sequence goes on along the minus strand of OZ038378.1, from coordinate 22,659,378 downwards.
ACTTGATGGGCCGGGCAACAAAGAGTGGATGGAGAATCCCTAACCCCAACTTGAGGGGCCACTCAACAAAGCGTGGGTTGAGAATCCCTAACCCCAACTCGAGGGGCCACGCAACAAAGCGGGGATTGTGAGTCCCTAACCCCAACTCGAGGGGCCACGCAACGAAGCGTGGATTGTGAGTCCCTAACCCCAACTCGAGGGGCCACGCAACAAAGCGTGGATTGTGAGTCCCTAACCCCAACTCAAGGGGCCACGCAACAAAGCGTGGATTGAGAATCCCTAACCCCAACTCGAGGGGCCACACAACAAAGCGTGGATTGAGAATCCCTAACCCCAACTTGAGGGGCCACACAACGAAGCGTGGATTGTGAGTCCCCAACCCCAACTCGAGGGGCCACGCAACAAAGCGTGGATTGTGAGTCCCTAACCCCAACTCGAGAGGCCACGCAACAAAGCGTGGATTGTGAGTCCCTAACCTCAACTCAAAGGGGCCACGCGACAAAGCGGCGATTGTGAGTCCCTGACGTCAACTTGAGGGGCCACGTAACAAAGCGTGGATTGAGAATCCCTAACCCCAACTTGATGGGCCGGGCAACAAAGAGTGGATGGAGAATCCCTAACCCCAACTTGAGGGGCCACTCAACAAAGCGTGGGTTGAGAATCCCTAACCCCAACTCGAGGGGCCACGCAACAAAGCGGGGATTGTGAGTCCCTAACCCCAACTCGAGGGGCCACACAACGAAGCGTGGATTGTGAGTCCCCAACCCCAACTCGAGGGGCCACGCAACAAAGCGGGGATTGTGAGTCCCTAACCCCAACTCGAGGGGCCACGCAACAAAGCGGGGATTGTGAGTCCCTAACCCCAACTCAAGGGGCCACGCAACAAAGCGTGGATTGAGAATCCCTAACCCCAACTCGAGGGGCCACACAACAAAGCGTGGATTGAGAATCCCTAACCCCAACTTGAGGGGCCACACAACGAAGCGTGGATTGTGAGTCCCCAACCCCAACTCGAGGGGCCACGCAACAAAGCGTGGATTGTGAGTCCCTAACCCCAACTCGAGAGGCCACGCAACAAAGCGTGGATTGTGAGTCCCTAACCTCAACTCAAAGGGGCCACGCGACAAAGCGGCGATTGTGAGTCCCTGACGTCAACTTGAGGGGCCACGTAACAAAGCGTGGATTGAGAATCCCTAACCCCAACTTGATGGGCCGGGCAACAAAGAGTGGATGGAGAATCCCTAACCCCAACTTGAGGGGCCACTCAACAAAGCGTGGGTTGAGAATCCCTAACCCCAACTCGAGGGGCCACGCAACAAAGCGGGGATTGTGAGTCCCTAACCCCAACTCGAGGGGCCACGCAACGAAGCGTGGATTGTGAGTCCCTAACCCCAACTCGAGAGGCCACGCGACGAAGCGTTGATTGTGAGTCCCTAACCCCAACTCGAGGGGCCACGCAACAAAGCGTGGATTGAGAGTCCCTAACCTCAACTCAAAGGGGCCACGCGACAAAGCGGCGATTGTGAGTCCCTGACGTCAACTTGAGGGGCCACGTAACAAAGCGTGGATTGAGAATCCCTAACCCCAACTTGATGGGCCAGGCAACAAAGAGTGGATGGAGAATCCCTAACCCCAACTTGAGGGGCCAATCAACAAAGCGTGGATTGTGAGTCCCTAACCCCAACTCGAGGGGCCACACAACAAAGCGTGGATTGTGAGTCCCTAACCCCAACTCGAGGGGCCACGCAACAAAGCGGGGATTGTGAGTCCCTAACCCCAACTCGAGGGGCCACACAACGAAGCGTGGATTGTGAGTCCCCAACCCCAACTCGAGGGGCCACGCAACAAAGCGTGGATTGTGAGTCCCTAACCCCAACCCGAGGGGCCACGCAACAAAGCGTGGATTGTGAGTCCCTAACCTCAACTCAAAGGGGCCACGCGACAAAGCGGCGATTGTGAGTCCCTGACGTCAACTTGAGGGGCCACGTAACAAAGCGTGGATTGAGAATCCCTAACCCCAACTTGATGGGCCGGGCAACAAAGAGTGGATGGAGAATCCCTAACCCCAACTTGAGGGGCCACTCAACAAAGCGTGGGTTGAGAATCCCTAACCCCAACTCGAGGGGCCACGCAACAAAGCGGGGATTGTGAGTCCCTAACCCCAACTCGAGGGGCCACGCAACGAAGCGTGGATTGTGAGTCCCTAACCCCAACTCGAGAGGCCACGCGACGAAGCGTTGATTGTGAGTCCCTAACCCCAACTCGAGGGGCCACGCAACAAAGCGTGGATTGAGAGTCCCTAACCTCAACTCAAAGGGGCCACGCGACAAAGCGGCGATTGTGAGTCCCTGACGTCAACTTGAGGGGCCACGTAACAAAGCGTGGATTGAGAATCCCTAACCCCAACTTGATGGGCCAGGCAACAAAGAGTGGATGGAGAATCCCTAACCCCAACTTGAGGGGCCAATCAACAAAGCGTGGATTGTGAGTCCCTAACCCCAACTCGAGGGGCCACACAACAAAGCGTGGATTGTGAGTCCCTAACCCCAACTCGAGGGGCCACACAACGAAGCGTGGATTGTGAGTCCCCAACCCCAACTCGAGGGGCCACGCAACAAAGCGTGGATTGTGAGTCCCTAACCCCAACTCGAGGGGCCACGCAACAAAGCGTGGATTGTGAGTCCCTAACCTCAACTCAAAGGGGCCACGCGACAAAGCGGCGATTGTGAGTCCCTGACGTCAACTTGAGGGGCCACGTAACAAAGCGTGGATTGAGAATCCCTAACCCCAACTTGATGGGCCGGGCAACAAAGAGTGGATGGAGAATCCCTAACCCCAACTTGAGGGGCCACTCAACAAAGCGTGGGTTGAGAATCCCTAACCCCAACTCGAGAGGCCACGCAACAAAGCGGGGATTGTGAGTCCCTAACCCCAACTCGAGGGGCCACGCAACAAAGCGGGGATTGAGAGTCCCTAACCTCAACTCAAAGGGGCCACGCGACAAAGCGGCGATTGTGAGTCCCTGACGTCAACTTGAGGGGCCACGTAACAAAGCGTGGATTGAGAATCCCTAACCCCAACTTGATGGGCCAGGCAACAAAGAGTGGATGGAGAATCCCTAACCCCAACTTGAGGGGCCACTCAACAAAGCGTGGGTTGAGAATCCCTAACCCCAACTCGAGGGGCCACGCAACAAAGCGGGGATTGTGAGTCCCTACCCCCAACTCGAGGGGCCACGCAACGAAGCGTGGATTGTGAGTCCCTAACCCCAGCTCGAGAGGCCACGCGACAAAGCGTGGATTGTGAGTCCCTAACCCCAACTCGAGGGGCCACACAACAAAGCGTGGATTGTGAGTCCCTAACCCCAACTCGAGGGGCCACGCAACAAAGCGTGGATTGTGAGTCCCTACCCCCAACTCGAGGGGCCACGCAAAAAAACGTGGATTGAGAGTCCCTAACCCCAACTCGAGGGGCCACGCAACAAAGCGTGGATTGAGAGTCCCTAACCCCAACTCGAGGGCCCACGCAACAAAGCGTGGATTGTGAGTCCCTAACCCCAACTCGAGGGGCCACGCAACAAAGCGTGGATTGTGAGTCCCTAACCTCAATCCAAAGGGGCCACGCGACAAAGCGGCGATTGTGAGTCCCTGACGTCAACTTGAGGGGCCACGTAACAAAGCGTGGATTGAGAATCCCTAACCCCAACTTGATGGGCCAGGCAACAAAGAGTGGATGGAGAATCCCTAACCCCAACTTGAGGGGCCACTCAACAAAGCGTGGGTTGAGAATCCCTAACCCCAACTCGAGGGGCCACGCAACAAAGCGTGGGTTGAGAATCCCTAACCCCAACTCGAGGGGCCACGCAACAAAGCGGGGATTGTGAGTCCCTAACCCCAACTCGAGGGGCCACGCAACGAAGCGTGGATTGTGAGTCCCTAACCCCAACTCGAGAGGCCACGCAACAAAGCGTGGATTGTGAGTCCCTAACCCCAACTCGAGGGGCCACGCAACAAAGCGTGGATTGAGAGTCCCTAACCCCAACTTGAGGGGCAGCCAACCGGAACAACTGCATGCCTGTGCAGGGCATTGCCATGACGGGAATGCTCTGCAGGGCACATTCAAGCCTCCAAACAAAACAGGGTCTTTGCAGAAAATTCCAGGGACTGTAGACTCTGCCTTCGCTGAGCGGATGTACACTCATTGAACGCATGCTGAGGGGGTGCAGGCCTGATGGGGGCATGAATGCTGTCCTGCGGCGCACATCCTCAACGACGACCGTTTTGCAGCCCCTCTGGGATCCCCCATGACACGAAACGCGGGTCCTTCGTCCGACGAAATGCAGTGCGCAGGCGGCATCCAGACGGAGGGAGGCCAAGCGCCAACCTGGAGCTGTGCCTTATCTCTGTCCACTTCAAACCGAGCCAGTTCGATCTCCCGCTGCTGCTGCTCCAATTTGATCCTCAAGTCTTGCAGCTGCCGCTTCTCATTGTCCAGGTCTGACCTGGAAGTCCACAGCTCCTGCGCGCACACAATACTGTGGAGGGATTGCAGGCATTGTCGGCTGGCTTCACTAGGAGGGGGGCGGGGCTGGAGACAGGGCTCCACGGCTCTGCCAACCGCCACCGATGGCCGTCAACGGCTACTCCAGGTGTGACCAACAAGCCAGCGGTGGGATGACCAGTGGGATGTGTATGGGATGCACAAGGTAAAGCATCGGCGGTTGAAGGCGGACTGATGCTGAAGAAAGAGGCAATTCTAAAGGAGGAAGCACTGCGGGTTTGGGGGCATTTCGGTGATGTGTTTCATCAGGTGCAAGTGAGAAGGGGGGGTGGGGGGATGAGGCAGATTGGGTTGCAAAGCCCATGGGGCTGCACAACACAGAAGGCTGGTAACGACAGAGAGAGGCAGCCCGCCCCCACCCCAACACACACACATACCACTCACTCAGCCTTTATGGCAATCCACCGAGTTGGGGAAGCCCAGGGCCAATGAGGCGGCGAGCGAGTCGGACCTGAAACATTGCACCACTGTTGCGCGTGCCTCCCTGCCCCACATCTTTCCCTTTCCCCGGCCCCCACCACCAAATATTTGCTCTGGGGGAATTATTAAATCGAGGTTGGTGGGCTGGCCCAATGGGGGGAATTGTTGAGGGGGAGGGGGCTCTTCTTTGTGATCCGCAGCCATGCAATGAATATTGACCTCCCTGGTGCGTTGCGCAGTGATTATGAGGATCCTGGTTTTGTGTCCTCCTCTGATGACAACTTGTCAGAACCTGCTGAGGGGTGGTCATCAAGCCCTCACCCCTGCGTGCAGTCAAGGCCACACAGTTGACCTTGAGGCGAGACAGCTCTAGAAAATTTGGCAAATTGGTCGTTGCAGTGAAAATGTACCCTCCACTTGTACAGTTCAATGCTCATCTAATCCCATGCAGACCAATAGAAAACGATGATGTAAACCCCAACCCCACGGAGGAGGCAATGAGTTGGCCGCAAGGGCGGGACTTGGGGGCATAGGATTGGGTGCAGAGGGAAGGAGGAGGAAAGGCGGAGAGGGCCTGGGGATACAGAGAAGAGGGGGATGGGGATGGCAGATGTGGACACGGGGCTTTCAAATGCATTGGACGCAGGGCACGCGAGAGGCACACCTCCTTCGCCTGCAGCACCTGCTGCTTGGCAGCACCGGCATCCCGCTGGGCCAGGGCGGTGGCGTTCTCCCACCCCCGCTTCTCCCGCAGGAACTCCTGCCGTGCCGCCATCAATTCCTGCTGCTGTTGCTCAAACTCCTCCCGCACTTTAGCCATCCGCTCTCGCTCGGACTTTAGGGCCTGGCCGAGCTCGTCCAAGTGGTCCTTTTCCCGGTTCATCCTGAATTTTGGCCCCACAAGCAAAAACCCGACAGCCTGGGGCCCCCAAAAACCCGTTGCCATAGCCCCAGAAGCGCAAGCACAGACCCCAAACCCCCTCACCATGGACCATGAACTGGAGGTTCCCAATCACTCACTCGATCCTCTGTGCAGTCATTATGCAGAGGGGGGGGGGGGGGGTTCCGCAGGGTTCATGTGCGTGTGCACTTGTTTGCCACCGCCACTCTACACAGTGACTCTACCTGGCCACCATATCCCTCGAGATATACACTCACTACATACAGTCAATACATATGGCTAGTCTACACCACTAATCGTACCGGTTGAGTGTACGGGTTCCCTTGCAGTATCTGATTGCCTGTGCCTTCATGGACAGGCGCATGTGGCTTTACAACAATTCTGGGGAGGGTGATCGGGCAATCTGGACTTTGTTCCCACATGGGGGTTGGCTTGGAGAACGCTTTTTGCGCGCCGCAGGGTTACGAAACCTGGTTTATTGGTTCACAACAACAAGCTCAGCAACAGTCACACGAGCAACAAACAGTATCTCTTATAATATTCATCTTGCTCCATCTGGCGCTCAGTAGGCTTCACAACAACAACATCAATGCAACTCACATGGGCTTCAGGTGTTAGCTCAACAATGCACAAACTATATTCCACATCTAGGCAGGTTTCCCAAACTGCATGCTGCAGAACACGCCGCAGGCACCACATGAAAAGCGTCCTGTGGGGGGAGGGGGCTTTCCAGAAACGCTGGTCGCTCACTGTTTACCTTTTTGCAGTGCCACGTCCTGTGTGCGACCTGTTTGTACCTCGAAATCAAACAAGCAAAAACACATCTTCAACGGCCGGCACTGTCTGCGGCAAAAATTGCAAGTGGCACCGGGTGATGATGATGGCATGTGTGTTGCGTGTCTGCCCTGTGTTTTGAAGCGTTGCACCCACCACAGCACAAGACGCCATGGAGCAGATTCCCCACCAATGCGATAGGGCGTGCTCTTGGGGTTGTACACCCATGCAGGTTGGGGAGTATGTAGGTATGTGACCAGGAGTAATCATTGTCCCCCCACTGTCACGCAGCCAACACGACTTTGAACAACTTTGCCCAGCACGTGTAGCGGCGTTCACCTCACACCCTCCTTTCCCACCATTGCCCACTTGGAAGAGTGGGACAAGGGGCACAGAATGGACATGTATGCATCATGGAGATTTCTGAGGTGGGGCCACCACACACACAATTTTCTTTCTGAGGCGCCGGGATCCCAATGGTCATGTGACGCCAAAGCCCGGCGACGTCTGGCGACTAAGCGTGGCGAAGGCCAGGAAGTGCGGGCGTGTTGCTGTGCATAGACGTTACCTTCAACTCGCCCAACAGTTTTGCTGAATGCAGTTGGCCGGCAATTTGGCACCAGATTCGGACTATCTGAACAGTCACAGCGGAGCAGAAAGGCTGCTGCATCCCGAAACACTTCATTCAGCCGCCTCGTGCTATCTGCAGCCCAGTCCCAGCGGCGACCCCCGCCCCCAACTCCTGCCCCTGACCCCTCGGGATGCACTGCACACAACAACCCAACGCCGTCCCTCAAACGACCTCTGCATGTGCTGGTCAAGCTCCCTGTTCTTTTCCTCAAGTCTCGCCGCTGCGTCCTTGTATTCCTGTCCTTCCATCTCCGCACGCATCTTCGCCTGCTGCACTTCGTCCTTCTCCACCTGAAGCAGAAGCACACCTCAAAAATCAGATATGTGCGTATACGTGCGTATACGCATATACATGTAGTCTGTAGACACTGTGCATAGCTTGTAGACACTGTGCGTGGTTTGTGGACACAGTGCACAGACACGTTTACCCGAGTATAGTCTGTAGACACTGTGCACCACAAGTAGACGCGGCCTGCTGATTGTAGACACTGTCGGCATGTTGTAGACGTGAAGAGACAATATTTGCGAAGGGGGCCAAAGGCCCCCCTTCCCCAAAAAAGGATCCGCTAACGGCGTTTACCCGTGCACATGGGCATGTATATGCGTATACGCATACTGTACGTTTTTGTGTATATGTTTCCACTTCGTTTTTCACTTCGTATTCGCGCACACGCGCGCATACCTACAGCCCTCTCAAAAAAAAAATAGTGTGCTCACACCGCAGCACATTGCTCACGTCCTGGCACACTGTTGGTCGCCGAGCACGGTGTGCACTCGGCATACCGCACACCCTCCAGCACGTTGCCCCGGGGCCCACCCCAGCGCATTGCTCGCAGTAAACCACATGCCTCACGTGGCAGCACGTCGCTCATGTGGTGGCGCGCAGTTTACACTCCACCACAGTGCTCCCACCCCATCAAACTGCTCAAACCAAGGCACACTGCTCACACGATGGCACTGTCACCTGGTACAGTACCCACGCCCCAGAGGACAGGTGACGTTGCACACACCCCAGCAAAGTGACCACGTTGCTCAAGACTACGGTACATCACTCACCCCCCGGCGTGTTACTCACAGCCCTGCACACTGCGCACACCCCAAGCAAGTAGGTAGAACAAAAGCTGGGTGCACAAACCCCAGCACGGTACTCACACCCCGGCACGCTGCTCCACCCCCAACACGTCCGAGCAGCCCTGCCCATCGCTGATAGCACAGCACCTTGCTCGCACTCCAGCACATGGCTCACACCACAGCACGCTCAACTGCTACTTGGAGGGCCAGCGGCTAATTGGGACCAACCACTAATAACTACCGGGGCGGCGGGGGGGCGGGGGTGGCGTGGCGAGTTGCCGCCCTCTCCCAAAGTAGTACACGGGGGGTGGCAAGTTGTTGGCCACCCCCAATCCCCGGTTTGGGGGGTGCATGGCAGATTGCCCCCGCCCGCAGACCATTGAACATTTGGCGGGCGCATGGCAATTTGACACCGCAACACACTGCTCGGGGCTGTGTTGGCAAGAGGCCGGGCACCCCAGGGATTGGTAGGCCTCCTGAGCGACCTCGTGAGTGCTCGAGCAGCGACGGCCCCCCTCCCCGACACGTGCGTGTCGGCCTGGCATTCGCTGCGAGGGCCCTGACACACGGCGTCTGTGCCACATTTCGCGCTATGACTGGCCCATCGGCCGCCCCACGCCTGCCCGGGCCTGCCTCAGACGCACTGCCCCATCAACGCCCAAACGACCTCGAGCTTGTCTTTCCCAAGGCTCCATTCCGCCTTCTCCCTCTCAAAGCGCATCTGGGCCACTTCGAAGTTCCGCCGGTCCTGGGCCACTTGCATGGCCAAGCCATCCGCTTCCGCCTGCCTGCCCTGCACGCCAAGGTCTGTGCGCACCTGCATGGGCAATGCGGCGCACGAGGCACCAGCACAAGCACATCCCTCGGGGGTCCATGCCCCCCACCCCCGGAGGCACGCAGCAGCAGCACATCATGCCACAGAAGAACGAAGCGCAGCAGTGGCCCTGTTCCGTCACAAACAGTACGACGCGCGAGTGGCCCCGCGGAGGCGGAAACCCCGGAAGCGCATCGCTCGCTTCGCACAAAAACTGCTGGGCACGGGTAGCGGGACCCACAAACCGGACCTGCCCGGCCTACCCCCCCGCCCCCCCTCCCCAGTCCTCCGCAGCCGAGGGAGTGCTCCCTCTAGAAGTGCAGGGCGGACGGATCGTCCGGCAGACTGCCCCGGGCCCAACATGCGCCGGTGGCGGACCCGGGTATTTGGTAAAACTGAGTACCAGACGAGGTAAAACTTAGTAAAATGTGGTAAAACTTAGTAGATTTGAGGTAAAACCGAGTAAAATTTTTTTTAAAAAATTACTACTAAGTAAGTTACTAAGTAAAAAGACAAATTTTTTTGAAAAAAATTGCACAAAAAACTGCACACTTTGATGGTAGGTGGTACTTTTGTTTAAGGGCATAAAGCCCCCAGGTCGATTCCCGGCCACTTGTGTTAGTGGCGCCCCACCCGGGCCAAACCATCATGCACGGAGGAGAGAGGCACAACCGCTTCACCAAGGAGGGTTCAGTACCGTATGCATGCATGCACAGAGGAGGGAGGGATCACACAACCACTTTACCAAAGAGGGTTGAGTATCGTATGCATGCATGCACAGAGGAGGGAGGGAGGGTGGGGCCAACTACTTACAAGTAGTTACAAAAGACACGCTTGAAGATCAAAATACTATAGTGAGGCTTGCCTCTCGGTGTGGGATTCAGCTTGCATCTCTCAAAGAGATTTGTTTTCTTTTCCAAATGCAGCTTTCTGCAAAATTCTTGGTCATTTTCCAATTGACCATCAGCATTTTGGGGGTATTGAGGAGGCAACGCATACCACTTCCGACAGATCCACACACCGGGACGGGTGTCATAAGTGGCATTGGCATTGGCAAGAGTGGCATGAGTGGCATTGGCAGCAGTAACTGCAGCAAAAGCAACAACAGCAGCAACAACGTTGGCCGCCCAAAATTGGCGCAATCCTACACAAATCTCGGATTGACACACCCCTGCCGTCTCGGGGATCCCCACCGCTGCAGAGCGGGGGGGGAAATCAGAAGTGGCCCACTTGTGGGCAAAGTGGCTACGTCACCCCTGCCGTCTTGGGGATCCCCACCGCTTCAGAGCGGGGGGCAAGATTAGAAGTGGCCCACTTGTGGGCAAAGTGGCTACGTCACTCCTGCCGTCTCGGGAATCCCCACCGCTTCAAAGCGGGGGGAAAATCAGAAGTGGCCCACAAGTGGGCAAAGTGGCTACGTCACCCCTGCCGTCTCGGGGATCCCCACCGCTTCAGAGCGGGGGGGGAAATCAGAAGTGGCCCACTTGTGGGCAAAGTGGCTACGTCACCCCTGCCGTCTTGGGGATCCCCACCGCTTCAGAGCGGGGGGCAAGATTAGAAGTGGCCCACTTGTGGGCAAAGTGGCTACGTCACTCCTGCCGTCTCGGGAATCCCCACCGCTTCAAAGCGGGGGGAAAATCAGAAGTGGCCCACTTGTGGGCAAAGTGGCTACGTCACCCCTGCCGTCTTGGGGATCCCCACCGCTTCAGAGCGGGGGGCAAGATCAGAAGTGGCCCACAAGTGCGCAAGGTGGCTACGTCACCCCTGCCGTCTCGGGGATCCCCACCGCTGCATAGCTTCGATAAAAGTGGGGTAAAATTTTTTTTCTACTAAGTTTTTTACTTAGTAAAAATTTTTTTTTCTACTAAGTTTTTTACCTAGTGAAAAAAAATTTTTTTCTACTAAGTTTTTTACTTAGTAAAAAAATTCCTTTTCTACTAAGCTTTTTACTTAGTAAAAAATTTTTTTTTTCCACTAAGTTCTTTACTTAGTAAAAAAAATATTTTTTTACTAAGTTTCGCAACTGAGTAGAAACCCCACTTACTTAGTAACAAATTGGTTTTTTTACTAAGTTTTGAAACCGTTTAGAACAGAGGCGTCCATCAAAAGGAGCTTCATGAATCGAGCATGTGGAGGTCACGTGAAGGTAACACATTGTTGTTTGCGCCGGGCGCCCTCCAGAGCGCGCCCTCACTCACAGTCGCATGCCCCCCCCCCCCCCCCCACAACCAGAATAACGCAGGGCTGTCAGCCATTCGCTCGGGGCAGAGGGGGGCTGCTACTGTTCGTTCATGAGGCCGGAGGAATGTTTCGGCTTTGGTCTCCTCTGGGAAAAGCAGAGTTGCACTACTTGCCCCTGTGCACAGCACTGCCCCCCCCAACACACGGCCACGCAGGACATAGACCCTCGACCGTGTGCGAGAACTTTAGCGGGCTCCGGGGGAGGCTGGAGGGGGGGTTCCAGCCAGGGGGCCGGCGTGTGTATATTCAAAATGCTCAGAAATTTCTGGAGAACTCAAACATGCGTGAAAACCAGGAAAACAAGAATTAACCCCCACTCACCCCAACCCAATCCACTTTGGCTGCTTGGCTATCCCCCCCCCCCCTCCCCCAGAGCGGCGTTTGTTTTTTTGGAAAGCTTATCGGCCCGATTCGGTGACCAGAGACCCCCTGCCGTACCAACATTTTGTTGTGATTTTCGCTAATGAGTCTAATGATCCGCGGCCAATCGAGGAGTACCAACTGGTAATCAATGTGTTACTCTTTCTGAAGGTTTTCAAGTCGGAGAGTGCGGGGGAGTTGGCATTCCACCTGGACCTGAAATTTCTTAATGAGGTCAATGCCACAGCTGTGAGTGATGCCATTGACGCCGTCCGTCGAGATTTTCATGTGGAACAGTCGGACGTCCGTTTGTTTGTCCATGATTCCCCACCATACATGGTTGCGGCCGTTGAACGCTTTAAATCTGCGAAGGGATATTCTAATTGCGTGCATTTGCCTTGCTGGCCCCACTTGTTGGCCAAGGTGCCAAAAGTGGCGTTTGACGGTGCCTACCTTCCTGAGTTGAAGGAGTTTCATCGCTTGATTCAACTTCTGTTCGCACCCAACGTTAGGAACGTTCTACACGTCGCTGTCGTCCAGGTACACGTGTACCCGGATAATGTACCCGGTGTTCCCCGACGTTCTAAACGTCGCTGTCGTCCGGGTACCCGGATAATGTACCCGGTAACAAATAGTGTGTTCCCCAACGTGGCTGTCGTCCGGGTACACTTGTACCCGGATAATGTACCTGGTAACAAAATAGTGTTCCCCAACATTCTAAACGTCGCTCCCGTTTCCGAAAGATCCGCTCAATCCTGACCCGTTGGTCAGAACCCGCCTTTGGCAACCATGTCCCACAGTAATTGTTGGGATGGACCAAGGGATATTGTGCCAAATACTTGGCAAAAAATTCCTTCATCTCCGGGTGTCCCAATTTCTCCGGAGGAATATTCGTGGCCGAAAACGTCCGGGTGATGTCCATTTGGGACTCCTGCAGGGCGCCCCCCTTTTCAAGCATTGCCTCCAAAACAGAAGCACCGGATTTGGGCTTTTGCTTATTTGTAGGACTGGACGTTGTACTTGAGGAGGGCTCAGACAATTGTTGTTGTGGAACGTTGACAATAATTGTGCGAGGTTGCGACAGTTGTTGCCATTGTTCAGGTTCAAGGGCAGGTGCAGATTGCAATGCAGCTTTGCGGGCATGTGTTCCAGGTTGGCGGGCATAGGAACCATCTGGTTGTTTCTTGTTTTTACCCAAAACATGGTGCTTCAAGATGGCACCCTTTGATGACAGCCAAACTGCACATAAAGTACAACACAATTTCCCATTTTGACCTTCACCCTGGGTGTTTGTACAACACAGGTACTGCCCAATGCCTTCTCCAATTGCCCACTGCAAACAGTCTGTGATACTCCTGGTTGTCTCCTTGTTCCTCTCTGGTTGTGTTGTCCCCTCGGCAGTGGGTTCAACAGTAGACATCAGAAGACAAAGTGAAGATAACAAGGGCCTGTCAAAGCACAACACCACAAGAAAGAAAAAAAGGGGGGGGGGGGATAGGCCAGTCTGGAATCCTGCTGTCCCTGCCAGTAGGACATCGTGCTGACATCTCTGGGAATTGAGCCAGGGACCTTCAAATGACAGCCACTGCATTCATCCACTAGAGTACCATCCTTCTCTACTGCACTGTTGCTTAAAGATGGTATTAATATTTTGGTCTGAGCCGAATTGTCAGTGTGCTGCGGCATGCCGCGGCATGCCGCGGTATGCTGCGGCATGCTTCAAAACCCCCACCAACAGGCCCCAAAATCAGGTGCTGTGGCATGCTGCGGCATTCTGCAGCATGCTGCGGCATGCTACAACCGTTGGTGCCTCATCGCCCCATTGGACTGCAGCCCTGTGCACCAGCCCCGCCCGCATTCTGCTCCAGAAGGCATGTACCTGCAGTGCACCGGCTGCGGATGGACTGACATTTCCAGAGAACCGCCGTCCCTTCAGCGGCTGTCCTGTGGGCGATGTGCTACTCAGTGAATGGGACGAGAAACTCATGCTGTAGACAAGGAGCATGCGCACAGCAGACACACATCCCCCCGGGCCCGTGGCGGGAGGCTGCAGGGGCAGTGGACAGGCGTTCCGAGAGGGACCAACAGAACTTGATCGACAACCCCACAGGCTCCCCCGTGTGCCTCCTGTCCTCCTCCTGCCCCCACCATGACAGAACGCAAAGGCGCGGGGGATACCTGTGGCCGTAAGCCGTAGCATTCAGGGCATAGGCCGCGTAGTTGCTGTAGGGGTTGGCGATGGACTGCGGAATGAAAGCAGTGGCCGGAGCAACAGGCACCCCAATCCCTTTGGCCTGGGGATGGATATGACAGGGGGGCGGGGGGGGGGGATACCAAGTGCACGGTGCACGATGTGCACACTGCGTGGTGGCGCACTGCGCAGCGCGACCAAAGCGATGAAGTGTGCACTGTGCCCATGTTGGACATTGCATCCGGCGTGCAATGGTCCCTTCCCCACCAGCCGGGTCCCGATACTCAGTCTTGGTGAGGGGGTTGGCAACCCGATTTGCAGCGGTTACGGAGGTTCACAAATACCGTTGGTGGGGAACAGTTAGAGAAACGGAGAGAGAGGATGGGTTGCAGGCTGGGCCCATGGAGGGAGCGGGGAGGCTTTCCATGCACCTCCTTCCGGAAGCACCCGTTAGCAAAGGCCTGGGGCCCAGCCCCTGCAGCTTGACCCTAACCCTTGGCCCTACGCTGCAGCAGTTTTGTGCGCATGCTCAACTGCGCGCCATGAAACCCTCTGACATCCCGGGGCTTATACGTGGGCCTCTACGTCCCTCAATCTCAGCCCCGCGCCTTCACCCCCAGTGCCTCAGACCCTCTCTGCGTCAGCAATGTTTGGGAACGGGCAATACCGTGCGAGACATTCTGGGTGCATGCTTTGGAGCGTTGGCGTAGCCTGCAACACAGCAGAGACGAGCAGAGGCATTCGAGGGGACCGTGTATGCCAGGAAATGGTACAACCCCCTCTCCCCTTTGCAACGACCAGGAATGCTTTGCTGTTTGCTCGGGGTGAGGGGGGTCCGATAGAGTGTTTTAAGGGGAGAAAGGCGCCATCTGAGTAGGAGGTGGTCGTTGGACAAGACCACAGTCAACTTTGAGGCGCAGAAAGTTTGGGGCCACAATGTGACGATGACTGCACTGACAGGACACGACACATCAATACCGCTGCCACAGAGAAGCCTGGAATGTGCATGCACATGCACCACAAAGGGCCCACACATCAACAGGGCCGTGAAAAGAAGCCCCTCCTTCTGTGACACACCATGGCCCAGGGCAGTGGCTGGCACAAGTGTAACATCAGATTATTGGCAGGGAAACACAACTGCACCCGTCTTAAACATTGGGCTGTCCATCACACAGAAAGATGGACGCATACGGGACAGATGCAACACACTTCATTGGACTGCAACCAATCCATCCATCGCACCCGCAAGAATGGCTTACGTACCCCAAACCTCGTCCCATGTGCCTCCAGCCTGGAACATCAGCATGCACGACACAACAATGCAGGGCGGGTGGCTCTGAAGCAACAGAGGTTGGCGGCTCCCTGTCACCTGCAGCAGCCGACTATTAGCGCAGTGGCGGTTTGCAGTTGACCAACCAATGAGTGTGCAATGACCACCTCCTGGGAAACCGGTGCTTTTTCTGACACCACTGTGTTGCCGGAGGCCTTGCGTAGGGGTTTGTTGGGGATACGTGGAGGAGGGACAATGCTGCATGCCTGGGGTTTGAAGGGAGCGCAAGCGCAGATAAACGCAGACCTTCCCCCTTATTCACAGACTGAAACCCCTCGGTGAACGGGGTGTACACCGCAGCAACGAGCAGAGGGGCAACCCAGCAATGGTAGGCGTCCGTTCCGTTCCAGGAGGGAATGTCAAGTGCACGCGGATTTACATTTGCTCGGTGCAGAGAACGCGCACAAACTTACGGCAGGCGGAAATGCACAGCGCAAATGGCCCACGGACACAAATTTAGACCCCAAATGGGACGGGCCCGACTTGGAGGTATCACTCTCGGGACCTGCCCCCTCTTGGGCTGTGTGGAACAAGCATGCAAATCACACACGTTTCCCTCATCAACACCAAGAGCTGGCCATCAAGGGCTAGTTGCTCATTGAGGTGCAGCTCGTTGAAATCTTTCACAGCTGCCCCTTGGGGCCCTACAAATAGCACTTCAACACCTCCGTTGGGGAACGAGAGATGAAGCAACCAAACTCTGAGCAGCTGAAAACATGGGGCCCCATAAACCGCAACGGTGCCGCATCTTGGCAAGGGAAATTTCACTTCCGGCTGGGGGCCTTCGAGCCCATTTTTTTGACCCCCATCCCCCTCACAAGGGATCGGGTGACTGAGGCCCTTACCGAACTGCCGACAGGCCCGTCAGGGGGTTCGGGGGGGTACCCCAACACACTGAGTGATAATGATCCGCCACGACGAGCTGATCGTTTTGAGGTACGTGTCATGGGGGGACTTGTGCCAAAGAAATTTCCGGCCCAACATCAAGCCACCGCTGGTTCAAAAAGAAGCGGGGTATCTGCGTCAAAACATGTCACGGAAGCCCCTTTTCCAAACCCTCCACCGCTTTTTGGGGGCTTTCCCTGTAGCAAATGAATTTTTCACTTGCCCGTTCGGCAAATCCGGCTGGGGAACGGGGAGGGCAGTATCCAATGATCCGAACAGTGAAGGGCGGTGCCCAATAACTGGGGGCACTGCACAAACTGTGCGCGTGTACTGTGCAGGATTCGGGGTCGCTGGAGGGAAAATTCCCGGGGCAGTGCGGAAGGAATGGACATTCAAGTGTGGAGCAGTGTGGACATTGGTCCTTGTGGGACACCAGACCCCAGCCCCGCACTCTACACACCTGACTGTGTTACAAAGAGGACCCAGTGCGTCAAATCATGTCGGAACAGGCTGTAGGTGATGTAAATGTGCACACCTGAGGGGAACAGGTTGGCATGTGAGCACTCATTACCTAGAGACGCCATGGACGACGAGCAATTGCTGTCGACAACAGCAGAATGGCTGACACCATGACCGGTACTATTTGCCAGTGCGTCTTACCCCCTCGTAACTGCCCATCCTTTCTTTGTAAGAGGACACTATGCACTATGGCAGTCCAGAGTACTGCAAATTGCGACAGGAATCGTGCGAGAGGGC
Organism: Eutreptiella sp. 'Long Island Sound 2002'; assembly: GCA_964036045.1. Taxonomy (NCBI): domain Eukaryota; phylum Euglenozoa; class Euglenophyceae; order Eutreptiales; family Eutreptiaceae; genus Eutreptiella; species Eutreptiella sp. 'Long Island Sound 2002'. Next base: position 22,642,445 of record OZ038378.1, on the reverse strand, counting down.
TTTCAATGTCCCATCGCTGCATGCATCTTCGCTTCGCCTTTTGGGATTTAAGAGGGAGGTCTGGTGTCGCTTCAAATTGCATCACATTTCTGCACGCTCGCCCTCCCCAGTGTCCAGGACACGCCTTGATCCCACATGAACATCGCCTCAGACACCTCGGAAAAGGGCGTGTCATGCGCGAATAAGAAATATAGACCGGAATCGGGTCCACGGTACATCATGGCATGCAGGAGACTCTTCGTGCGGCAGGGCCGTCGCACTGTATTGGGTACGGAGCGAGTTATGGCATGCCTGTGGCAGGGAACTGTGGCACCAGCAGTCGTGCGCAGTATGGTGTATGCATGCGTGCATGCACATATGTATGCATGTATGTATGTGTGCCATGCAGTGCAATGCAATGCAATGCAATTTAATGTATATGTGTATGCATGCATGCACGTATGCATCTGACGAAATGGTGTGGGTGAAGGGACCTACAGGCAGTGCTGTGCTTGGAAGGGGTGTTGGGGAGGCTGTTGGGCTGGGGCGGGGGGGCAGGGGGAGCAATGATGGGCGACAACACCCTTCACTACTCCCAGCCACAGAAGAATTGGAAGAGTCTGAAGACTCTGAGGAGCTGGAACTGGAGCCTGAGTCAGAGCATCAGCACTACCTTCATCAGAGGAAGGATTGTCAGGCAATTTGACAGTCAGCTTTAAGAACTTTTCCATGGGTGCGGGTGCCTGTAAGGCGTGGGTAAGCAACAGCCTCGGAAACCCGAAAGAGATTAGTTTTGACCCTCAATGACTTGGATGAAGCAACAGCACCCAGAAAAATTCGAAAAAATCTCGTTGAGCCCTTTGCTGCTTTTCCCGGAGCTTAAAGGGGGGGGGGGGGGCTGGCACCCATGTCAAAAAAATAGCCCAATTCGGGCTTGCATGGAGGACACGCATTGAAGTGTATGGCATTCTGTACTTTGGGAATTCTAAGGATGGCGTAATTGGTCTTATCAAAGAATGCCCTGCGTCGAATTAGGTTGAAACATTGAATCCCTCGAATGACCCATTTTGAATGGCCTTGAATGGCGTCCCATTGGCTGCACTGGCTGGGGCTGTGGGGCGGGAGACATCCGGTGTATCCCCTTTGTCCATGTCAAAAACAATCCCAGTGGAAGCGGGGGCGACGGCGAGGGCTGACTGGTTTGAGTGGAGCAAGGCGTGCATCCGGCCTTCTGAGAGCCAAGGAACAGGCAAGCAGGACCTATGAAAGCCCACATAGACACACTGCCGGTGTTGTGGGGGTCCACTTTGGCAATCATGGACCTCACCATCTGGTCAGTGAAGTCGTGGATGCCACGCTGATGCAGCCACTGTGCCAGCTCATTGTACGTCAGCACCCCGTTCGAATTGGTGTCGGCCTGTTGGAACGCCAACTTGTTGCTGATCACGTCCCCTGAAAACGATAAAACCCAGTCCAGGTCGCCGTCTGCGGGGCGTGTGTGTGGCCAAACGTTGAAACATCAACACAGATGGTGGACAGTGTCTGGGGCAGTCAGGGCCATGGGGCATGGGCCGAGGAATAAACCAAAAGCTGTGTTTCGGGTCCGTGCAAGAGGATGCGGCCAGGCCCAATGCAACGAAGATTCGAAACGATGAAACAGGGCCTACTCAGGAATATCGATGAGATCGGTTCTGGCGCGGGTGCCGCGGGCTGCAAACACGCTGGCGTGTGGGAGTGGATGGTTCGCAAGGAAGGGCAGGGCTTGTTTGCAACTGCGGGTTGTGGTGTTTGGGCTGGTTTAAAAGCCCCCAGATTGATGGGGCAGTGTTGGGGGCACACTTGGTCTGTGGCATGGAACATGGAACGAACGCCAGAGTGACACAACGAAAGGTTTTCAGCCCAAATCCCAAACTGTGGGGAAGAAAAGACTAATTTCCCGTGTGTCAAACACGAGGGAACTGCAACACCTTGCGGATGTGATCGGCCTAAATTGTTGGATGGGAAGTAGGTGGTAGGCATCCCCAAAGCCTTAGCCCCCCCCTCCCCCAAAACACACATATTTCGTGCCCTGCAACAATTCCCCGCATTTGGCCCAAAATGTCGCCACTTAGAGAGCGAGGGCCATGGATAATGCTTTTCCCGGTCACCCACACCGCCTCAGCCGGGGCATGGGAACGCCTGGAAAGGGAGCCGGGTTCTTTCATGTTGTGCCAGCCATTGATGTGTTTTCCAGGGTGGCAATCTACGGCCCCAACAAAGCGTCCATTTTTTTTCTCCGAACAAACTTGGGTTGCGAACGTTTTTCAAAGGGGGTGGCACTTTGCTTTGTTTCTTCCGGCCGGACCTGTCCATTTCAGGAACGTTCGAAAAAGCTGCGGTTCTGGGAATACACTTAGCCCCCGAAACCCCCTCATGGGCTACCACAAACTCCCGCAATGCCAACACATCCACGCAGGACTCATAACCAAAAAAAAAATCTCACTGAGCCTGAATCGCCACACCACACAGTGAACACCCCCTTTCCTTTTCCTGGATATACTTCAGATTCCTCTGACCCCAGACCCCCTCTCTCTGTCCCATTGAAAAGAGAAATACCTAATGTGACCTGTTGCCGCAAAAAGTCCTCCGGAAACGACCCGATCGACTCCACCGTCGAGGGACGAGCTCTCTCCGACATCCAAACCAGGTAGGCTTGCCGTTCCGCATCAAACCGCATCTGAGCCTCGTGCAGCAGTACCCACTGTGAGATTGTTGGCAGGGCAAATCATTGCAAACATGAACAACTGAGACGGGACGACTGCAACAAAGGCCCTTCTCCCACCAAAGGGGGTCAGAGGATTGAACCACAGAGTTGACGAGCTTGCCAGCAGAGCCGGATTGTTTTCTCCGTCGTTTCGTGGATGAAGACCTCTGCCACATAAGATGTGTGGGCAGACACCCCAGCGCCCAGGATGGTGCGTTCCTGCTGATGTCCCACGATGTGCACTGATCTAGTGACACTATCACTCTGTGAAGGAGAGACCACATGCAAATTGCACGAGGCCATAAGGGGCGTTTCCATTTGGTTCCGACCCCAACCCCTGCAGCGTAAGCCATGGGGGCTCTGGAGGAGGTTGGTGGGTCGGTCAATTTTTCCCGGATTAGTGGACATTTTTGTCTCCCCGGTTCATTCTGAGCATTTTGAATGTGCTGGGGTAGATGGTTGCGATTATTTCAGGCATCATGAGGGTTGTTGTTACTTTCCACAGGCATCCGGAGGGTTGCTGTCATTTCTTGGAGGCTTTTGGCAGTAAATGGGTCAGGCCGCTAGCCCATAGAGAAGTGAGAAGAGGCAAAGGAGGAGGCTGAGAGGGGATGGGAACAACGAAAGAAAAAAGGATACAACAAGCGTGGTGCAGTGTAATGCTGTGCAGTGTAGTGCCATGCAACTTTTATGACATTTGTATGTACACAATGACCATGAACATGACTTTTTTTCAACCTTGTCCTCCTTTTCCCTTGAATGACCTATTGCACTTGTGACACATCGCCTATTTGGGCACCATTCTTGCTTACCTAGTACCCTTGGAAATCTTCAGGAACAAACGCTCAGGTGAGGCTTACCACCTGTGCACTAATCGGCAACAAATCGGCACAAAAAAGGCAGCTGAAAAACGAGGCCCAGGGTCGGCTCCCACTATTGAAGGGGACCATAACTCGGGGGAAGGGTGTGTTGAGGGTCTTGTTTACTCAGGTCCACACAATTCCCCGCATTTGAGTAGGGTCCACATTACTGATTGCGCCCAGCCGCTGACCGTGGCTCTTTGGTGGTGTGGCAGCCTGCACGGACATGAAGAACATGCTGGGGAGGGCAGTCTGAATGCACAAGTCACAAAGAGCAGAAATTGAAGACAAGGAGGCCCACTTCTGCAGTACCGTATCTCACTGAGCGTCCACAACAGAAACCTGCTGTGTTGATCCTGTAGATTTGCGTTGTGCACATCCGGGTGCCATGCCATGGCATGGTTGCACTGCATAAAGGCGGAACAACTAAACGGGGTGAACAAATACATACAAATGATACAAGTGAACAAATACATACACACACAGATGATATGGAATAACAAATTTGCTACCGGCTGCATTGATGACTGTTCATTTTGGCACTATTTTTCACCGCACTAAAAGCGAAACTTGCACCAAACGGCAAAAATCGGCAGGGATCGGCGGTAACCCGGGCCGATTAGTGGGGGTGGTTGTCTATGTCAAATTACAAAGGATGACATGATGGGGTCGCCTCCGGGTAGTTGCGCCCTGCCCCCCTCCCCCGCCTGATGTACCAGTGGAGGCACCTAGTGAGCATTGTAAGACACCAAGAAACTGAAGATCACCTTCCAATGTTGGTCAGCCAGGGAACCTTTGTGGACAAACATGTTACTACTATGTCTTACTAGCGGTGCACCTACTACAAGTTGCATTGCGCTCAAGGTGCCAACTATAAGACCTGTGCGATCTCCAGGTCCCCAATGTGGGGAGGAATCAAAATGGCTGCATAACCTGTGCCTTCTTGGGGTTTGAAATGTGGCTACATACCCCATGTCTTCTTTGGGTCCCGAATGTGGTGCGGGATGAAAGCTGTGCCCTTTTGGGTTGCTAGTTTGATGAAGAATCAAAATGGCTACGTAACGTGTCCTGTAATGGGGTCAGAGCAGAGAAATATTGGATGGCACATGCTATTGGTACTAGGCGCATATTGCCGCGTTGGCAGCATTGTTGTTCCCCTTTGTTGGCCATTGGCATAGATTGGGGTGTATGGAGGGGGTGGGTGGGGTGGGGTGAGAGGGAGTGGGGGGTCCAGCCTGCCCCGTAAACGTCCTCCTGTGCAGGATGCGATTTAACCCTTCTACTGGTTTGGAGAAGGAGTGTGACTAGGTAAGATGTAGCAGAGCCCTACTACTACTTCCAGAGCCACTTCGTAATTTCTCAGCCACAAAGGATCCGATCCACTGGCACAAAACCAGCCCCTGAATAATGCATAGAGCCCCAGCAGCCCCTGGGGTGTGTGGGGGGGGCTCTGTATCCCTAGTAGTCAGGGCCCCTCCGTGCACCTTGCGGGCTTTTGTGCTGCGACAAACACTGCCCAGACCGCACTCAGAAATGGTGCTGTGTTGGACCTACGTGCCACTTCACATTCCGCCTGATAAAGAAGTAGATGATGCTCCTGACAGTGTAGCACAGTGAGCTTATGTGGAGGTTTGTGTACAGGGTGCATGCCCACCACAGACACGCCAACACAGCACCCACGCTCAGTGGGGTGCCAAAGAGGGTTTGCCAGCTGACTCTCGAAGCGCGTCGAGCAAGGGTTGCCCTAGCTGCCACTTTTTTTTTTGAACCTGGGACCCACTGTTCTTCAGAGACCACATTATCAGTGGCCCCTCACAATGCTCGGTGGGTGATTACTTGACAACCGTAACCCCATTCCCTTCAATAGTGTGTGCCAATTTATCCCAAGTGGTGTTAGATCCCGAGAAGGGGGCCTTTCTGCCCCCAACGCAGGGGGGTGGGGGACAGGAGGGGCGCTCGGCCCAATGAGCAATGACTGCTGAGCAGTCCGGATCAACCTCTGTTTCCAAATTTCGTTTCGCCCGCTCAAACTCCTCTTTCTCCTCAGCACTGACCGAGGGCGGTGGCATCGCCTTCTGCATCTTCTGGTCCGCATTCTCGCGTTCCAACAGCGCAATCCGCTCCTGCAGGGCGGCCCTGAATACAGCGAAAGACAGTCAGCCATGGACGATGCGGGAGGTCCTGTGGTCGCCAGATGGCAAGTCGTGTTGGCGGTCCTTTGACATCGAGGGAGAGGCATTGGCCGATTGGCGGTCGGCACATTAGCGGAAGCACGGAGCCGATGGCAGTCGGGGAGTGGCCGCATGCGGTGGGTGCCCAGCCGAAGACATTGTGCGCGTGATGGACGGGCGGTGGGTGGTGGGCTTTTCCCTGCCATGGACCGTACCGGAGAGGCAGACTTGTAGTCGGGACAGTGGAGGGCACGAGGGAAGGGCCGGACCTCCCCACTGCATGTCACGACGCAGTCGCCGACACGGGTGCTGCACCGGCCGCCTTTGAGGGCATTTGGAATAAGAGGGAGTGGCTGGAGCGCAGACTGTTGGGCCATATGCGCAGCCAGTCCTTGGAAATCATTGGCTGCAGCAGGGGGGGGAGTTCTCGGAAATCGGATATCCTGCTTAAAACCCCACCAGATCCAAATTTAAAAAAGGGCATCAAAGAGGCAATGCACAACACGTTGCTCAAATGATGAAGACATTGATGAAATCCCCCCATATTGTCGTGAACCAAATATCCACACAACTCCCCCACATGGCTGTTGGTAATTGAACCAAAGAGCGGCAATGCTCAAAGGGAGATTTGATTTGTGACACATATTGCATGACTCAGTTGGAGAGGGTTCTTGGCCATCGGCACACTTAGTCAGCATTGTCAGCACACATGTGCTGAGGATCTCTAGACCAGAGTTCCATAACAGAAACCTGATTCGAAAACAAATGGCCTTTCAGGTCAGACCAGGTTCTGACAAGTTGTCATCAGAGGAGGACACAAAACCAGGATCCTCATCATCATTGCGCAACGCACCAGGGAGGTCAATATTCATTGCATGGCTGTGGATCACAAAGAAGAGCCCCCTCCCCCTCAACACTTCCACCCATTGGGCCAGCCCACCAACCTCGATTTGATATTTCCCCCAGAGCAAATATTTGGTGGTGGGGGGCGGGGGTTCAGTTGTTTTTGTTGGCCCAGTCTTCATCTTCACGGCGAAACGCCCCAGTCACGCTACCACCATCCCTCATCATGTCCGCTCTTATCTTCCGCATGAATGACAGGGGGCTGGGTCAGAATTCAGGGGCACATCCGCGAAAATGGGGACAAGAAACATAACGCATGCGACTCAAAAAGACACAAATGGGAACACTCCAATCCGATGCAAACCGTGCCACCCACAACAACGCGTGGAGAACACCCCAGAACAGCGCAAAGACCGCCGTCCTACACTTTGCTGTAGAGCCTCGCGTGCGCCCACCCCAACTGACACGCGCAGTGGCGGGCACACCGAGCCTCATCCCATTCCTTCTCCACCGCCGCACGCGCCTTCTTCAAATCCTCATTCTCCTTCGCAACGTCCCGCTGCGCCGCCAGCCACTCTGCCTTCTCTTTCTCGGTCTTTGCCACGGCCGCCTCGTACTGCTGTCGCTCGGCCTCCGCCTGCCGCTTTGCCTCATCAGTGCCCAGCGCCTTGGCCTTCTCCACTGCCTCCAAATACTCCTGCCGCTCCTTCTCCATTGCGGCCTTGGCGGAGTCGAAATCGCTCTTCTCAGCCCCCGCACGCTCTTGTGCGGCACGGAGCTCGGCTAGCTCCTTCTCTGCAACCGCCTTTGCCCTCCTCAGATCCTGATGTCCAGAAAGCACCGTTGGGCAACCTTCGGCACTGCAGTGCTCGTGTGTATGGAGGTGGCATGCAAGCGGGGGAATACCCTATTAAGGAGGGCATGGGCCTTCCGTGCTCAGGGGTAGCACAGCTGTGCCCTCTTGAGCTCTCCCGCTGGAGGCACTCCTGCTACGGACCATATTAAAGAGGGCACTGTACTTTTAGGGTCCAGGATGCTGGTGCGCCTGGGGACTAGTTGCAGGGCAAAGGAAGGGTTTGACCCCGCCTTGACCCTCTTGGCTAGCACCAGTAGGCACGTTGCAACAGAGGGACCGACAGAGAAACACTAAGTGTACTCGTCGGACGCCCCCGGTAAAAGCTCAATGACAAAAAAGTGCCCTTGCCTGACTCTTGGCCTCCGCCCGCCACCGCCTGGTGGGCCCTGCCAACACCCCTCGCTTGGGCCACAGCTGCCCCCTGGACAGCCTCACCAGTACCATACTAAGGATGGGCACCAACATGGGCCCGCGGGTCAGTACTCATACGAATTCACTCGCCGTTCTCTGTCTGGAAGCGGGGCCGCAAGAACCCAGATCCCTACACCCAGATGGGGGTTGGGGGCTGGACCTGGTCCCGCTGTGACCCATCTCCCAGTTATCTGTCCAGGTACTCTGGCTTGTATCCTGTGTTGTTTGTGAGTTCTCTGGATCCTCTGAAATCGTGAAAGCAAACCTTGCTTTTTTTTTGTACGGTGATGTTTCTTAAATGTAAAAGTCGAAAAACTTATACTCCGCATCCGAACCCTGTGTGGTCATAGAATCACTGGAATGCATGCTTGCCCCCCCCCCCCCCATCAAAACACTCCTCATCTCCTGTGCTCGCCCCTCGGTTAGAGGACTCCTCCTCATTGGAGTAGGTCAGTGCTCTGCTTGGGTCGAGTTCCCCATCAATCACCATCTTACATAGCTGGGAGCTAACCATGTAGGACAGTGGTGAGGTTGGGCGCCATTGACGTAAAATTGACATGCATAGTGACAGTGCGATCAACTGGGCACAGTGGCGTGAGAGTGTGGCTAAATGGTGCTATTGGAGTAGTCACTGTGTTGCCGTTCAAAGCTTTGAGGAGAGGTGATCTCTCTCTGCCTAAATCAGCCAAAAAGTCGGCTCAGTCATTGCCCTCTATCCCAACATGGGAGGGTGCCCAAAGCCACTTGATAGTGTCTTGTGAACAATGCCACACCTGCAGCACATCCTTCCAAAGATCCGCATGCGCTACCACTCCAGACCGCAACACCCAGTGTGATTCATTCCACTGATGCATGCGACCTGTGAAACCTTTGGAAATGTATTTGGAATCCATTACAATGCCCACTTTTCCTCTAGCCAACAGTATGGCTTGCAAATGCGCTTAGACTTCTGCACGTTTGTCTATTTGAGGCTCATAAATGGGCACATAATCACGTAGCTCCCAGGTCTTTTAGTTTACACCAAAACCCGCGACGACTCCTCGCCTTGAGGTGTTAGACAAGCCATCTGTGTATTTGGGTACAAAATTGTCCTCCATAAGAAGGTGGAGTTGGGCAACCTAAACCGCAGCTTGTTGTTGTTTCCTCTTAGAAACGTTTGGCTCTTTCGCAGAGCTCACTTGCTTTATTGTAGTAGGCTGTACGTGTGCTACTTGCAGAGTGGTGGGAAACGATCGATATCTCCACTCTCTGAGCTTGTCCACACACAAATCTTGTTATCTCTCCCCCACGTCATGACCCGGCCGGGAAGAGGGTGTGGCGCCGTCGCGCCGCCTTGATAACTCCGTCCACAATAAGTGCGGCAGAGGTTCAACGGTGCCGTATACCGAGGCTCAAAGAAATACGTGTTCAAGAAGACGGAGATTTTCAAAACATCCATTGTCGGCATGGTGGCGGCAAAACCAGCGTGTTTACCTCCAACTGTGCAATCGGAGCCGCACATTCTCGCTATAACATTGTCAACATGTACGGGCAGCTAGAGCACATGACCTGCTAGAAGCTGTATTCACTTCTGGTACAGGTGGTGCGGGTGGTAAAACAATGCGCGGTGGAGAGTGCCGCACTTGGTTGGATCCGAAAGGACTCGACTCAAAGGCACGCATTTGATTGGGAGGTTGCACTCATAGTCCCCACTGCTGAAGGGCAGCAATGCATCCGTGGCTCGGCAGTGGTAGATGGGGAGATGTTTTTATATGTGGTCTGGAGGACAACCCTAAATTGTGCCGCGGTTGTAGCAGGAACTTTTATAAAAGATGAAAAAAAAACCAATTTTGCACCCACAAAGGAGGATCACATTCAAAGCCAAGCGGAACACGACCCTGCCCAGTAGATTCCAAGTTACGGAAAGCACGCGGAGTACCAGAGCCATTAACTTGAGGGAAATTGGGTTGCTTCATCGTTTGCGGGTCCCACCGGCATTCCTTCAGGTTGAGGATTTTTTGAGATGACCGCCCCATTTTATTTGAACAACTATGTGTCCCAAAGAAGCCTGAAATTTTGCACCACAATACACAGCTACAACAAATCAAATTAGTGACGATGAAGGATGTGCTTGAGAAAGCATATCACTAGACAGAACTGACAACAGGTGATGCAGCCCTTTGTGTATACACACTCCTGAGTGTGGAACCAAGGGAGCGCACATATATGGAATGAGTACCTTATGCCCCCGTGTAATGCCCCCCCCCCATTGTTGTGCCGGTTCCCGCCCGGGGGGGGGGGGTCACGAAGTGCTGGTTCGCCCCCCCCCCCCTTAAGGGGGGAAATAGCACCAACAAAACATACCACCTCAAAATTGTAGCTGCGCATGCACAACACCGGTATTGTGATTCACCTTGAAACATGATGTAACCTTTGTGTGCGTGCCCTTTCCACAAGCACCGCGTGAAACTTCTTTTTACGACTCCAAGCAACCTTGAACTCCTGGACATGCTCAATGGGCAGGTCAGGTATAGGCTGGGGATTGGAAGACAACGTAGGCTATGTAGCTCGGTTTCCAGCCCTTTTGGGGAGCACAATACGACCAATGGTTTCTAGAAGAAATGTCAAAGTGACGTCCCCTCCCCTGGAAGGGGGGGGGATTGCAAGGGGTGGGGCATTACAAAGGGGGGGGGGGTAGTTGTTGATATACAAAACTTTCCACTATGTGCCGTGGGCCACCTCCAAGCTAGGCTCCTAGCCACATGCTACCACGCACGCTGGGTGGATCATGGTTGCCTCTTTGGGTCCTTAAGGCCTGCGGGGTGGTGGTGAAAAATGTAACTCGTGTACGAAAAAAATCTTTGGTGCGAGGAATTTTCTTTTTTGTAGGGTCGTGTGATTTTAAAAACAATCGGAAAACCTCTATACTTAGGTGTATGGACGATAAAAGGTATACTTAGGTGTATGGACGATAAAAGGAGTTGTACCCAAAAGTGCTCTTATTTAGGCTTGTTTATGTTGAGTGACACCCGCAATTTTTCGAAAAAAAATTGCAAAAAGCCTTCGGTCACCCTTGGGATGGGTTTGGGTGGTCATTTGGTGATAATACGGGCACTCAAGCACCCATGGGGACCCACTTAGTGGCCGCTAGGTCCATGTAGCGCGGGCCATGGGCCCCCTGAAAGCCCAAAATTGCTATTGTTTAAGTCTCTTGTTGTGTACCTACACGTGGTGAGGCTACCCTATCTCTGTTCATCGCTTTGCATGCGGCGACAGGGTGCCCGCGGTCCCCGTGTGGTGCGCACCGCCTGCTTGTTGCTGCACGAGGGCCGCCCAGCCTTGCGGCGCCAGCGAACGTGGGGGCGGCACGCACGCACGCACGCACGCACGCACACACACACACACACACACACCCACACACACACACACTCCCACCGCGGATCAGGCCGTGATCACGTTGCTCCGGCGATAGATCAAGTCACTAAAGGACATCATCAACAAGCTAAGGGGGCGAGGGCTGTACCGAGGGCCGCCACGACCGCGAGGCGCTGCAGGAGGTGCAAGGTGGGCGGCTGCAGCATGGGACACACCCATGGCTCTTTGCATGCGCTGTAGGTCGCGTGCGTAGCATGGAGGAGATGCGGTGGAAGATGTGCCTCATACGCTCCTCAAATTGGGCAGCCGTAGGGGCTGTCCGTGGCGCAGCAGGCGGCTAGTATTGCGAGTAATTCCATTACCTTTGGCAAGGCACCTCACAGAGAGACGACTAACTAATAGGCACGGGTGGGGGGTTGATGGGTTGAGGGGGGCCCATGGCCTAGACTACATGGCCTACCATTACATTTGAGTCCCCATATTGTCACTAGATGACCACCCAAACCCATCCCAGGAGGAACCAAAGGGTTCCGCAAAAGTCGAATTTCCAAATTTTGAAGATGACACAACGGGAACATTGGAAATAAAAGTAATTTCATGGCCCGCGGGGGACCTGTGGCCGGGGCCTAGCGGCCACTACGTGGGTCCCCATGGTTGCTCGAGTGCCCATATTGTCACCAAATAACCACCCAAACCCATCCTAGGGCTAATAGAGGGGTTTAAGAAAAATTGAGTATTCAAAAATTTGCAGGTGCCGCGAAACGTAAACAGCAGCAAATTTGCGGCTTCCGGGGGGCCATGGCCCAGCAATTTTGCGGCTTCTAGGCCCGGGCTACATTGGCACACCGGCCACTATGTGGGACCCCATGGGTGTTTAGGACCTTTGGATTGTCACCAAATGATCACCCAAACCCGTCTTAGGGGCAACCGAAGGGAAAAAGTCGAATGTTCAAAATTTTGAAGATGCCACTATATGGCCCAAGCAACTGCAATTTTGGGGCTTTCAAGGGACACATGGTCTGAGCTTCATGGGCCTAGCGGCCCCTGAGTGGTTCCCCATGGGGGCTCCAATCCCCGTATCGTCACCAAATGACCACCAAATCCATCTTAGAGGTGAGGCGATAGAGGGGTTCAGAAAGAGTTGATTTTTCGAAAATTTGTAGGTGCCACTAAATGGCCTAAACAATAGTCATTTTGGAGCTGTGGGGGGGGGGCTACATGGGCCCGACAGCCACTACAAGGGGAGGCCTCGGCAGGCTGGGCCGACGGAGCCACCGGGGCTGCCGGGGCCGAGCGGGCCGTTGGTTGCGCTAGCACCGGGGCTGGGGCTGCCCCCCCCCCCCCTCCCCCGTGCTTCGGCGAGCTCCTTGTGGAGGTAGAGGGGCGGGAAAGGGGGCTGATCACAAGTCGGGCACCCCGTCCCCCCATAAAGGCGCCCCACCCATGGAGCACGGTGGCAGAGAAGGACACCAAATATTGACACCAAATGTTGACACCAAATGTTGACACCAAATGTTGACACCAAATGTTGACACCAAATGTGGACACCAAATGTTGACACCAAATGTAGACACCAAATGTTGACACCAAATGTTGACATCAAATGTTGACACCAAATGTGGACAAATGTGGTCTCTTCCGTGCTCGCCCTCCCATGGAGTTGTGGTGGTTGCCCTCTATTGGCTGATGCCCTCCTCGAACCGGCTGAGTCCCGGGGTTAGGAAGCCGGACTACCGCCCCACTTTGACGAGCACGGGTTGGCTGAGTCGCAGCGCTGCAGATGGCACCGCCATTGAAGAAGAGGATGTGGATGAGGTGGAAGAAGAATTCGTCCCCCTAGGGAGGGGGGGGGGGGGATGGGAAGGGATGGGAGAGTGTCCAGCACCGATATTCACGGATCCTGAAGCGCCGATCCCCGGGAACCCTTGGGCTGACCTGTCACGACCCCTTGGGCTGACCTGTCAGGACGTCTCAGGCTCCCCTGCATTGGACTCGGGGCTACTAGACACCAAAGACCCCGGGCGACCTAGACGCAATGAATCCCAACACACACTACACACATGCCCGTGCACACACACTTACGCACACACACACACACACACACACACACACACGTTGAGAACCGCGAGACAAGAACAAAGCAAGAAAAGCGGTTGAAAGAAAACTCCTCAGGAACAGCAGAGTTGTCCTAGACGTCTTTCGGTCTGTTGGTAGAGAATGAGCAAATGCAGTTCTGGACAGTGGACTTCACCTTCTCCCGCGTTCAGTTCTGCACCGCACAACAGACCACAAAAACCGCCCGCGGAGGAGCTCGTGCGCTACCGTTGCCATAGCCTAGATTTATCGTGTGCTGGGTGCCACCACCCCGCCACACACACACAGAAACATTCAGGACAGGGGAGAGGGCATGGCAGGGCATGGCATGAGAGGGCACACACACACACACACACACACACACACACACACACACAAAAACCAAGTTATTTCATGGTACTGACCGGGGGCACTGTGTCCTCTACGCTTAGCAGTCGGTGGAGTATCTGCGCTCACCCGCAAGTAGTGGCAATATTGCAAGTCCCACGCTGTGCCACAACGTCACAGGCACACGGAGAGTGGTGCACAGCCCAAGACATGAAGCACAAGGTAAGAGCCGAGCCACTAGACCACAGGACCACGTCTGCGGGTCTTGAGATTGGTGAGGACCAGATGACATCACACCCACCGCAGCTCCAAGTGTGTAGCACTTGTTATAGTAGTGGTACCGCTGCCCCAACCGGATCGCACCTTCCCCGGAAGGGGTGTCCGCTGATGTGGACCCGGTGGTGGAGGTCCCTTGTCTAGGTCCATCCGACGCGGGGCGTGGTGCCATACTGCGGGATACATGCGTACTTACAAGCCATGTTGCTTAATAACTACTGCCACAAGACGGGTAGGGTCCATGTTTTGTGTGACCGCCGGGGTGGATACATTGCATATAGGATGATAGCAAAGTGGTCCCCATATCGGAGTGGTCCCGCTGCATTTCTCACACACTAGGGCTTGGAAATTGCTTGGTCCAAGCAATCTTGAGCCAAAGGCTAAGGGTTACAAGCCCTCTCTACAAAGGGTCCCTTGCTCATCTCTCGGAGGACCAACCTGATAGGGTGAGCTACGAGCCACATTCACCTTCGGTGAGCATCCACGGGCTCCAGGCCCCTCAAGACTATCGGGATTCTTACCTCTGTAGGTCCCCAAGACCCCTTGTGACAACGAAAACCATGCACAATCCCAATGGATTGTCCTGCACATACATGGTTGCCCTCCTTTCTAGGCCCATTTAACTTGGGGGAGGGGTCTGGCTAGTGGCAGGTGGGGGGTGGTGAGGAGCTATGGGCCTCTCACCCACTCGAACGTCGGGCGCAAGCCAAAAACCTGGTCCCCCGTCACGCCTCGTGTCTCCACCTCAATGAGTTTGTCCGGAGCCAAGGTACAGTCTACCCTCAACATCTGACACTCTGCCCAGGTCCCAACGAGCTGAAGCGGTATTCATGGTTGAGAGGGGACTGCACTATTCCGGACCCTATCTTAAAAGATGATCCATCCCACTGTTGTTCCCTATCGTAGTATTGCACGGGTTGGAGCCACTCTAATAGCTACGCTGTGATAGCTACAGTCATTGGGTATGAGCCACCCCATCTAGTTATGAACTTTGAGAGCAGCTGGGTTTGATCCCATGACCACCGGTGTACAAGCATCGTGCTATGACCACTGAACAACCCAAGCGGGAACGGGGCGGGGGAGCAAGAGAAATCCCAACATACGGCATCAAAACGATGAGCGCGATACGGGTATCTTTTTGAGTCATGTATGTTGTGGGTCAACAAGCTCCGGGGGTAGTCCGGCCCTCCCACCCACAACAAGACCCGGCGGTGGAGATAAGAACGATACGATCAACAATTGCATGGGTTCAATGGAAAGGGTAGATGTGTAGATCACCTTTGAATGCAAATCAAATGTACGCACGTACCCATACTATTGGACATCGAGTGTGGCGATGACACGAAATGTTCCTCAATGCTACACACAATAGCCTGCCCTGAAGCTTGAATTGTGATCAAGCATGGTAAGAACAATATTTACACAATAACAATCCTGTGAGTTCCTCATCAAGTCTTAAGCATCAGCTAGACGTTGCAACACCATCCAGTTGTGAGCAAATGTGACCCAGGATCATCATGGCAAGCTGGTTTTGTGAAAATGCCCCAAAAATGCAGTCCAAAAAGCTTGTATCTTTGAGGTTTTGCCCTCGCGTGCTCTCCCTAGAGGCCATTGCCATGCAAAATTGCTTGGATCCCCTTTGTGGGCCCAATATGGGACGGTCGGAGACCACAAAAAGCTTGATCCGTAGGCCGGAATGTAGCAGCTTGGGAAAGCTGTGCAATGGAGATACTGGAACCAACCAAAGTCCCACTTTTTACCAGTGTTGTGCCATTTAACGCGTAAAAAGGAGGCTAGAGCGGGCAACCTTGATGTTTTCAACATCGTTTGGGTACAAATGCACTTAGAAACTAACTTGGTTCAGTCCTGGATAGCTGCGGGTAAGCTGCAGTAGGTGTGCAAAATGGCCAAACCAACCCAACTGTAACGAAACCCGAAAAATTCATATCTCGGGCCTACCAGCTTAAATTGCTATATACCAAAAGCTAAATGTGGGTAGTTTTTGACGCTGAACATGATTATGAGGTCAGCCAGATTGCCGAAATCGATGATTAGTACTGCAGAGCAGTAATTTGTGTTGATTCGTGAAAAAATCAATTTCACAGCATTCTTGGGCTTTAAAATCCCTACGGATTGGTGGTCTCAAATCCAATTTTCGTCAACGAAAGCTAGGTCCTGATTTGGACAGTCAAAATCAAAGATTGGCATTGTCGCTTTGGCAGAAGAACGCGCGCGCACCACAGAAATGGACATCTTTGACAGCTAAAACAGAGCTGTAGAAAATGTGTGCCTATGTAAAATGACAGCCCTCTGGCTGAACTTTTCGCACCCATGGTTAAATCCGGGGCAGAAGCTTCCGTAGGTATCAGTGAGAGACCGCATGTTTCACAGCATAACCATGGGGAGTCCGCGTCCGCTTCCTAGGCGCCAGCACCCACTGCCGGAAAGTTGAGTCTGGGCAGGGCCGCTTGGGGCAAAAATTGTGCCAAAATCGGGGGATTGGCCTTTTAGGGTCACTAAAATTGTTCTGGGCTGCTTTGCGTCCCACAAAGACCGGGCCTGGCTGCCCTCACCCCCCCCTTGCTTGCACCTGCACCTGATATAGCCTCCATCCCAGCCGGCTGTGATGCGCCCTGCTGGCAACCTCTGCATGCCCACATCTGCGCTCAAGCAGTCAGCATGTGAGCGGGAGGAATTACGTCCCCAAACATATCAGGATCCCTAAAGTGGGGAACATCAATATGGCGACAAGGCCCACCATCTCGGGGTCCCTGAGCCGAGAAGGTGTCAATGCTCGTGGCTTGTAGGGACACACAGCATGTGTGGCATGTGCGCATGGACATGGCATGCGCAGGCTGTGCATGGGTATGTGGCATGTGTGTGGCTTGTGTCAACGCCGTGGTCATGCCCCCCCCCCCACACCCCACATCAATGGTTGCGTGCCTATGGCGATCCTGAACGACATCCTCGAAGCCAGACACAGTGCAGCTCAATACCTCCTTCTCAGCGTCCAGTTTCTCTCTCGCCAGCCGCATTTCTTCCTTTTCCTTTGCCACAGCCATACCCTGAAATGCGAGGGCTTCGCTCTGGCTGTCGATCAACTGCTTGGCCTTGCGGTAGTCCTGCAAAACATGACGCAGCTGCACACAAATTACACCTCATACTTGGACCTGGCCCTTCATACTTCTGTGATACGTGGGTCAGAGCTGTGCCGTCTCGAGTGGATTTCAGGAGAAGTCTGCTGATGTCGTCTGTGGGCGGTTTGTACTGTTCCCATGCACCCAATGGTCCCGCGCACAAAATGGGGATTCCGCTTTTAGGGACGAATATGCCCCGTGTTTCGGGCCTCAACCGTTCCTCAATGCCATTCGGGGCAGGCTGCACATTCTCGTCTGAAACAGGACACATTTCGTCCATTCACCCCCCCCCCCCCGGCCGCCGCCCCCTCCCCGGCTCGAGTGGGGCCAACGTGAAGCCAAGGTCTGGGTGGGCAAAATATCTGTGAACTGGCCATGCCGCCCTTGCGCTGAATCTGAAACTGCAACCATCCCCTCAAATCGCGCTTCAAGGCGAGGTCCTGCTCCCTGGCCGAGACTCACGTGCCAGCCCGGTGGGCTACAGTGCAACGTGCAGAACAGTACCATGAGCCATGAGCAGGTACCAACGGTCCCCCAGAAAAATTTGCTGTGCTGCGGCATGCTGCGACATGCTTCAAGCCGTTGGTGAGGGTAACCTAATTTTCCAAAAAGCTTCAAAGGTGGCAAAACGCTACATCAAACACAAACCCTGGGTGTCTGTACAACATAGGTACTGCCCAATGCCTGCCTTCTCCAATTGCCCACTGCAAATGGTACTCCTGGTTGTCTCCTTGTTCCTCTCTGGTTGTGTTGTCCCCTCGGCAGTGGGTTCAACAGTAGATATCAGAAGACAAAGTGAAGATAACAAGGGCCTGTCAAAGCACAACACCACAAGAAAGAAAAAAAGGGGGGGGAAATAGGTCAGCCTGGACCTTTGCTGTCTCTGCCTGTAGAACATTGTGTTGACAGCTCTGGGAATTGAATCAGGGACCTGTATACCACAGCCACTGCATCTATCCACTAGAGTACCATCATTCTCTACTGCACAGGTGCTTAAAGATGGTATCAATATTTTGGTCTGAGCCGAATTTTCAGTGTGCTGCGGCATGCTGCGGCATTCTGCGGCATGCTGCGGCATGCTTCAAAACCCCCACCAACAGGCCCCAAAATCAGGTGCTGCGGCATGCTGCAGCATTCTGTGGCATGCTGCGGCATGCTTCAACCGTTGGTGCCTTCTCCGCTTCCTGCTACTGCAGCAGGCTGCAATGACCCCCCCCGGCCCCCACCGGGCGTCATTGCCATAAGCAGCGGCCGTGGCAGCACCAGCAGCAACCCTGATCGTTGCCCCGTGTAAGTCTCTGGGCATGGCAGCCTACATCTGGTTCTCCTCCTCTTTGAGCATCGCCTCCTGAATGCAGCGGTACTCCAGGAAACACAAAACATAATACAGCGGAAGTGCAATGGGGTGGCGCCCCCCATGAGGGCTGGCAGCAGCGCAGCAGTGACCTGCACGGGTGCGAGCGGGCCGTGTAGCACCCATGGCTATCTGGTACTGCATGGCATGTCACATGCGGTTCGCCTTCCAAACCAGTAGACAACCGCACATCGCGTGTGCATGCGCATGAAAACCTCACCAATGCTGAATGGGTGCTGTGGTGCCCCACATCTGATGGCCTGGGGCAGGGGGGCGGGGAGGAGCTGCCATTGTCAGGCCAGACCCTGCGCAACGGTTGGTCGCGGTTGAACCCGTGCACCACCTCACGAGTAAGGATTCTGATGGAGCAGGGGTTCCACCCTCGTGGTCGCACTCATTCGGTGAGCAGGGCCCTGGCAAATGGGAAAATCTGGTGCGGGGAAATTTATTTTGGTGCAAACCTCCCAGACGGTGGCCCCACACACATGGACCATGAATGGCACCTTTGGAAAATGGCGACGGATCTTAAAGCACCATCGCACCATTGGGCACAGTTGTGTTGTGCCAAATTTTGCTGTTCCACATTTCGTCCTCTCCACCCCCCCAAAACACACAGTAGTTCGGTGGTATGGCCCCCGCTTTGCACATACAAGGCACTGAAAGCGAAGCCCGAAGGGACTGTGCAGTAATTTCCCCGTCATGTTGCCCCTCCACCATCATTTGTTGGTGCTGGCGGTGGGGGGAATTCAACACTCATCTGGCGCCCATTCGCAGTACCGTAGCACACACAACAGAAAAAAAAGACAAAGAAAGTGCACCCCCAAAATCGGTGGCGCCCAAAGGGACGGGCTCAACACCCCGTGTTGCTGGGATAGGGCACTGCTTGGGAAAGGGAAGGGGGGCGCACCCTTGAAAACGTGGGGCTTACATGGGGCTGGGGGCTGGGGATTCGGGATGGGCGGTTAGGAGAGGAGGTTGGAGGCCCTGTGTGTGGTCGGGTGTCTGTGTGTGTTGTTGACGATGGATGGGGGAAGGGCAAATGCATGTGCGGTGTGGCCAGGAGCGTGTTGAGGTGCTGCCTCGGAGGGGGCCACTGCAGCGACCCTGCGGCGTGTGCATGCCATCGTCATGGCATTGTGATCACTGTCGCCTGCTTCGGCCGCCCCAAACGAAGTCCCGCAACCCCATCAGTGTGGAGCCTTCCTCCCTCAGTGCTGATGCCACGCACAGACTAGGCAGAGCACCATCTCCTGTCGTTCCCACTCGGCGTCTTTCTCGACGGATGCCAATCTCGCAGCATCCACGGAGGCGTGCGCTGCGTCCATGACGGCTTGCGCCTCACGCCTTTCCCTGTCCATCTCCTGTTTCCCCCTCTCCAGCTCCTGCTTCAGCATCTCCAGCTCCGAGCTGTCAAATATCGTGCAGAAACACACGGCACACGCACACAGGCACGGACACATTCACGCACACACACACACACACACACACACACACACACACACAATGATCGCCGCGAACGACCACGGGGCATAGGCTGTGTGTTCAGCCCGGGCGGAGGGGGGGCGGGGCTCATGGGTAATGACGTGAGGTACCCCCCAAAATAACTGTGTCCGGAGGCCCCCTTTCGGGGGAGGGCGGACACCTGGTCGGAAGGGGAGCAAGGGGGGATTCCTGGCCGGGGGGAGCCATGGGTTGGTCATCCCAAGACAAGGGGTGGGGTGGGGGGGTCAGGGAGTCTGCCGAGGATGGGGACGGGCGCCTTAGACCCTTGCAATGCAGGCCAACACATTAGGCATGGGGTTAGCCAAGCCCAGGACCTCTGGCAACTGACTGTGGTTGGAGGCCCCCTTGGGGGGGGGGGGGGGGGTGGCACAAGGCCTGGGTATTAGGTTGTTTGCCTTTGGCGGCGCCTATTGGCCTCTCGCCACTGCATATTCTGACCCTCTGTGGGTCCGAATGTGTTTTGGTTGTGTCAATGGAGCCCCAGGATGACTTGTCCTCTTTGACTACTCCAGGGTCGGCTGTCCCGGAGGTGGGCTGTTGCCCATGCCGTTGACCAGGTGCATCCAGATGCACACTCCGAGACCATGCTGGGTTTGCCGACTCTAGCACTGACTTGTGCACGCTGGGTGTGCATCTGTGGGATAATTTTCCTGACAGGGGCTTCTAACAACCATAATGATTCTTTCCCTTTTGTCCTTTGCTTCTGCTCCTTCTGCGCTCTGCACGGTTTCGGCGAGCGCGGTCTGCCCTATCCTGTTGCATTGGGAGGCGGGGGAGCGTGTTGCTGTGGGAAGGGGGTAGCGGAGGGGGTGGGGTAGGGGGAGTGGGAGTGGATTCGCCGCACCCTGTCCCCTCCTTCCCCTTGAGGAGGAAGATCCTGGCTCCTGCGGGCTCCTTGTTGGTGTCGGTGTGCTTGGTGTTGGTGGTTTTGGCCACTTGCTTCTGCTGGCTCACATATCCTAGTCTGTCTTGGGCGTAGTTGCATGCTGTTTGATGGCATGTTGGCCTTGGCTGGCGTGGCGGTGGTAGACCATGCACGTAGCGCCCGCGGTCAATCTAAGGGTTCGGGACCGGGGCTAGTTCCCCTTCGTACGCATCCCCGCAGTTGGGGCGAGGGAGGAGTCCGCGCGCTCCTCACCCACCCCCGTAAAATAACCAAAGCAAAGTTGGAGGTCAGGATCAGCATCACCACACATGGGGCCCATTGTCAAACGGTAGGACACAATAAATGGTGGATGCAATAAGGGGGAGCGACACAGCATAGGACAGGAGAAGACATTGGGGAGGAGGGCCTAAGTTTGAGGGCAGAAGGGAGCCCCAACAGTCAGTATACAGAGGAACTAGAAGGCACAGCAACGGAGCACGCCCACCATGAAACAGGGAGAGAGGAGAGGGGCGAACACGGAGAGGGGAGGAGGGAACCCCACACAGAGGACAGGACGCCAGCAAACAGAAAGGAGTCCACGGTACTGGAGACAGATACACTGTGAACAGGGACGACCTTAACCCTGGGACTAGACCACTGTTCTAAGAAAAAGAAAGGGGGAAAGGCAGGGTGGGCCAAGCACACATGGGAGTTATGCAATAGACTAGTGCAGAGGGGTCAGGGGGCGGCACAGGGTGGCAAGGGGCACCGGATCCATCTCCAATGTACAGGAAAAGACCACCGAAACAAGACGATCCTCATAGGGAAGGGAATAGGACAACAAAAAGCAGCCAAGTAAGGCAGGCGCATTAGCCAAGGAAACAATGGCGGGCGTAGGATCACAGGGCACAGGGCGGGACCTAGAGGTGGGCCAAGCCGTGCAGTTGGTCGGAATGAAACAAGGGGACTTGGAGGGGTGTAGGGCAATATTTGAAGAAGTAGCGGACTGAAAGGCCTAGGTACTACTGGTGGGATGAAGGAGGAGAGTACGGGTGGACAACCGGAAGCTGAGAACAGAGGTGGAGGTGGAGCTAGTGGAAGTCCTGCCACCAGATTTTGCGGAGGTCAGTCTGCCGGCCCGGGTAGGGCCAAACCCGGGGCAACAAAGGAGAAAGTCAAGGCAATGGTTCTCACACTCCACCCAGACAAAACCAAGAACAACCAAGAGAAAGCGACTGAGTTGTTCAAGCAGTTGATCACAGCATATGAGAACCGAAGGAGTAACGGGACACAAGCAGGGCAGGGAGGGAACAACCAACCAGCCCCACAACCACACCACACAATTTTTCAGTTCAACCCGACATTTTTCAGGTTGAAAGTGTGCGGACAAAATGAGCCGCACAAAGAGACCCCACAGCGGGCCCAGCAACAAAGCAGAGAAGAAGACAGAGGGAACCAAGGGTTGGAACAGACGTGGAGTTCGTGGCTGTGGATAACAAGAAAAAGTCGAGGGGCAGAGCCACGGCCGATAGGCACACCCCCACCACAAAGATACAACACAAATACAACCAAACCAATGTCCTTTGGAGAGAAATTTAGGTGGTACATAGTAGACCCACTCAGGCTGCAGCGGGACTGCATACTAAGGGAAAAGAGGAGACCGGGGTGGACAGGAGACTACCCGAATGGAGGAACCCGAATGTACCTCCTAGGACCACGCAGAGTCTACCTTGTGCAGGTAGTGGCAGGCTGTGCATGGGTACCAGAGGAAAGGATATGGATGCCTGAAGTGTTTATTGTAGGAGAAGGGATACACTTCATAATGGACGACTCAGTGAGACTCATGGCCCAACTAAACCACGCAAACATCATAGCAGCAAAACTAGGGTTGAGAACGTATGGACACTAACACACACAACAACACAGTAACCACACACCATAACAACCACACACGGAGATGTGGGGGGGGACGAGAAAGTGGAAGGGCACCGATGTTGGCGGTGACCGAAGCACAGATGATCCGGCAACTAAGGGACAGGATCACCGATGGCGGACACAGCCATTAGGTTTCGGAGATTGAGACTGATTTGGTTGCCAGTGCCGCACCACACAGCACAACATTCACACGGGGGCACGGAGATGCAGAGAGTGGAAAGGCACTGATGTTGGCGGCGACTGAACCACAAGTCATCCGGCAACTGAGGGACAGGGTCACCGATGGCGCACGCAGCGCCGTCAGGACTCGGAAATTGGGACTGATTTGGTTGCCAGTGCCGCACGAAACCATAACACCAGCTGCATTGCTGACACCACTCGGAATGGACACCCCCCCCACACCACACCCCAGCGACTACCTCTACAACTCCGCCAACGCCGCGGCAACATCAACACCAACAATGGCGTAACACGCACACCCATGCAACAACAATATAGGGCAGCCCAACACAACACACGACAACCTAGAAAGACTTGTGGGGCACCGCGGGCCCTGGGTGATGTGCCAACTGGATGTGGTTGGTCATCCTCCCACACTCCCTCCAGGTGTCAATGGTAGTCATGGGGGACCCCTAGAGCCCTTCGTGCCCTTGCTGCACACCTTGATATTGCCTACTGTCCCCCCTAGGTCAGCTTATAGGCTTTCAGGGCACTGACCACTCCGCAACCCCCTCAGTTGATCCAGCTCTGGCCCATGGCTATGGGCGCCGTTCCCTCTAGGATGATAGACCCGAAGAGTATTCCCAGTGTGTTTGCGGAACAAATGTCTTGTGCCGAGAGCAGTGGCACGTGATTTGGGTGTGCACCCACCCCAACCATCAACCTCCCATGTCCCTTCCTCACCGGATCGCCCCCTATAGCTCACAATCTCTGACCACGCACTCTGTTTTGGCCTGCCGCTCATGCGGGGGGATTATGAGTCTTTCCGTCTTTACTCCCCTGGCCGTTTTGTCGCCCCCACAACAACCCCATGGTTTCATTTCCATGCGCTGCGTGGGCTGTGACTGCCATGGTACACTGGCGGAGGAGGTCCTCATGCATTTCCACTACATACTCCTCCTCGTCTTGCCTTGTTTCTTGCTGCCCCGTTTGGGCCACTTTTGTTTCCAAGGTAACGTGCTCTGCCCGCGTTTGCTCTCCTCCAACTTCTTTGTCCCGTTGTGACTGGCCTAGGTCCTCCTAGTTCCCTTGATCTCCGTGCCCTCCATTGCCGCTTGGGCTTTGGTGGGTGTTCCTAGTTCCGTCTTCCTTCCCTGTTTCCCGTTGACCGTCTTGCTCCTTGTCACTGTGGTCCTCAGGGTGCTCCTGAGACAGTGATTCCCTTGTTGTGCTCACTCCTTGGACCTCCTCTGTTTCTCTTGTAGCTTCTTACCGTTTCTCCTCTCCTCCTGCCCCTCCCTCCTCTTCGTCTTTTTCTGTGTCTCCCGTCAATGGCTATGCCCCTTCATTGCCCTCTCCTTCTTGCCGATCATTGTCGGCGCCCTCCGCCTGTCCTTCTCCTCTCCGTTCCCTCGCTCGCTCCCCTCCTCCGCAACTCACTGTCCTGCTCCTTCCTCTGTTTCCTCCGACCTATCGTTTTCTCTCTCAGGTCCACCTCCACCACTACTTCGTGCCAACCCCATGTTTGTTCCAAGCTGTGAAACAACCCCTCCAATTATTCGCCCTTTGCTGTCCAACCCTGGTGGTTGTTGGCCTGCGTGCACTGGGTTGTCTCCGGTTGTGGCCGGGGTTGCGGTGCTGAGTCCCGAGAGATCGCTCCCAAGTTTTCGTTAGTGGGTCTGTGGGCGTGTGCGTCGGGACATTCCATCTTCTTGCAGTCCCACCCATCCTAGCACCCTCTGGTCTTCACCTCCTCCTTCTGCACTTCCGCTCTCACCCACTTGGTCATCTTCCCAAACCATACTTCAATTGGGGGGGTACCTCGCATGCTGGGACCGGCAGACCCCCCGTGATGTTCAGTATCACAGCACATCGGGCCGCACAACAATATGACAACAACACATGAGAGACAGCAAAGTGATGTGCGCGTCCAGACACGCCTATCTCCTCCCCTCTACCCCAAGTAAATGACACTTGATGTTCACACCCACATATGCATGAATAGAACGCACACATAAGCGCAACAACGAAAGCAACAATGTAGAGGGATGTGTGAATTTTTCAGGCCGAAAACCCAATAACCCCCCCCACCCCAACAAGAAACCACATCCTTGTTTGGTGTAACTAGTGATCATCGCACATGAGAGCCCATTTGCCACAAAACATCAAGAATGATATAATCTCTTGCCTTCACCGCAACCTCAAATCCACACAAACAACCACATGAGGGACAGCAATGTTGGCCATGGCCAGCTCATGCCAGGCCTCTTTGGTAAAACACGCAAGCAAATTGAGCAAGTTGAGCGGTGGCAGAAACAAATGTGTGGGAATGTAAAAAAGGAGAGCCTCCACAAAGCCAGTGAGTACTCGGCATGATTTGCACGTTATGCAGCAACTATTTAGTCGAAAATACGAGAAAATTAGAAAATGCAAACTTTGATAGGTGTCCACCACCACCTATATCAAGGTGGCAGTGTGGCGTGTGTAGCGGTGGGCAACGCACCCCAGTAGAAAGGCCACTGTTGAACTGGTGGTAACCCTAACTCCACGGTTGGAAGAGCCATGACAACCCTGCTTGTGGTGGGTGGGCCACTGTGTGTGGGTGTGTGATCCTTGGGGCACACAGGGGACTAGTGTTTTGGCCGGTGGGGGGTTGGGGTCGGGGTTTGGAAAGAGGGGGGGCTGTGGTTGGGGCAAGGGGTGTATGCGCGTGTCGTGTGTGGGCAAGGCCGCTGCAGGGGTGGCGGCAAAAAAAAAAAAGTGCACAGCACCAAGTCCCACCTTAGAATTACAGGGACAAGTTTAGTTGTATTCCCCGTCGTATGGCTGTAAGCATCGGCCAGAGGCGGATGGCGGGTCCGTGTGCTTTGGGCACACTGCGAGGTGCGCGGAGCAAGTGCTCCCTAGAGGGCCAAAGCGGGAGGGCAACCGCGTACCCCTCCGATCCCTACCCGATCCCCAGAGGGAGACGAGTAACCCTATCTCTAGCTGCAAGGGAGGGAGGGAGGTCATACCTACCAGTGACCGGTAACGGCAGGCACCAACCACTCAGCATTAGCTCAAGGGGCAGGAAGTGTATATGAAGGGGGGGTGACGTAAGGAAGTTGCATGGGTGCCAAGAAACGAACGTGTGGGAAGTTAGAAAGGAAATGGCCTATTGCCCTCCAAAAAGTCAGTGAGTACTCACTATGGTTTGCGTGTTATGCAACGAGTAAGTGCCGTCAAGACGCAGACACTCAAAAAGCGCAAGCCTTGATAGGTGTTCACCGCCACCTACATTGGGGTGGAATTGTGCCGCACGTGGCGGTATTGGGCAACCCAGCCCCAGTAGAAAGGTTGCCGTTGAACGGGTAGGAACTCCGAGTGCAGGGTTAGTTGTCTCCCTCATGCGAGGGGCAGAGTTATCCATTTCCCTCCTGGTTTGGGGTCGGGTCGCCGGTCTCCCTTCCGGCTAAGGGAACGGGGTGTGTGTACCCTCCTACTTCAGCCCTTGAGGGAGCACTTGCCCCACGCCCCACGCACCTGCAGAGTGGTTGCACACACTGCGGGATGGAGGGGGGGGGGGGGCAACCGCGCAGGTACCACAAGACTGGATGTGCCCTCAGCCAGCGGACCCAATGTCCGCCTCTGACTGCTACGTAAGGCCACATACCACGGGGAATACCCCCGGTAGACCTGAGGTGGGAGACCACTTGGGAACACTTGGTGATGCACGCTATTTTTGTGCTGTCCCCCGCGCAGCACCCTTGCTCATGCAGCACCTTCGCCAACGCACAGCACGTGCATGCACCCCTTGCCCCAACCACAGTCCTCCCTCCTTTCAACCCCCTCCCTCCCCACAGCCTCCTACCAGGGAACGCACTGCTCCCCTACATGCCCCCCGTAACACACACCCACACACAGTGGCCCACACGGGGCAGGGGCAAGGGGGGTGGCCCACCCTGCAGGTACCACAGGCCTGGGTGTGCCCTCGGCCTGCAGACCCAATGTCTGATATGCACTGCCTGCCCCTGTGCGCTGAGGCTGAGTGGTTGGCGCCTGCCATTACCATTTAGGGGTGGGGTAGCCGTCCCCCCTCCCTCCCTCCCAGCTACGGGTAGCTAGAAAACATGACAGCCCTTCTTGTAGTGCGCAGCAACCAGTCCACGGAGCAAGTGCTGCCTAGAGGGCTGAAGTGGGAGGGCAACCGCACACCCCTGCCCCTTAGCTGGGAGGAAGACCGGCAACCCTACCCCTCACAGGGAATGGGACGGATCCCTACCCCTAACTGGCAGCAGCAGGCGCCAACCGCTCAGCGTCAATGCAAGGGCAAGCATTGCATATACAAGGGCGGTAGGTGAAGCAAGGAAATTGCATGAGCACCAAGAAACCAATATGTAGGAATGTAGGAAGGAGATGGCCTATTGGCCTCCGCAAAGCTGATGAGCAGCAGGCGAAGCAAGTTGCGTGTGTACCAGCAAACAACTGTGTGTGCTACACCCCCACAGAATTTGCGGGCATTCAGCCAGAATTAGTCACCTCCACCCAACTGAGGTCAGCGCCCCCAAAATCACCATAGGTTCCAACAAATTGGTCTTCACCCCAGCTCCAGGCCAAATCCCAGCTGTGCACTGAGGTTTGACCTGAGTACACTCGCCCAGAATCCGCCAAGGTCCCAGCTTAATACGGTCAAGATGGTTCTTGTACTTTTGTACCTTGGACAAGGGTATGCCGTGCACACGTGCAAACGGCATTTGGGTGGGCGTGCACCTAACAAAACAAAAATCTCTCCTCAGCAGCTCTTCCGGAGTTCTGACTCGGATTGGGTTACAGGTACCGAGTGAGTTATGAAATGGGCCAGGGCAACCTTCACACAAGCAGTCGAAAATGGCTTCTGGAAGGATCACTACATTTTGTACTGAATTACAACCGGGTCCCAACTAAGCACAGAGAGGACACCTCCTATAGCTAGGACATGGAGAAAAGTGGGTAAGAAGCCCGCCAATGTGGTAATCCGCACCCACTGCAACCAGTGCACTGCCAAGGAACACATACCTGAGATCCCCTGCCTCCGCTCCAGCCTTCTCAGTCCTCTCTCGGTCCCGTTCCATGTCAAGCATCTCCCTCTCTGTCAACTCCTGCTTCAGCCTAACAACCTGCGCCCTGGAAACCGAAATCAGGGATCAGAGCACCTCATTTGCCAGTGAAAGGGGACCACGACCACGAAAACTCCCCATGAACGTACAAAACCCCCTTCTGGAAACACGGGCGAAATCAGGAACACAATGGTATGACGGCATGGGTTATGCAAACATTTGCCCCCTCCGGACTCCGATGCGGCACCGGTGTTGTATGGATTCCCATCTCAACGCCTGGTATACCCCCCTTTGCGCAAGACCGGCCTTGTCTAAGTACCATGACCGCGTCATACTGCCGTTTTTCTGACCACAGTTTTTGCGGTCAAGAACGTGACTGACGCGGTTGTGTGCGGTTTGTAGAGGGAAAGAGGTCCATAGGTCAAACATTCTGCATGTTTCAGGCCCTTCTTTGTCATACGACGGGTTGCACGCAAGAACGGACTTTTCCAAGTCCGGCGACCCCGTATCGGGGGTTCCCACAGCAGGAAGGTCACAAATGGATACACAACCCATGCCACATTGAGGGTCCCCATAGCATCACCTCCCCGCTACATTTACTCCTGTGCAGCGGGGGTTGTGCAACCTTTTGCCGCCTCCCCACGTTGCGGACCCACCATACGGCAAGGGCTATGCAGCCATTTGCCACCCACCCACTGTGGTGACCCCCATGCAGCAACGTCATCAATAGCAGCTGAACCACAGCCCACACACGCATTGGGCACGTTGTCGGAGGCAGTTCCAGCGCCACAAGCCGAAACCAAACCTGAGATCAGCTGCC
Organism: Eutreptiella sp. 'Long Island Sound 2002'; assembly: GCA_964036045.1. Classification (NCBI taxonomy): domain Eukaryota; phylum Euglenozoa; class Euglenophyceae; order Eutreptiales; family Eutreptiaceae; genus Eutreptiella; species Eutreptiella sp. 'Long Island Sound 2002'. Next base: position 22,613,683 of record OZ038378.1, on the reverse strand, counting down.
TCTGCCTCATATGGCATGCTCCTTGCCAATGCCTGCTGCCTCTCCCTCTCCTTCTCATGACGCTCCCTCTCAAGGTCCAGCTGCAGCTGCTCCACTTGTCCCCTGCAGAAATGAGCCCATGCCGCCACAGTTTCAGCGGCATCAAAGGCAACCCAAATGAGGTCCGGAGGCTAAAGAACTGTGAGCATTTTGCGTACAGAAACCCCCGAAACTGATGATTACACTGGCTGACCAGCAAGGGGCACACTTGCATCCGGAAACGACCGAAACGACAGCAGCAATGTGATTGCCGGGCGACAGACAGATTTGGGGGGGGGGGGGGTTGACTGCCAGATTTGTGGCGGGGTGGTGGCTCGTGGTGTCTGGGCTGCGGGAACTGCAACTGCTGCTGCGGTGGCGAGTGTTGATACGTGCTGCACACCATCAGACCCTTTCCAAGGAGCTCCTGTGCACATGAGATGCATGCACACGTGTGAGCACGTGTGCAGAGGCATCCCCTGTGCAGATGCATCCCATAGGCACATTACACCCACTGTGCAAAGGCCTATCTGATGCATCTTCTGATTCAACTACGGGTGGAGCTGCTGATGACTGTTCAGGGAATATTGATGACATTGACGTTGACAGCGGGGCCGAAGACATCGAGGACACTGCCAAACCACACCAACGACCAGAAGGCACTGGGTGAAAACGACAGCGACAAGCACAGCAAACACGCCTCTATAATGTTTTATTTATCAAGAAACAAACGAGACTGACTGCTTTCTTCAAGTCAGGCCATAAAACCGTGTGAGACTGGTGCAATGCAGCAGAATCCAAGATCTAGTGTTCCAATATTGGGTTTGCTGGGGTTGGTCTTTGGGGGCTTCTAACTTCTATCCATTGTTTGATAAGGGGAGAGGGGTACTACTGTTCGGGTGTGCACGTCTACCCCTGTCCATGCGCGCCCTATCCACACAGTAGCGTGGTACTTTTGTGAAAAATGTAAGTCGTGTACAAAAAAATCGTCTAGTCGTGTAATTTCTTTTTGCGGTAAATGCGTGTAATTTTTTTTCTTGCGGCAAGTCGTGTGAATTATAAAAAAAAATTGAATTTTTTTTAAATTTTTGCGGTAAGGGCGTAATTTTTTTTTGCGGTAAATCGTGTAAATTATTAAAAAAAAATTGAAAAATTGAAAGAAATGCAACCTTTGCAATACATGCGCAATATGTACAGCTGCCGGTTCCGTACGGCACCCCATAGCGACCTTAACGATGGGACGCCGAGTCCACAAAGCACATAGTACTCTGCGTGGCCACCAATTAGTTGGGACTCGGCCAATATAACATAGTTTCACATGTTGTCATTGGCACTAGACTCAAAATCAGGCCCAAGAAAAGAGTCCTGACAGGGCCATGGCCAACATCCAGTGTGCCTGCACTGGGAACAAAATCAGGCTCAAGAAAAAGAGTCCTGACAGGGCCATGGCCAACGCTAGTGCCACCATTATAGGCCACCAAGGCACTGGCATGGGGCCAATATGATAGCAATCTTATACGCTCCACCATTGGTACACCAAACGGCGGAGGAAAATACAGCCTACAAAACATGCACCCGCTACAAGTAGTTGCAGAATGCACGCTTGTAGATCAAGTCCGTTTTTGTGTCACCGGACTTGGGCTTTGCACCAGGATTGGGGTTAAACTGACAAGCGGCGCGCAACTCTGCCACTAGCTGCTTGGACAGGTCATCGATGAAAAGCTGGTCACGCTCCAGCTGGCCAGATGCATCTGCTGGGTAGCCATCCGGCACCTTGCGCCAATCTCCACAGATGAGGACCTTGGGACGGGTGTCCTCCTCCTCTGTGGGAGTGGCCATGGAAGGTTGCAGCCTGGCCTCCGGGTGCTCCGCGCTCTGCTCGGCGGAGGCCTCCTTGCCTTCGAGTGGGGTGGGGGTGGCCTGAACACTCTCCTCCTTAGCCGAAAGTGCACCTTCAACTTGGGTGCTGGGGGGGAACTTAGGAGGACCAGAAAGCTCGGTCACGCCCTCCAAATCTTCACCGGGTGCTTGAACGACCCGCACAGCACGATCAGCATTAACAATGCTGAGCACGTAGTCCACAAAACCGGCACCCATTGGGACGAGGGGCACACCAGAAAAAGTACCCCGGTGCTCCACCACCAGCTTTGCGATGTTCAAGCTTTGAAAACCACAAGACCAACCGTCCGTTTGGAATCCCAAGGCGCGGTGCTTGGTGGTTCGCGAAGACTTCTTCAAGGCCGACAAGAAAGGACGGATCAAATCACTGGAGCTTAGGGGTTCCCAAACCCAATTAGTGAAAAGCTCCAACCGGACACAACAATCGAAGGCACACACAAACCAGTGCAACCCCTCCTTGTCATTGGAATTAACCACACAAATGTGGCGGCGGCACCACCTCATGTTGGCCATTCTTTCGCCGGATTCAACTCTCTGCATGTACTTGGAGAGTCTCTTGATATATAGAAGCGCTAGAGTCCACACACGTGGTTCATCGATTTCATTGTGGCAGACCTCTTGGTTCAACCAACACACGATATCCTTGTCGGTCAACCAATCTCCCACCCCCAAAGGGGTTGTTTCGCTCGGGATGGTGCTCCGAGTACGCCTTTGGGGAGTGGGAGGGTCGACAGGGGGTGCCCTGGGCAAGGCCTTCTTTCCCTTCGCCTTCTTCTTTGGCACAAGGGCCGTAGGGGGAGGCGCAAAGAGGTCCATCTCTGAATTAGATGACTGGACCTCTTTTTTCTTCACCACATTACCTGGGGGAGAGGCCAATAGAGGATTAGAAAGGACGTCCACCTCCTCGTCACCGGACACGGGCTCGTTGGGGAGGGTGGCAGTCAAAACCTCCTCAACGTATACCTCCTGACACCACTTTTGAAAGAGCCACTTGTCCGTTTTGGGGTGGGCCCTTCCACGAACTGGACACTCCAAAGTGTGTAGGCAAAAGCCATACCCCTCACAATGCATGCACCAGAGGTACACGGTCTTGTGACATTGGCCACACACATAAGGTGGCCGAAAGAGATTAAGGCAATGCCAAGTTCTCCGATGCACCTCCATGGGTGCAGCAACAGTAGTAGACGTAGACTCATCGGCACTGGGTACGTTCAGAGCAAGCGTGGAGACATTAGCGTCGCTATCGGTATCACTACCGGCCACCACCTTCCTGCGGCGTTTTGTAAGTGCCATTTTCTTTTGGGATGCAAGTTTTTCGGACTGGCGGGTGCGAACCTTTGTTGATTGCTCCGCACGTGCAGTCACCTTGCGCTGAATACGGCCCAACTTAAAAGGGCGTTGGGCAACAATCTCCCAAGAGTATTGAGAGGGTACCTTAAAATTCGGTTCTTTTACGAGGAGCCACAGCAACACACCCTCACACATCGCGAACGTGCAATAGTTTGCACAAGTACAACCATCCGCTGTCACGCAGTGGATGCGGAGAAAGGCTACAAATACCTCCCACGTAATCGAGGTCCCTTCCTCTACATAACCCCTGCCGCCTGGGGGTCCCCACCGCTTCAGAGTGGGGGGCATAATCAAAAGTGGCCCACTTGTGGGCAAGGTGGCTACATTACCCCTGCCGCCTGGGGGGTCCCCACCGCTTCACAGTGGGGGGCAGAATCAGAAGTGTCCCACAAGTGGGCAAGGTGGCTACATAACCCCTGCCGCCTGGGGGGTCCCCACCGCTTCAGAGCTGGGGGCAGAATGAGAAGTGGCCCACTTGTGGGCAAGGTGGCTACATAACCCCTGCCGCCTGGGGGGGTCCCCACCGCTTCAGAGCGGGGGGCATAGTTAGAAGTGGCCCACAAGTGGGCAAGGTGGCTACATAACCCCTGCCGCCTAGGGGGGTCCCCACCGCTTCAGAGCGGGGGGCATAGTTAGAAGTGGCCCACAAGTGGGCAAGGTGGCTACATAACCCCTGCCGCCTGGGCGGTCCCCACCGCTTCAGAGCGGGGGGCATAATTAGAAGTGGCCCACTTGTGGGCAAGGTGGCTACATAACCCCTGCCGCCTGGGGGATCCCCACCGCTTGAGAGCGGGGGGCATAATTAGAAGTGGCCCACAAGTGGGCAAGGTGGCTACATAACCCCTGCCGCCTGGGGGGTCCCCACCGCTTCAGAGCTGGGGGCAGAATGAGAAGTGGCCCACTTGTGGGCAAGGTGGCTACATAACCCCTGCCGCCTAGGGGGGTCCCCACCGCTTCAGAGTGGGGGGCATAATCAAAAGTGGCCCACTTGTGGGCAAGGTGGCTACATAACCCCTGCCGCCTGGGGGGTCCCCACTGCTTCAGAGCGGGGGGCATAATTAGAAGTGCCCCACAAGTGGGCAAGGTGGCTACATTACCCCTGCCGCCTGGGGGGTCCCCACTGCTTCAGAGCGGGGGGGCAGAATTAGAAGTGGCCCACTTGTGGGCAAGGTGGCTACATAACCCCTGCCGCCTGGGGGGTCCCCACCGCTTCAGAGCGGGGGGCATAATCAGAAGTGTCCCACAAGTGGGCAAGGTGGCTACATAACCCCTGCCGCCTGGGGGGTCCCCACCGCTTCAGAGCGGGGGGCATAGTTAGAAGTGGCCCACAAGTGGGCAAGGTGGCTACATAACCCCTGCCGCCTAGGGGGTCCCCATCGCTTCAGAGCGGGGGGCATAATTAAAAGTGGCCCACAAGTGGCAAGGTGGCTACATAACCCCTGCTGCCTGGGGGGTCCCCACCGCTTCAGAGCGGGGGGCATAATCAGAAGTGTCCCACAAGTGGGCAAGGTGGCTACATAACCCCTGCCGCCTAGGGGTCCCCACTGCTTCAGAGCGGGGGGCAGAATGAGAAGTGGCCCACAAGTGGGCAAGGTGGCTACATTACCCCTGCCGCTTGGGGAGTCCCCATCGCTTCAGAGCGGGGGGCAGAATGAGAAGTGGCCCACTTGCGGGCAAGGTGGCTACATAACCCCTGCCGCCTGGGGGGTCCCCACCGCTTCAGAGCGGGGGGCAGAATCAGAAGTGGCCCACAAGTGGGCAGGGTGGCTACATTACCCCTGCCGCCTAGGGGGTCCCCACCGCTTCAGAGCGAGGGGCAGAATCAGAGGTGGCCCAGAGGTGGGCACATTGCCTACAGGCATGCATTTTTATTAAAATTGGTAATTCTTTCTTTGTGGTAAGGTCGTGTAATTTTTTTATTTTTGCGGTAAACGCGTGTAGGAAAAAATTGTCACATTGTGTAATTTTTTTTTGCGGTAAGTCGTGTAATTTTTTTTTTTGCGGTAAATGCGTGTAACAAAAAAATTGTCACGTCGTGTATTTTTTTTTGCGGTAAGTCATGTAATTTTTTTTTTGCGGTAAATGCGTGTAACAAAAAAAATCGTCATGTTGTGTAATTTTTTTTTGCGGTAAATGTGTGTGACGGGCTTACACGACTTACCGCAAAAAAAAAATACACGACCAGACGATTTTTTTGTTACATGCATTTACCGCAAAAAAAAATTACACGGATTACAATATACACGGTACTTTTAGATCAATGAGGAGGAATCATTCTCTTGCTTTGTCGTCTCCGTTTGGGGCAGGGCTGAGGCTCAGCAACACGTCTCACAGCCGCAATGTGCCAAATCATACCTGAGATCTGCTGCCTCTGTTGCATATGTCATTGCATTTGCCCTGTCCCTGTCCACATTTGCCCTGTCCCTGTCCGCATTTGCTCTGTCCTTTTCCGCATTTGCCCTCTCCCTTTCCAACTCCAGCTCCATCTCTTCCCTCTGTCTCTCTGCATCTCGCTTCAGCTTCTTCAGCATCGCCCTGCACACAATGAGTGCATATTGGTATGGGCCTAGATCGGAAAGGTGGTGGTTGGGGGGGGGGGGTGATAGGGTGATCCACGTGTGTTGAGCATAGCAGTGAACTTAGCACTATCATGCAGAGCTGTGCGCAACGCGACTGACATATAGGGCTGTGCGCAGTATGCACCAACTGGTTCAAAGGAAGCCCCCAAGGCGAAAGACAGCCCGTGCACAGGCAGGCAGGCAGGCAGGCAGGCAGGCAGGCACACACACACACACACAGGCACACAAACACACACACAATGCAGACACCCGACAACGCCCTGCGCATGGCACTGTTGCTTCATGAATTGCACGTCGTGCTGCAGACTGTTGCCAGCGATTGCAGTGAAAGGATAAGCACTGTGCCACAAGCACAGGTATGACCCTGTGGGTTACATCTGACTCCAAAGGACTCCGAAATAAATGGGCCGTGAAAGCAGTTGGTGAAAGCAGAGGACGCTGACACTGTGCCATAATGGTCACCATCTGTTGACTCCTCAACAGTGAGAGCGTCAGAATAGTGCTGGGGAGGCCGGGTTTTCGTTTCGGGGGGGGGGGGGGGGGATAGAGCCCTCCGGCCGGACCTCGCCCCCAAAAGGGGCTCAATTGACGGGACCCCCAAAATATCCCCAAAGCCGACCCGTGGACGTCCATGGTTCCAATGGCGGTGGTACTTGTGTTTAAGGACACAAGGCCCCCAATTAATTCCGGCTACATGTATGTAGCGCCCCACCATGGCCTCCTATTAGAACCACATGAGCTAGTCAGACTCAGAGTCGCTAGTCAGACTCAGAGTCGCTAGCAGAGTCACAATCAGAGTCAGTGACAGTGTCGCAGTCGGAATCAGAGTCAGAGTCAGAGTCAGAGCCAGAGTTAGAGTCGGAGCTTGAGTCAGAGGTGGAGGCAGAGGTGGAGCTAGAAGAGCTCGAGCTCAAGGATGCACCCGTTGATGGTGCATAGTCAGGATGTGCCAAGCGGCTACATGGTCCAACCTGTGCAGAGACACACTCAGGACACAACCAGCAACCCGTAGGAATCTCCTTGAGAGGAGGTGTCAGGCACAACTGGTGCCAACCGACCGTGGCAGAATGTGCACCCTCACAAATAAGAATGCCATTCCCATCAGATGCATCACCACTGATGCAGTGAACACAAACAATGTCGTCGTCCTCATCTTCATTTTCCTCAGCCATGGATTCCTCAGGGACAGATGCAGTATCGGCAGGCAAACCCATGTAAGATCGAAGGGAATCCGCATGGTTACATACCCGCTGCATGAGTTCCGCCTGAGGGCCAGGGCAGCAAAGGTCCAAATAGGTGAGCAACCGTTTCAAATTTGCTACTGTGCATTGCCCATTCATCCCCAAACAACCACGTGCTTGCCGGAGGTTCACCCTTCACACTAGGCGTAACCATGCCACACCGCCGTTTGAGATGCTCCTTGGCCTTCGCGAATTGTTGCAAACGGCGGTGAGAACCACTTTTGAACAGCCTCAACATGTTTCGCATCAATAGTGCCAAAGGCAGCAAGGGCAACCGCACGGATGTCCCTCATTTCACGATGGTTGGTCTTTTTCCACAACCTCTTGCACAACACAGAAAGGGGAGCAACCTTCACAACCTACAAGTCCTCAGCACATTTTTTTCTCAACAACTGTTCGGCACTCATGAACTCACCACCGGGTTGCACAACAGGGTCATCCAAAAACCCGGGAACGCCTTGCAATTGCAACTCACTGCAACACTTGAATGTGGGCGGGTAGGGGTAGTCCTCTGGCTTGCACAACCTCCGCTGCCCCATCTTCGCCAGACAACCATTCCCGCGGAGCCGAAAGTCATATTGCCCATCAGTGCAGGCATGATACTGCTTGTACCGCAGTGCACAAACAATGCGGGACCGTGTTTCCAGAGGAATGTCCGCCTACTTCCCATCCAGTGCCACTCTACACATGAGACGGAACTCATGATCGTATGTGTCAGATTCCTCCACACCTGGGTGAGACACAAAACTGCGAAAGTGTTGCTTTGCGTATTGTGCCCCACCAATTGAGGCAATGAGAATAGTTTGGAAATGTCGCCAGCGCGTGTCCGATGCATCTTTCGGGGGGAGGTCGTTGTCAGTAGGCAACAACACAGCCCGGCTCAAGAGTGCCTTCTATGTGGCTCGTGTTTTGCAAAAGCGTGGGAGTCCGTATCCCCAACTCGAGGGTCCACGCCAAAGCGTGGGAGTCCGTATCCCCAAATCGAGGGGCCACACATGGGCAAAGAGGCACGTGAGTAAGGGTGGGTGCCTCCCATCCACGCTCTAGCGCATGGGCAGAGAGGCACGTGAGCAAGGGTGGGTGCCTGCCATCCACCTCCAGCGCATGGGCAGAGAGGCACATGAGCAAGGGTGGCTGCAAAGGGGACAAAATTTTTGGGAAAGAAACTCCTGAAAAACATGGATCCTAACCTTTTCATTAGTGAGAATGGTGTCTGTCAATTGAGGCCTTTTCCCAACGCCCCCCCCCCCGTTTTTGGGGGCTCTATTGCCCCCCCCCCTCCCCCCCCGGAAGTGAAAACCCGACATGCTTTGCCAACAAAGGCAGTGAGCAACAGCTTCTAAACAAATGACGCACTACATCATCCAACCCATTAATCCACCGGCATCTGCTGAGGCACGAGTGCATTAGTGATATCTCTGCGATGTGCCCGCTGTTTGCATGCTCTCTCCCTCTCCCTCTCTCTCTCTGTGTGTGCCGTTGTGTGTCTCTGTCTAGACCTCTCGCTGATTTGGTTCACCACCGCGGACCACTCAAACCCTCGTTACTTTCTTAGACACAAATCAGAACTGCAGAGCACATCGGTGGCGGCAGCATTGCCTGAAAATCGGATCCATACTTGAGTTCAGCTGCCTCTGCCTCGTACGGAATGGTCTTTGCCATTGCCTGCTCCCTTTCAATCTCCTTCTCACGGCGCTCCCTGTCCAATTCCGTCTGCAGCTGCTCCAATTTGGCCCTACACAAAAAAACATGAACCCATGCAGCCCCTGTTTGCCCCCCAACCACAGAACGCTCGTGCACAGGGTGGCTGCTTTGTTAGGTGCTGAGTGCAACTGTTGCCCAAACAGGCTCTCCAAATCCGACGCCGAGGGTGCGCACCCGTTGGACTGCTCAATCCAGCCGCTGATTGATCGCTGGTACAAGCCAAGGGTGGTCTTCGACTTCGCCCGGCTCCAATGCCAGGTGACATCCACACCAACACCCACACCCACATAGCAGAGGCCGAGACAGAGACATACAGGGAGAATGAGCGACAGTGAGAGAGAGAGAGAGAGAGAGAGAGAGAGAGAGAGAGAGAGAGAGAGAGAGAGAGCGAGAGAACCCACACAGTGGGCACAGCGCAAAAATGTCATTGATGCACTAGGGCCTCAGCAGATGCGCCCGGGCTGTTGGCTTGGAGGATGTGCACTGCAATTCTGGACCGTATGGAAAAAATAACGAACGCTTAAGGGGAACAAAATCAGCTCTGTTGCTTGCACATGAGTTGCAGGTCGTGCTGCAGACTGTTGCAAGCGATTGCCTGAAAGGAGAAGTGCTTCACGCACCAGCATCACCCTGTAGGTTACACCTGACTCTGAAGAATGAGACTGTGAAATAAATGGGGCGTGAAGGGGCTGGGGTTGGGGCCATCAGTTAGTGAAAGCAGAGGACACTGACACTGTGCCACATTGGTCACCATCTGCTGAGACCTCAACAGTGAGAGCGCCAGAAGAGTGCTGCCAACAAAGGCACTGAGCAACAGCTCCTGAACGAATGACGCAATGGTGGCGGCAGCATTGCCTGAAAATCGGATCCATACTTGAGTTCAGCTGCCTCTGCCTCGTTCGGAATGGTCTTTGCCATTGCCTGCTCCCTTTCAATCTCCTTCCCACGGCGCTCCCTGTCCAATTCCGTCTGCAGCTGCTCCACTTTGGCCCTACACAAAAAACATGAACCCGTGCAGCCCCCGTTTGCCCCCCAACCACAGAACGCTCGTGCACAGGGTGGCTGCTTTGTGCCCCAGCAGCCGAGCGGGAGTTGACTAAGGGGACGAAACTGCATGGCACGCTTTCCACTGGAGGTCCCACCACAACCACCCCCATCCCCACGGCCCGGCCGCCGTTTGCCATGGCCTGACCCCCATCCGCACCTGAGATCAGCCGCCTCTGCTTCGTATGGCACAGCCCTCGCAATCCCCTTCTCCCTCTCCATCTCCTTTGCTAAAGTCTCCCGCTCCAAATTCTTCTTGAGGCTCTGCACTTGCGCCCTGCAGAATCCAGACGGCTTTGTGCCCAAAAGAGGACCAGGTGGCAGGAGCAGCACACTACACACAGGGCCAAAGAGGCTCATTGCCTGTGTGACACCCGTACAGACACACGTACACCCACACCCACACATACCTGTATACACGCACAGCCCACAGCCACCCCACCCGCCCACGAAAGCACACCAACAGCCACAGACTCACAACCACGTGCACCCACATACACCCCCCACACAAACATACACATACACACACAACAGGAGCAAGGCGCACAGCAGGAACACACGCGCGTGTGCACACACACAGTAACCCATTATGCATGATACATGCCATGAAATCAAACAGTGAAGCGTGCTCAGGGCTGGCTGCAACTTGGGGACACCAAATTATCTCTCTGGATCAGTACCTGGAGTAGTGAAAGAAAAGATTGCCACCTGCCCTCACAGCTGTCACAAAGCCTTGTCATCATCTCTCTTGATGGGGCACCTGTGGAGTACCATGAAGGGGGAAAGTAAGGGTTGGTGGCACCAACTGTGACCTGCCGCTCGTTTGGGCATGTGCATGCATGGTACATGTACATGCTCGTTTGGGGGATAAAATACGGGGGGGAATTTCTGTTTAACAAATTCTGTGCCAAATTTTTGTGCGCAATTTGTTCAGTGTTTTTAAGGATTTGCACTGCTACACATTAAGCCTTGCCTTTGTCCACTCGTACCACCCCAAAGGATGCATGTACCATGTATGTTGATGTGGGTGTGTGGGTGTGCACAGGATTTGTGTGTGATGTGGATGTGGGTGGTTGCAGGTTCCCTCCTTTTTTTGCTGGGCATGCATTTGGTGATGGCATCTGCTGTCAATGGTGTTACTGCTACAGTTTGACGGCTTGTGCTGTTTATGGATGTGACTTCACTGTGTGGCTGGGCCCTTGATTCAGCAGCCATACTTTTGTGGAAATCAGTAATGTCAGTGAGACGTCACACCACGGTGTTTCCTGTGGCTGGTGTACACACAAGTGGCACGCACGCACGCACCCATACACACACTCGCTCTCTGTGTAAGGGTCCAGTCCTTCACAAATCACTGACATCCTCATGGGTTGGACCACCACGCACATCCGGCATCAGTCGACCCAGAGCTGCACACACATGCACACACACAATAATACTGCAGCACCACACCATACATTAGAATACATGCTGTAAATGCATGATTTTCCTGTCATCACAACGCCATGCTGGGCTTGCCATAGTATGCTGCCTGCCATGGACTTCACGGGAATGGAACCTCAGCACCCGGATGGCACTTGACGACTCTGCTGGGCCTGCGTGCCAATGGTTATTGTGTGGGCTGCCCGCCATAAACTTCATGGAAATGGCAACTCAGCTATATAGGATTGTAGAGACAGCAAGGATGCTGGGAAAAGGAGGGGGTGCTAGCTTACACACACACACACACACACACACACACCCCACCCATGCACCACACCCTCCCCAAAATACCCATGCACAAACACACACACACACACAGACACACACACACTGGCACACACACACCCAACGCACACACTACACCCTCCCTCCCACACACCCAAGTCCGGCAAAGGCACTTGAAAGGAAACCTGAGCTGCAGCTTCCAACAAATGCGTGCATCACAAGCAGTAGGGATGCTCCAAAGCCTGCCATACCTGAGATCAGCTGCCTCTGCCTCATATGGTGAGGCCTTTTGCTTCAACTGCTCGAAATCGTCCCTGCACCCAGAAAACAATAGGCACAATAGGCACTGTCTACATATTGAGGTCTTCCAACAATCTGACTTCCTTCGGTAAACAGGTGGCAAATCCACTGCTATCGAGATAAAGCGCCTTCCCCAAAGTTAGGCCAGCCCACTGGGCAGATCAACACTCCTGCCCAGGGCCATCCGTAGGATCGAGCGAGGTTTTATATATATTTTCTCTCAGGGACAGGGATTGTGAGCAGTGCCCCATTGGGGGGAACCGACAGCAGTTGGGGGGTAACCGATGGCGGTTGGAGGTAACCGTGAGCATGAGATGTTGTCAGTGGGACAGAGGGATTTTTTACTCCCCCCTCCTGAAGGACGGCCCTGCACTGGCCTGCCATATCTGAGGTGCGCCAGGCCCCCCCCCACCCCAATTGCTGCAGAAGCATGCGCCGGCAGAAGAAAGCATGCTCCTACAGGCCCGGGCAGGACCTCAGGGCATTATGGCATCGACCCTCCAAGAGCTTCTACCCCACCCGCCCCCTGAAGAGCTGTTGGCACCTTCAACGCATGTTTTCCACCAAGATTTCTCAAACGGGCCGGGGGGCTGTCTCCCTGGCGCTACAACATTGTGGGGGCTCCCCTCCAACCATTGAGTTGGACAGCAAAAACATCATTTTTGAGCTTTTCCCTGAAAAGACAACAGGGGCTTCCGTAAGGAGAAACAAAGAAGGAGATAATCCCTCCATTACACAGACAAACTAGAATGCTCATGGTTACCCACCAGCCGCCATTGGATACGTACCAACTGCCGGGGCCAGCGGAAGCAAATGGCTGATCGACTTTTCCAAATTCGGCGTATCTGGAGGGCACTAAGAATCCGAAGGTCGCTCGGAACAGCTTCCAGGCCCCAGTGCATCTGGGTCATTAATGCAACTGAGAAGCCTGTGCTGTAGTTGGCGCGGGTCTCTTGCGCACCCGATCTGAGTGCCTGCCGTCTGAGTGCCGAACGTTGACTGTCTAATTTTGACGTCCTTGATTGACCCATGATTGGGTCCGGCAGGAGGGAAAAGAAGAGCCCCCCAAGGAGGTAACCGTGACCCCAGACCAATGATGTGATCATCGGCCACTGCCATTGGTTGAAGGCCACCTGCTGAGAGGCTCCGACGGGTGACTGGTTGCTACCAGCCTGCCCCTACAGCTGAGGTCCCAGGGCCAGTCCTTGGGTCGGGCACAACTGCTCTCCTGGCGCCAGGAGCAAGGCAGAAGGCCCCCGCTGGCGTTTGTCTCAAGGATTCCGGGTTGGCGTCTGTTGCCCCGGAAAGAAATGCCAACTGCCGTATGCACAACAGCGACCGGCCACCGGGCGTATTGAACGAAAGAAAACGAAACAGAAAAATCGAAGCTGATGATTTGCCTACGATGTGGTTGTGACCAATCCCCTCCCCCTCTGATTATCGCCTGTGCGACATCATCTTGACCGTCTGTGCTTTGCCTCTGGTGGGTACTGTGCAGCAGAACACGGTGTAACAGTGTGCCGACCCCCCCCCTTTCCTCCACCTTAGCCCCACAACCAATGGAACCTGCCCTTCTTCAACTCTTCTTCCTTCTGGGCCTGAAGCTCCTCCAGCAGCCATTTTGCTTCGTTCTTGGCCTCCTCTCGGGCTGCGGCCAGCGCTTCCTGGTACTCTTTCTCTGTGTACACCTTATCGTCAGTCTGTGAACAATGATGAGACTGGGAACACGGGCAAACAAAGGGCGAAACAATACAGTGCCAGCCTTGCACCAGCTGCACCAGCATGCACCAGCCCCACCACCCGACACCAATCCACGACCTTGATGCGCCAGGGAAACAGCCCTCTGGCCCGTTTGAGAAGCCGTGGTGGACAAGATAGCGTTGAAGGAGCCAAAAACCTTTGTTTGGGGGGGAGGGGGGGGGGTAGAACTCCAAGATGTACCAAGGCAATCAATCCCAGACATGCACAAACAGTGAGGTTCAATTCCTGCATTCCTACTGCACTTTGGGTTGCGCAGACCTGTGTCAGGCCGTTGACACTCTAACAGGGGTGCCAAAATCCCACTCTCCCAGACCGTGTCCACATACTGTGGTACGTGTCCCACGTGGAAGGAGGTGCACAAAAATGGAAGAGTGGGGGTTGGCAGAAGGCATAACGTCTATGAGGATGTGGGGCACCCAAGGGGCTAGGCAGCAAAGTGCACAGTGGCAGCATCGTGCTGTGATGTTGCCAACTCATGTGTGTGAACGTGAACGAAAACTTACCGGCTCATCCCCTGCCCTGCCCCGTGCTGCAGGAGAGGGATGCAATACTTTAATGAGAGATTTGATTTTTGGGGGCAGGGGTGTCTGTGACTGCTGTGCCAGAGGCCACATAGGACAGCCACGAACATCGTGCACCCCCACAGGCGCCGCAGGGCAGGCTGCAGCTGAGGAGCTCGCGCACACCCAGTGTGTGTAAGTGTGTGCCAATTGCCAATTGCCCCGCGATGGGGGTGATTCAATCCATGCTCTGTTCATGCCTGTGGCAGTTCTCTGGGGTACTTTGTACACAGCTTGGTTCGTGGGTATACACTGTGCCTCGGTGCTCTGCCTGCCTCTAGTCTTGCCTCTAGTCTGCTCGGGATCCGGAATGTCCATCGGCGCATTACGCATCTCCCGCCGCCTATGGCAGATTATTATAGGCTTGGCACTGCCTGAGTCACTATCTGAGACCTGCACTGCTGCCTGCCTCTTTACACCTTGTGTCCTTGTGTGCGTTTGCCTCCTTACCCTCGGTCCGTCATCCGTCGGCCCTTTGGGCCGTACCGTTTTGTTTGCTGCCCCAACCCTGGCTAGGGCATCTACCGCATCGTTATGTACCAACTTATTATGCCCATACACATCGGTGACGGACACTAACGCTGTCCTGCCCTGCAATAGCTGGTATCTTCTTCCCCCACGCAGAATATGATAACATAAGCGAGCCAGTGGTGGGTCCACAAACCAATAACAGGGTGGAGGTATCGGCAGTCAAAGCAAGAATCCGCGCTGTGCGCAACACCCAAGAGTTGTGCTTGTATAGTGACTCCAAGTGGTGTGTGGATTTTTTTTAGCAACCTACAGCTATATAAGTGCCGAGGTTGGATGGCAAAAGGCAAGCAGCCAGTCCGGCATCATGATATATATGGGAGAATCCTGCTTGCCCCCGTATCTCCGACCCGTCCGCCAGGCATGTATCTTTGTGGAGTGCAAGAGAAATTCAGGTACGGACTCTGCATCCGAGAGGTCTACCAAAAAATCTCGTGCCCGGGCCCCCTGGCTGCACTCGTCCTCTGACGTACTCATGTGTGTGCATGCTAGTGACCGGTGGTCGTCCGCATGTACGTATGTGTGCGCGCCACTTGCCAACTGCTTGTCGTCGTCGTGGCGTGACATGGCCATTTGGGTACACGCCAGGGACCATTGCGTGTCCTCCAATTCTGACATGTCGTCCTGGTTATGTACTTCTCGTGGCACCATTTGGTCCTCACTCGTCGGTCCTGCTGCCTCGTGCTCTGCTGATATCTCCATCAGCCGTCGGTGGTTTGCTGTTTCGATTGTTTGCGCTGCCGTGTGGAGAGCGCGGGCACCCATTGATCTGGTTAGGTTGCCACCTGGGCCCAGGCGTCCCGCTGGGTCCGCTGCCTCTCCTGCTTGCATCGCCAGTCATTTTCCTTTCTCTGGATTTTCGTGCGCCTCTTGCGGCCCCACTGCTGCTGCTCTGGCCCTCACGGCTCGCAGCCTAGTTGCATTCATTGGCGGGTCCTCCCCTAGCATATGCTGCCTACGCCGCCAAAACCATATCGAAAGCCTCTCCACCGTGTGTGCAGCTTATGGTTGCTCCGTGTTGCAGAACCACGCTCTTGCCTCTGTGAAGGTGACCCCCAGTGCCATAACAACACTCCGAGTTCCCACTTCCATTCCGCGTACCGCTATTTGGCACCTCGGCGTCCAAAATTGATGCAATCCCAACCACACACACAACCCCGTAGGGTTGGTGAGCGCAATGATGGGGTTGTCCACCCACCGTCCCACGTCGGTCCCCCGCACGAGTGGCGTTGCCACGTCCCTGCATGCCGTATACGGCATCCACACCATGGGGCAGCTCTTCACAAAGTGGTATATAGTCTCCTGCGCTCCACACCAGGCACAACCATCTTCGATTTGTTTGACTGGCCCTACGCGTTGTCCTACCTACAGCTTCTTCCACGGCACTTTGTACATGAACTCGTGTGTAATAGACGGGACGTTGGTTTTCCACGGGGCCGGCCACACTGCAGTTTCTTGTTGATCTGTCGGCGCAATTTCCGCAAAACAACCGCCGTTTTGACTCCCTTCAATCGCCACTCCCTAAACCCTGGCGGTGCCGAGCCGTCAATTTGCACTGACTTGCCATTCGGCGGCTTCCAAAAGGCCCACGATCATGTCTAGCACTTGCTGTGCATGCTCCTTGTTAGCCGCCCTTGTGGCTCTCACCATGGCCGGTACATCCACTCTATTTACTTCGCCAATCGTAGTGGCCCATCTTCTCCACCTCGGCACCTTGAGCGAACGGGTCTCAGTCATCACTACCAGAAAGCGTACAATCCCCATGCTGCGTATTTGTCCCACGGTGAGATGGACGCCATGTGTGTGTATATGTGTGCCAATGGCCAATTGCCCCGCGATGGGGGTGATTCAATCCATGCTCTGTTCATGCCTGTGGCAGTTCTCTAGGGTACTTTGTACGCAGCTTGGTTCGTGGGTAACATACATACATACATACATACATGTATGTGTGTGTGTGTGTGTGATCTGTACTTTTTACGAGGTTGATGGCTTTTAATGTCCTGGCCGCTCTTGCGACGGGAGGGTTAGGGGTTAGCGGGTTAGAGCCTGCCTGAAGCCTGCCCTATCCCACCCCCGGCCCCCCGGTGTGTCGCGGCGCGGCGGAAGGACGTCCGCCCTTGACTTAGGTCACCTCACTTGAGGCTCTCCCGTGCACCATCACCGGCACCCTGCTGCCCCCCTGATGCGCCGGAGCCGGCGCCTCCTTGCCTCCTGCTGGGGGGGCGTGCCCCCCTCCTGGGCTGTGCCCCAGAACCGCCCGTGCCGCTGCCTGCGGCCACGAAGGGGGGAGGGGGCGATCCGGAATCCCCACCCCCCACGCCTCTTTCGCAGGGCCGGCGGCGGTTGAAGCCGACGTCCCCACATGAACCTCCTCCGGGCTGGCGGTTGCGGAAACCGACTGCCCCAGCTCCAGCGCTGGAGCTGCTGGATGCACCTGTGGGAGGGGGTGATTGTGATCCCCCTCCCCCCATGTACGCACCTTGTGCCCTGAGTGCGGGCTCGGATCGCACGGGGGGGGTTCCCTAGCCCGTGACATCACTGGGCTAGCAGAAACGAAAGCCAGCTGGGCCCCACCACTCACGGGGAGGCCGGCGGCTCTGGCTACCGGCAGGGCCCCTCCGTTCCCACCGCTGGTGGGCTGGGCCAATGGCCCTCTCAAAGATGGTGGCAGAGCCGCCACGCCCCCCCTCCCCTGGCCCCGTGGTCTGGGGGGCAGGAGGCTGGGGCGAGGGCAGTGGAGGGGGGGGGTGAGGCCCCATCCCCCGCCAGATGAAACAGAATCTGACCCCCAGGGCGCCGCACAGGGCAGGCGGCCCGGGGGCGGATTAGGGCATAAATTGATGGGGGAGGGGGGGGCAGAAAGGCGCAGCCCCCCCTCCCGAAAACTACCCATCAGGAGCTCCAACGTCGCCACCTGGAGCTCCTCTATGCACGCACGGGTGCACACCTCATCCTCCAGCATCTCCTGCTGCCTCCCCCCTCCCTGAAAGACTTCCTCAAAAACAATGCAGCCCCCGGATGCCCCAGGGCATTGGGTCAACGCAAGGCAGGGGGGGGGGCTGGTCCTGACCACCTCCACCCCCCTCCCCCCAGGAAACCCAGATAAGTGGGTAAGGGCCGGGGGGTCAGCACAGATGGCGCCCTGGGTGCTGGGGGATGCGTCCCCTCCAGCCCCAGGCGCCCCGGTAGCGCCGCAGACAGCGCCATTGGCAGCCTGCAGGCTGCCCGAGAAGTCACAGGTGGCGTCCTGGGCGCTGGGGGATGCTTCCCCACCAGCCCCAGGCGCACCGGTAGCGCCACAGACAGCGCCTTTGGCAGCCTGCAGGCTGCCCGAAAAGGCACAGATGGCGTCCTGGGCGCTGGGGGATGCGTCCCCTCCAGCCCCAGGCGCTCCGGTAGCGCCACAGACAGCGCCATTGGCAGCCTGCGGGCTGCCCGAAAAGGCACAGATGGCGTCCTGGGCGCTGGGGGATGCGTCCCCACCAGCCCCAGGCGCCCCGGTAGCGCCACAGACAGCGCCACTGGCAGCCTGCGGGCTGCCCAAAAAGTCACAGGTGGCGTCCTGGGCGCTGGGGGATGCGTCCCCACCAGCCCCAGGCGCCCCGGTAGCGCCACAGACAGCGCCTTTGGCAGCCTGCAGGCTGCCCGAAAAGGCACAGATGGCGTCCTGGGCGCTGGGGGATGCGTCCCCTCCAGCCCCAGGCGCTCCGGTAGCGCCACAGACAGCGCCATTGGCAGCCTGCGGGCTGCCCGAAAAGGCACAGATGGCGTCCTGGGCGCTGGGGGATGCGTCCCCACCAGCCCCAGGCGCCCCGGTAGCGCCACAGACAGCGCCACTGGCAGCCTGCGGGCTGCCCAAAAAGTCACAGGTGGCGTCCTGGGCGCTGGGGGATGCGTCCCCACCAGCCCCAGGCGCCCCGGTAGCGCCACAGACAGCGCCATTGGCAGCCTGCAGGCTGCCCGAAAAGGCACAGATGGCGTCCTGGGCGCTGGGGGATGCGTCCCCTCCAGCCCCAGGCGCACCGGTAGCGCCACAGACAGCGCCATTGGCAGCCTGCGGGCTGCCCAAAAAGTCACAGGTGGCGTCCTGGGCGCTGGGGGACGCCGCCTGCACCTCCAGCTTGCCATACAGGGGGCAGGGCTCATCCGCCCATGCCCCCACTGGGCCCCACAGGCCTAGTGGGTCAGTGCGCTGCAGGCATACCATGGCCCCCTGCTCGATGAGGCCCAGACCGTTGTGCGCTGCCGCCGTCGACTCCTCGTGGTCCAGGGCAGCGCCGGCTGCCGATGCCGCCTCCGGTGTCGTGTCCGAGACCGACACGACGATGGCCGCTGCCGCTGCCACTGCTGCCGCGGTTGCTGCCGCCGTGGACGCCGCTGCCAACGACGCGACCGCTCGACGCGCCCTGGCGCGGGCTCGCCCCTGTGCCCTCCGGCCCGGCTCGCCCCGGGAGGGCGTCGTGGGCGGGGGCACGCATGTTGCCGGCAGCTCCGGCCACTCCGCCGTGGCGGCCGCTCGCCCTGGCTGGGCCCCGGCACGCGCGATGTGCACAATAGCCTCCTCGTCCTCGACCGCTTGCTGAATAGCCAGCTCCGCCTTGGCTGCCAACGTTGCCGCCGCCAGCACTGCCGCCGCCGCCGTTGCTGCCGCGGCACCCTCGTCGGGCTCGAGCTGGGGCTGGACCTCCTTCGCGTGAAGCTGCTGCTGCTCGCGCATTTGACGATGTACTTCTCGCCACTGTCGCGGAGTCTGCCCCGGGGGCAGCCAGAAGTACTCCTCCCCATAGTACTGGGCTCCATCGCGTATCCAACCCCCCTGATCGGAGTCCTCCGCTATGAGGGGGTCCCCCCACGGGGTGCGCTGTAGCAGTGGCTGCAACGCCGCGACGATGGCCTCGGTGAGGGCCGCGGTGAGGGCCGCGGTCTGGTCCCCCATCGGGGTACTTGCCGCGGAAGCCGCGGCCGCCCGCGACGTGAGGGCGCGGGTCTCGGCCCTGGCAGGGGGCCGTGGGTAGCCCTCAACGCCGAGAGACCGCCGGTTCTGGCATTTTGTGGGTAAGCGCCCAACCACGGTCAAGGCGCCAGAAAAAGAGCGTGTACTTTTTACGAGGTAGATCCTTATGCAGCCATGAGATGGCAGGTGTATTCGGCTCAGTCTGCTGTTGCCTCTTTGCGCCTGTGATCCATCCCTTCTGCGGAATCAGAACCTCTGTGTGTGTACGGTTAGGTAACCTCGGAGCTGGCCCTTCCGCGTGCCCCCAGAAAGAGCTGGCGGCAGATTGCTTCCGTATCCGGCGTCTCTACCAGCCCCTGTGGAACAGGGGTTGGTGGGGAGGGCGGGGATGGCGTTTTGGGCCTCCGCCGCTTGGGGGCGGGAGGCGTTGGGGGTTGGTGTGGAGACCTCAAAGAGGCTTGACTTGTCTGTGAAGGCCCAACTCGTGGGCGTTTATATGAACGCTTCGGCTGTTGAGAGGAGCAACGCTTCCTGGATGGCTGGACTGGGGTGCACACTTTGTGATGCCCCCTTGCACAACAGTGCCTTACCCCCCGTTGTGTGCGTGCGCAAATGGGGCACGGCGGCAGTCTGTGGGCCTCACAGAGCTGTAGTTGCGGGCGGCGAGGGACGTGCCCCGCTTCGTGATGCCCCAAAGAGCAACACTCCTGGGCTGTTTTGCGCAGCCTCTTGCACGTGATGCACGCCGGTAGAGAGTGTGTGTCACATACAGTGGCATTTGTTGGCGCCCTGTTTACGTGTGCCTGTGCTGTTGTTGGTACGTGCCTGCGTGTTCCTGTGTATGGGCGCTGTGGCAAGCGACCGGCGCCGATGATGGGGAAAAAGTCTGTGAGCTGTGAGCTGTGCACCAGATGCTGGCGCCAGGCCTGTCTGCAAGTTCCCGCACAGGGCTCTGTGCAGTCTATGTGCTTCAATCTCTGCCGCTGTCTTACGCGGGCGGTATGTGTATGGGCGCAGCGCATGTGTGCGGTGTGTTCCCGCCTTGGCCACCCACTGCTCTTCGCAATACTGAACGAGTTTGCGGATGTGTGAAATCATGGCCTCTCGGCGTGCAAAATACGGGCGTTTATTTAAACCGCAGATCGCCGGTCCCCCCAGCGGCACAAGCGAGCCACAGCGGGTCACCATGCCGGCTGGGTGCAGCTGGCCTGAGGTGACCAGTCGCTGAGCGCTGGACATTGCCAAACGCAGTACCCTGCCTCGTTCTTGGAGGGACAGGGTATGTCCTGCATACTTCGCCTGAGGCGCATGGGGGAGGGTCCTTTGCGCGAACTCTTCGAAATCAATTGCTAGTTCCAAAAAGGTGACTGTCCCCGGTTCCTCCGGCCACGTCAGGGCTCGTAGCCAACCGAGTAGGTCCGCGAGAAAGCTCTTTTCCCACTTCCATTCATGCCCCTTGGGGGTGCGGAGTGTCAAGGCACCGTGTGCCACCGTTTGGGGCAGTGGCCCAACCAGTTGTTGATAGGGGTATTGCCTGACTTGTTGAGACAGTCTGTACCCTGCAAAGATGGAAGGGCTGTGCGCATCTCGCTTTTTGCGTGCTGCTATAATGCACACAAACATGGAGTGTACCGCGCGCAGGAAGGTGAAAGCTGCACCAGATTTTATTGCCTCTGTGGAAATTTCTGGGGCTAAACCACATCGCCGTAAGCATGCCGGCCACTGGCCGGGTGGTGGAAGCTCCGGCACCTGGGAAAGGGCCGTGTGCACAAGCGCCAACAGCGGGTCACGGACGTGGTCCCACGCGACACAATGCCAGAGGATATGTTCCTCATCTTCTGGGGACGCATTACAAAAAGGACATGCGGAGGAGGTGCGAAGGCCACGTTGATACGCGCGCAGCGCGGTCCAGGTCGCTCCAGAAAGAACCCCTCTCAATATGGTCCGCTCTAGTTCGGACCCAAAGCTGGCAATGCTCGGCTGTAGAAGTTGCCTGTTTGTGGCATAGTGCAGACCCGCAAACAGGCGAGGTCGCCGTTGGAGTAACGAGACTAACAATTGCTTCCTAAGCTGTTCGCGGACTTCGTGTTTTACAGTCTGTTTGTCCCCATTTAACATAAGGGGTTCACTCTGCCCTGGGACTTTCCAGCCCCACCAACCCTGCATAGGCGCCCAGCCGCATTCCTGTGCTGTTTGCACTGCGCGCCCAAAGGGGCCGCTGTTTCTTGTGTATAATCCTGTTTCCCAGATGGCCTGGGCAGTGATCTGGTTTGGGCCCCTGTTCCGGCAAAGATGCGACAGCCAAAGCAGGCGTGAGTACTTGACCACCATGGGTGGAGAAATCCGGTGGCCTTTGCATAGCAAGGAAAAGAAATTTTCTTTTGCCCTCCCTGGGCGTGTAGGGCCCCAGATAGTTCTAATGACGCGGGTTTCGAAGGTAGCGAGATCCCGCATACGGAGTGGGACGATCTCCGATGCATGTAGGCCTGTGGCTGTGATCATAGTTGATATGATCTCGCAGCGGCGTTCATAATTGCCCTGGGCTCCATGCACACGGTCAAGGAGGCCGCAGGCACGAGATATGTGCTTCAGGATTAGCGGGCCTGAGCACGTGGCAACGGTTGTGCGAATGCCTGCACCCAGCGACCTAAACTCTGTTTCCACCGGGAAAGGCACACCCAGCAGTTCTGCCTTCACTGGCTCTGATGAGGATGAGGAGAACCCCACGGACTTTTTGGCATTGACACTGCTGGATGCCCAAAAACAGCACCTGTCGGTGTCAGCGCGCGCGCTCCCCCCTGGGGATCAGCCAGTTCAGGTCCTGCACTTTATACTCACATCGCTTGGTTATGCTGACGACACCTATGGGCTGGCAGCGGGAGGCACACCCCTGACCCCCCTTTTGCAACGCACGGAGGAATGGCTACAAGACACCGGCCAGGGACCCGTTTCCAGATACTAGTCATCAAATTGATCAGTATGACTGAAAGTGGGCATCCCTGCAATATGCCATTTGTGGCCGCAAAGAAACTGGCGCAGCAGCCCATGATTTTGAAACATCTTACCAGGGATGTATACATGCCCTTAAGGGCTCGGTGGGTTCCTGGATTCATGCCCTGTTCCAGGGCAATGTGCAGTACAATGGACTGCGGTATCAAGTCAAAACACTTGACATAGTCAAGTCCGAAACCGTGCAGGACAGATTTGATAATTTTGTGGAGCTCCACGAGCAGGGCGATGAGCGCCGCCGCATCTGTGGCCCCTCTTCGTTTTCTGAAACCAAAGGCATGTGGGTGAATCCACCCCTCTTGCCACAGCATGCATTCCTCTAGTCTAATCCCTGCCCAGACTCGGTAAATTTGGGATAACACGGAGAGCGGGAGTTGTTGCATGGGCAACATGCCCTCGCCCTTAGGAATGAGCGAAATATACCCTTTGGCCAAGGCCTGAGGCCACTGTCCTGTGTGCTCGATGACGTGCAGCAGTTCTGCTAGCATATCCATCAGCTGCATGGGCAGCGATAGCAAGTCGGCGACGCACCAGCCGTCAAGGCCGGTGGCTGTATGGATGCCCATTTTCCTGAACCTTTTGGTGAGTCGGGCGCCTGTGATGGGAGCGGCTTGCATGAGCCGACCGCGCTGTAGAAAAACCCCGTATTTGCGGACAAAGGCGGCCGCATCCGGCTCTGGGGCATGCGCATACTTCCTCATTACTTTGTCCCATGAGGCATGTAGAATGTCGTCCATTCTATTCACACTGGAGGTGGGTTGTTGTGTCTCCGGATCCAACAGCATGACAAGGGGGGGTTGATATTCATTTTGAATCCAACGGTATACATCCTTTGGCCTGTCCAACCAGGCTTGATTCATCTTGTGCTTCCATGCCTCTATTGGATCACGTTCTTGCTGTTTAGCGTACTTCCTGCCTAATGTACAGAGCTGGTCATACTCAGACATGGTCTGGACCAGGGTTGGCATCTGACGGATGGGGGGGAGGTTGGGGTCCGGGGCCAGTGTAATGAAGTCCTGTAGCAGTAAGTCATCTCTGACCGCCGCGCCAATTTTACGCATACGCCGGCACGCCGCTTGCCACGCGTGTTGTACCTGCTGCGGCACAGCGCCCAATCGGACGGCTCTCTGTGCTTTGCGCCTCGCAGACGCTGTGAGTCGGTTACCCTGGACACCCGCCTCCTTTCGCTGCCACTGGATGACTGTGCGTAGTGATCCCAGGGCACCGGTGATCTTGGATATCAGCCGAGTGCGTGGCCCCCCATATGCAGTTGTTTTGCTTGGGGCCAGAGTAGTTTCTCGCAACATCTGTGCTGTCCCTCTGCCACGGGGTGCAGACTTAGGTGCGAATGGGAGGGCGGCCCCTAGGCTATCCTTTGTGAGGTGATTGCATGAGAGTACGACCCCCACTTCCTCTGCTAGCCAAGTCCACTGATCCCAGATGGCATTGACATTCCCTTCACTGACCAGGGCTGCCCACGTTTCCCAAGGCTTCGGCAGCATGTCGCTTATTTCCTGTGCCTCTTCTACCTCTCGCGGAGGCAGTGAAAAGGGGGGGAGCTTCCTCATCTTGATAACTTTCTGTCTTGGGCCATCCAGAGCAAAGGTATATCGTACCGGCGTGTGGCCTGGGAGGGAATGTCCCTGCACAGCAGAGACGTCAACAAGTGCTGAGACCTGAGCAGGCGTGGCCAGCAGTGCATCGATGCGAGTTCCAGGGGCACCATCCTTAGAAAAATTGCTGACACAGGAAATCTGGAGCAGTGTGGCGAATACATGGTCTGCATCTACGAGCCAGCCATCTGCTAATGCAGTAAGGGGGGCTGCAGGTATTTTATGAAAGACATCGAAATTGAAGTTCGCATCTGTAAATAGAAGGCAGGGGGAGGTTCCCAGCCTGCTGAGATAGCAAATGACTAACTCCCAGAATTCAGTGTTCAGCGGGGCATTGGCCGGGATGCCGTATGCTACGCATATGTTCAGGACAGTGTGCCCTTCACCGATGCCTGCGCATGTGTGCAGCCATCTGCCGGAATGCCAGAGTCTGCTGGCAATGGGGTCTCCTTCGTCCGCCTCCACTTGGCGTACATTCCATCCCTTCTTGAACAACATTCCAACCCCCCCTTGAGGGGCGCCCCAGATCCCACCCGTGGGCGAGCCCAGTGGTTTCCCCCAAAAACATGACCAGCCATATTCTGCTGCAATTGCCTACATGCAGCGCTGGCCTGATGCCGTTAGACGGGTCTCTTGCATCCCGACCACATCAGCCTTAAAACTAAAGACATCTTCGTGGTGCACACGTAATGACGTGACATTTGTGTTTACAAATTGGAGAGGACCTGTATTGGGTTGCCGTCCTGAAAAATGCATGAAACTCAGAGGATGCCTTCACCCTCCTCGTCCTTGGCTGCCTCTTCCGGCATTTCCTCATCCTCTGGCGTCACACATCCCTGTCGGGGGGGTAGGGTGGCACGCTTGCCTACTGGCTTGTACGTGGGGGCAGTAGCCTTGCGGATGCACTTGTGCCATTTCCGCACGGGCATCCGGGAATCCTGCGCAGGAACTGTGCACCCTTCCCAATCTGGGGGGATGCCCGTTATATCCATGTCAAAAACTGGCGACACCAGACCACTGTGCTTCAGGTGCTGGCATCTTATCACAGTGACAATGTTCGCGCCGAAAACTCTGTCGGCTTCACGCTGTGCAGCCGATTGTTGGCCTGAGACCAGACCCATTGAAACACCATACCCTCTGACGCGTACCCGGGTCACAGGGGGGGTCAGAAGGATACCAAGCAGTGTAGCTATTTCTTGCCGTGTGTCAGGGATGACAGGCCCGCCCCAAACTCGCACTCCCAGGCGGTCGGCACGGTCCCCTGCGATGAGGCCTGCAAACCACGGTTGTTTGTGTAATCTTTTCCAATGATCGGAGATGGCTTTGTTTGTGTTCTGGGGAAGTTTGACCCATACCATGTTTGCTTTGAGTGTGTCCACATCGGTATCTTTATTCATGAAAAGGCGGTACTCAGCTCCTGTCACTTTTCCGCCATTGCAAAGCACCTGTTTCACCATAGGAGCTGGCAGCACCATGGTTACTTCGTATTTTGAGCCCCTCTTTCCCACTTGCATAGGGGGGGGGGGTGTAAGCGTGGGGGTGAGGTATGGGGACGTAAGCTCCCAGCACTTCTCTTCTGCCCATCGGGCAGCCTTCATTTTGGCATTGTCTTCACCAGTGACTTGTAGGATGGTCGGGTCCAAACAGCAAACAACTCTGACCGCCGCCTTATCCTGCGGCAGGTCCACTGGCTCATGATCTGCATCTTCAGTGCCCTCGCCAGAGCGTTCCCAGCAAAGCAGCAGCGAGTGCTCAGGCGGCGTCATTTTTACGTCCGCATCCTTCTTGGTCTCCCACTCCATACGTTGCGTGATGACTTTTACGCTGAGCGTCATGCCAGAGATGGTGAGGCTGTCCCTCGATCTGCCCAATGCCGTCAGAATTCCGTGAACAGAGGCATCGTTCCGTTTGCTGCCTGTAGCTAGGACATGTGCACTGACACTGCAGATACACGCATGCTGTGACATCGCCTGTGTCGCAATGAAATGAGCTTCAGCCACCTGCTGCCCAACCAGAAGCACATGCGCAAAAGCTCCCTCGGTGTCTGCTGACACCTTCCAATCAGAAACCGCTTTACTGGGGCCAATCTGCTTCATGTCAAGCTGTGATTTGTTGTCTCCCTTGTATAGTCTCTTCCCCTGCACTGCTGTGAAGGTATGCTTGCCTTTGAGGGCCTTGACTGCCAGTCCCGTTGGTTGCAGGGGGTCTCCCAAATCTTGAACCTCCTTGACTACGACTTGGCTCTTACCAGGCGTCTTCTTCAGAAGAGCTGCCTTGTACGAAGATCGTATATCCTTCTCTGCCGCGACCTCCCGAGCACTTGGTGCTGTTTGATCGGTGTTCGCAGCCTGGAGAGCTGTCCTCAGCTCCCTGATGGTGTCCTTGAGACTCCTGATGACCTCCAGTAGATGCTCTTCCCGCGCAGAGCCGCTTTGCTCCGTGTCCCTGGACGCAGCCTGCTTCTTGCCACTGAGAAGTGGTGCGATGGCGTTAGCCATAGCTTGCAGCACCTCTGGCTGCTTAAGTGCATCAAGCAGATCTTGGGCTATGCCCGACATTTTGTGTGACCCAGGGGGTCGTGCCGAGCAGCGGTTTCACAGGCCCAGGGGGGGGGGCGAGTGCAGCCCTGGCGGGGGTTGTTGCGCTGATGAGCGTGCCTGTTTGGCTTTCGGTTGGATATGCAGTGTCCCCGGCTGGCAGGCACCAAAGAAAACACCTGTGTGTGTGTGTGTGTGTGTTTCTTTGTGCATATGTGCCATAACATCTGAGAGAGCATGCCAGTTGGTACTTCCAAGTGAACGTACGTGGGCGCCTTCTGAGAAGGGAATCCTCCACTTGTGGGTAGGTGGGTTGGTTGCCCACCTGTTGGGTTGGGGGTAAAGAGGAAAAGTTTATAAAAACTGTGAGAGATGAGATCCTGTTGGGCTACCGAACAGCTGGGGGAAATTTTTTACTACATGAGAATAGTACAGCTGTCCCGGTGCTCACAAGTGCTGCTTCTGCCCCTTGGCATCCCTCCCATGCTGGCGCTGGCATGCTCCAAATGAAGTCTTTCCCAAGACAGCGGAGTTTGAAAGGTGCTCGGCACCACTGAGGTGGAAAATGTAACATAGGGCCAGGGGCTTCCAGATCACCGAGTGCTACCCATCAGTGGTGCGCGGTCTGCTGAGGCATTTTGCTAGTTGTTTCAGGGATTCACCGCCCGTGCAGCGTGCAGTGGGTGTGTCTCCCACCAAACCCTGCTGCGGGACACAAGGCAGTGGGTGGTCATCCTACCAAAGCCCTGCTGTGGGGCCGGCAGTGCTTCACAATGGGTGTACGTGGCATCAAGGATAGCATCCCCTCCATGCGGCAAGTGAAACAACGATGCCTCAGAGGGCACCAGGTGGAGCCAGGAACAGAATGCACCTAAGCTACCCCTCTCCTTGCTCAGGGGAGGGTAAAGGCACTGGGGCCCAATTGTTATGCTGGGTAACTGCGTCCCAGGACAGGTTGCACAGCCCTGAGCTATGGGCCTTTTAGCAACGCTCCCAAATCCACAGACCCATACGAGCTTCCTTCGAAAATATGGTGTTTCCCCATGAGAGGTTTTTTTTTGCTCCGACATGTATGTGCCGGGGCCATCATTCAATCATACTCCAACTGTGTGGTTCAACATTCCTACCATCCTACTGACGGCAGTTTATCGGGTCTGATGACCTTTCTTTGAAACAGCTTTATAGCGTTCGCTAAGATACATCACCTTTCTGGGGGGGCAGTTTGGGCCTCTCCCTGTGTGGACCCGATTACTTGCGGGGCCACAGTGTGTGTGGGAGTGGCCCTTGGCATCCTTTGCCCTGCGCCTGGTGGTGGAGCAGTACCTCTTGGAGGGTCGATGCCATAGTGCCCTGAGGTCCTGCCCGGGCCTGTAGGAGCATGCTTTCTTCTGCCGGCGCATGCTTCTGCAGCAATTGGGGTGGGGGGGGACCTGGCGCACCTCAGATATGGCAGGCCAGTGCAGGGCCGTCCTTCAGGGGGAGGGGGGGGGGGTAAAAAATCCCTCTGTCCCACTGACAACATCTCATGCTCACGGTTACCTCCAACCGCCATCGGTTACCCCCCAACTGCTGTCGGTTCCCCCCAATGGGGCACTGCTCACAATCCCTGTCCCTGAGAGAAAATATATATAAAACCTCGCTCGATCCTACGGATGGCCCTGGGCAGGAGTGTTGATCTGCCCAGTGGGCTGGCCTAACTTTGGGGAAGGCGCTTTATCTCGATAGCAGTGGATTTGCCACCTGTTTACCGAAGGAAGTCAGATTGTTGGAAGACCTCAATATGTAGACAGTGCCTATTGTGCGCTGTCTCCTGCGCATGGACAGATGTCTGGGAAGCCACTCCACATGGAAAGCTACAGTATTATTATTATTATCATTATTATTATCATTATTATTATTATTATTATTATTATTATTATTATTAGTATTAGTATTATTATCTGTCCACGAGGGGTTGGGGGGACCTCTGGATACCTGTGGTGCCTGATGTAGTAGACGATGGGTGCCTTTATCCAACGGCAGGGGTGGACAGGATGGGGATCAGTGGGGGGGTGGGGATCAGTGTAGTGCGCAACAGGGAAGGGATTTGTTGGTGGCTGAGTGCATAGTATGTGAAATAACAAGCAGCAGTGACAATGACGACAACTACAACAGTAACAACAATGACAGCAAAACAATGACAATAACAATAATAAGAGCAGCAAGAACAATGAGACCACCAACACCACCACCACCAATGACAAGAAGCGTGGACACTTCACCAATCCAAATCGCAGCACGGCGGGGCTCAAAGGTTGTGGTTCGTTGACTTGTTTCTTTCACATCATGGCACCTCCCTTCCCAAATGCAATGCGTCGCACAATGCGCCAGAGTCAACGCCGGTGGGTTGAACACACCTGGTCCATATTGACCTGCACCTCCTGGGAGACCACTGACCGAGGCGTGTACGGTACAGGAACGTCATCGACGCTGCTGAGGGAATCCAAGACCTGCTTGAGCTCCTGGATGTTGTTTTCTGTGCTCTGCAGGTGCTGATGCAGCTGCATAATCTCGGAGTCTCTCTGGGCAACCTCCTTCTCCAACCGCTTGCAATTCTTCACAATGTCATGCCGCTCGTCCAATTCATTGGTCAGAAGATTTTCAAGCTCAAGGATACGATCCTTCATCTTTTGCTTGTCCTCGTCCAACTCCTGGTTCTCCAGCATTGACTGCAGTGGGGCAGTGCATGAAAATCTGCACCTGTGAATCACATCCTTACCAGTGGCACAGAATGTTACTGCAAGGAGGGGGTGGGGGTCGGTTCACAGCGAGAGATACGCTGAAAAATCAAAAAAACGTTTCTGTATACTTCCGCTGTCCAGATATGCATACCATCGGGTCAAATAGAAGGACACACAGGACACCACATGGGAGGTCATTCGGGAGGTTGTCTCCGCAGGGGAAGGAATTTCGCACAATATCTATTTTGTGAGGCGAGATGTCGTGGGGTGGAAATTTCGCGGGACTCACTGAAAACCCTGTGGCAAACTTTGCTGGAGGGGCTTATGGCGGAAGTAACAGGATCCATCCAGTGTTCACCAAGAATTAAAAAAATCCATCCAGAGAGCGCCAAGGTGAAGGCACTGCACAAAAAAGCTTCACACCAAAAGTTGTTTTCGCAAAAATAAAAAAACACAACATTCCTGGCTGTAAATGGTGGTGTGGTCACGCAAAACGGGACATTCGCCAAAAAAAAAGCGCCGCAAGAAAAAATGATTTTTTCCACTTTTTGGGGGCAGAAACAAATTTCTGCTAAATTTTAATTGTGTTTCAGCTTGCAAAAAATTTGTATTTTAAAATTTTTCGTATTTGCTTGGTACACACTACTACTTGACATACTCGCTACTGGAGATGGGCAGGTCACAGGATGTGCTGTCGCTAGGCAATTGCGAGCCTGAAGCATCGTTCGCATCACACCCCTCAGCATCCTCACGACCCTCCACAGCCTTCAGGAGGAGGATCAAAGCACACACCAGATCAAACTTACTTCTGACCGTGCCACTGGCCCTCGAGGGCATCGCATGCCGGGGAAGAGTTGCCTTGAGATGCGGGTCCATCTGTTGGGAGTACTTCCTCTTGGTCTTGGTGAGAGCAGGGGGGCTCGCTTCGCCATGGTCATGCGGTCTGTGCTCTCCCTTCTCCTTGTCATAGAAGGGGCAATCTTGCGGGTTCACGAAGGGGCAGCCCTTAATGAGTCCTACATGCAAGAGCTTCGGGTCAGTATCGATGTCAAGTTGCATGGTTCTACGTGCAGCTCAACACAGGGCATGCAAGAGCATGCTGCAAAGGACAAGGGCCTGTTATGGGCTGCAAGCGCATCACAGAACAGAGCAACGAATGGAACCTTTTGCAGAACCCTTTACAGCACACAAAGGAACTTGACTGCAGCACAGGACATGCGAATCCCCGAGAATTTGTGCCATGGCAGACGTGCTGTCATTTCAATCTTTCAAGATAATCATAGCCCTTCCCAACCCTTGTACAGGCATGGACACTTGCGACCCCTTGTGAATACCTGGGAGCCCTTGGAACCTTTGAAACCTCTTGTTACCCCTCGTGACTCCTTGCCTCTACTGCTTTAAGAGCACACTGCCGACTGCGCCAACAGGGAAATACTTTCTGACTGCACACGTGGCACATATACAGTCTTACCACTAAACAACGCAACGAAAATTCCTAAGCAATATGTGCTGTTCTGCACATGTGGTGAAGTGGAAGTCTCGCTCCTTGTGGGAAGCTGGGATAGACTCCTCATTTCATAATACCATGTGGCCTTTTACTGACCCCTTCTTGCCACCTGAGAGACCTCATGAGGCCTCATGAGCCACCATGGAGTCAGCACAGCTGCTGTACGTGTTGCGCAATCGTTCGACACACGTCGCGTAAGGGGGCCAGGTGGTCTGGCTTCAGGACGGGGGGCAGTGTGAATTGTATGAAGCTGAACAGCAAACCTTCCTCATTGGAGCCTGCTCCCATGCACCACTCACTAAACAAAAAAGGCACACTGGAAAAAGCGACAACTGCACTGCCATAGTTTGAACATGGTGATTGGACTGCAGAAACCGCTTCTCTCGGATGAAGTAGGACTGGGATTGGCCAGCGGCACCCTGCTTGTTGCTTTTTTTTTTGCACGATCCCATTCCATCCAACGAACATTTACAACTATCTACATGCAGGATTTGACAGAAAATATCAACTGCTTACATGGGAAAATCAGCAGCTGCACAGACAGCCTCGATGACTAAGGGCTTATCCATATTGTGCCCGGACTAGAAGCAGGTGTCCCGCCATGCAACACTGGTGATGGCGCAAGATAACGAGCTTGTTCTGGTACCCGCACATTTGTTTATGTGTCGTCGCATCCAGAAGGCAAGTCACACGTCAGATGCAACTGCTTGTGGTTCCCTGTGTTTCAAAGGGTCGTGAGGAAGCTTGTCACAATCATTGCCTTTCTTTGATGGCAGCACTGCAGAAACCGTGCTTCACAGACATGCAGTCTGACAGGGTGCACTCTCCCCATGTAAAGAAGGCAATGCATGTGGCATTCATAAGAGCACACCACAACAGGGGACAAGACCTTGCACCACTCTTAGAGCGTGCCACAAGCCTTCATGGCCACATCAGAAGACCCTCAGTGTGCACTGTATCACACAATGATAGGATAGGGAGCTGAAACTACTGCCACCTTCATCTGCCCCCTCCTAACCAAAGAAGATGGTTTAGACTCCCACTTGTGCACAACAGTGCATTATTGATTAGTCACCTTCATTACACCACGTCCGCTCTGGGAAATGTTTGTGCACTGTGTGGGCACTGCATGTGCACGATATGCATATGCAATAAATCCCACTAGAATGGAAACCCACCAAAAATCACCAACCACCTTTGTACAATAGGGCAAAGCAGCAACAAGAATAGGTGAAATATTCTGTGATATTGAACCTTCTACTTCATTGTACCAATGAACAATCAACTTCGGCACCCAAAATACAACTATGTGATGGCATGTAGGATGTACACACGTTTAATTGACAAATTCCACCTTGGGATATATCACATGAACGGTGCACACACAAATACCGTCGTCCCCTGTGCGTGCATGTGCCCACACGGACTCAAGTACATGAGTCCAAGGTCCATAGGCCATGTCTGGTGATGGTCGCCACCCGGGGCATCACACCCTCAACAACTGCAGATCAGTTCTGTTTGTGAGCGTTCCTGAACTACAAACATTGTATGTCTAGTATTGATCTTCTTCTGTTGGCCACAGACCCCCTCACCTCATCCAATATCGTACATTCAACACAGTAGGTGCACCGTGTCTGTGCACACTGCTGGCATACTGCACATATAACACAAATGGTGAGAGTGAGTGGGCCCCACACTGGGACTGCTGCCGGTCGGGTCTAGCGCACTAACTAGAACTGCAGCCATGCCACAGCCCATCTGCGCCAGAGGCCCGCTTTACATTTCCGGCATGACACGTTGGTATACATGAGCAGCAGCATAACGTGCAGTCCCCTAGCCAGCCATAAGCCATGTCCCTTCCAGCAAGTGACCGAATGATCTTCATGCCGGCGTCAAACGTAGTCACTCGTGCGTCCAGGGTATCTCCTGATCACCTTGTGCCTAACCCTCAGTCGCAGCTGTTCCTATGACCATGACCGTGTGATTACACTCTATGCACCATGCATGACACACTTGACGATGTATGATGGATGAGGAGTATCCATGACTGTAGCTACCCGTGCACCCGTGATGCTTACTGACACACCATACTCCATGCACTACAAATGCACCACCATGCGAAACCAATGAATGATGCCCTATGAGGGTGGCAGACGGCCTTGTGAAGGGCTAAGTTTCCCCCATTGGTGCATGAGTTGTTTTTGCAGCAGTTTGGTGCAAGTTGAAAGTTCATGCTAGACTAGAGGAGTCTATCCAGAAAGACTCTTGTCCTCTTTGTGGAGCAAAAGAATCAGTCCAACGTTCATTGACTCAATTTCAGTTCATGCCCCTTAGGCATGATGTGCTACACGGATACTAGGGGAATGTGCACATCCAGAGTGATGAGCAAACGGCCCAAGACAAAATACTCAATTTGCCCATTGAATACTTGCTTTCCAACACGCTAGAGTTGTTACCCTAGCTCGCTCGTTTAAGCCACTCGTCAATACGGTTGACTGCGAAGGGAGGAGCGCCAGCCATGCAAAAAATGTTTTCACACGCTTGGGCTTCTACTAACCGGAGTTCCACTGTGGGGGAGCCCTGGGAGAAGCACAAGCCTTCGCTTTGCACACTCCACGGAGCATGCCTTCGGTTTCCAGGTTTGGTGACCGTGGTAAAGGTACAACCTATTTTTTTTTTTAACTCGTGACCGAAGTTCCACCAAGTGTCCATTGAGAGTACACATAGCAGGTCATGGGTCAGTGACAGGGCCGACTTTGGGTATGGGTTTGGTATGACCTACCCTCACCAAGACGGCTGCGGCGGGGTGGCGGGAGGAACGAGTCCTGCGCCTTGCCCCCCCCCTGTCGCCCCGTTTGCACGGGTATGCGCGTCCTCCCGGACCTCTCGGGGTGTTACAATCCAGTCAAGACTATGACATCGCCCATGTCCTCCAGCGGGATTTCCATATCCTGGAGATCACTAGGAACCTCCGGCGCCTCTGTCCTCCGTTTCTTGTGTGTCTCGGGTGGGTTCTCGTCCCGCAAGCGCTTCATGCGCTGTGCGGTGGCCCCCCGGATGTCCCATCGGGGGTCCGACAAAGTCGTCCGCCGTAAGGCCGTAAGGGTCACCGCGTGCACTTGGGACATATGCCGCCATTCGGATGCTTCTTCCGCTTGGATGCCGGTGGACAGCGAAACATGTCCCTGCTCCCAACACGAGGATGCCACGGCGAGCTTGCGCGACACCGTGGACCGCGCCTCGGGGAGGACAGCTGTTCGCCACTGGCGGAAGCGTAGTCGGCGAGAATCCGCCATCCAGGACAAGTGGTAGACCGCCTGTTGCGCTTCTACATACCACCGCGTCGTATGTTCCTTGTAGAGGAAGTACGCTTGCCGGCACAAGTGCTCGTGGTGGTGTGCCAAGAAGAGGGACTTCTGTGTGACGGCTTGCCGGGCGAGTGCCTGCGCCACCTCTTCCAGGCAGAGTCGTGCGGCCTGCATTTGGGCGTGTAGCATGAGACGCCTAGCCTGTTCCAGGAAGGGTCCGGCATGAATTTCACGAGACTCGCGCGGCGGTGAGACCGGAGCCTGTGCCGGTGGCGGCGACGGTTCTCTGGGCCGTTTGCGCGGCGGTGCTACATGGTGGTGCCGGGCCATGGCCTCCAAGACCCACGTGCGCTCGGCAGTGGTGACCGCTTGTGTCAATTGCCACCGAAGTTCCTCCACCGTGGGCGCAGTATCTGTGAAACGTGGCTCTGATGGCGGCGGGATCGACAGTACGCCTCTCACGTGGTTCCAGATGTTGCGGGCCGTAGGTTTAGCTACCTGCGGCAGGGCCCCAGCAACAGGTGGGACAATGTGCGTGGGCCGCTTGTTGCTGACGAAAGTTGGGGCGTGCTGCAGCTTGTCAACGACCCACGCCTGCAATCGCTGGAATACGTGGAAGTGCCATGTGGCAACTACCACCCTCCAGTGCGCCTGGACTGGAAGGAAGGATCGTTGAAGGGAGTGTGGGAACTGCAAGCGGGTGCACATGCGCAGTTCGTCTGCGGACGCCGTTCGTCGCCACTTGGTTGCCTCCGGTTTCCATGTCTCCCATGCGTCGGTCCAAATGTCCCAAAACCGGGATTCGGAGGGGCATGACAAGAGGCACTCCTGCACTGCAAGGCCATGGCGCTGTCCACACCGTGGGCACAGCACCGGCCCGGTTTCCCAGGGTGCCCCATACCCCGGCAATCGCAGTGTCCCCCACAGCCATGGACCCCACTTATCTCGGTTGACCGCGCGCAAAGGCAGCCATGACGTCCAATGCGCCTCGTGTACCAGCTTCTGGGGGCGTGATTTGATGATCCACTTACGGGCAGGGGACGGCATTACATGGCCGTTCAAGAGGATATCCGCGGGTGATGTGCTGCCCAGACCACGGCAAGGGTGCATGGTACTGCCCGCTCGGGCTGCGAGGTCGGCTAATTCGTTGCCAATCCTGTCCTGATAATCTTGCAAACTATGCGCCTTTTTAGGGTCCCGATGCCCACGTGCCCAACGTACTTGGAGTGCCTTGGTGGAGATAAGCTGGTACGCTGCGTCGTGCAAATCATAGTCGGACGATTGTGGGCTGGGTGGCTTGGAGACGCATCGAGCCGCAGCCCGGTTGTCAAGCACGATGGAGTCCCCCGGTTGGGCTAGGCACGCCGCGATCCATATGCCGTACATTTCTGCCCTATAAATCGTCTGCGGGCCCGGTACTCTCGCTTGGATGCGCATAGGTCCGTTGACCACCCCTGTGCCAGCACGCCCTTCCAACAGGCTGCCGTCACTGTACCACGTCGACCCCGTGGGTTGCCCCTGTTGGTGCCAGGCACGGCCTGATTGCTCAACGTTGGGTTGCACGGGACTAGTGCCGCTCTTGGGACGCAGGGATTGGAGGTACTGGTGGGGTACAAGCGACTCAAACCTGCAATCGTCGGAGTCCTCATCATCGAAGAGTGACTCGAGGTCATCGTGGGCCCGTTTGGGTGCCTTTCGACCTATCGATTGGCCGGCGCGTGGGAGGCGCCCCATTTCCATACCAAAGGACAGCAGGATTTTGCGGTACTTCTCCACCATGTGTGGGAGATGACCTGAGTTGGTGCGCCTCGTCATAGGCCTGTGTGGAACTCGCAAGGCCCGTTGGACTAGCTGAATAAGGGCGCATAAACCGGCCCAGGACGCACTGTGGAGGCCCAGTCCCCCTTCGGTGACGTCCGTGTAGAGGCGGTACTGCAGGTACTTTTCCACGCGGGGAGCCTGAAGGACAAACTCTTCGAAGGCGGTCTCCATGCGGTTGCCCCAACACACATCCCACATAAAGAGACTCTTATACACCCACCTGGGGATGAGTACGGAATTGACGATTTGTGCCCGCTCAAAGCTTGTCAACGGGAGGATGGTGTATGCGGCTACCTGAGCTTGCAGGGCGGTGAAGAGCGCATCCCTAGCCTTGCCCCTATACCCTACACCGGCGATGGTGTGGCCCAAGTAGGTGAACATGGGATCCTTGAAGTCGAGGCGATGTTGTCCCCACCAGATGTGCGTTGCCTGCTGGGCACCCCCTGAGGTAGCGCCCGAGGACCGTGGTCTGTGGAAGTGATACACTTCTGTCTTGTTAGGATTGAACTGAATCCCAATCTGGGACCCCCAAGCGGAGAGGTCGGTGAGGAGTCGTTCCAATTCAGAATGATCTTTGACAATGATGGCAATATCGTCAACATAAACGAATGTGTCCGGGTACTTGGCGATCAAACGCTTGATCAACAACTCATATACAATAGCGAACAAGAGCGGGGAGCAGGGGCATCCTTCTTTGACGCCCCGCGTGGGCTTGAAGTATATCCGTTCTCCTTGTATGTCCGTGTATGTGTCAGTATGTGCATAGATCGTGCGGAAGGCGTTCACATAGTTCGGCGGGAGCCCGGCATGGTTCAGGATGGAGAAAATGGCTTCATGGATTGTGGACGGGAAGGCTTTGGCAACATCCAACAAAACCACAAAAGGCTCCCGGCCCTCCATTTCGTGCTCGTGGAGGGAGTTGACTAAGTTTGCAGCTTGCTCAGTTGCGGTGTGCAAAGGCCTCGACCCATACTGCTCGGGGCTAGCAACCCGGTCCACAAGGCGCTGCAGGCGGGGCCTGTACAACTTCATGATAACACGATATATACTGTTGGTCACGGCAATGGGTCGATAATTCTCGGGGCGGTCAGGATCCCCTTTCTTGTACATCAACACCACCTCAGACCGCAGCCAATGCTGCGGGATGTCTCCTGTTCTCCATACTTCTAGCGCCCCCTCATACAATGTGTGCAGCGTATCGTCTGGCAGCATGCCCAGCAAGCGGTGCGGAACCCCATCGGGGCCCACGGCTTTCTTGCGCTTGCCCATACATGCCCTTTTGAACTCATCGAAGCTTGGTGGGTCGTCAGTCATGTGCCCCTGTGGGATGAGTTGTGGGATGAGTGCTTCAATGGCCGCCATGTCATAGGGGGGGTTGCCACTGAAGTTGGCTAGCAAAGCGCGCGCCAGGTCCGGACTGGGTTGCTTTTGCGTGGGCTTCAATGGTCCGCGGGTCCAATTTTTGGTCAAGCGGAAGAATGCCCCATCCTTGCGGAGGGCTGCATGACGCATGGTATAGAGGCGCTTGTTGGCCACTTCGCGCAGTTCCTGCGCGATGCGCTTCTTGACCACTTGGAAGTGTTTGTGCCACTGTTGTGTGTTAGTTTTGAGACGGGTCCGCTTGGTGCGCTTCCCCTGTCGAATGACGGCCTGCGCCACCGCTTTGAGGACCGCATCAGCGCGTGATACTGCGTCCATTGGGGTGTCTTGCCCGGCGAGTATGCGTTGTGTCTCGTGCACGGCGGCTCGCTCTTGCCGCACATTCCACTTCTTGGCAGGGTGCGTGGCTTTGATAAAGGACTCACAGTCCGTGGAGGTGAGGCCTGTAGTCATTAGGACGAGCCGGTGGTCGGAGGTGGGCATGGCGACAGTATGGTATGTCATGGGGCTAACAATCCCCCAGCACCGCGAAGAGACCAGAATCGCATCCAGGCGGTGGCACCCTCTGGTGTGTCCCGCCTGTACAGACCCATCGGGGCATAGTTCGTGCAGCGGGTCGTATAGACGGTGGCTCGGTAGGTCATCGTGCCGAAACCGACTTGGGGTGTTGCTCCAAATAGAGTCGTTGAAGTCGCCCATGAGTACATCGTATTGGTGTGCCTCGACAAAGGCATCTTGCCTCTTCTTGGTGGCTGCAGTTTGGAGTCCATAGTAGTTCAGGACCCGTAGCCGTGGCTTGTTGGGGAGCTGCAAAGTAAGTCCGAGAAAGGTCCCGTCTGGGTCTGCGAAAAGCGAGGCACGTTGATTGCCGTCCTTGAGCACGAAGTGGTCCATTGTGTTGCGGACCAGGAATGCCACCCCATTGACGGTCCCGGACGGGTGTGGGTGATAGTAGATCTGCCACTCGGGAAAGGTTAATGTTGTTGCCGCCTCTATGTCGGGAAAGGTAGGCTTAACTTCTTGTAAGCCGATAATGTCGAGGCGCATATCAGACAAGAGCTGTACGATGGTGACCCATCGGTCCCAATCAACCGTGGGGCCCCCAATATTGAAGGACGCCCACCGGAGGCCATCGCCACTTGGTTGCGCGCAACCGGTAGCAGACTTGACCACTCCCTTGTTCAGTGCGGTATACACGGCAGCCCATTGACCACTTGAAGGCCCGGGGTTGAGCTCGATGTCTCCCCCAAGCAACAGTAGAAGGGCTTCCCACGGCTTGTAGGGGCCCAGGTGCCCCCGTAGATACGTCTTATATACAAGCCAACTGAAAGGCCGCCCCCTGTCCCAGACCCGGTAAATGCGCGCCCCACGGTGTTCCCATCTCATGCCATGGGCCCACCATGTGCGTCGGGGCGAACGGCGCCTCACCCGTGACGGTCCCACGTACCATGCAATCCCGCGCCCTGCCCCCACCATGACGAGCCCACGAATATCGAGGAGTAGTGAGTGCCGCATGACGTGGCTAACACAACCCTCCAGGCAGACGAGGAGGCACAGGACCCACAGGTAGAATCCCAGCGTGCCCCCAGACCGGGGTCACTTGCGTGCTGGTTTGGGCACACCCCGCCGTGCGGGCGTGGGCGGCTTGGGCTTTACAGTTGGTTTATGTGCCGGGGCAGCCAGCTGTGGCTTGGAGGCACTGGTCTTGATCTTAAGGTCGCTGGCGGTGGAGGCCGTAGGTCGGCGCGTGTCCATGCGGAGACGGGCGTCCTGGGCTTCCTTTTTGGCACGCTTCGGCTGGAGGAGAGGGTCCTCTGTATCCCATTGCATCATTTTCTCTTGCGTGTCCATGGCGGGTTCGTGGAGACGTTTCGTCTTGAGGTGCTCATCATGCAGTTTTGCCATGGCCTCCTTGGCTCCCAAGAACTTCGCAGCGTACTGGAGGCGATGTGGAAGGCGGACTTGAGAGGAGTCCGGGACCACATCCAACAACATGGAATCGATGCGGTCCCGGATGAGAGCATCCTGGCCACCGGTAGAGTCGCCCGTGGTACATTGGAGGACCCCAGTTTTAACCTTAAGGAACTGCCCTGCCGCAAGACCCGCACTTTGGGGGTTTTCGTAGGTGGCCCTCACATAATGCACGTAAGTGGGTTCCATGTAGAAGCTAGGCTCCTCGGCCAACGTCACGTACCGACCAAAACTGGCGACGGTCACTCGCAATTCATACTCAGAGACTCCCAGCGATGCTCCCCAAAAGATCTCCGTAGCGTGCGAGCGGTCGGGGTTCGGGAGCAGGGCTCGTGCCTTGACTGCCGCGTAGCCCCATTTACTCCGTGACACCCCTCCCGACATCATGTCGTTGGTGAGCACGTTTTGCGCTTCGTAATGGTTGATTTGTTTCAACACAGAGGCGAGTGTCAGGCGGTCTAGGGTCGTCTTGAACTGCACCATCAACCGATAATTGTCGACGGGCTTCATCCCCACAACATGCTCCATGAGTGTGCCCTGAATCAACTGGTGATTCTAGCGGAAGTCCCGTATAATATCCTCGTAAGAGGAGATTTTGTCCTCTTTTTCCACCCGAAAGCGCTGACGTACAATCCAGAGCTCGCGTGCCGATTCGTTGATGATGAAGGGGCCCACTAGCTGGTCATCTTGTTTGTATCTAGCCTCCGCTGCCTCGGCCACCACTCGCGTGGCCTTGGCCACCAGTCGCCTTGGGAGGCGAACCTCGTATGCCGTGGATTGAGACCGCGACGCGCGAGCCTCCATAGCCCCCATGAACGGGAAGCTATTACAGGGTAGCTGCATGGCAATACTGGTTTGGACCTCCATGTCTGTTTCGTTGAGGAACTTGAACATGCGATGGAGCGTGTTGACCTTCATGGCTTCCGGGAACTCCAAGACAACCGTATCCGTGTCCTCCGCAATGGCGAACTTCCCGCCGTCTTGTATGTTCCCGTACAAATCATCGTGGTCCATGTTTTGCACATCCAACTCACGACTCTCAATGGCCTCCACAGGTCGCCACTCGGCCGAGTTATCCAACAAGACGCCCATGAGGGGGAGCGGTTCAGCAAATCCGGGGGCAAAGGTTTCATCACCTGTCCACCCATCGTACTTTGCGTTCACCGTGCCCGTCCACTTTGTGACCCCGGCCAGATATCTGTTGGCTGCAGGAAGCAAAAAAGTAAAGGTACAACCTATTGCTGTAAAGCAAGTGAGATCTCTCAAAGAGCCAAAAGCTTTTAGGAAGAAACAAGAAAAAGTTATGGCTTAGGTTGCCCACCTCCGCCTTGTTATGGAGGACAGTTTTGTACCCATATACACTGACGCCTTGTCTATCACCTCAAGGCAAGGA
Source organism: Eutreptiella sp. 'Long Island Sound 2002' (assembly GCA_964036045.1). Classification (NCBI taxonomy): domain Eukaryota; phylum Euglenozoa; class Euglenophyceae; order Eutreptiales; family Eutreptiaceae; genus Eutreptiella; species Eutreptiella sp. 'Long Island Sound 2002'. Next base: position 22,572,779 of record OZ038378.1, on the reverse strand, counting down.
CCCGTCGCAGGTTTTGGTGTGCACTAAAAGACCTGTGGGCTACGTGCCCATGGGTGAGCCTCAAACAGACAACCATGTAGGAGTCTATGTGCATTTGCAAGCCATACAGTGAGCTAGAGGAAAAGTGGTCATGTAATGGATTCCGAGTACGTTTAAAAAAGTTTCACACGTCGCATGCACTAGGTGTCACGGTCTGGAGCGGCACCGCATGCAGATCTTTGGAAGGTTGTGCTACGAGTGTGGCCTTGTTCACAAGCCCCATTAGATTCCAAGTTCTAGGAAGCCCCAAAAGTACCATTGCCGTTAAAACTCGAGGGCAAAGCTCATGTGGGAGTTTGTAGCACCTGGCCTGCGTCATCATTTGTGGGTCCCACCTTCATTCTTTCAAGTTGAGGACTTGTTGAGGCTAAAAACCTCTTCTTGCCTGCCCCGTTTTTTTTGAACAAGTATGTGTCCCAACGAAGCACGACATTTTGCACTACAATATAGAACCACAACAAATCAAATTACTGACAATGAAGGATTTGTTTGAGAAGGCTCGAAAGCAAAACACGAGACAAAAACGACAGTAGGTGATGCAGCCCTTTGTGTATCCACAAGAGCAGTGCGGCGAACTACGAGGCTGGGGGACTATGCACAATTTGCGGCACGGCTTTGCAATACAATTGCCAAGCGACTAGCGAGTGACTTGTCAGCGTGGGTAGCAAGTGGGGATGGACGGGGGGTCATAGGTTGCATTCAAGAAGTGTGGTCGGACATTATGCAAGAAGCTGCAAATGTACCCTTGGCCGAACGTGTTGCCCTCCGGCCTCAAAAAAGGGATACGTTTGACCTTATGTCGGCTAGAATATTTTTGCAAAAGCCGGAGTTTCAGAAGCGTGTGGTGGAGTTGTTGAAGGAGTTCCACCCTAATCGCACTGTGGAGGGGAAGAATGTTAAGGTGTACACAGTTGTTTTTAGTATCATTAGGAGTGTGGTTGACCTACACGGATTGTGGAGAAAAAAGACATTCTTGAGCGACACGGAGGTGGCTTGTGCGGACCAAGCAGCCAAACAACTTGGTTTGTGTTGGAGCCTCATGAAATGGAAGCCAACTTTGTGGCTCCGTTCGACGGTGGCGCACGGCGCATGGGTTCTTAGGAAATATAGTAGTATGTACATGTTCCCTTCTGTACCAACGGAAATGGCAGAACTCACCATTCAAAACACACCCGCAAAACCGTTTTAGGGGGTGGTCCGTGCGTAACGCCCGAAATAGCAAAAGGGGGATGGCGCATATCCTAGAGATGTATGCCTTAGATGACGGGTTGAAGGCGTTACAAAAGACGGGGGTAGTGAAGCATGAAAGTAACAAGCTACAAAGAAAGGAGTAACAACGACGTACAAGTGAACCATCGGGTTGTGGATTGTTTGTTGTGCCCATTGTTGTGTGCCACCCAAAATCAGGAACGCCACCGCGAAGTGCAATCAGCAAGGGGTTCCTAGTCAGTATGTTTGGTCTACATCCCAATTCAGCAACCCTTTCCTGGTTTGCATGTACTCCCAGGTATCCCATACCTCCCATACCCATCCCATACCCAGGAACCAAAATGGCAAACGGTCCCAAATGCGCCACTTGGGGTGAAACACATGTTTTTCCAACAAATCATGATCCCGTGTACAAAAAACACTTAGTTTTTGGTTCGCGCCCCGGTTCGCGCCCCCGTCCTTGGTCCGTGTGCTCAAACGGAATTGGGCCCCGGAAGGGGGAGGGGTTCCCGCTACCCCCTTCCCGGGGACACCAAAGAGGTTAGGGACATCGGGAATGATTTAGGCCTCGAAGGGATGGAAGAGCCCAGTGACGATAATATGAGTGGGGGATCGCAGGATGAGGCATATTTGGACATAGATGAAGATGATACATGTACAGACTGTTCAAGCAAAGGGGAAGAGGACAATAGCAGTAGCGAGCAATGAATTGGGTCAACGGTGTGTAAAGGACCCCTAACCGGGTTTTGGGTGAGGGGGTTGAGTTGACCCAAGCTAGCGTGTGTTGCCACGACTAACATGGCGTGCACGAGTTGTATGTTGTCACAGTTGAAACGTGCGCGTGCGTGTTGTCACGACGCACCACTGGGATTCGACAATTCCACGGCTCCAAGGAGGTGAGGGAGCTGACCCAAACCGACCTAAGAGACATTCAATAGCCCATGGGCGAACTCAAGGCAACATTCAATATTGGGTTGGAAGTGCGGTGCAGCAAAATAATTGCGCGCTATGACCGGTCGCTTGTGACACGGGGGCGTTCCGTATAGCCGACTAGCTGACGATCCCTTGCTTCATGGTTCGTGGGGGGGGAACCGTCCCGATTTTGGGGGGGCCTTAGAAGGAGAGGATAAGGTACGCATTCCATATATGTGTGCTCCCTTGGTTCTACGCGCAGGATTGTGTATATACAATGGGTTGCATCACCTATTGTCGTTTTTGTCTCGTGTTTTGCTTTCGAGCCTTCTCAGGGCAGTCTTTCATTGTCACCAGTTTCATTTGTTGTAATTATATATTGTGGTGCAGAATGCCGTGCTTCTTTGGGACACGTACTTGTTCAAATACAACGGTGCGGGCAGGAAGAGGTTTTTAGCCTCAAAAAGTCCTCAGCCTGAAAGAATGAAGGTGGAAGGAAATCATATTAAGGAGCAATAGTCCATGGGGCTTCTACCCATTCCAGCCCCCAGACTCACCCAAGGGGCAAGTCGCGTGGGTTTCTGGAGAGCTGCCGCCCTGTATGACAAGAGGCTCCCCCCTCCGTCCTTTAGGTTGCCTCACGTGAGGCCCGTCCATGCTTCATGAGCCCCTCCACGCTGTTGGGAGAGAATGAAGGTGGGACCCGCAAATGACAAAGCATCCCAACCGCTACAAACTCCCACATGAGCTTTACCCTCAAGTTAATGGCAATGGTACTCCGGGTGCTTCGTAGAACTTGGAATCTAATGGGGCTTGTTGACAAGGCCACGCTCGTAGCACACCCTTCCAAAGATCCGCATGCCGTACCACACTAGACCGCGACACCTAGCGTGTTTCATCCCACCGATGCATGCGACCCGTCAAACCGTTGTAAATGTATGTGGAATCGATTATAATGACCACTTTATGTCTAGCTCGCTGTATGGCTTGCAAATGCGTATAGAGTCCTACATGGTTGTGTGTTTAAAGCTCATCCCTGGGCACGTAGCCCACAGGTCTTTTAGTGCACACCAAAACCTGCGACGGGTCCTTGCCTTGAGGTGATAGACAAGGCGTCAGTGTATATGGGTACAAAACTGTCCTTCATAACAAGGCGGAGTTGGGCAACCTAAGCCATAACTTTTTCTTGTTTCTTCCTAAAAGCTTTTGGCTCTTTGAGAGATCTCACTTGCTTTACAGCAATAGGCTGTACCTCTGCCACGGTCACCAAACTTGAAAACCGAAGGCATGCTCCGTGGAGTGCACAAAGTGCAGGCTTGTGCTTCCCCCAGGGCTCCCCCACAGTGGAACTCCAAACAGTAGAAGCCCAAGCGTGTGAAAATTTCTTTTCATGACTGGCGCTCCTCTCTTCCCAGTCCGCATAGGCGTATCGAGCAGCACTTCGTGATAGGGAGGTCAGGGACATGAGGAATGATTTAGGCCTCGAAGAGATGGAAGAGCCCAGCGACAATAATATGAGTGGGGGATTGCAGGATTGGGCATAGTTGGACATAGATGAAGATGATACATGTACTGATCGTTCAAGCGAACGGGAAGAGGACACTAGCAGTAGCCAGGAATCCATGGGGTCACCGGTGTGTAAATGACCCCTAACCCGGTTTTTTGGGGAGGGGGTTGAGTTGACCCAAGCTAGCGTGTGTTGCCACGACTAACATGGCATGCACAAGTTGTGTGTTGTCACGGCTGAAACGTAGGCGTGTGTGCTGTCACGACCCACCACTGGTTTTTGACCATGCCGGGCTCCAGGGAGATGAGGGAGTTGACCGAAACCAACCTAAGAGACATTCGATAGCCCGTGGGCGAACTCAAGGCAACATTCAATATTGGTTTGGAAGTGCTGCAGTGCAGCAAAACGATTGCGAGCTATGATCAGTCGCCCGTGACAGCGGGGCCTTCTTTAGCTGAGTATCGCTTGCTTCATGGTTTGTGGGGGGGAACCGTCCCGACGTTGGGGGGGCATTACAAGGAGGACGTAAGGTACTAATTACAGGTATATGTGCGCTCCCTTGGTTCTACACTCAGGAGTGTGGATACAAAAATGGCTGCATCACCTACTGTCGTTTTTGTCTGGTGTTTTGCTTTCGAGCCTTCTCAAGCAAATCCTTCATTGTCAGTAATTTGATTTGTTGTGGTTCTATATAATGGGGCAAAATGTCGTCCTACTTTGGGACACGTACTTGGTCAAATAAAACAGGGCGGGCAAGAAGAGGTTTTCATCCTAAAAAAAACCGCAGCCTCAAAGAATGAAGGTGGGACCCGCAAATGATGAAGCAGGCCAGGTGCTACAAACTCCCACATGAGCTTTACCCTCAAGTTAATGGCAATGGTACTTTTGGGGCTTCCTAGAACTTGGAACCTAATGGGGCTTGTGAACAAGGCCACGCTCGTAGCACAACCTTCCAAAGATCTGCATGCGGTGCCGGTCCGGACCGTGACACCTAGTGTGTTTCATCCCAACAAAAAAGCAATGCATGCGGGTGTGAAACTTTTTTAAACATATTCGGAATCCATTACAATGACCACTTTTCCTCTAGCTCACTGTATGGCTTGCAAATGCGCATAGACTCCTACATGGTTGTCTGTTTGAGGCTCACCCATGGGCACGTAGCCCACAGGTCTTTTAGTACACACCAAAACCTGCGACGGGTCCTTGCCTTGAGGTCATAGACAAGGCGTCAGTGTATATGGGTACAAAACTGTCCTCCATAACAAGGCGGAGTTAGGCAACCTAAACCGCAACTTGTTCTTGTTTCTTCCTAAAAGCTTTTGGCTCTTTGAGAGATCTCACTTGCTTTACAGCAATAGGCTGTACCTCTGCCACGGTCACCAAACTTGAAAACCGAAGGCATGCTCCGTGGAGTGCATAAAGCGCAAGCTTGTGCTTCTCCCAGGGCTCCCCCACAGTGGAACACCAGACAGTAGAAGCCCAAGCGTGTGAAAACATTTTTTGCATGGCTGGTGCTCCTCTCTTCCCAGTCCGCAGAGGCGTATCGAGCAATACTCCGTGATAGGGAGGTCAGGAACATGAGGAATGATTTAGGCCTCGAAGAGATGGAAGAGCCCAGTGACAATAATATATGTCGGGGATTGCAGGATTGGGCATATTTGGACATAGATGAAGATGATACATGTACAGATGGTTGAAGCGAAGGGAAAGAGGCAAACAGGGCTGTTTGCATTCCCCGTGTGCGACACCATGATAGTGCCGATCAAGCCAAAGCGGCATTGCATGCAGCTTGGAGGAAGTAATTTTCCTCATGCAAAAGTGTTTCCAACCATTGTTTCTCATGCAACACTGCAAGCCAGGCACTTTTGAACCATTGCTAACCCTTAGGACCATGATGTCCGGCTTGCAGATAAGAGCACATTCCCAGCCCAGGTGTCGACGGGTCATTTTGGCCCCGCCACAAGTTTTGGCCATCACACCCATCCACCCATTGAGTAACCTGGGCCATGATCTCATTCAAATGCTGCTCGGACCGCAAGGTCCATAACAATTGCACCGCCCCCTGAATCGCCAGAAAATGTTCTCTGAATTGGGCCAATGAATCGGGGGGCACAATTTGAAGAAAATGGACCCAATTTAGGGGGCTGAAGGTGGAGTGTTAGGTCTTGGATCCTGTGAGGGTCCCTTGGGTGCGGTCTCATGCAAACAATGAAGCAGAAGTGTGAAAGCTGGGGAAACTATTGCCCACAAAATTGTCTGTCCCAGAGGGACTACGCTTGTTCACATCACCATTGATCGTTGTGAGCAAATACCTCAATCTGTGAATCATGAGACATGGAACGCCGATCAGGGGTCAACAATGCTTTCAACCCCCCCCCCCCCTGTCTCAGCTACGGCCTTGTCTAAGCTACAGCGGGCGTAGGGATTGCATTTAATTCTGTACCTACGGTAATTTAGTTCAGTGTGTTATGTTGTGCAACCGCTTAAGACATGGTTTTGGTGACAAATCTGCCAATTGCATGGAGTCATGGACACATTTGTTTTTGTGATTGTTTGCCCACTTGAACCCACAGAGCTCTGATTTTGGGGATATTTGTGCATTATCTTCCCCTCTCTTGGTGGTGGCGTGTGTGCCGGTAGTTGCATGTGTCGCATGCAAGCTACGGCCTTGTCGAAGCGACAGTAGCCGTATCAAATCCATACTTTTGTGTAGCTTAGACGGGCGGGGGATATGAAATGAACCCTCAGCAACATAGTCACTGGGTAGGTAAGGAGATTCACAGCTATGTTCCCCGGGGTTGCCAAAACCCATGTGGTTGCATGCCGTCTCCCACCACCCCAGCAAAATCAGGGCTATCAACAACCCTTTGCTTCCCATACAAATTCCACTCCCCAGATGCACACAACACACCCATTTCACCTGATGCGAAAAGAGTGGAATGTTTCTTAATATCACTTGACATGCTGTCACGTTGCCTTGGATCAAATATCCGCAGTTCATCATAAAATGTCAGCTGTGTGCCCATTGTTGTTGCACAGCCCGTACTTGCCCCATTTGCTAATGTGGTTGTCAACCGTCGCGTTCTTTGCAACATTGTTGCAGGTTCCAGGCTGTCAAGGTTTCGCTCTCTTGGCAGGAGTAACACCAGTGGTTGATTGGGAGGCTGGTGTTGCAGCCAATGTTGTTCTTGGTGTTTTGTGGCAAAGAAAAGGGACAGTTCTAAGTCATGCACACACAGCGTACACAACTTGTCCTCCGTTGAAAGGTGATGGTGTCATACTGCAAATAGTGCCTGCCCAGGTCCACCAAGGTCGGTGACTATTGTCACCTCTGACCCCTTGCTCAACCAAACAGCACACTTTGCCATCAGAAATCACTGCTAATCTGTAAACAAATAAAACAAATTCATACACCCCTGTTGCATCACCGCCCTCCCGCCCAGCAGAGTGGAATGCCTATTTCTGATGTTCAATCCTGCAACCCACAGAATTGGGCTAACAAATCGTGGTGGAAATTGGTGAAAGCGGGCCCAATTCGGGGGGCTTGCACTTGCGAAGGGGGGGTGGGTGGCATAATTTTCCCAAAAGACAGAAATGAAACCTAAACCACCAAAACTCAATCTTCGACCCCTGAAGGAAGACTGTGTTGAGTCAGGCAGGCACGAATCAGCAGCAAATCATGACACAGAAGAAAGTAGCTCGTGAGTGGCCAACGGCAACCATAGGCACCTTTCGGTCAAAAGCAGTATGACGGACGGGTGAACTGTGGGGACGACATCAATAAGTATTCAGCAGGTCTGCAATGGTCGGCCCGCACCACCGGACCTCAGGCACCTTGAGTTAGTGAGGGAAGGGAACGTGCAAACCCCCGTGGACCCCCAACCCGTAAATCGCTCAGGAGATTTACACGGCGGGGGTAACAGAGAGGACACGACGGGGAAATCATAACACCAGTCCATGCAGAGCGACGTACATGGCACGGGGTGTGGTGCATGCCATGAAGCGTACGCCATGCCAGACCCGACGGCCTCGCGTTTTCACCGCCTGTGCAAACGGCTGATCACGTGAGACCAGGAGCAAGGGAGGGAGGGAAGGGATTACGTACCCCATCGCAGGGACCCCATTGCAGGGACCCCATTGCAGGGACGCGTCCGCGTCCCAAAACCGTTTTACTGATTGCTCGTGGCGCTGCTGAGAACAATGCACGGAAGCCCCAACAACCTGGAGGACCAGATAACAGAGCCATCTGGGACGATGCCACGAAGCTCAGTGGGGCTGTGGCCACGTGTGTAAGAACGGGCGTGCGTTTACCACTGCGCTGACAACAAGGACGCAGGGGTCATGCTTGTGGTTCATGGCCCACGGGCTTTGCAGCGTGACGCACTTCAGTGACCAATTGGCTTTACGACCAGACGGTTAAATGCCCCCCCCCCCCTTTTCCCCTGGAGGGTGGGGGCATCGCCATCACCAAGCAATGGCCCAACTGCCAGCAATATGGTGCTGGTCGTTTCGCAAAACATGTCAAGCGACATCCATTTTGACCGTGGGCATCAACGCAACTCATAGAATAATGTGGATGTATCCAGCAACTTGCTGTTCACGTTCCGCAGGGAACGTCACGCTGTGACAAGGCGAATAAACGACTGCTATCTACATGAAAAAAAAGGGACGCATAGGCCAGTTTTGAGGCCCCAGAAAGTCTTGACATACAATCTGCCATGCGCCAAGGGGGTACTATACATTGACCAGGGAGGCAGGGACCCCGCGCCCCCCTCACCCCCCGCAAAGCTGGTGAGCAAGTGATACCACAACACAGAGAGGCCGTCTATGACTGCGGTTCATGCAATGATGCGGTGGGGCACATGCACCCTGGCATCCGTTGGGCTGTCGCCTGCTCACACCACCCACCCACTCGTATGTACCATGTCATTTCTTCGTTTTGTGCAAGCAGGCAAAGCACCGCATGGACCTTCATAAACCATCCCCCATTTCTTATCCCAATGTTAGAATTCGGTGTCTGCTGACGCTTGAATTTGCGTTTCTCTTTTTTCACCCTTTCATTCGCACGTGCCTGACACACTGCGTTTCGTGGATACGGGGCCCGCAACCGCATGTCTAAATGCAGTGGCGCACGCGTTTGCTGGACAGGCTGTGAGCACCACAGGACCTACACACAAGCCCCCCACCGACAGCTCCCGCGTCCTGCCTGACACACATTGACAAGCGGATGGGAGATCGCGATTTCACTTCTGCACAGTCCTGTCCCCTGCCCCTGGAGATTCTGAGGGGGAGGTCAGCTGCTCGTTTTGCAATGGACCCAGACCGGTGCATGTGCATTGTTTATTGTACATCTCAGTCGATTCCTCCTGCGCTCACGAGAGGGCGGGGGAGAGACTAAGTCCCCCTCCTGGTGCACCAAGTAGCCCGGGCCCAAAGCAGTTTCGGTGCAGATGATATGGGGCGAAAGCAGTGATGTGTTCCGCACACCTGAGTGTGCAAAGCCTCACATTGGTCAGCCGTGTCCCTTGATTTCCTGTCCTCAGAACAGGAGACGTCTGAAGTCCTGTCGCAGTGCTGTATCGTGCGGGAGAACACCCTCATTTATCACAGCCCTGGAAGGTACGATATTGCGCAATATCTATTGACGTCCTGTCTCGGGAAGGCACTGCACCAGGCAGACGACTGCTGCATCAGGCATGCCACAGCCCACCCGCAAAACCCCTGCCGGTCACCTCAAACAAGAAAAACACTGTACACGGGATCAAATTAGCAATAAATAATTACAAAAATTATTGTCTTGGGTCACAGCCCCAGAGCTTATCAAAAATTGGCAACCACAGCCTGCAGGACTCTTCAGCACAACCTTTCGGTACAACATCAACATCAACTTGCAACCGTGCCCAAATCTCAACACAGGCCTGCTGCAGCTTACAAATGCACAATGGTGCGTTGCTTTTCAACCAACGCTGGCCGCTCAAAAAAAAAAGAAAAGAATAACAAAGGCAGGAACTGGGACGCTGCGCAACAGGGCCCCTTGATGTACATGCAAAGCGCATCCCAGCGGCTCCGCCCAGACCTCATGGAAGCATCAGCTGTGAAGCTCTGCTGACCCCGTGCCCTTCAGACCAAGCTGACAGTGCACAACCGTGCAATGGTGCATGTGGTGTGACGCACCAAAACGGAGGGTAAATTCCGCTGCAACCAGGACGAAACAGGTGACCAACATACAACAGGGAGTAGGGATGTCCATGAAGATGAGAGGCGACTCCGTGCCCAGGTCTTCACTGCTGTGTGCATGTGAATGCACAGCTGGCTACCGCACCGGGGGCCTCGGACTCGGCAGGCACTGACTGGGCCTCGCCTGCCCTCACACCTGGAGGCTCTCGCTCCACAGGCTGCAGTGAAGGCTGCTGCTGTGCCTTGGCCGAAACATAGAGGGGCATTGCGGGGTGCCTCCGGGTGAGGCCCTAAACACTCGCCCGCCAAGTTGACACTCAGATCGCAGCAGTGAGAGAAGCCGCTGATCGTAGTGCAGCCTGATGTGCTCGACCACCAGACTGACATTTGTGGATTTCAGGGCCTGACTTCAGCCCTGTAATCCGAACGCCCCACGCGCTAATGCACCATTCCCAGTGCTCGTGCCCCAATATGCCCGATCTGGTTACTCCACACGTCCAAGTCGAGCTCTCTTAGTGCAGGGGCTTCCTTCAGCGTCGAAAGCGCCTGAGCTCCTGAATCCCCGATTTGGTTGTCCCACAAATTCAAAGTCAACACATTCAGCACGGGAGCCTCCTTCAATGCAGCGAGGGCCTGCGCCCCGTTGTCGCCAATGTGGTTGCTACATAGGTTCAACGTGAGCGATTTCAGGGCAGGGGCCTCCTTCAGCGCCGCAAGCGCCTGTGCCCCTGTGTCCCCAATGTGATTGCCCATCAGGTCCAGGGTCAGGGAGGTCAGTGACTGTGCATCCTTCAACGCTGCCACTGCTTGAGCACCTCCATCGCCAATTCGGTTGCCAATGAGGGCCAAGGTGAGGTTGGTCAGGGAAGGGGCGTCCTTGAGCTTGGCCAGGTCCTGCATACTGCCTTGGGTGATGTACTTGCACTTGATGGCGATGGTGCAGATGCCATCGTCATGCTTCAGCCACCGCATCATTCGTGAGACGTTGCTGAAGTCGGCCACCAACGACAGGTGCCGCCTTCGCAGGGTGTACCATGTCTTCTGGCAGACATAGCTCAGGACGGAGGACCCCAAGAAGTCAGAAATGCACCGCAACTCATCAGCAGACAATTGGAGGGCCATCGGAAACCTGCAGACAGTCGTGAAGATGACTTGAGGATTGCAGGTGGTGGACTCTGGATGGGGGCTGAGGCCACAAAAACTGGTCGCCAAAGCAGGCAGTTTCCAGTCCTTATTCTCCCTGTTAAGATCCCCATTGCCACAAGCCAGGCTCAGGGATATTCTCATTCTGCAATATTTTGTAGTCCCCTCCCTCTCGGCCTTGTCCTCTTGTACCTCGAAAAAGGTCTCTCATGCATGCGTGCGCACCTGTCGCAATTTAGCTGACCATTCTACTATACCTTTGAAAATGTACTTAGAATTCAGCACCACCACCACTCCTTACGACCAAAGCGCATGCAGGCCCCTGACACTCCCTCTACTAGGCCCTACATCTGGCTTGCATCCGTCCTCTCATTTCGTTTCATCTCTGAACACTGCAACCCAACCATGCCAACTAGTCACTCAAACTCCTTTACTCCTTTACAGCTAGGACTGAGGTCACTTGGTGAGGCAATGGGCCTGTTTGGATGTAGGATATAGGGTCTGAACAGTTGGACTAGGGGGCACTTGGCGAGGCAAGGGCCCTGGTTGGGGAGATCCACATTGTAGAACCACTTGGTGAGATGAGACAATGGGGCAGGTTGGGCATACAAGATGTGAACCAAGGGGGTTCTCAGAAATCGGGTAACATGATTAACAACCCCTCCAGACAAAAAATCTAAAAAAAGAGAGGGGGGGGGGGGGTTGTTGGGGGGCGGGGGTTTAAGGGGGGTTTTTGGCTGCGCGCGGGTATAATCGGGGGGATTGGGAAGAATTCAACAGTGCCACAACGGCCTACCCCACGGGGGGAGGGAGGGGTTGGAAACCCACCCACCAAGAAATGCTGACATGCCTACCCACCCACCCAACCCCCTGTAGGGTAGGACACACTACAGGGGAGAAAATGTGGCCTTATCGCCCAACATCTCCAAGGCGCTTTCAAAGCTCAGCACTACATCCAAAACGTCGGGTGGGGTTGCGGGCAATGAACAAGATGGAAGATGGGTTCATGCCAAGGTCACTCCACAATGTGTCCCAGCCTGCACAGGCAAAATGGCTAGTGTTGCACGCCCTGTGCAAATGCCCTGTGCAAATGCCTGAACGTGGATGGATCAGAAGCTGGATGGGTCAGAAGCCGGAAGGTCTGTTTTTTTTTCACCACTAGCTCATTTCCTTAAGCTACTGGCTAGCTTGGCCCATTTAACTACAGCTTGTACCCCCAAGGGCTTCACCGTCAACACGGTGAAGCTTGAAGTGCCAAGAGCGGAGCAACATCAGATTGCGGCATTCGAGCCCTGGGTGGGTGTTCAATAGCCCCCCCTCCCCTGTGGGGTTGGGACATTTGTGGGTCTATGGGTTTGCCAAATCTGGGTGGGTAGGTCCCTGTAATCACCCCTGCCCCCCCCCCCCCCCGCCCCCGGTGTATTTAAGAAAAACCCTGTCCCCACCATGGACAGTTTAAGCCCTTAGTTCAGATTCTTTGCCGCAGTGTCCCCTTCTTGGTTAGGGTGCCCAATGTCCAACTATCAAGACCCCACATCCCCAACAAGGCCCATTGCCTCACCAAGTGCCTTGTTCCAATTGTTCACACAGTGGGGAAGTTTCCTGAGAAACCAGATATCATGAGAGAGTTCTCCAGCCGCCCACCCCTTTTGAAAACTGCTCTGTCTGTGTGTGTGGTTGGGGGGGGGGGGGGGTTGGCACAAGGCCTTGGTGGTTGGGGGGCCATGAGGCAACGGATACTGGGCTCGCATACGCCCCTGTGTCACAGGCGCATGGTCATCACCACATAGTTCAGTGTTTTGTTTTCTTGCTGCACTTGGTGGTTGGGGGGGGGGGGGGTTAGGTCATTTTACGACACAAACCCCCGTTTTTTCGAAGTGATGCCCACAGTAATGAAATTTTTTATCTCTGACTAGAGTTCTTCCAAAACCCTAGGGGCATGCCCTTAGTGGTTGGGGAAGGGCCAAATTTGTCTTGCCGTCACGTTGCTGTGCAAGGGGGGACTTTGGCCAAGTTGTTGCACTGCGTGCATACTGCGCACGCAGAGGCCGGGATACTCACCCAAGAATACCTGTCACCTGTCTGGTAGCACAGCGAAGCAGCAAAGCCCACATGAGAACAACGAAACTGCCTTCAACTTGGTACCCCACTGTCCCTATGAACAAACCACTCAGCCTTGTAAGGTACAACTATACAAGGGCATGCAAGATGCACACATGTTCAAGTGGCAAGTGCCACACTCGGATATATCTCCAGGACGGTGGCCACGCAATTGGCAACAAACACCATCATCGTTTTCCTCCTCCTCAATGGTTGCCTCCTCCTCTGCCCACACAGACTTAGGCACATGAGGCCAAAGTCCATAGGGTTGATACCTAGTCTGCATGCGAATACAAAACTGAGTAAGGTGGACAAATATACGCACATGGCCATGCAGCTCCGTTGCACAATGTGACCAAACATTGTGGACAATCCTCCATTGCCACAACCGTACAAGGAGATGCTCCACCCTTGCACGATAGAAGCCATGGACATCGTTATACTCTTGTTGGTTTTCACTCAAAGTTTTCCGACCAATAGAAGGTACAACGGCGTGCAAGCGGCCCTCAGGGGGAATCCTTGCACTGCGCGCACACTGCGCGCTACTTTTAGACTATGTTCCCCCCGAAGAGCCCCTAGGCACGCCCCTTGGAAATACCCTGAGAATTAGGCGACCCAAATTGGACTGGAGGGGACCTTGAGGGGGACCTTCCCGGTTCTTGTGGCAGTGGTGAAGGACCAGGGGCCTTTGGGGGGGAACTTGACTGTGTGTTGGGCAGCGGAGATGGAGGGCAATCAAGTGGCGAGTGTGAACTTGGGATGGCAAAGGAGATGGACTCCATCTTGCATTGCCGATTCACCACTCTCAACCCATCTTGGTAGTATTCCAAGTGGAGGAGTCCGTCTTTAGCCGTCCCAACCACCGTGGCAGGAGGTCGCAGGCCATTGGAGCGGGTGTAGAACACCCTATCCCCAATACTGAGATCCATGGAGAAAATGGGCCTGAGAAATGAGGGAGGAAGTATGATGTCCTGCAGCAGGCACCCTCAAAGTGTATCACCATATCAATCAACCGAGAAAAAGAGTAGATGTGGTGGAAATGGGCAAAAATTGTGTGCAAAAAAGTAGAAATGGGTGAAACAGGGTGAACATCCAAAAATGCCACATCCCCAATGCATCAAAACCTACTACCAAACAACCATGATGCCCAAAGTACCACAAAGTATGGGTTTCTACTACGGCCAGACGCCCAAATAGTTGCACTGTGCGCGCACTGCGCGCGCACTGCACACGCACTGCGCTTAAGGCGCCCCCTTGTAGGCGCCGTCATGTGCACCTATTTCAAAATTGAAAAACTGCCCATGTGTTCGCGAAGGACCACGTTGATCTCAAATCATAACATCCTCGGAGATTCCCGGCATAAGGTCACATATCCATAGTGTATTCCCAAGATTGTCCACAGCCACGGTTATCTTATAACCATGGCCTGTGTACTTGGGGTTGAAAAGGACATTCGACAAATATCTACCCACTGAGCATATGGGCATGTTGTCGGTAAAATGTGTCACGAAATACGGGAAGAGGGGATTGTGGTCGTACGGAGAAATTCTCTCCTCCCACCATATCTCATCCACCACGGAATTCAACAAGGTTCGGACACGAGAAACATTTCACATATACACGTCATCCGAACAATCGAAATGAGATTGATAAGCACAATTGTCCCAACAGGGGCTTTGTCGGAGACCGTACAAGTATTGGAACAAATCTTCGCGGGACAACAAACCTTCCGCGCCATACTTCATGTAGAACTCCTCCGCTGTAACACAATCAACACCACGGCTAGGTTCCCCGTAGGTACTGAAACCAGCGAAGCAGAGCTCAGGGCGGCCTTGGGTTCCCTGAAGGTAATTCCTCGGCACTTGCCCCCAGAAGCGATCAACGTAGATGCTCTGGCTTCCTTCGTCACTCAGCATGGCTACATCACCCCTGCCATCTCGGGTGCCCACTTGTGGGCGGAATGGCTACATCACCCCTGCCTTCTCGGGGTCCCCATAGTGGGGAGAAATCAATATGGCTACATCACCCGTGCCTTCTCGGGGTCCCCATCGTGGGGAGAGTTCAATATGGCTACATCACCCCTGCCTTCTCGGGTCCCCTTAGTGGGGAGAGATCAATATGGCTACATCACCCGTGCCTTCTCGGGGTCCCCATACTCCATACCACGGTAGAGAAGCAGTGCTCCGACGTGGATATTATAAGCAGCACCTAAAATTCTTCAGGGCAGGTGGTGACATAAGCCGTGCCAGTTGACACAATAGCACCTCCATTCCTAACGAGTTGGCAATTCTTACCGAGTTGATGCTGAGTCATCTAACCGTGAAATTGGACCATTTTTCACCATTTTCTCTTTTCTTTTCCATTTTGTTCTATTTTTTGTATGTTCTATTTTTTTACTCTCGTTTTTTCCCACTTTTTTTCAACATCAACACATAATGCATGTCCCCATAGGTTTCCCTAAACAATGGCGCAACACAAAGCACATTGTATCATCACCTCGTACTCAATAATGACTCGAAAAATTGCCCAACTAGGACACTAGCAGCTGCAAGCCTTGTGAAGACATGGGAGGTATTACCGGAAAACTTGGCACTTGGGGTACCACACTCATGCCAAGCGAAGTTGAAAAAATATGCCAGAACCAAGCAATGATAGTGGAATAGGCACACCCACCAAAAAAAAAAAGTAAGCAACGCTAAATTGTCGCGCGCGCATCGATACATTTTAAGCAACACTCGGCCCGGAACCAGGTCTGATTCCAAATAAGCAGCGCTGCTTCTCTACTATGGTACAGAGCAGTGGGGAGAGTTCAATATGGCTACATCACCCCGGCCTTCTCGGGGTCCCCATAGTGGGGAGAAATCAATATGGCTACATCACCCCTGCCTTCTCGGGGTCCCCATAGTGGGGGGAGTTCAATATGCAGGATGGAAAATGGGTAAAACTGGGTGAAAATGGGCAAAAAAGGATGACAATTCAAATGTGCCACATCCCAATGCATAGGAAGCGAAAAAAAACCTCAATATGGAACCAAAAACTTATCAAAAGGGGCCAAAAGTAGGGTCGGAGTATTTGCCGACATCCAAAACTACGCACCGTGTGCGCACTGCGTGCACGGCATTGGGTCAGCCAAAGGCGTTGGTCAAGGCATTTTGCCTGTGGTAGGCATTTTGCCTCCATGATGGACCTGACGTGTAGGTGGACAAACAAGCTTGCCATCATAGATGTGAAAATTTGGCATGTCTATTTGGAAATAGAGGACACCATAGCAATGGTCATAGGACTTCACATGAAGTTAACAAAGCATCAGAAATGCAAAGAGGCTTAGCAATATGTACTAGTCATTACTTCTGCCATCCAGTTCATACGCCAGATGGCATTTGCTGTACTTTTCCCTCTTTGTTCCTTCAGTAAAAAAAGCCTTCCAAATTGCATATGCCAAAGAACGTTGAATTGCCCTTGCTAGCCAGCGTTTTGGCAAGCATCGACCGATGGGACCTAGGACCTAGATGCCCAGTCCTTCCAACACCGCCCTCCTCTGTCACTTTGCCTTTCTGAAAATTACTTGTCATCCAACACCATCAAGTCACCACCTCCACCTCCATTCCGTCTCCGATCCACCATCAATCCACCTCCAAACCACCTCCAAACCCTTTGCCAAGTCACCCCCAGTTTGCCACCACTCTGACTCCAATGCACCAGTATAAATCCAATCCATCCCCAATCGACCTCCAAAGCACCTGCAATCAATCCCGAAACCACCTCCAACCCTCCCATCCCAATCCCTGTTGTGCATCAGTGGATTCTGTGCTTTGACTGCATGCGCTGCTCGCTTGTTTCCCTTTCCCAGGGGCAAGCAACTCCCTTGGCACCAAAATTAAGGAACCTGCAGTTCACATGTGCATATGCCAGGGGGTGGAGCTCAGACACACAGAGGTACGTGTGAAATGCGAGATGGCAGTTGCACATGCGCTTCAATGAACTATTTAATGGTTGCTTTCCTGCACTGGTGACATCAAAGGTTGTCCTTACAATCTTATCTTACAGTCTTTACAATCCACAGTTGCCAAACGGACGGTCTCATCAGCTCTCGGCAACGTGGACGAAGTGGTGGTGGGAGGGAGGTGGTCCTTGTGAGGCCTGTCAGAGTCCTGGTCCACACCCCGAGTATCGTCTCCCTTTTCGGTGGTACACTCCACAGGATGCGTGTACCTCTCCTTGTACCTTGTCCCTGGCGCACACCGTTGCCATACTCCATCGTTGCGCACCATCCATCTCCTTTCCATAGCCTGCAACCCCATCCACTCCATGCAGCACCATCCTCCTGGCCTGCTGCCCTGCACCCCAGAGGTTGGCAGATTTGCGGTTCAGGGTGTCTCCCGCCCCGAAAAGCGCTGTGCGCGCAGTGCCCCTTGCAAAACACGGCAGACGGTCGCATGCTGCAGGGTATTTTGAGAATGTCGACAGATCCGGTAAATGTACAATAACAGTGTGGCATTGACCTCCACACGAAGCCATGGAGCCTGATGGCACTGAGCTGATCAATGAGCCGACTGTCACTCCATCCACAAATTGACTCGTCCCAAACCTCAAGAAAGTCCACGACGTCTATCAAAAACCCCAGATCGCGGACGATCTGATCCACGGAGCACATCTGATGCATACGACATTTGCAGAAGCCGGCAAGGACTTCTGCTCCAGCAGACATACCAATCTGCACCTCCGGCAACATTCAGATGTTTCCAGCAAAACCCTGTCAAGAGTATCCCTAGCCCCTGAACCCACCCCCAAGGGTGTGTGACAGGCTGGTATTTAGCCTGCTTGGTTCCCTGAGTGCCATAAAGGAACGACAGCTCATGCAGAGCGTGTGGCGGCATGAGGAGGAGGTAAATCCCCCGGTGTACAGATGTTTAGCGTATCCATTACGGGTGGCTCCCGGGGGGGGGGGGGGGGTGCAGCAGTGTGCGCGCCCTACACCTGCACTGCGCAAACCTGTTTGAGTAAAACACGTCGACATCCCCACATTCAGCCCCCTTGGAAAGATGTCCATCCTAAAACTTCCAGGGGCAAGCTCCGACTTGATTATGGGGGAGGAGGGGGATCCCGTCCTGCCCAAAACTCCCTTCCCCTGTAAAAGGACCCCTCCCCCCCCATTTAATGGGGCGGGACTGGATGTGTTGAGGTTGGGCGGCTGAAAACCGAGCCCCATAGGCGCCGGACAAATTGTACTCACCCCCGCAGTATACACCTCAAATTGATGAGTGCATTGCGCTGGTCAATTTAAGGTACATATTGTGGGGTGGGGAACTTTTTTCCGGGGCGTTGGCACTGGGATTTCAGCCACCCAACCTCAACCCACACCCATCCCGCCCCACCCCAAGCCCCCTTCCTCCTCTGTGCGGGGACCCACCCTCCTGTAAGGGTCCGGGATGGGATTCCCCGCCCCCCTCCCCCCATAATCAAGTTCGAGGCACCCATGCACACAACCAATACAACCAATACGACCAACACCACTCCGTGACCACCTCTTGCGATAACGTCGAAAAACTATGACGTCTTTCCATTGGCTGCTCAAAACTATCCTACTATGGAATGCACATACATTGCGCGCGCACTGCGCCGACTGCGCGTGCACTGTGCAGACCGTAACCCCCCTAATGTGCCGATGCACCAAATCGGAGCGCCTGAATGTACAAAGCAATCCATGCCCCAGCCTCCTCGTGCGAACCACTGCGGCACCAATGCCCAGTCAACACACTGGTGGATATGTGCCGCACAAACCTTTCAGAGCAGGTCATCACCAGCAGGATACGTCAGAACCGCTGCGAAATTTTCGCTGCCCCCATGAGGGGTCCGTCATCACACCACACCCAGCCGCGATGACACGCGTCGGCTGCACTTCTGTGGCCGCAATATGAGTGGATTGGACACAAAAGGCATGAATGACTGATACACAGTCGCCAAGGTGCTGACGTGAAAACCTTCTCGTCTTTGGCGCACATCTCTATCTCTATGTGTGTGACGAAGCTTGGAGTCGGGCCGACTGAGGGTGAAATACTGGCAAAGGGCTTTCTGGGACTACTGCAGATTCCATGTAAACCATGCCAGAGCCCATTGGGACATCAACTATCACAGAAATCAAACACTGATTACACATCCACCACGAATTCCTCCAGCCCTCCAATGCGATTTTCTTTCATTCCATGCACTGCACCTTGTGCAGCAGTTGGGCTGCTTTCAGACACTCGTCCCATACAACATCGAACACTGAACCCTCAAAGGTGGTCCTGTGAAATCGTCGCACTATGCATGCTGTGTGGCAACATGGGGCTTGCCCTGCATCAGGGGGGACACGGATCTGCAAGAAACCACAACAATACGACGCCTCATTCGCGTCACGGTGATAATGGAGGTGGGTGGCAGCAAACTCGGAGCGCGTGTGCGCGCACACACACACACACACACACACACACACATGCAAATGTACATACAACCCTTATGGACCTGCTGTGCACGTCGTGTGCGTGGAGAGTTTGCCCACCATGTGGTTTAGCAGGGACACCTACGCCTTCCATGCTTTTCCTGGCCGTCCTTGCGTTCCCCTGGCAAGAGTTGAAACTTCCTGGGCACGGCTGACCCTGCCCCCGAGCTCTGATGGCCTTGTGGACGGCTTGACAGGAGTTATGGGCAGTGAAATGCACCAAGAGACTGCTGGTCTTGCCCTTGAGGGAGACGCGGCCAGACAGCTGCAGAGCGGCAGGGCGGGCGAGCACCAGAGGACCGGCCAAGAACCATAGGGAAACGGCCTGTACTTCAGTCAACCGACACTGACGATGGTTGGCTGGCCAGTAACCGCCGGCGGTTGCATGCAACTGCCGGACTGGGCGTGCCTTACCCAACAATAAGGACAAACTCAAGAGAATGCGCTGGGCCTGGGCCACTTGACCCCCCCTGCTTCCTTCAGGATACAGGGGTCATGCCGTAGTTGCTGAGGCTACTGCTGGAGGCAGGCGTGGGGCTTTGCATACGGATTGGAGATGCCTCTGCCGGCGAGGGCGTGGGCAAGTCTGCCCTGGCAGAAATACTCCTGGTGTCTCACAGGGCCGTCAACGCCTCCTTACGTGGATGCGAGTAGTACTTGGTACTGGGCTTGTTGTTGGCGTCATAGGGACGCCCATAGCTCTGCAGGGCATGCTTGTCCGTGGCCTGCAGGCTCTTGGTGTCACAGTCCGGGATGAGCGATCCGGTTTTGATGTCGTACACCGCCACGCCGTCCACCACCACTGCCGAGAAATCGCTCTTGTTCCAATTGGCAAGTTCGTTGTGGCTCACGTCATAGCGCGCGTAGCAATGTGAGTGGATGCTGTCGTACTCGACGCCCTTCCCATTGAACAACTGGATGATGTCATCAGCGCCCTTGCTTTCCACGTCGGGGACTGCATGGTTCAGCTCCAGCACCTTGGAGAAGGCACATGGGGCAGGGGATGGAGAAGCTCTGTTGCCAATGGAAACGCCGCCCTGACCCGGCTGTGTTGGGGACGGGTGTAATGCCCCCCTCCCTGATGGATGCAACAGAAATTCATGCTACTAATGGGAATCTGTGGTTGCAGCCAGATTCAGCACTCGTGTATGTACATGCTCCTGCCCCAGAGCAGGGACAGGCGTAGGGACAGGAATCTGGGGCCGCCAGTGGCGCAATAGCATACCACAGAACAATACATGAAGCGATAAAAGCACATCAAACCCCGGAACATCCGAACACAACAAGACCCAAATTCAAAAGACAAACATCTGCCCTCTTAAAGATATATCCCGTCCATCCCCCCCCCCCAGGGACGACGGTTCCCCCCCACCCCCGGGGGGGACGGACACCACACAACAATAACCTAAATTCTAGTATACCCAATTAAAAATTTTGTTCAGCACCTTGGCGCCGGTGATTCCCTATTGATTTCTGATTGTTCATGGGCCAAGTGACCAGGGGGGGGGGGATGGACAAAAGGGGGGGGGTGGACAAAGGGGCGGGGGGGTACAGTGGGGCTTGGGTTGGGTTAGGACCGGTGCTCCAGACCCCGGTGGGGGAGGCTAGGGGAGCCTTACACTGAGCCCATCAGGGTGGAACGTGGCCTCGAAGGCACAGATGCATGCTAGCAAGCTGCCCCGCGAGGGCAGCCCTCACGTGTGGCACAACTGGGGAGGACCCACACTCCTTGACTGCCATAAGGCACAGGTGGTGCTGCCAATCGGCTTGGACATGCCTCAGGACAGGTGGTGCTGCCAATCGGCTTGGACATGCCTTAGGCAGTAGGAAGGGACCTGCCAGGAAAGACTCCCGGAATGCGGCACTACAGCCCCGTTGGCTTCAGGGGGCCGTGAGGGCACACCACCCAGCTGGCGCCTCCTAAAACATACAGGGGGGGGAGAGTTCGTCTGGGGATAATTTCGGCACGGGAAGTTTGGACACAACCCAAATGTTGGTGCTGGACAATCAGCTGCATTAAATTTCGCCAGACCCAAATCACCTCGCAGAGGTTGTTAGATCAAAGCCAGGCAGGCGTACATAGGGGGAAACACCACATACCCCCCCCCCCCCCCCGCATTTTGGGCCTATTCGCGTACCCTACCCCAAGGGGTTGAATTGTTAGTTTAACCCCTTGTAAAATCATTGTTTTGTCCAACAAACGCATCCCCCAATGAGTTTTTGGTCCGGACCCCCCAAGCCCCCCCCCACTTGAAACCAACTTTTGGGAGACTGGTGGTCCCGGCGGGTGAGGCGAATGGCTCGTTGTGGTCTGCGTCTCGCTTAGTTTGTTAGCTGCGGTACACCGTCAGCCTGCCCTCCACTTGCCCCACAGTGGCAAGTGGAGGTGGTGGGGCGAACTCCACTGTTTGTGGGGGAGCGTGTCTAGAACAACGCACTTGCCACCACATTGTGATTACTGAGCGCCCCACACCCTGTCGTTCCCTCCTCCATTGGTTCCTCTGCCTCGCTTCCGGTTTGTGTTCGTGCTCCCTCTTGACCCGCCCTACCCTGCCCCCTAGCCCGTGCCCCTCCCTACCTGACCTGCCCCCGGTGTGTACTAGGGAGAGGGGCCCAGGCCCCGCCATGAGCGGGGCGTTGGCCGCCGGGAGCGGCCTAGCTAGAGTACAAGTTGGGAGGTGCATGCATGCCCCGCCGAGAAGAGTTCAGGGACCCAGCTGCAGACACAGCCCATGTGACGGCGGTGCTCGGGCCCCTCTTGGGATCTGCCCCGATGCTCGCAGCATGGGTTTGGGCAATCTTGTACTCGGTGTGGGCGTGTGGACCATGCTGTACTTGCTCTCATACACCACCCCTTGTGCCTAGTCCTCACTTGTGCAGAGTATGTGGGGGGGGCGAGGGAACCGCCACTTTCCGCTTTGTGCTTTACTCCGGCAGTTGGATATTGAGCTTCCCTTGCGGGTTGCTGGCTGGACAAGGTGGTTCATCACGATGTTGCACCGGCGTGCATCCCCGCAGGCGGCTCCTGGCTTGTTTTGTGTTTTACGTGCCCTCGGGTCTCTCGAGTACAGGATAGGGTGTGTGAAGGATGTGCCCATGCTTGCACGGATGTGTGGCGGATTCGGCCACTACATGTGTGCCTGTGTGGTACATTGTGCAGCTACATGAGTGTCCTTGTGGCAGATCATACACGTGCATGCATGCCTGCGTGACAGTTATGCAATGGTATGCATGCATATGTGGCACATAATGCAACCTTATGCATGCATGTGGCACAGATAATACCACTGCATGCATGCCTATGTGGCAGGTACACCTTGCTCAGTAGAGTAAGCGACGATGTGCATACTTGTGTGACAGAAACTGCGAGTGCATTCATGCGTGCGTGGCAGATACAGCCTGTGTGGCGGAATATGCGACTACTTGCATATCTGTGTGACGATTTAGGCCAAAATATTGATGCCGCTGTGGCACACACAGCTTGTGTAGCAGGCTATGCAACGACATGCATACCTGTGATGCACATGTATTTGTCCCTGTGTGGCGGATGCAGCAACTGCATGCATGCCTATGTGGCAGGTTATGCAACCGCATGCATGCCTGTGTGGCGGATACAACTAGTATGGCTGAATGTGGCAGATAGTGCAACCGCATGTATAGCGGATTATGCCGCTGCATGCGTGCCTGTGTGGCAGATAATGCGGTGTGTGCATGCCTGAGTGCCAGACTATGCATTGCATGCATGCTTGTGTAGCAGATATAGCTTGTGTAGCAAACTATGCGCCTGCATGCATAGATGTGTGACAGATTATGCGAGTGTGTTCATGCCTGTGTGGCAGATGGCATGGCAAATTCTGCACCTGCATGCGCGCCTGCATGGCAGATTATGCGGTTGTATGCATGCTTGTGTGGCACATAGTGCAGTGCGTGCATGCCTGCATGGCACCTGCATGCATGCATGTGTGGCATGGCACCTACATGCATGCATGTGTGACAGGTTATGCAACAACATGCATGCTTGTGTGGCAGAAACCACTAATACATCAGAATATGGCAGATTGTGCAACCGCATGTGTGGCAAAGTATGCTGCTGCATGCGTGCCAGTGTTGCAGCTAATGCTGTGCGCGCATGCCTGTGTGGCAGATTTTGCGCTTGCATGCATGCGTGTGTGCCAGATACAGCTTGTGTAGCGGCAAAGGTGACCGCAGGCAACTACGTGCAAGCCCGTGTGGCGGATGATGCCACTGCGTGCGTGAGGGTGTGTGTGGCACATCATGCGGTGCCTGTGTGGCCAATTATGCCACTACATGCATGCCTGTGTGGCAGATAGTGTAGTGCGTGCATGCCTGCATGGCAGAGTATGCACCTGCATGCCTCCTTGTGTGGCCAATTATGCAACTGCATGCGTGCCTGGGTGGCAGAAACCACTAGTATAGCGGAATATGGCAGATTGTGCAACCGCATGTGTGGCAGAGTATGCTCTTCCATGTGTGCCACTGTCGCCGCTAATGTTGTGTGTGCATGGCTGTGTGGCGGATTTTGCACCTGCATGCATGCTTGTGTGGCAGATACAGCTTGTGTGGCGGCAAATGTCACCGCAAGCAACTGCTTGCAAGCCCGTGTGGCGGATGATGCCATTGCGTGTGTGAGGGTGTGTGTGGCAGATAATGTGGTGCCTGTGTGGCCGATTATGCCACTACATGCATGCCTGTGTGGTAGATAGTGCCGTGCGTGCATGCCTGCATGGCAGATTATGCACTTGCATGTGTGCCTGTGTGGCGGGAAACCACTACTATAGCAGAATATGGCAGATTGTGCAACCGCATGCGTGGGAGAGTATGCCGCTCCGCGGGGGGCCTTGATGCGGGGGTCCCATTGGGAACTGTGTTTCCTACACTGGGAGGGAAGGGGGTGGGTGAAGCTGCAGCGCTCCGGGCGCAAGTTGGAGTGCATCCCCCAGTGGGAATCCATTGGGGGGGGGGGGTGTATGACCCGGGGCAGGAGGCCTCGTACGAGGGGACCGTGGGGGGCCTCACCATCACCCGCCCCATCAAGCCCCTTGGCCGGGCAGCCCCGGCCACCAGCAGCACCACGGCCCCTACGGGCGCCCCCCAGGGCACCCCTCCCAGCGCAGCTGCGCATTTCCGGACCGCCCTGGGCGCCATGGGCACCGTCGGACCAGAGCCCGATTTCGAGGTATCTGCGTTCATAATTCGTTCATAATTCGTTCATAATTCGGCGTTCATAATTCAGCGACCCTGCACTGCCCGTTTATGAACCATGAACGCGTTTTATGAACGCATTTTATGAATGGCACTATCACAGGTCATGGACATGGAACTGAACCCGGCGAACGTCGCGGGGGTCCGCATCCGCTACCGGCTGGGCACCGCCGAGTTCAGCATCGCCCTGTCCGCCTTGTACCAGCTGCTGCTCCTCAACCCGCAACGGGGGTGCTCTATCCTGTCCGGGTTGCGGGAGTGGGAACGGTACCGCCGCCCAACGGACACTTGGGCGGCGAATACGCCGTGCTGGGCTAGCCTGGTGAGTTGGGGTGGGAGGACTCTCCTGACGAGGAGATCCTGTTGTCCAGTTGTGGGTTGAACCCCCCTAGCCCCCGCAGCACCTCCCCAGCAAAGCCCCCCCCCCCCCGCCGAGAAACCCAAACCCCCTGCCCTGCCCCCCCCCCCCCCCCCCCCAAAACCCACCCAACCCAAAAAGCCCCCCACGCAGAAGCGCAAGTCCTTCGAATCGCGCAGCAGCTCATCGTCGGACCAGGCACTCCCCCGTGCACATGGGAAGGCGGTGAAGGGGAAGCAGCCGCAGCAGCAAAAGCGGCGTGAGGAACCCCCCTCTTTGGAGGGGGATGAGTCACCTGACCCGGTTGAACAGGTGAACAGGTGAACAGGTTTATGCTACACCGATGGTGTCTACCCGGGGGTTGTAACCTCGGTTGTGGGAGGGGGCGGGGGGGAGAGTGTGGGTGGAACACCAAGGGGAAAAGGAGATGTTTTGGGTTGAGAGGCATCTGTTGTATGCCTCTCATGCTGCAACAGTGACCCATTGGGAGCAGTAGAAGGCTGCAGCTGCAGGTAAGAAGGCCGCCAAGGCCAAAAAGAAGCCTAACCCCAAACCGGACGCTGACCCGCCGGCCGAGCCGGCCCCAAAGCCAGCTAAGCCTGAAACCCAAGCTTGAGGCTAAGCAGGCCCCTCAGCCCCAGCCCAAAGCTGCCCCTGAGGCCGCCCCCATGGAGGTGGATGCCCCGGCGCAACCCTCGGCCAAACCCGCAGCCCAACCACCTGCCCAAACCCATGCCCAGGCCCCGGATGGGGGCGAAACCCAGGCCACGGCCCCCCTTTGGGAGGACCCGACAGGCCCCAGCCCTGAGGTTTAGGGCAGCAAGAACAAGCAAGGACAAGGGACAAAGAAAAGCAGTGAAGTACATGTACAGGACAGATTGAAAATTGAGCAACTTTTGTGTGCCTGTGCATTTGACCATAAAACGCGTTCATAAAACGCGTTCATAAAACAATCGGCGCGTTCATAAAACGAGTTCTGAATTATGAATGGAATTATGAATGGAATTATGAACAGGGGAGGATGTTTTCATAATTTGTATAAACTGGCAAAAATGGCAATTTTTCCAAAAGCCCCGGTCCACAAAAAAAAAACTCACCTCGAGGGTGTTGACCCAACCCCCCAAGTTTTGTACAAAATGGCCCATGGGTACCCCATCAAGAGCAAATTGCGTTCATATTTCATAAAATGATTTATGATGAACAAAACTACCTTTCATACAGGTACCAAGGATAGCACACGGTGATCTTTTGACACCATCGCTCCATGAATGTGAAGACTACGGCTCCGGCTCAACGTGTAAAGCGTGGTAGGGAAGTTTCACCCTTCTACTGTGGTTAAGAAGGAGGGGCGTAGGAGGAGAGACACAGGAAATTATGCTGCACATCTATGAAAAGCGAGCTGCGGGCAGGGAGAATGGAACAACAATGTTACCCTTGTTTGGTCTATCTCCCCAAGTATGGAAGACATGATAGATGAAACGTGACCAAATCTGAAATCACCAAAACACGGGACAAAGATTCACCATTCCACACAGCGCAACGCAACGGTTACGCCGACGGTCACAAGCCTGCCTTGCGCAACGATACTCACCAATATGGGGTTGTGAAACAAACAAACAAACAAGTGGAGCAACCCACATTTCACATCGTGTACCGCAATTCCACTCCCGGGATCCCACACGGCCACCAAACGCTGGTGGTCACGCGACTCCACGCTTCGCCCACACTCATTGTTGAGTGGGGCACCGCTAGCGTAGCAAGGCTAGCGGTTCCTCCTGGAGAGTAGATGGATCGGACACAATGCTCGATGTGGGTGGCGGCGGCCCGTGCCAGGGGCCCCTTGTCCGTGGGCTGACGATTGCATTTAACAAGTGTCCCCCGCTAGTGGGGAGAAATCAATGGCTCCCAATGCTCAGCACAGGGACAAAATCAGAAATGGCCCACATGTGGCCATAGTGGCTACCTAACCCCTGCCCCCGGGTGGACACCCCGTAACAAAACTTGTGCCTTCTCAAGGTCCCCATGGTTGGGAGAGATCAATATGGCTACATAAAAGGGCCATACTATATGGTAAAACCGGGCCCCAAGCCCCGCGGGGAGCACAACAAGGTGGAATC
This sequence comes from Eutreptiella sp. 'Long Island Sound 2002', assembly GCA_964036045.1. Taxonomy (NCBI): domain Eukaryota; phylum Euglenozoa; class Euglenophyceae; order Eutreptiales; family Eutreptiaceae; genus Eutreptiella; species Eutreptiella sp. 'Long Island Sound 2002'. The sequence continues at coordinate 22,545,513 of OZ038378.1, read as the reverse complement.
TAAAAAAATCCACAAATTAGGCAGGTTTCCCAAACTGCGCGCTGTAGGGCGCGCCGCAGGCGCCGCAGGAAAAGCATTCTCTAGGACAGTGAAGCGATCATAGACATGGGCCCTTAGTTTGGGGATCATGGCCTCGGGATGCGGCCCCCATGGCCTCGGGATGCGGCCCCCGGAATGCTTCCTCTCCATCCATCCATCCATTCAATTTTTGGAGCTTTTGAGGGAGGTGGGGGGGAGGGGGGGGGGGTCAAAAAATGACGCCCCCTTTATTTGGGTTGAAAATCATGAATCTTTTGGTGTTTTTTCAATTTTTTGATTTTTGAGACAAAAAAATGTTCCCAGGTCCTAACTCCATGGGGGTTGTATGCAGCGGAGTGGGACGAGCGCTTTTGCAGCTTATGCAGTTTTCAGCCATTTTCGCTATGTTGGCGCTTTTTGCGACCTCAGTGACCCCGTGCTACTTTTTTTTTTGCCATAGTGTCAATATGTTTGAGCACCGGGCCAAGCACCGTGAAAACCCTGTACGTACGCCAGACCAGTAGCAGCAAATTCCCTGAAAATCGCGCGTGTTCGGGACCTCGGATAGCCCCGTCACCGTTTTGTTGGGCCACGAAACCTTGATTTTTGAATTCTCCATGTCTAAAATAGGGGGGGACCAACTTTTGGGCAAAGTCCATACCGATCTCTGGCCGAAAATCCAAAAACGGCAAAAAAACCTCCCACTTTGCGTTAAAACCCCAGAACTGACCCCCCCCCCCCCCCGGTAAAAACGCCCATATATGTACATACCTTTATATGTAGTTTTTATCCAATTTTGGGTGTGTGTTTCTTGGGGTAGATTCTCTGCGAGGTGGACTTGCCAAATGCAATAGAATTTTTTGGGGAGGAAAGTTTCCATAACAATCTGTGTCCCCCTGTTGCTGTGTCTCCGACTCAAAGGCAGGCTGTCTGAGAGACTAATTGTGCAGAGAGACACACTGTGGTATCATTGGCACGTTCGCCCTCGATTTTTCTTCCTTTGTTCCTGGTTCTTTTGCCGAATCAGGTAGCATGGACGGTGACCCAACAACATTATTGCTGCGCAACAATAATTTGGTTGTGCCACCGTCTGTGCGTGCTATGCAATTGGATCTAGCTATTCGTTTAAACGCCAATGTTCAAGCAGCCACCCTCACAATCTACACGGCTTGCCACAAATATAATCAACAGTACAGGGAAGCAATGTCCTGAGGGTAACAATTAGACGGGCCGTAATTCCTGGTAGATTGCCTTTGTCATATTCTTGGTATTAACGTGATTATGGCCTCTTTGTGCTGTGATCATCACGATGCTTTGTTGATGACCTTCGTGAAAGGTCCGGGGCATGCGCCGTGCTTCTGTAGATTTGTGTTATGAGGGCCGCCAGCAGCTGCAGCTGGCAGATTACGCCGCTGAGTTGAACAATCCCAACCATCCACTCAGTGCTTGTCCAGTGAGTGGGTGGGTTACTGGATGCTTCGAGGAATCTTGCCCACCCATGTGCACAATAGGGACTCCATTCCCCAGCGCAGAAAGATCTTGATTTAGGCATCAAACTCAAGCTCCAAGCTCCACACAGGACTATGTTGTGCCTGCAACTTGTGGCACTCACAGCACACACTTGCAGTGCTTTTGTTAATTGCAGTCTGGCTGCAGCACAGGCGGTGACCAAGTGACTAGTGATGGGGCCAGACCCATCACTTGTTCTAAGCGTCTGCCTTTCGTTTCCTTCGCTGCATTCCAGGTCATGTATGTGCGCATCAAAACACACTTAGTACTCGCGCATCGGGCAAGGCGAAGAGGCCTGAACCCTGTGACTCACATGCGATAGGGCAAAGGTGACCCTAGGCAAGAACAACATCCCAAGAGTGGAAGAGGTTTCGGATTCGACAGGCCCAGTGACGCGACAAAAGCAACTGTCCGGGGACAGGAACCCTTGGAGCACAGTGGGGGACCAACAGCTGGTTGGCACGTAATGGCCACTGACTCTTTACTGATGGCTGCCACACATGCGCGCGGGTTTGACAGAGTGAGTAAGAAAGCGGTTGTCTGAGTGTGGATTTGTCTCGTCAGGCCGCAACAACAACAAAGCCATGGCACGCCTTTCTGTGACAGGCGAAACATGAACATGCACGTGAACACAAGCCAGTCTGATGGGCCATTATGTGAACAGGTTGCAGCAGGGAACGAGCGGGGGTCCATGAAAGATCCAGCACTGGACGCACGTGGGTGGGAAACCTTGCGGACGTACTCGATTGGGAAGAAGCGCTTGGGGGTGTAGTGGATCCCGTTCTTGTACTGAAAGTAATGAAATGGCACCATCGGGGGGACGATGAACTGCAGGTGGAGCTGGTACTGCGATGGGGGGTAGTTGAACCCAGCAATCACGTGCTTCTTGAGGGCTTCCGGGCTGGGTGAGCCCTTCAGCATTCGTGTGCGCCAGGCATCGTTACCATAGAACTGTTTGACGAAAGCCTCCCAACATGTGTCGAACAGCTCGTTGACAATCTTGAGCCCTGAAACGGGTGTACAGGGGTGGGCAGTGGGACACAGGACGCGACAAAAGCAACCGTCCGGGGACAGGAACCCTTGGAGCACAGTGGGGGACCAACAGCTGGTTGGCACGTAATGGCCACTGATCTTTACTGATGGCTGCCACACATGCGCGCGGGTTTGACAGAGTGAGTAAGAAAACGGTTGTCTGAGTGTGGATTTGTCTCGTCAGGCCGCAACAACAACAAAGCCATGGCACGCCTTTCTGTGACAGGCGAAACATGGCAGACTGTTTTCTCAATGTGCAAAGCGCAAGGCCCTTGCCTGCAGCTGATCGTTGTCTTGGACAGGGTACTGACGGAACGAAAGAAGATGGAAGCAGCAAAGGCCTGAAGGCTCCTGCATGAGGGACTCACACCACAACAGGCACCAGCGCAAAGTACTGACACTGACGCTCACACTAAAAATAGACACTCACAACACACTGGCAACACACACACACACACACACACACACATGCACACATACATAAAGGGGCACACACACGTGTGCCTCTTCATATTAGGGAGCGCCGTCCCGAGGAGCTGTGCGACATCCTGCACTGTATGGGTAGGGTGGCGCACACACCGGAGCTCCCCAACTCCAAGACACACCGACCCCAGCCAGAGACCCAGGACAGCAGCAGTCAGTACCGCCGCAGCCCGGCAGATTGACAGATGGTAGCCAGCTTGATGACACCAAAAGTGGAAAGGAAAGCCACCCTGCGGCCTCCCACACACGCACAAACACAGAAACACACAAATACACATCCACCCTACAAAAAAGACATACACACATACACACTTGCGCAGAAAACAGAAACAAGCATCTCGACAAAGACGTACACAGACACACACACATGCCCACACTCACCCTTGCATACACACATGCGCGCGCATACATACAAACACAAATCCAACCTTCTACATCCATAGACATGTGCAGGATAGGGGTTGGGGTCGGGGTTGTGGAGGAACAAGACTGGTGTGAGTGCCGTTCATCTGTTGAGCGAGGCAGACAATCAGACACACGCGCACGCACACACGCACACACGCACGCATGCAATCACGCACATACGGGCACGCACAATGCGAGAATGCCAACACCCAAATACACCCTGTGGTTGGCACAACGATAAGTACGTATTGGACGCTGAGAAGAACAATGAGGTGGACGCATAAAACAACAGTGGTAAAGTGGTAGGCGACTGGTGTTCTGTGCTTGCTACCATTTGGTATCACCAAATCATCCCTTTCAGTTTACGAAGCACCCTGGTGCAAGGACGACTTCTCACTGACATCGCCAACATCACAAAGGGGCAAGCTGCTGCACCAAGGGTCCAGTCGCAGTAGAAATAGGCAGACAACTATACTGTAGTAGTACAGCAATGGTGGTGGGCGTAACCAGCTGACCGGTGCACGCATGCGTACACACTTGTGGAGATACCACCTGCCGCAGCAACCATGCAAACTAGAAACACAGAAAGCCTTTCGAGCCCCGAGTGGGCCCTTGAGGCCATCGCTGACCAGGGTCTCCTCCGTGCAAAATTGTTAGCGGCACCTCACAGCTGCAGTCGTCGCGCATGCACAGAATACAACCTCAGTGGCCCAGATTTTTGCTCTTCTTGCAATGAGCCATCTCACCACTCACAAAGTACCTGGAAGCCTGCGCCATAGCCCATCCAGGACAGCACAATGCCAAGCACACACAGTAACCCCCCCCCCCCCCTCCAACAAACAATTTCGTCCTCAAAAAATACGGTCCGAGCGGGAGTGTTCGTTTCACACGTCATTCGGTGCGCGCGACAATATTGCGAAACGGCGGTAACACATCCCTAGGCACAAGACACCCAGCCCATTCAAAGTACAAAGCAATGGAGGCCTCCCATTAGCACTTATCAGTGTAGAAGCCCTTGTTGTGGTCCCATTTCATGCGGAAAAGCTGAACATGCTCCCCAGGCTTGGGGCCCTCGTTGTTCTTGGCACAGGCATAAGTGGCAGCCTGATCTAGCTTAGGGACCTTTGGGGCGGAGACCGCTTGTGTAGCACCTCCTGGCCAGGTGCAAGCAGAGAATCAGTCATGGTGGCAATAGAGGTCCTGTAGTTGAGGGACATCCTGCTTTACAAATTTACCCACAGTTACTCACCACAACCCCTCATTTCCCTAATCCTTTAGCCTGAAACCTCGATTCTGAAGCCTGGCATATAATTAAGTACGTAATTAATTATGTCCTCAAAAAATACGGTCCGAACGGAAGTGTTTGTTGGACACGGCATTTGACATAGGGGGGGGGGGGGGGCTACAGTACATAGCTCAAAGGCTGCAGACCTAAAACTCGGTAACAAACAACAGCACAGCACGTTGGGAACCGTGGTGTGGTCTACCAACCCAGGCTGATGGGAACAGCAGAGGGGTACATACTATGGAAGCCTGCTTGCGACATTTCGCAGTTGGTGCCAGCAATCCACACCTTCACATATACTGCCTTCCTTGGGGAGACCCCACCAGACCACAACTGCCAAACGAACACTCTGGCATGTCAACACACAACACACAACACACAACACACATTGCACACACACACACACACCCACACACGGAAACACACAAACAGCACGTCTTTACAGAAGATTTCCCATGGTCGTTGGGAACAACAGGTTGTACCTTCCTTTGGGTTTTTCAGCAGTAGCCGCCAGTCAGGGCAGTAAATGGATGTGGGAATGCAATTGAGGTGAGCCACTGAGAGCTGCAAGAGATCGTCGAAGCACAAATAGGACTCCGATTCATACCGCAGTGAAACGGTCATCCCCTGAAATGACAAATTGGATAACGCAAAGGCACAGTGCCCCATTATGTCGGTATGTTGTGGCAGAGACAGATGACTGCGAAATGCTGTGCAGTGCCCCCCCCCCCCCCCCCAAAAGCCAACTTAATGCAAAAACAACACAGAAGCGGCTGAAGCCCGGCAGTGCATGGCATGGCTGGTGCAGTATTACTCCATTCTGAGGGGTTCGACCCATAAATGATGCAACGGCACGCTCAAAATCCCGTTTTGAGGAGTAGTTTTCGGGGACTTCTGTCACACCACGTATGGGGGGAGGAGGCATTGGTTGTCTTTGCAATGTGTCTGCAGGGCCCTGTCATGCCCACTTGCCACGCACCAGCTGGTACACCGCAAAATTCGGCAAAACCACAACGACCCACCAGAACTGCACATGAAACACCCTAAGCACCCTGTGCCCGAAGAAAAATCCGGGACCAGGTTGCGGAAGCAGGTCGTCCCATGGGTGAAGGAGTGCACGCCTGGTAGATGGAGACACATTCTGGAGGACAGGCAAATACATCATGCTGTGTGACAGGTTCACAGAGGTGATGGGCAACAGCTGTGCATGGGAATGACATGATTCCCTTTTTGCCGATTTCCTGTTCACCGGCGTGGTACCATTACTGCACCCACCGCTGTACCCTCTCCCCCCTTGAAATAGTAACCACCTGCGCGCGATGGTATCTTCACACCTGGGGGAACGTACCCAAAATGACGATTCTGTCGCCCCCCGAGGGAACACAAAGGACGCGTGGCATGAAGGAAAACATGCAAACATGAGGGCATATGAACCACGAAAAGACCCGGAAACTGCCTGTTGGGATGCATGTTCAGCTCTACTGAGAGACAGGCTCTGTGTGCCACTTTTTTTGTGAGTATTTGACTTTGAAGAGCTGCACATGCTCAACAGGGGCCACTGGAATGGACATCCATGGCTGAACTTGCGAAAAACTAAGTGTTCGTATGATACAGGGTGGATGAAAGAAAATTGAAGTCCACAGCAATGCTCCAGTAATACCACCTTTTCCAACCAGCAAACACACAGGAGAAGCTCAATAAAGTAAATTTGGAAAACTGAAAGTGACGGTTCCCTCGCCCCCCCCCCCCCCCTCCCTGGATTACTATTCAAGGGCGGTTGCTATTCAGGGGGGGGAGGGGGGGCGTACATGCACTCGTCCGGCCAATCGTCAACATTTGAAGAAATTGCTCACCTGTCCAACGGGACACACTATTTGTCAATACAGTCGTCTTGGGACAGCTTCAAAAGTTGGCACGCTCTCCGTTGCCGAGCTCTCCTGCATACAACACCACAGCCACAGATACAGGACCACATTACATGCGATGCCATTGCCAGGCAGGGCATGACGCATGATGCATTGAGCAAAGTCACCGTGCTTATGGTCTGACTGGCATGAAAGCCAATCGAAGGAGATGTGTGCACCCTTTATCTCCAGCTGCCCAATACTCCTGTTGCTGTTTGTGTTTTCGGTGTGTTACAGTTGTGTGTTTCTTTGTGAATGAATGCTTCTTTCGAACAGGGGTGGGCGGGTACGTTCCATGATGCAGCTGTTGCTGTTCGCGGACTAGATTCATTTGTTCCAGCGTAAATCGAACTGACCACAGCTTCAGGCTCCGTTTGGATTATGTGGCCATCATTCACATCCTAGGTCGAAAGGTGTAAAAGGCATCATGCGGACTGCCACAGACACACTTCAAAACACATCCCTCACATATTGCAACCGTAATGAATGGCAACAATCAGATGCATCCCTACAACAACACGTGAGCACACAATCCATTGAAGGCCGCGGAGTTTTGCAAGCGCAGGTGCGGAGTACCCTGCAAGTACTGCCTGAAGGGAAAGCAGGAGAATGGAGCAATGGTGGCACAAAGGGGGGCACACCTGCAGACCATAGATGAAGCCCATGAAGACGTTGTTAGTGTATGTGATTTCCAGGTCAACGAGGCTCGCACCACACGAATTGCATTCCGTCAGTGTGAATGCACAGGGTTTGCCACATGAACACTTCTTGACCTTGTTCTTCATTTGGACTTTGAGCCTGTCCTGCGATTTGGACTGGGCCAAAAATTGGTCGTAATTCCCTTCGAACCCCAGTTTAGCGCTCCCCTGCAGGTCGAAGAGACACAGATGAAAGTGGAAGGGAATGAGTTCAGGTTAAAGGGTGCCTCCTCCCAAACCCCTGCCAAGCGGCATGGCAGACGCAGCCAAGCGTAGACACAAAGTGGACTTCGAAACACATAAATGAAAGCGGCACAGGGCACGCAGCTCGACCGTATAATTGAATGGAGCAGCGGCAGCACGAAAGGGAGGATGAGGTGCCACTGGAACTGGAGCATTAAAAAGCAAATCCACGTTTGCCAAGCCCTCAAATGCCCCAGCAACACCAAAAACGGACTCTGCACTGGAGCTTTCAAACGTTCCAGTCTAGGTCACCTTGGCCTCAGCCTGGTTCCTATCTCATCGACGCCTCAAGCCTCGTCTTCAGGTATGCCAATTCGAGAATGTGGTTCCAATCCAATGAATTACATCCCTTGTACCCCTACTCAACCATGTGCCACACTTACCCCTTGCTCCAGTTACTCCGTTTGCTCCGAACACTTCCTTCAGGACCCAAAGCCTAAGGTAAAAAAGGGACCACCGCTGCGGACACAGCACTGTTGTTTGGACACGCCATTGTTTGCACACAGTACAGGAGCACACGGGCTGGATTTGGGGCTGACTGTGGGACCAGGAGAGCAGGAAAAGCCGGGATGCATGAATCATCCAGCAAATCCCTTGCCAAATACAACTTGCCACCAAAATCTGATGGTCACCATGATGATCAGAAAAAGGATCATTCCACGGTTCTGAAACGTTGCGGAAACTTGTCCCCCTGATGCTTGGACGAGCCGTTGTTTGGCCATGAATGCACCGACGTCCAACGAACGGTGGAAGGTACAGGATTGTGGGTAGCACCCCCTCCGCACCCACGGCGAGATATACACATCTCCCTATGGCATCCCCGCAGATTCGTTGTGTTGTTCGGGTTGAACACTGGGCAAAGCAGGGAACAGACCATGGTGCTGACTTGGTCCACTGTGGGTAATGGTGTGTTGACCTGCGCAAGCTGCAGGGTGCACACCCCCGAACCATTCGCAGGGAGGAAGCTCAGTGCGTTCTGCTTCGCAGTGGGACTACTGGCCATTGCAATATGTGGACTCTGCAGAACAGACAGGCAGCCTTGATCCACACAGACGATTTGGGGCTGGGAAGTAGCTCTGGAACCGACCTTTCAGGACCAGTATCTGCGTCATCAACACGATGCACACAACAAATACAAAACACACACTACAGATACGCATGTACATGCGTGCATGCAACTTCAGGTGTACGTTGGCGTTGGCATAGCACAGACAGAACCACAATGAAAAAAGGCAGGAGCTGCGGAACAGAGGTTAACTCAGAGGCTTTATCTTTAAATTGTAGCAACAGGGGGCGGATGCCAAAGATACCACCGCCGGGTACCGCAGGTAATACCCCCAGTCACATTCTCTTGCACCTGCTGCGTGACAAGCCTTGCCAACAACTCTCTCTGCTCGACGGGCAAAAGCAAGAAACATCATCTTCACGTGCACATCCCATGACGTGGCTCTTTAAAGCCAATTACACACGAGCACACACATACGATTTCACACACACACACACACACACACATGTTGGCTGAGCAAGGAGGGGGTGGAGAGGGGTACACAATCACACAATTGCAGGCCTAGAATCACAGGAACACACAACCAGGGATGCAATCAAACAAACAGCAGCAAACATACCCCCACACACACATACACACAAAGCCACAAACATGTAGTCACACGGACGTTTGCGACGAATTGGAACTGGGAATGGCACAGGTTGCACACAAAGTCCAACGGAACTACGGACCACATTTTGGTGTGTCACACTTGCTGCGGCTTGGGGTATGTGAGTCAGTAGGTGGGGTCCGTGGGGGTGGCCAGAGGGGGGAAAGACTACTGGTGGTTGGTTTGGAGGGATCTGCCGGAATGCAACTTCCACCACAGCCATGTGACACGAAAGTCGGGTTTGCTGCCCTGCAAGTTGGGGCTACAGAGATGGCAGTGAGATGGACACACCCTTTACTTCATTTTTCTTAGTGTTTTTTCCAGTATTATACCCATTGCCAGCCTCCCTCACCTGCTTCCTACTCAGCATTTATGTCAACACCCCCCCCCCCGCCAGCAGGCCCATAGCTCTCCGATAGTATCAGACTGTCCATGTAATTGCATGGTCTCCCCCATACAAGCAGCCCCCTGGCCCTGCATATGCTGGCAACAAAGACAGATCGAGGCAGGGGCATGCCTGGTGCACTGCGTTGTCCCTCCTACCACAGCATAGCAGTCTCATGGCTCTAACATGACAGTCTACACAGAATGAGATGTTGTGGCTGGGACGTTTCATGGGTTCTCCCTGCATGCCTTGCGGAGGCAGCTGACGCGTATCAACCTGTCACTTGTGGTACCCCAGTGTCCAAAATGCCTGAGAGGGGCTGCTGACACATGAACCACGTTTTGTGGTGCAGGTGGGGAACCGACGCTTTGATTGCAAGAAAAAATTGACGGGGACAGACAAGGACAGACCAAAAAAAATAGTCGTGCAAATTCTCCAATTTAAACAAGGTCCGGGGGCATCGGAAAGGGCTTGCTGTATGCAATCTTTCTTTCGTCATGTTCCATCTGCTCTTGTGCTCATGTCCTGCAATGCGCTGACTCATTGTCCTTCAATTGGCCCAAGGCCTGGCAACACGGCAATGCAGGGTAAATCTAGAGCACCACACCACCAAAGTCTTTGAGAGGCACCCCAACCTGGTTGCATACAATGTAGGGGTGGTTCTGCACAGCTCCCGCACAGCGCCCAATCATAAGGGACCTTCCCGTGACCCTGAAATCCACCCACCAGATCGAGATTACGGGCCCGGTGAGCAGTGAGGTGGTGAATTGGAAGTTGGAATGGCAAAGGAGATAGAGTCAATCTTAAACTGTCCATTCACCACCTGCACCGCATCTTGATAACATTCCTAGTGAACAAAGGTTTCCAATGCAGCAGTAGCTCCTCAATAGCTCCTCATTGGCTCCTCATTAGCTCCTCATTAGCTCCTCATCAACTCGTCATTGGCCCCTCATTGGCTCCTCATTGGCTCCTCATTTGCTCCTCATTGGCTCCTCATTGGCTCCTCATTAGCTTGACAGTAGCTCCACATTAGCTCCTCATTGGCTCCACATTGGCTCCTCATTGGCTCGTTGTTAGCTCCTAATCAGCGCATGATTGGCTCCTCGTTAGCTCCTCATTGGCTCCTCATTAGCTCCTCATTGGCTCCTCATTAGCTCCACAGTAGCTCCACATTAGCTCCTCATTGGCTCCACATTAGCTCCTCATTGGCTCGTTGTTAGCTCCTAATCAGCGCATGATTGGCTCCTCATTAGCTCCTCATTGGCTCCTCATTAGCTCTCATTAGCCCATCATTGGCCCCTCATTGGCTCCTCATTAGCTCCTCATTGTTCTTACATGTGGTTTTCAACGCTCCCCGGCGCCCCTCAAGCTAGGTTCAGAGCTTAAGAGTGCACGGCCACCTGTATGCACAATCACAGGTGCTCGAGCTTGACACATTCATGGCCTACTCTAGCTATACTACACATTTATCTGTGCGGCCCCGTGATATCCTACATTGTCATTAGGTTAGGTTGTCATTAGGTCGTCATTAGCTCCTCATTGGCACTTCATTAGGTCCTCGTTCTAGACCTCCTTAGCTCCTCATTGGCTCCTCGTTAGCTCCTCCTTAGCTACTCATTGGCTCCTCATGAGCTCCCCGTAGGCTCCTCATTGGCTCCTCAGTAGGTCCTCATTGGCTCCTCACCGGGTCCTCATTGGCACCTCATTGGCTACTCGTAGGCTCGTCATTAGCACCTCATTCCATACCTATTGGCTTTGTAGTAACTCCTCATGACCTCCTCATTACCTCCTCATTGGCTCCTCGTTAGATCCTCATTAGCTCCGCATGGGCTCCTCCCATGAGCTCCTCCTTGGCTCCTCTTAGGTCCTCATTAGGTCGTCATTCGGTCGTCATTAGCTCCTCATAGGCACCTCATTAGCTGCTCATTCTAGACCTCGTTAGCTCCTCGTTGGCTCCTCGTTAGCTTCTCCTTAGCTCCTCATTAGGTCCTCATTAGGTCCTCATTGGCTCCTCATGGGCTCCTCATTGGCTGCTCATTACTACCTCACTGGCTCCTTATGGGCTCCTCATGGGCTCTTCGTTGGCTCCTCATCGGCTCCTCATTGGCTCTTCATTGGGCCCTCATTAGCTCCTTATTGGCTCCTCATTTGGTTCTTCTCATTAGGTCCTCCTTAGGTCCTCCTTAGCTCCTCATTGGCACCTCCTTGGCTCCTCATTAGGTCCTCATTAGGTGTTCATCGGCTCCTCATGGGCTCCTCATTGCCTGTGCATTAGCTCCTCATTGGCTCCTCATTGGCTCCTCATTTTAGACCTCATTAGCTCCTCATTGGCTCCTCATTAGCTCCTCCTTAGATCTTCATTCGCTCCTCGGTAGCTCCTCATCACATCCTCATTAGCTACTCATTAGGTATCCATTAGGTCATTTGCTCCTCGTTGGCTCCTTATTAGCTCCTCATTAGCTCCTCATTGGTTCCTCGATTAGCTCCGTGGTAGCTCCTCATTGGCTCATGATAAGCTCCGCATTGGCTCCTCATTCTAGACCTCATTAGCTCCTCTTTAGCTCCTTATTGGTTCCTCGTTAGCTCCTCATTGGCTCCTCAGTGGCTCCTTAGTGGCTCCTCATTAGGTCCTCATTAGGTCCTCATTCTGTCATTGGTTCCTCATTGGCTACGAATTGGTTGCTCATTACTACCTCATTGGCTCCTCATTAGCTCCTCATGGGCTCCTCATTGGCTCTATATTAGCTCCTCATTTGGTTCTTCTCAATAGCTCCTCATTAGCTCCTCATTAGCTCCACAACAACTCCTCACTGGCTCCTTGTTGGCTCCTCATTGGCGGCTCATGAGCTCCTCATTGGCAATGAGGAGCAAATAAAGTCCCCCACATACGGAGCTAATGACGAGCCAATGAGCAGCCAATAAGACCCAATGCAGAGGCAATGAGGAGCCCATGAGGAGGCAATGAGGAGGCAATGAAGAGACAACGAGGAACGAATGAGGAGCCAATGAGGAGCCAATGAGGAGCCAAGGAGGGGCCAATGAGGAGCTATGACGGAGCCAATGAGATCCCAAATGAGGAGTTAATGGGGAGCTAATTAGAAGAACCAAATGAAGAGCCAATAAGGAGCCGATGAGGACCTAATGCAGAGGCAATGAGGTGCCCATGAGGAGCCAATGAGGACCTAATGAGGAGCTAATGAGGAGCTAATGAGGAGCCAATGAAGTGCCGATGAGAAACGAATGGGGAGCCAATGAGGAGCTAAGGAGGAGCCAATGAGGAGCTATTATGGACCAAATGGGGTCCCAAATGAGGAGTTATTGGGGAGCTAATTAGAAGAACGAAATGAGAAGCCAATAAAGAGCTAATGAGCAGCCAACGAAGAGCCAAATGAGGAGCTAATGAGGAGGCTTTTCGTTAGCTCTTCGTTAGCTCCTCATTGGCTCCTCATTAGCTCCTCATTGGATCCTCATTGGCTCCTCATTAGGTCCTCATTGGCTCCTCATAGGCTTTGAATTGGCTACTCATTACCTCATTGGCCCCTGTTTACCCACAGCGAACAAAGCACCAAGATTCTGGCTGACTGAACGCTTTGGCAGACGGGCCACATGCAGCAGGCGGGGGCCGCAAGTGGTGTCCACGCCTTAGCTGACATGGCCATGGCGGTGGCCAACGCATGCAGGACACACAATGGGATAGCCTAGTCATGCAGACCCCACCGCATCTAGCAATAAGCCCCTGCAAACAACGGCCACATACCCAGCTTGGGTCGCACATGCCACTGCAAGAAACCCACTAGTTTGCCTGTGAGCCGACTATTTTTGGACGTACGCACCGCCACCCGCAGCCAAGCCGCCAACATTTGGAGAAAAGCCCTGGGGTGCCATGTGATGGTGCGCTCTTCCAAATCTAGCCACTTACCCAAATAGAAAATGCGAGTCACCGGGCTCAAAGTGGACTTGGGGCTGGCTATGAAACCACACCGCGTTGACTCCTCCGCCATGCACGCGGTCATAGCTTGCAGCAGGCTCACATCGGCACTAACCAATAGGAAAACCTCCAAGTAGTGTAACAAGACAACTCCCTCAGGTATCAAGGTGGAAACAATCTCCGACAACGCGAACCGATAGAGCACCAGAGAGGACTTCCAGCCGAACGGCAAACATTCGAAAGAAGAAGGGCAGCCGCCCCCCTGTGTCCTAAAACACAAGGACCCCTGGGCTTTGGCGCCAACGTAAGCCTCATGTGGTCGTGCATCGGCATGAATGACTTGAACGGCAATCCGCCGAGTTTTGAGTTGCCTTCTTGGGAAAAGATAGCCCGTTTCTTGGCGCACGCTGCGCTCGGTACTCGGTACCATGCCACACATGTCGATTCGTCAAATATGTTTTCGTCTCAAGACACCCGCCTGCCGCAAGGTCTCGGCAACAGCGTCAACTCCCGGCCCAATGCGCCCCGCTCCGCCATTGGGATCACTCTCCATATCATAATTTCGCACAACCTCGATAAAATTGGGAGGCATGACTTGATCCCAAAGCCCCTCCGGCATCTGGTATGTGCCAAGAGTGCAAAGCCTCGGGCCGCAAGGTCCGGGTCCGTACGCATCAATACCGATACCGTGGAGGTAGTCAGATGCAGCAGGGAGTCCCACACCTCCTCACGCAACTCGCCCAACCCGGACACCCACACCCCCATCGCCAACTGCAACCGCCAATCCTCCGCCGTGGAAACAAGGCGCAAGACTAGCACGGCACCGCAAGAGGAGCTGCTGGGAGCAAGCCAACCACCTCGCCAGGCATTGGACATGAGGCGCCAACGCCAGCATGAACTGGGCAAGGGGGGGGGGGGGCTCCGGTGGGATGGGAACCTCACTCGCCGGTCCACGGCGGCGCTCAGCAACCCCTGCGGTCGTGGGTGCCTCTGTGGGCAAAGAATGTGGAGGCACTCCCCACTGGCACGCCTGGGTCGCCGAGCAGCCGACTGGGTCCCGTCTCGGCCGGCCCCCAACGGGGATTCCAACTGATCGCCTCAGGTGGGGGGGGGGGGGGGGTGCCCCGCTGAAGACGGACTACACTCATTAGAAACATACAGATGGAAGGTGGGCTCAGGAGGCTTGGCGCTCCTTGCCCTGGAACTTCGCCGAAGGCCCCGCCGCCGGAGCTGCATGGTTCTTGGACGGAGCCTGCCCGGCACGGTGGCGTTTAGTGGGTGGTCCTGCCCCGCCTTTAGCCGGTCGGGGGCGGGTGCGCACAAAACAACATTGGGGTGTGGGGGATGGTGCAGCGGCCTCACTCTCCACTCCCACCGCCAAGCTATGCTGCCCCCTCCCTTATGCTAGCACCAGGGACGCCCGAGGGAACAACCCGCTTCGGTCCCGGGCGCATGAGATGTGGGCCGCCAACCTCCACAGGGAGTCTAGCCCGCTTGCACTAACGGACCCCGGGTTCCCCTCCCGACTAGACGGTAAAGGCGGCCCGGGCGCCAGTTGCGGCCGCCCCGGCAGCAGGAGGCTTGATGACTTCGGCCCCTGAGCTGGAGGATCCAATGCTGGCCTCGCTCTCGGAGGTGGAAGCAAAATCGGTTTGCTCATCCCCAACAGTCCGGGGGCCATGGTTGCTCGCACCCGGCTCACCCACGCCAGCAAACGGGCGAAGCTCAGCCAGACAAGGAGGTAGATGGACCGGACCCAAAAACCAATCGTCTCCCAGGACGGCCTCCACACTGCACATGGCCGTTCCCCACACGGCAATGCAATTGCACAACTACCCATCCTCATTCTCGGACTCAGGCCTAGGGAGCTACAGGGGGGCGAGGACCTCTCCGTTCCTGAAGGCCGTCGCATAGCGCATGGCGGTGGGCGTGTCGGACCACCCGCCCCACCGCTTAAAAAAGGCAAGGTTGGGCGTGTGGCCCCGGGATCGGGAAAACACCAGCTGGCGCACTTCTATCGTCACAGTATCTTCTATTCTAGTCCTGACGACTCGGGCTGTCACAGCAGCAGCAGCAATAAGCTACCCTTCTGCGCGAAGCATGGGCACCGCACACAAGAATAACAGCCGGACAGGGATCCTGTGCTTCGATACACCTGACACCAGGAGTACAAGCCACAATGTGCCAAGACCGACACCGGACCTCCAGAAGAGGGTACACCAAATGAGTCACAAGAAGGTGCAGCAGCACCATGCGCATTCCTGCTCGATGTTGACACAAGCCTCCGAGACATGACTCAGCCGCTGCGTCTCTGTCATAACGAGTGTACATCCCTCTCATCTCAAATTCTCCACCACACCGCCTGTGGTGCACAACATATAGGAAAGACCTTCACCATTCCACAACAAGAGCAGGAGTGCCTGCAAAATGCTCCAAGATTGCACCAGCCCCATGCAACAGGCGTGCAAATACTTCGCGATTGCCTGCTCTCAGAAGACCCCCTGCAGTAGGCTCCAAATCACAGACCAGTCAGCCTGTAGATGTGCCCACGCACATGCTCAGAAGAGCTTGACAACATGTGGACTGACAACGCCCTGAAAGACAATCTAGGAACCAAACCGGGCAGAGGTGCCCACTATCCATCGTACGTTTTTGCAAGCAATCAACAGAAGGACACTGCGTTCGGGTCGCACATTCTTCATATGTCTCAGCACCCCCTGTGGAGATTGTGCATCACCTTTTCAATTCTTTTCTGTCAGCACCGGGTCAGCGGTTTGGAGCTTTTGCAGTGGACTGCAATAATTTGCCAATCTTCTGATGCAGTGTGCAGATGCCGACATGAAGACCACTGGGTATCGGCGTGCTGGTGCGGTGTTCACTTGGGGAACAAAGGATGTAATTCTCAATGTGCGTGCGGCCAGCCTGTGCATGTACCAGACTTGTGACTAACCAGCGACGCTTGACGCTTGCTGACCACCTGGAGGCAGTTTGAACCCTCTGGGACAGCTGCTTTCTTTGGGCATGTCGCCCCTCCCCTGTCGAAATTCAACCAGGTTCAGCCAAAGGCTGGGTGCCTCATTACGAATTCTTTGAAGACGGACGTATGGATTCTGTGTGGGGCAGAATTTTGGATGCCTTTTCCGCGCTTGGCATGAAAAAGCGAGCCCACGTCCGGCTGCCTCTCTGGATGAGATTCAGGGCACACCCAGGGCATTCAGCACAGTTAAAGGTTAGGCCTCCAGTGTCCGCTGGCGGTGGGACCAGATGAACGATGAAACTTCGAGAGGGGCTACTGTGGTCTCATGACAGGCAACAAATAAGAGTTCGAGGATCCCAAGCGGTCTGGGGGTACTTTTGAAGAATGCGTTTTGGACCCAGTTTGGCCCCTGCATCCCTCCCAAAATGGGCCATTTGGGAGGCATTTAGGGCCTCAGGTGGGCCAGAACAAGCCAAAACGGGCTCGTTTCTGCACTTCAAGAGATGCAGGAAGAACGTCCAGTAAAAGTGTTTTGAGTCACCTTCGACCCATTTGCTTGGGCCATATTGAGCTGTATTTGAGCCATTCTAAGCCTGTCTTGACCCATTTGGGCCCATAGGAAGCCTTGAAGCAATAGCAGCACCACCAAGCCTTAAGTCTTTCTGTGTGTTCAAGCGCACCAGAAGGACGGTGAGGGAGGAGCGGAGTCAGCTCTCCGGCTGCCTTGTGATGCTTGGGTCCGATGCGGAAGCGACCATCAAATGGGGGCTCCTTCCGCACTTGCGCAGGTTCGCAAATACATCCCAATTACCATTGATGATGCTGCCATTTCGCTCCCCATTTGGAACACTTTCGTGCCCCTCGCCCCCATCCCGTTCCCACCGTCGGTGCTATTAATCCTTTGCAACCTTGTGCAGCGACTCGGAATGCTAATCCTAATCAATTTCAGACAGGAGTGACAGCGTGGCGCTGTTGTGGCATGTGCATTTGTTGCAGCTGCAATCCACTGGAGACTGAAGGGAGGTCAGCAATCGGAATACTGTACAAGGTTTCCTGCCCAGATGCTGGTCACTTATTTATCTTATTATCTGCAGACAAGCATGGTCGGCAGCCAAGGGGCACATGGGACCAGGCAAAGGCGTATATACCGATGGTGATGGCCATCAAAATTAACATCTACCAGCAATCATAGGTGCAGACAGTGGGCGTGTGCGGGTTCCAGTGGTGCTAGCTTGTGCGGTAGGCCCTGCAAGCTACGGAGCCGGCGGTACTGTTCCGGTTCCGGCTCCTTGTGCACACGTCTAGTACTGTTGCTCCTGTTGCTGCACCTGCCCCCTACCTCTGCCCCTGTTCCTGGTTCTGGTTCCTGCTCCTTGCTCCAGCCAAGGAGGCCCTACCAACATACCCCATCCAGTTGCATGCCGCTGCTGAATGCCACCTTCCTCGGAATGAATGATCCTTTGTGCTGCTACCCTGCTACCCCAACATTGTACATCCTCTGGCTGATGTGAGAACACAGCATGAGCGAACAACATACTGGTCCCCCGTCCTCACATGCTGCCCCATCTCTCTGCGCCCCCCACCCCGCCCTTCCCTCGGCCATCCCTGTCTCATCCCAAGCGGGACTCAAGGTCTGACTATGCCTGCGTGCATAAAAATAGGGACTCTTGTGGATGGTTGCCCGGAGCCACTCAGGCCTGCATGAGGATGCATAGTGCAGCTTGCATCTATGGGGGCGGCAATGGGAGTCCGTTATGCTGGTGACGGCGTTGCTGATGATGTGCGGGATGGCGATTTCCCGCCCCATGGCGATGGCGAACGACGCATCATTTTTGTGGCGAATCCATGCTCTCATTGCCTTCCGGGAACCAGCGGCACCGCATCCCGCTGATGTCTTCAGTGCCGAAGTAGCGATCACCGAATTGACCAATGTTGGTGACCATGCCCTGCGATGTGCGTGTGCAAGCGTCTGACGAAAGGCGTGCCCCCTGCTGCACTTTCAGTGACGTTTTTGAGGGAGTGTTGCATCCAAATACATATTGTTCTGTGCCTCCCCACCACAGACCAGACAAACCGCCACACACTCCCATGGCACTCATACCTTGTCGTTGCTACACTGGTCGATATCACTCGTGATGACTTTGATGTTGGGAAAACTGCCGCACACCTTGCGGATGCCCTGTGGATTGTATAGCCACGGGTGTAACTGCAGGGGTCTCTTAGAAGAGAGAAGGGATTGGGTCGGGGAGGGGTATCGTTCGGGGGAGGGGGCATAAAAGCTGATTAAGGTGAGCTATGCGAAGGTATAGGTGGAACCTATGGTAGGCTTACCCTGTGTAACACAGCTACATACCAAGAGCTACTGGACTGCAACCACTCATAGGCATATGACTTCAAACAAGAGTGGGAAAGAAAGAAGATGCAAATTGGTGCATGAAAAACGCACTGCCAAAACGTACTATCAGAGCCAGGACGTTTTTTTAGTTCAGGAAGAAAACTCGGGCCGTCCAATAGCCGGCTCATTATTTAGGTGCACAATTAGACGGCGGTTGCAGAGGTACCCGCAGCGATTGGACGGTAACCGACGGCGGTTGGAGTCGACCCACAGCACCAGAAAATTATGGTTTTGCAATAGTCACACTTAAACCACACATACCACAACACACACCCCACAACACACAATATGTGCTTCAGGACAGGCCCCAACCACTCCCAAGCCCAAGCGTAGGTCCTCTCAGAGACGGGAGCGTGGCCACTACATTTTTTACCCAGATCATGCATGAGAGGGCGGTCCAGGGAGAGGAGGGTACCCCCCCTCCTTCTATGGTTGTCAGCCGTACTAATGCATCCATGGGGCGGTTTGCAAGGGGGGTGTGCACGGGACGGGCGTTCATGTGCGCCCCCAATGCCCTCATGATTGCCTCCAGCAGGAGCACAGGCACAGGCACGGGCACATGAATCCTTGGGCGTGCACACTTCAGAGAGACCCTTGATTTGGGCAGGTGAGCGTTGGTTCCCACAGGGTCTAATTGTGGGGGCCCGGTTGGAAGAAAACGGGCCCCCAACACGGTTTTCGTGTTGGGGGGCGCCGCCACTGTTGCAGTAGGCCCCCTGGTGAGGACCTCGTTGCAAGTTTCAATGGAGGGTCTGCCAAAAGCCCGCGAAAAGCCACCACCACCATCCATCGGAGCAGCCAAGAGGCGCAACCGAGGCGCATGGGGGGCATTTCAGTTCACTTCCCGACCGTGACACCCACGGCGCGGGGTGGGTCAAAAATGTACGGCTTTGGGAGGGGGGAGGGATCCCCTGTTCGTTCTGAGCCTTTTGAATGCACACCGGTCCCCCATTCACCACAATAGAACACTACACACGTCAATCTGGCAGACGCACCAATGAATCTGCAAAAGCACCCAGGCAGCAGTGTAAGACAGAGGGCACGTGCATTGCTTGCAGGCTGTTGCTCAGGGAGGTCAGGGTGCACAGTTAAGCAGTCCAACCACAACAATAACCTCGTACACCAGGGATTACAAGCGAAAGCATCCTTAACGAGCCCAGGTTCAGTTCAGTGTGGATGGTAGCTCTCGAACCCATGGCGTCTCGGGGACACGCCCAGAGTGGGCGGGGATGCCGATGACATCTGCCCGACTTGAACCTTCTCGTTGGCGTAGATTGGGGGTGGGGGTGGGGGTTGGAGGGTCCGGCCCTATGTAAACGCCCCACGTGACGAGGCGCACCAGCAGTTCCATTTGCACAGATTTGTTTGGTAATCAGCCAAACGACTGTAAAATGTTCATGCAAGCGTTGGGCGCTGGGCGAATGTTGGGACAGATATTGGCGTGAGCATAAATGCGGTCTCGTTTCGGGCTGGCGCAGAGAATACGGCTGCAGATGAAGCTGTGGAGATGGCTGAAGGCCCGGGTGCAGTTGTGTGTGTCACAGACCTTCTCTGATGCCACGATGGTCAGGAAAATAATGTTCTTCTCTGGCACCCCGTGTGCCTTGAGCACCTCAATCGCCTTGGCTGCAGTCTCCCCGGAGGCCAACACTGGATCCAGCAACAGCACACTGCGGTCCTTAATGTCTGGTGGCACGTTGACATACAGAACGCGCCTGCGCAGTCGGTATCATGGCTGAGGGCATGCACGAGAGGAATCCCCGGATCAGGAAGTGCCAAAATGCACAGCAGTAGGGGAGGGAAACCTTCCCCGCGGGGGGGGGGGGGGATGCCACCCTTTGGGCACAATCATTACCCAACCTGCAACAGTTTTTCTGTCCGCTGCCGAAGCCAAAACTATGTATATTTTGGTTCCCGATGATACATTGCGCCACTCGACACCTTGAGTGTGTCATGTGAGTTCAGCTCCTTTTGGAACCGGGCCTATCCAATATACACACCGACTTCATACGACCACTGCACTGTCCCTGGCTCTCCCCCCCTCCCCCCACCCTTTGGGGGTACTCCGAGGGAGCCAGCCCCCAGCACTGCTTGTAGTAGCCGGGGGCAGGGATACCATTGAGTCGGCCAAGGGGGGGGGGGGGGTCATCCCCAAGAACATTGAAGTAAGACGATATATACGTGCAGAACAGAGACAACCCCATTTTAGAGTCAGATACGACATGTACGTCTGGCAAACAAACCGTGCCGCTCCGCACGACTGACGATGTTTCCGCAACACGCTCACGTCTGGGAGCTTCAGAAGATGGTTCACTTCAAGGCATGTAACTGTGGCACTTGCCTTTTCGTGAGACCCTGGAAACCATGTTTCAGACAAATATGACCACCAGAAGAAGTCAACAATAAGAAACCACGTACAGTTGTTCGGGTTGACAACCTAATAGACCGCTGTGTATCGCCTCTGGTGCCCTTACGATCACAAATGAGGGGAATGAGGACGTCAGCCGCCCTCGCACACACACACAATGCGTACACGCCAACACCTGACAAACGCCCTGCGGATGGCACGACGAAGCACTGGATGTGGGCGTGAAGAATCCTCGTCAGGCCATGAACAACAATGTCATGTTGCACACACACACACACACGTTGAGAACCGCGAGACAAGAACAGAGCAAAGAAAAGCGGTTGAAGAAAACTCCTCAGGAGCTGCAGGGCAGCCCTAGACGTCTTTTGGTCTGGCAAAGAGGGTACATTCCATGTGTCATGGGGTTCATGTGGGCAGATGTTCACCAGACTGACCCTGCGTTCAGACCTCAGATAATATAAAGGGGAGTTGCGTCGCACGCACACACACACACACACACACACACACACACACACAGACGCACGCATGCACGCACCCACCCATGCACGCACGCACCCACCCACGCACCCACCCACCATATCCATATGAACACACGCACATGCCACCACAAACCGGAACCAAGAACGGCGCCCACAAGAGAACAAGTGTCAATAGGCCCAAGCAGTCTGACATGGATCTTTAAAAGGCTCTCCATGGCTGGACCCCCAGCCCAAAGCACTGCCGGTCACAGAACTCGCACACACCTGCTGTAAACCTGTTGCTGCGATGCTCCTTGTTTCCCGAGTGCTGCTGCCCGTGCTGGAGCCTTAGACTCACACCCATTGTACATGTAACCGGGCCCTGGGCCCAACCCACTGATGCTGTGCCCAGACTTGAGCCTGAATCAAGAAATGTCCAAGGGGGAGCCCTCCCCCCTCCTCTACATCTCGTCTTCGAGATCGGAGGCCTGCCGGCTTCTTCCAAAAAAAATTAGAATTTTAATTCCACAGCATATAAATACCAGCCATGATAGCTACACTATGAATACAATAAATGCATAAGCAACAGAACAACAGAACACACACAAACACACAGACACACACACACACTTCGTGACAGTGATCAAGAGAACCCAACCCACTGTTGATCGCAGACAGGCAGGCACTGATCAAAACACACACACAGACACATACACACACACTGTGGACACACCCGCGGGCGGGCGCCAGCGCGCGGGCACACACGCAAACACACGCACACACGCACGCACGCACGCACACGGAATACATACCGTTCCGCAAGCCCTGCATGACGGGTGATCAGGATCTTTCCAATCTTGACACCCATGCAACAAGCCCGAAGTGCAGACTCCATCGTCTCGCCGCTACGGATGAGAGACACCCCACAGATCCCACTGGAGAAACCTACGCCCTGTGAGAAGTGTGTCCATGCTGGTCACCAAAGCCTGAAGAGCCCTGAAATCTGTCCCTATGATGCGTCAAACCATGAGGAGCCACACTACGCAATCGTGGCGCAAATCAGATTGTATCGTCTGGATACTTGCAGCAGGCCAGTCACATGCACTAAGCACAACCATTCAATCAGCGCCTACCATTCACCACTCAATTGTACGCGGGCTGGGCCACTGCAGCTTCTCTTAAACCACACTATCCACCAACTCGCACATGAAAAAGCGCATGCATATCTGTCACCAGTAGATTTATATTGCAACGGGCCCCCATCCCCCGCCCACTCCCCAGGCCGCCCGCAATCACCAGCCCTCTAGAATTCTGCTTCGCCCGCAGCAGCTGGCAGGAGGTGAAGCAGGCAAAAAAAAAAACGACTGTAAGGCCGCAATGCGAGCAGGAAGGGGAGAGTGGGGAGACGTAAAATTGTATTCAGCTGCGAACACACCGCGCGTTGTAACCAGACTGCAGTAAGTGGAGTGGGAAACACACACTTCTCACACACTGGCTTACTTGACGCATATCTTTGGCTGGTGGGATACACACCGGATGCGTACAGTGAAGGTGTGATACGGGAGGCAGAAAGCACACAGGTCATTCCCACCTGCTCTGTGGATGCTCCTGGTCCCAAGGGAACAAGCACAGAAATAACAACAAGCTTGGGATGATACACTTTTCAGTTTTGGGACACACGGGTGATGCCCCAGACAATCACTTTGGCTTCCACAACATACACCATTTCTCATGCTCAGCATGCCCACTGCGCTCCATTCTGTTCATCTGGTATGCGAGGCGGTCACGGGATGCCTGGGTGGTCCCACGTCACAGAAGCAGTCATGCATCGAGGCAGCATCAGGTCCAGCATTGTCCAGTTCCAGAGGCCACATGGCGGCAGTTGAGTAATGCTCTCGGCAGAGTCTAAGCTAGGCTCTTGGGATGATGGAATGCACGCTGCTGGAGCCGCTGCTGTGTCTGCTCCTGCTCCCGCTGCTACTGCTGCTGCTATCCACATCTTTACCCATGTCCATTGGCATCTCATGCCCCACATGCATGGCCTGGATCTGGCACACCGTGTATTGGTCGCCCAGCGGAGTCTCCACTTCCTTCTCGGTGTACTGCAAAAATCCTAAGCCGTACTCCACCACCAGTCGGACAAGGCGGTCCACATAGAACACAAAGTCATGACCTGCCGAGGACATAACGCAACGGGTCCCCGCTAACCCCCTCCACTGCCATCTGGGCGCAGTGTCACAGTATTGGTACCAGACCAGATGGCTCCCAGTCACATCATGGGCTCAGGGTGACCCTCCCCCCTCCATGAGAGGGACTGCATCGGGAACGTCTTCCTTGCTCTCTCCCTCGCCCTCAGGACACCCACACCCACAGGCATGGCCACGGGGGGCACTAGTTCTGGGCCCCAACAGCCACAGTGTGAGTGTGGGGGGACTGGGTGTGGGCGCGCGAGAAAACCTTTTGATCAAATGGGTTTCACGCCCCAATGTCCCCCACCAGCACTGGTCATCGTGAAGTCTGTGGGCTGGGACCGCTCCCCCCTCCCCCACTCCACCCACATCAGATGGAGCACCCCCAAGGGCACCCGCCATTTTACTTTGGCAAGAGGGGGGGGGGGGGGCTCCCATCCCAAACATCTTCTCAAGGGGGGGGGGTCTCTCATGGGGAGGGGGGATGGCATGGGATGGGAGGAGGCGCTGTAGATGTTTTGAGACACAGCAATGGCTGAATTCGGTATTTCTGGTTGTGGTGGTTGTATAGCCAGCAATCTGGCATGCAAATTGAATATTGGTGTGTGTGAGGCACACTTAGGGTCATGGGGACAGTGGCAATTTCGGGTTTTGCAGGATCACATTTTTCCTTGTTACATCTGTTTTGCAGTTTCAGACAAGGACCTACTGCCTATGGCGTGTTTTGCACCTCTGTGAATTGTTGTTGCACATTTGGCTTATGATGGCAGGCGGGGTGTTGTGGTGTCTTTGCTTCTGCCACAAATTCTGAAACGTCCCAAAAATGACAACATCCGTTCACAGATGTCTAGGAAGTAACAACATTATCATAGAGCAATGACATTGGTCGCAAGAAATTGTTGGGTGTCCACTGAAGCCGCGCCATCTCAAAACAATTCATCAAGGGGGGGGGGGGGGGGCTCTCTTAGGGGAGGTTACCATGAGATGGGAGCCCCACTCCGCCCCAGCCAAATTAAAGTGGTGGATGGCCCAAACTCCACAGTCGGGGGATGACTGCATGCCAATCCTCTGCCACGGGGTGGGTGCCACAGGAACAGTGAGGCTGCAGACATGAGCTGTGGGACAGACATCCCACCATCACCCACAACATCGCAGCCCCCCCCCCCCCCCGCCGCCGCCCAAATGGTATGGCATGGCACTGTGCCATAAAGCTGGGATGAGGGTGGACGAGGCAGAGCTTGGCGCCCAGTGCCGCACGGAATCCGTCTCGTTCACCATAAGCCCTACGGCGGTGTCCACAACCCAAATTGGACATGAATTCGGTGAACTGCCGTGTAGTCTCGAGCACAATGTTGTTGTGAGCAGAGACGACTCTCCACAGGCACAGAAAAACAAGGGGCACACACAAGGCCGTGCTAGTGCACAGGTTAGGGGGGGGGCCAACAGACCTTGAGTATTCCGGTCGCGGATGAGTGTCTGCATCGCCCTAACTTGGAAATTGCTGGGCGTCACCTTCAGATTCGGGAATAGAGTCCGCAGGTCCCCTTGGCTTAGCTTGGAGCGGATGTGCTGTACGATGAGGTCAATGGCCTGGTCATTATCACCCTTGGACCTGTGGGGACAATCATCAGACAGGGTACACCGAATAATCCAATCATGAACCCATACTAAACCAGCGAATCCTGAGTCAGTTTTTGTCAAGGATACCTGAGTATTAGACAAAGTAAAAAAGAGGTGCTTTTTTTTGTTGCAAACTGACCATTTTTAGGGGTCTTTAAGTTGCAAGGACAACCCCACAACCACCATTGCTACCGGAGGTGGAGCCCCCATGGACTCCCAGACCTTCAATTGTGGAGCAACCGGAGTTGCATTGTGGGGCAATAGAGCCCCCTAGCCCAACTCCCCCTTTCAATTGACAAGCTGCATTCAAGCGGTCCAGTTCAATTGAAACAACAGACTGGACTCCCCACCCACGTTTGGGGGGCTCTATCATCGACCCAACCCAGCCCCACAATCAAATTTCACTCCCCAACCCTTTTTGAGATGGAGCACTAGGCTGATTCTGGTCATTTGCCCCAAAGAGCGTGGATTGTGGCCATGTATACAGCCTTCCATATCGACACCACACCACAAAAGAAGCCTAGATTGTGGCTTAAATATCCCCTATTGTTGCATAAAGGCCACACTTAGAGGAATTCTGGCTTACTAGGTCGAAAATCGACCCTTCAGCACGATCTTCAGGCATGGAGGGTCTGGACGGGGGGCGGGGCAGCCGCCGTCCCAGGGGAGCGGGAAATCGAACCATTGCTTTTCCATATCAGTTGCCCTCTCAAAAAGCAAGTTTTCACGACTCCGTTTCAAGAACGGAGCTGTTGGCAGCTCTTGGCGGCTGAAACAAGGGTCAAAAATGGCCAAGCAAGCCCAAATCAAAATTACTGAAAGTTCGGGACAATCGCCAGTGTGGCAAGCAAGTAAGCGCTGCTATCTTTTCACAGTGATTGGACAATGAAATGATGGCAAACGGGCTAACAATGAGCCGTGCTTCACGCCACGGTGAGCCGTGGTTGTCCATTTAGAGGTGAAAATGAGCAGTTTGTACCCCAATTTTTGGGACAATCGTCCTGAACACTCAGGGCGATCGCCAGTGTGCCAAGCAGGTGCTTCCACTGAGTGCTATTCTTTTGTCACAGTGATTGGACTATGAAATGATCGCAAGTAGGTGCTCATTGGGGTCAAATGCCAACAAAAATGGCCATTTTCAGCCTTTTTTCAGGATGACTGCCAGTGTGTAAAAGCAGGTGCTTCCAATAAGTGGCATTCTTTTTTCACAGGGATTGGACAATCGAATGTTGAGAGAGCTCCTCAAGTGGGGGCGGGCCGGGGGGGGGGAGATCCGTGGGTTGACTAAGCCAGGTTTCCTGTGGGCCACACTCCAATAAAAAGCATGGAATGTGGCTATATATCCCCTCCAGTGATGGGGCTACTTCCCCCAAGAAGAGCGTGGGCTGTATCCCTTGTGCATTCTATACTGCACTGGGCATCCCAAACAGGGGTGGATTGTGGCCATATATCCTACATATACGAAACGATTGCAATTGCAAGCGGAAGTTCTTGAATGCTCCCCTCGTTACCATAAAAAAAGCGCAACTCACGTGACTTTTTTCAATCCAACCTGGGTAGTGCTTTTTTCCTTGTTTCCGCTGATCCCAAAAAAATGTAAACCTACATAATTGTTTGTCCGTTATGAATGGGGGGTCCATAAAATTGGCATACTTGTGGGTACAACATTTTTCACTTTGTTTTTCGACTTGGGGGTACAGCCAAACAAAAGTACTCGGGTTGCAATAGACACGTCATCTACATCACTACCTTCTGGTAGGGTGAGTGTGCACTGCAAGAGCTTGCTCCTGCCTGCTGCAGAGACATGGTGCAGTTCAGCACAAGTGGCAGTATCATCACGTGCTGGTGCTGGCCCTTGCTTCAAATGATGGATCGCTTTTTGACTCAACTTTGAAGGGAGGGAGGGCATACCAAGGGATGATGACGTCTGCTTCTCTGCGGCTGGGAGCCACATAGGCATCGTACATGGGCTTCACAAAGCGCGTGTACTGCTGGATCACCCCTGAAATCAAGACCACAGTACCGTGCCAACATTAACAATTTGGAGAACGCTGATTCTTGTGTTGGGTGTTTTGAGCTTTATTTTCGAAAAATTTGTGCGACAGCACCGAAAATTGAAAATTGGGAAACTTGTTTGTATTTTTGCAATTTTCCCCTACAGAATTCATTTTTGTGGAGCTGTTTTTGGCCAAATGAGTCACTTTTTTTATTTTTGCACTTTCTTTTTGCGTTTGGCCTCCCTTTCGGGGGTTTACATTTCATTCATTTTGGCGCCACTGAAAAGGACCTGGGGTACCTTGGACTCTGGAATTGCAGTCCATTCCTACGCAAGCATACAAATGTGGGTCAGTTGGACTCTGGGATTGCAGTCCATAGCACAGACAAGCACCAACAAGCAAGAGTGTCGGATGATTAATGCCTACCAGTTTTTCAACAAACCAGTTTGGAAATTTGTCAACAACAGTGTACATGGCACATCAAATGCTGAAACAAGGGGACAGAAAGCGATGCTAGAGCATACAACAAGAGCAAGAGCATACAACAATAAGCAATACAGCACTGCAATCCGACACCGTTAAATTTCGCCAGGGGACACAGGAAAAGATGCATACCACTTGTACCAATGATTGCACACAGTGTCTGAAAATGAAGCAAGGAGGGCAACCACGCCAAGGGCTGCACCATGCAGCACATGTGTGTTCAACGCGGAAGCAGGGGGGCGGGGGCCAAAAAAATAATTTTTTTGTAATTTCCTTCGGCGGATTTCATTTTTGCGAAGGGGATGCAGCTGAAAATTTCTATTGTCTTTGCCTTTTGTTTTCCCGGTAAAACACACCTTGCGCCGCGAATGAATCATTTTTGCAAATAAAGAATAATATAATAATACAATAATATGCAAATAATCAATAATATTGGCACAGTAACAAGGTTGTGCCACCACTGCACAAGGGAGTGAACACCCCCTCCCTCCTCCCCCAGACACAACCCCCGAATTGCGCATTCCCTCCCAAACAAGGGGCTTGTTCACAAGAACCTCCCGCACCACCACAACCCACATGCTAGATCCACCACATGGCGCGATTATGGGGTGCAGATCATTGCTGCATCTGGAAGTGTGTGGGGTCCAAGGCGCCATGACTCGATGCCTGAGTGATGGAGCACGCGTGTGCGATGTATGAGGCAACACATACCTGCGACATCTCGGCCTCTCTCAGCAGTGTCACGCACGATGCGCCGGGCGAGACGGACATCATCATCCGTCTCAACAAAGATTTTGAGATTACACAGGGCCCGCACCTGCAGAAATGAATCAACAGCATCGCATCCGAACAGTACACAATCGCCTGACCGTGGGGCGGGCTTGTCCACAACAACGACAGTGACAGAACATGCCCCCAATGTGGGCTGGTTAAATGGGATCTGCCATGCAGGGATGTGCACTGTCTGGCAACGGTTTGGGTGCCGCCCTGCATCGCACCCGTGTCTCGCAGGGACGCACCATTGTGTTGGTCCGAAGGGGCAACAGCAATTGCACCCGAACGTGTTGCGCAATAACAGCACGGAATGAGTGTCCCTTGATACGCAAACACAAATACATATTCCAACATGCACGCCGCAACATATGCGGCCAGATGCATACGCTCCAGCACACGGGCAGCAAAGGTAAGCCAATACATCAGACGACCATCTGCATGGCAGTACTTGCAGGTGCAATGCACAACCACAGAAGCGGGTGTCATGAGACGGTGACAACAGCAGAAGGGGCGTGCCAATGGGTGCAAATCATAAAACACTGAGGATATCTGACGAGTGGACATACAACCATCAGCAATCCAAATTCTGGACAATGCACTTGAAGGTCATCAGTGGCAGCTTACAACAAGCACGGGCCTGAGAGATCTCAAGAACAGGATGACATCCTGTTTAGCTACAACAAGCTAACAGATCCCGGGGTACGACATTAATTAATACAAGATTTCACAAATGGAATACAACTTGACAAAAGATGACAGCTACCAAAGCACAGCACCACACGACACAACACAACACAACACAACACAACACAACACGACACGACACGACACGACATAATACAACACAACAATGCACAACACAACACAACACAACACAACACAACACAACACAACACAACACAACACAACACAACACAACACAACACAACACAACACAACACAACACAACACAACACAACACGACGTGACACGACACAACACAATACAACACAACAATACGCAACGCAACACAACACGACACGACACAACACAACAACACACAACACGAGACGACACGACACGTGACGACACGACACGACACGAGACGACACGACACGACACGACATGACACGACACGACACGACACGACACAACACAACAACACACAACATGACACGACACGACACGACACGACACGACACAACACGACACGACACAACACGACACAACACGACACAACACAACACAACACGACACAACACGACACAACACGACACAACACGACACAACACGACACAACACAACACAACACAACACAACACAACACAACACAACAAACACAAACAACAACACACCAACACGGCACAATGAAAAATCAGATCAAAGAAACGAACCAAATGACACAGCACACCACAACATTGACTGCGACACTGCTAGCCCTCGGTGGCAGCAAAAAGCTCCTCAATGGCCATGAGGGGCATCAGGAGCTGTGAAGCCCTTTCCAACCTTATGCCTCCTCTTACGTTTTGACCCATACAATCTGGACTTCATCATCCTCCCCAGAACATGTTTACTAGTGGTGAACCGGATGCATGTGACAGCCATACTACGAACATTAGGCATGGCTGACAATCACATCAAAACACACAGCGTTGGGTTGCAGTGTCAGGCAGTTATGAGTAGAAACAACTGCCATAGCCATACAGGCAGGACTCAGCCACTCAGGCACTGCGTCTACGATCGGCTTAGCAACGCGTCACGTTACATTCTTGACCAGAAAAAGAGGTGGGGTACGAAAAGCAACAGTCCCACAAGGCCACAGAGCGTAGACAAATCCATATCTGCACACGGACAGGCGGGGGAAGAGGATGCATACTTCTTCCACTGCCAGCACCAGAATTCCTTCAATAATGACCACCTCTGCTGGCTGGACAACGTGTGTTTCTGGTCGCCGGGAGTGGGTCACAAAATCGTAAATTGGCACATGCGCTGCTCGGTGCTGGAAATAAAAGAAGCAATGGAAAGCAACTGGCAAATGGCAAAGCCCCCCACAAGCCATAACGGCATCCTTCTGCAGACATCCGTGGTCATGCACACACACAGGCACACACACACACACACACACACACACACACACACACACACACACACACACACACACACACACACGACGATTACCCAACACCAACACCCTGCAGGCAAAGGCAGGATCAAGGAAGCAAACAACTTGTCAGGCCACAATGCATGGGCTGGAAGACAAACGCATGGCCCAGGCACCTTTGGAGAAGGCGGACCCTCTGCGGATGTGCCCCCTGTTGTGTGAGATGCAAGCCGTGTTCTCCCTGAGGGCCTACTGGTACCTTGGTACTACGATGTGGCAAGGGGCAGGGGGTCAGCAATCACAGCACTTCAGGGTCATCACAGTGTCAACCTGTCACCGATTTGGAGGAGGACCAGGCGTACTAACAGACCAGTCTTGGAGCGTATCTCTCAGTGACAGGTCACCTGCATCTGGGTGGCCAGGCACACGCATCTGTCCAATAGATGTCAGGGCCACTTTCAATTATACCAGAATCACAACTCATATCCTGGCTACACATTTACACACATCATGCCTACTGCCTCAATACAACACAACACAACACAACACAACACAACACAACACAACACAACACAACACAACACAACACAACACAACACAACACAACACAACACAACACAACACAACACAACACAACACAACACAACACAACACAACACATCACAACACAACACAACACAACACAACACAACACAACACAACACAACACAACACATTCTAACCATAGTCAACAGAAATCCATCAGACCTCTATGCAACAACACAGCATCAGCTGCTTCTGAGCATGCGACACAGCACTGCATTGCATATACAAGATACAAGTGTTACTCACTGCATGGGCATTTTGACTGTGTTTTTTGGCGCTTGCCAGTAGCATTTCTCAGCATGTCTCCTTCATGCTCTCATTGCTTGACATGTGTGTCTGACTGTGTGGCCGAGGGGATGCCAAAGCCCCTGGCAGGCCACAGCTTGCCGTTACCGGGGGCGGGGGGGGATGGCTGCCTGGCTCCTCCGCCTGACTCGCCCACCAAGTCAGCCAGCCCCCCCCCCCCCCCCCCGTGGTGGTGAGGGGTTGACCCACTCATAAGACGCACAAACCGGAACACAAAGAATAGGAGCACTTCAGACTTGCCGAAAAACCACCAGTGATCAGTCTTTTATTGATGTGAGGTGTACCGGACCAATGTCCCCAAATGTCCAATTGTTGTGGTTGGGGGTGCCAAGAACACAAACAGCAACAGCAAGGGAAGCAGCACTATTATCACGCTGAACATGGATACATCTGCATCAGCAATAGGGGAGGCCTCAAGGGCACCATCCAAGGCTGGACTTGCAACATTCCCAGCCATAGGAGGTGCGAGAACACTGCTGCTGCTGCACAGAACCGTCATATGTTCAGTGTTGTAAACTTCAACATCATGTGGTTCCGCCGCCGCTACTGCTGCAAGGCTCGGGAATGAGCTTGTGACTTGTCATGCTCCTGGTGAGCATTGGCAGCACGGCTGACCATGGCACCACAAGCACAGCTACATTTTACAATGATATATTACATTTCACAACAACAACCACTGTGCAAAAAAAAAAAAGAACTGTGGCCTTTCCACTCACACAAACATAGCCTCAACTCACAGTAGAACCAAGCCTAACCCAAACCCACACCCCCAGTGGGGAGGTCAAGAGGGGCAACGATTTTGGCTCCAACTAATTGATGGCCAACCCACTCACCCACTCTCTGACCCCCTGGTAGAGGTAATTTCCGCCATTAAACGGTGACCTGCCCCCTGCACACTTCGAGGCTGGCTACAAACTTCTAGGCTAGCAGCCAGTGCCGTACGACCTGCAGCTGTGGGCAAACCCAGCACCGCCACACTAAACAGTGGCGATGCTAAATCCAAATGTGATGTGTGGGTGGGGGGAGACTCTGTACTATTGATGAGGGCAAAGACCGATTAAAGTCCTGGACGCTGTGCGACAGGTTAAACAAGGGGGTTATGGGTCACGGGCTGGCCGCGCCGCCCCCCCCCCCCATCCCCTACCCAGGGTCGCGGCACAACGGAAGGACTGAGGCCCCAAGGTCAGGTATCTTCCCCCGGTGCCCTCCCATGGCCCTGACTCGGGCTCCCAAAGCGCCCTATGGACACCGAGTCGGCGCCCGACCTCTACAAGGCTGCCACCTCATCGTCGCCCCCCCCCCCCTTGGGGGGTGGGGAGGGCGCACACGCCTCCCATCTTGAAGAGCGTGCATTGTTGCGCACCCCCCGCTGCTGGTACCACCTGAGGATGCCCCTCGTGGTGCCAGGAGCACCAATGCCGCACCCCCCTATGCCGCCGGTACGACTTGCACGCGGGGGCCCACCACCACTTGCCCAGGCTGCCTGCGAGTACACGGCCGCCAAGGCTCGCAGCGTGCCCTAGTCCATGCCCACGCACTAGTCCTCCCTCGGGACCACAACATGTGGGATTATGTCAAAACATTTGGCAGAATCCAGGCTGAGGCCGGCCAAATTCCACCCCTTTAGCAGTGCCAGCTCCAACAGGACGGCCATGACCCCCGCCCCGTCGATGGCTCCCCGGCACGGGCAGAAGCCATAGGCCTTGGCGTGGACCCACGCCTCCTACCAAAGCAAGACGTCCCAAAGCCGGTAGACCATGGACAGGACCGTCAGCGGGCAAGGGGCCCGCTTCCCCGGGTTTCGGCATGAGGGACGTGCATCCTTCGGCGCACGAGCCCGGCCACTGGCCCGCCTCCCCCACCAGCTGCTCTAGCAGCTGGGCCAGCTAGTCCAGGGCCCGGTCCGGCAGCGAAGGTCCTGCAGACCCCATGTGTCCAGCCCCATGGAGGAGGGCGACATGGCCTTCACGCGCTTGCGCAGAAGCTCCGATGTGAACTTGGAGGCAAGCATGAGGACCAAGTGGCGCCCGTATTTGGCCATGAATGCCTCCGGGCACAGCTCTGGGGCCTCCGCATACTTGAGGTTGATGGGGCCCCGGGCCTCCCACAACAGCCCGTCCATTTCGCGGACGTTCGCCGTCCGGCCTGGCTAGGAACACGACTGGGGGGCAAAGGCGTCATCCTGCAGCTAGCGGTACACCGCCCCCGGCTGTGTGCCCCACTCCCGCGCCAGCCATGCTTACCACGAGGCTGACTGCCCTGGTGGCAAGACCCCTGACATTGACCGCCCGCGCCAAGCCCAGTGACCAATAAAGGGCGATTAGCGATAGCATCGGCTCCATGGGCATGCGCTCACACTCTTCCCTGCCCCTGGGTCTGACAAGACTGGGGACCCATCGCAGGACCATTCCCTCTGTGGTGAGCGCCGCCTCGAAGGAGGTTGGGTGCTGGGCGTCGGACTTAACCCCCGCACCGTCCATGACGCCATCCTATGTGCTATTGCTGAGGGCAGCAGCCTTGTACTATTGATGACGGAGACCCATTTGTGGATGTGAGATGTGTGCGAAGATTTGGACACACTTGTGGACCATTTTACGTGACCGCCCCCCCCAGCCTAACCTTTCGGGATCGGGACCTCGGGCATCTGCTGAAAGCCCAGTCATGTCAAAAGCTGTTCCATGGGTGGGCAGGTCTCCAATCTCACAGTGGAGGGTCGTGGGAGCGCCCTAGCTGGCCCTCCCCCCCCCACCCACCTGCCCTAAAAAAGGCTCAAATGGTGGGAGGCTTGTATGCACTTACCCTGGGGATAATCATGCATTCTATCATTTTGGCAACATGTTGAACGCACTCCGCCATAAACAAAATTCTATTGCCTTCGGCAAGGCACCTCAAAGAGAGGAGACGGACGACCATTGTTCAGATGCCGAGGCTGGAAAAGTGCATAAGCAAGTTGTGCCCCAGCCCTCTTGGGAGCCCCCCCACCCCAACACCCAAATAGGGTGAAAAACACATAAAGAGGGGCTAAAACATGCTTTAATTAGGATATTTTATCATTGTAGATGGTCGGAGCATCAAAAAAATCAGTTTCGGAAATTTCCATTTTTGAGCTGCCGAGGCTGTAAAAGTGCATAAGCAGGTTGTGCCCCAGCCCTCTTGGGAGCCCCCCCCCCCCCCCCCAAGCCCACACCCGAATAGGGTGAAAAACACATACAGAGGGCATTCGTCTTTTAGCATCCACGGGTATATGTATAGAGGTCGAGGGGCGGGGAGGTGGGCCGAGTCAAGTTCAGGCGCCCATGTCCTCCCCTACAGGCCCCCCGCCTGTGCCTGCACGGCAGCCAAGAGGGACGAGCTGGAGGGGACTAAGTTTCTTCCATGCTTGCCCTGCCGTGCACCTTGCCGGGTGCCCTCCACCCCACCCTAGCCTCCTCTACCGGCCCTTCTTCACCTACAAGTGGCTTACTGGCCGCCCTTGCATGCGGCGCGTGCATCTACCCAGCCTGGGCTGGCAATAGGCCAAGGCCCTGCACCGCTCCCACGGACTCTGCCTCGCATGCGGGGAGGGGGTGGTTGTAACCCACCTTGGGCCGAAACCGACCCCCGCGTGGGTCACCTGTCTCTGGTAGGAGGAAATTGTGGTCTTCCCCGAGGGGGGGTTTGTGCCCCCCCAACCCTCCCAAAGCGGGGATGGGGTGGTTGTGCCCCCCCCCCCCCCCCACATTGGGCCTACTCCCTGCACGCCCTGCTTTCCTTCTGGGGCCGTCCTCTGCATGCTCACCCTGGGCCGGCCGTGGGCGGAGGCCCTGCGCCGCCCCCATTGACTCTGGGGCCGCCCCCTGCACATACAACATCATCATTGCTCCCTCTGATGCATCCCCAGGGGTGGGGTGACGGTGGCCCCCCTCCCCCCATACCACCGCTCCAGCCGACGCCTCTTCAGGGACGGGGTGATGTCGGTCCCCCTCCTCCCATTTGAGGAATCCCAATCCTGATGGCCCCCTCGGGGGGGGGGGGGGGGGACGCTCCTCCATTGAGCCTCAACGATGGGCCACTCGTCAGCACTAGCAGCGGCGGCACGCCATCGCCTCTCCCCTGCCCTCGCGGGCGGGGGGGGGGGGGCAGGCTTGGAGGCTCTAGGCAAGTCAGTAGGGCCGAGCCCTCTGCGGTCTCCACCTCCCCCCGGGATCCGGTTAGCGGACTGGCGTCAGAGCCGGCACACGAGGCCGCCTGCAAGCGGCTCAGCCGCTGCAGTTCCAGCTCGAGCCATGTCGCTCAGCACTGCCGGATGCACTGTCCTCCGCCAGCGCGATGGCCTCCATGGCCTGCCCCTCCAACCCCTGCACCGAGGAGGGGGGGGGGGGGGGCATGCAAATAAGGCAAGGAAATGCCAGGGAGTCCTCCTGGCCCCCGGCCAAGGTGCAGTGCTGTCGCACCTCAGGCCGGGACGCCCCGTGCTCCCCGGTGCACCTTGGTGCATCGCGCCCCCCCATAGTGCCCCGCATGGCTATGCTCTGGGCTATGGGCGTGTAGACACCCTCCGGGTGGGGGGGTAGGTCGGCCACCGGGCGCCCCGAGGGGCGTTTATAGGCTGATGGGCGCCCCGCACGCACAGAAACGGTGCCCTCGAAGCTGGGGGAATGTGTCCCCTCCAGCCCTAGGTGCCCCAGAAGCGCCGGCAACGGCGCCGCCACACGCAGCCCGATAGCTGCACAAAGTGTCACGGACGGAGCCCTTGGGGCGGGGGGATGCGCCCCCTTCAGCCCCAGGCGCCCCAACGGCGCCACTTGCACTTCATGGCTGCCCAGAGATCAAGGATGGTGCCTTGGGGGCTTGCGGACGTGCCGCCTCCTCCACCAGGTGCCCCAGATGCGCCGGCAACGGCGCCACACGTAGCCCGATAGCTGCGCAAAGTGTCACGGACGGAGCCCTGGGGGCGGAGGGATGTGGACCCTCCAGCCCCAAGTGCCCCAACGGCGCCACTTGTAGCTTGGTAGCTGCCCTAGGGATCAAGGGAGGTACCCTGAGGGCTGGCGGACTTTTCCCCTCTAGTCCCAGGTGCCACACATAGCTTGATAGCTGCGCAAAGTGTCTTGGACGGCGCCTTGGGGGCAGGGGGATGTGTCCCCTCCAGTCCCAGGCGCCCCAACGGCGCCACTAGCAGCATGACAGCTGCCCTAGATATCAAGGATGGCGCCTTGGGGGGGTGGCGGACGTGTCCCCTCCAACCCCAAGCACCCGAGAGGCGCCGGCAACGGCGCCACACGCAGCCCGATAGCTGCACAAAGTGTCACGGACGGAGCCCTTGGGGCGGGGGGATGCGCCCCCTTCAGCCCCAGGCGCCCCAACGGCGCCACTTGCACTTCATGGCTGCCCAGAGATCAAGGATGGCGCCTTGGGGGCTTGCGGACGCGTCGCCTCCTCCACCAGGTGCCCCAGATGCGCCGGCAACGGCGCCACACGTAGCCCGATAGCTGCGCAAAGTGTCACGGACGGAGCCCTGGGGGCGGAGGGATGTGGACCCTCCAGCCCCAAGTGCCCCAACGGCGCCACTTGTAGCTTGGTAGCTGCCCTAGGGATCAAGGGAGGTACCCTGAGGGCTGGCGGACTTTTCCCCTCTAGTCCCAGGTGCCACACATAGCTTGATAGCTGCGCAAAGTGTCTTGGACGGCGCCTTGGGGGCGGGGGGATGTGTCCCCTCCAGTCCCAGGCGCCCCAACGGCGCCACTAGCAGCATGACAGCTGCCCTAGATATCAAGGATGGCGCCTTGGGGGGGTGGCGGACGTGTCCCCTCCAACCCCAAGCACCCGAGAGGCGCCGGCAACGGCACCACATGCAGCCCGATAGCTGCGGAAAGTGTCGCGGATGGCGCCCTGGGGGCTGGGGGATGCATCCCCTCCAGCCCCGGGCGCCCCAACAAAGCCACTTGCAGCCTGACAGCTGCCCCAGAAACTCAGGACGGCGCCTCGGGGGCTGGGGGATGGCATCCCCTCCAGCCACAGGTGCCCTAGGAGCGCTGGCGACGGCGTCATTTGCTGCCCGATGGCCGCCCCAAAAGTCAACAATGTCCAGCCCGGGGCGGCTGGGGGCGACACCGCCCCTCCCCACGGCCGTCTCTGCTGCCGCATCGTTGGCGTCCATGCGGTCGGCCCATGACTCCATGCCGAGCCGAGCCTGTGGGGCCAAAGTGCTGAGGGACGCGCCCCCTCCAGTCCGCGGCACCCCAAATGTCCCCTGCTGGCTGCCCGAGAACTCGGCAGCTAGTGCGGCCGCTACCCTGGGGGCGTTGCAGTGTAAGGCCGCTGCTGCGCGGCGTTGGCGGCGGTTCGCGGCCGCCAACATCTCTAATGCCGCCGGAACGGCCGCCGTTGCGAGGGGCAGGGAATGCCAGTGGGCGTCCAGGGCTTCCTGACGCTCCCGATCGGAAGCCCGGTGCCGGCGATGGTGCCACCGCCGCGTTGTCCTTGATGTCGGAGTCATCGACCTGGTCCATGTCATCAATGTAGTCGAAGTAGTCAAGTCGGGTGTGCGGAGGCGCCGAAGGCCCGGAGGGTCCACACCCGGGCGAACGAAGGCCACGGAACCGTTGCCCGGGATGCCCCGTTCGGCTGCATATATGGAGAGCAGCCGTCCCGGCTGCCCCCCAGTAGTACCCACCCGCCGCGGGGATCGTCATAGCCGCAGAGGTAGCGGCTTACGGCACGGGGAGCTCCCCTTCGCGAGGGGCCCCCCAGGGCAAAAAAATGGGGGTTGTGGCTCGGCTCAGACAGCCTCACCACTTGTAGGTGCACAACAAGAGCCTGGAACACACATTAAGAGGGGTTGAAATATGCTTTGAATAGGACATTCCATCATATTGGATGGTTAGAGTATCAAAAAAATCAGTTTCGGAGAGTTCCATTTTTGAGCTGCCGAGGCTGTAAAAGTGCATAAGCAGGTTGTGCCCCAGCCCTCTTGGGACCCCCCCCACACACCCAAATAGGGTGAGAAACACATAGAGAGGGGCTTAAACCTACTTTAAATAGGATATTTCATCATTGTGGATGGTCATAGTGTCAAAAAAATCACTTTCGGAAATTTGCATTTTTGAGCTGCTGAGGCTGTAAAAGTGCATGAGCAAGTTGCGCCCCAGCCCTCCTGGGAGCCCCCCCCACCCCAACACCCAAATAGCGTGAAAAACACATAAAGAGGGGGTGCAACCATGCTTGAAATAGGGATATTTCATCATCATGGATGGTCGGAATATCAAAAAAATAAGTTTCGGAAATTTCCATTTTTGAGCTACTAAGGCTGGAAAACTGCATAAGCAGGTTGTGCCCTAGCCCCGATGGGACCCCCCCCCAACACCAAAAAAGGGTGAAAAACATATATAGAGGGGCTAGAACAAGCTTTACATAGCATATTCTATTGCCTTCGGCAAGTCCACCTCGCAAAGAATCAACCCCAAGCAACACACACCCAAAATAGGGTAAAAACTACATAAATACGGGGTAAAACATGCTTGGATGGTCATTTTAGGTGATCGCGGTATCAAAAAAATAAGTTTCAGGAAGTTCGATTTTTGAGCTGCCCAGGGTGAAAAACTGCATAAGCAGGTTGTGTACCAGTCCCTTGGGAGCCCCCCCCCCCCCCCCCGTGCGCACGCCCAATACCCAACTAGGGTGAAAAGCACATACATACGGAATGAAACATGCTCTAAATACCTTGAATGGTCATTTAAGGTGATCAGAATATCAAAAAAAAAAAGTTTCACAAACTTCGATTTTTGAGTTGCCTAGGGTGAAAAACTGCATAATTAACTTTGCGCCACTAACATGCATTTTTTCAACCCCAACAGCGGTCCCCGTAAAACCCCACCCAACCGGGAACATTTTAAATTTTGGGAGTTTTTTTTTTCCAACCGCGACACTTGTCCCCCTCCTACTGGGTTGAAATTTCGCCTACCAGGGGGAATTTTTTCTCGCCCCCCCCCCCTGAGTGTAGCGCAAAACATTCAACCACATGGGGTAGGGTACGCGAATAGGCCCAAAAAGGCCCAAAATGGGGGGGTATGCGGCGTTTTCCCCTAAATACGCCTGCCTGGCTTTGATCTAACAACCTCTGCGAGGTGATTTTCACGTGCCACTAAACGGCCTATCCAGCGTGAAAACGCTTAAGTCCTCACTGGCAAGGGGCCCTATGGGAGGCGCCGACTGGGGGGTTAGGGGGTCCATATACAAGAAAAAAGTTCTTCAGGACCCCCCACCCCATCCCCGCCCAAAAAGCGGGTACCTAGATACGGGGGGGTACAGGGGTCAAAATCCAAAGCATCATCAGGGGATCATTTTTGGTCCTAAAATGATGAATTTACAAGGGGTTAGACGTCAGAAACCATACGTTGGGGTATGCTACGCGAACGACCCCCAAAAAGGGGGGGTAT
Organism: Eutreptiella sp. 'Long Island Sound 2002'; assembly: GCA_964036045.1. Taxonomy (NCBI): domain Eukaryota; phylum Euglenozoa; class Euglenophyceae; order Eutreptiales; family Eutreptiaceae; genus Eutreptiella; species Eutreptiella sp. 'Long Island Sound 2002'. Next base: position 22,505,319 of record OZ038378.1, on the reverse strand, counting down.
ACAACACGTGCGCTTGCACTTGATCTAACAACCTCTCTTCGAGGTGATTTAGCTTCTGAGACTTGGGCGCCAATGGAAATGATGGTCCCTGTCATTGGAGCCCTTTTCCCAACACCACCCCACCTCACTCCTCCCCAGTTCTTGGGGGTTCCCATGACACCCTTCCTCTCCCTGGTCGCCCCCGCCGCCCATGTCCCCGGCTGAACCTCGGGCAGTTGGTCTTCCTGATTGTCTGCCTTGTCCTCCAGCTGCAGAGTGTCTGTGCACAAACTCTGGGGTCCCCTGGAAGCGCTTTCGCAAAGGACGGGGGCCCACCTCTCGCAACTCCTGCACAACATTGATCAGAGCATCATGATCCATCGCGTCAGGATGATCAAAATTGTAATTTACCACATCAGCGCGCTGCTGCTCCGTCAGGGCCTTGTAGAAGCTGTCCTGAAAGAAAGAAGCCAATGCATGGGCAACGAGACACTTGTAATATGGCGCTGAGCAGTTCCCTGCAAGCGTGGGCGGATCTATTACCTGCGCATGCCAAATGCCCCACATCCGTCTTCATTCTGTACATTCTGGAATACGCAGCATGATCCTACACTCATGCCAGAAACACTTAGTGCGTCGATTGCACACAAGAAGTTAACGCACCGTTGATCATCCACTGCACCAAACTACCGAGTTATGCCCTCAATAACCCGATGGGCCATCAGATGTGCCACGGTCTCGGGTCACAACCAGGACCATCCAACCTCTCCTCTCTCTCCTGTGCTTTGACTGGCCCGGCGATAGTCAACTACTCCAGGCTTCGAAAATCCCTAGGGGCAATGCCGCATGGTTGGCAGAGGGTGGCACCCACGTTGGTCGCAGGCGCAAGCCATTCCATCGCCGGGACCTTGGCCCCTGTTTCCCCAGGCATGGTCAGGGCTCCACCAAGAGAGTTCCCAAGGCACATTACAGTTCAGTTGAAGACATATGTGTTGCATACAACCTCTGAGATCGCTGATACACCTGCAGAGCGGCGGCTCGAGTGCATGGCACGTGCCGTGGGGCGTGCGATTGAGCAGGTTTCTGATGGCTGCCCCTGTGGGCAGCAACTAGCGCCGCTGCAGGCGAGAGGCAGCAACTGGCACAGGGGCCCATGGGGCATTGGAGGAAAGCACACAGCAGGACAGACGAGGGAAACGGCGTGACACCGTACTTGTACTGGGGATGCTTTTTCTGCGGCGTCGGAGGTGCATGCGTGCCCACGGTTGTTCAACGTGTGGCACAGTACCAAAATCATACGGTCCATAAGGCGACTGCACGTCAGGCAAAGCTGTGCCTTGCCGCATGGGGTAGAAGAGCCAACATGAGTAAAACACATGCATGTTTCTCCCCTTCACCCTGAACTCAACCCACTCCCATGAGAGTCGTGGCCCCTGCGTGCTCGCTGATAGGAGCACACGTGGCGTTAGGGGATGAGCTAGCGTTTGTGAAATGCCACCCACCAATCATCCAGCTATACTTGCCACCGCACTACAAGCCATGTCCCAGTTTGATACAGTCTGTACACCTACTGCCCCAGGGACAAGCCACAGCTTGGACAGGGTGTGTTCGGGGTACAGTCTCGGCGACAAAGATTGCGGTCAGGGAAAAACCGCCTCATCTCATCCAATGTCAGGATCACGCAACTGGGTTGTTGGCAAGGCCTTGTCATGGCGACCCTCTCTGACAGTGAGATGCCCCAGCGTTCTAGATGCCACAGAGGCAACATCAGTGGAGCGACGCATGAACTTGGCGTATTCAAGGGTGTTTGATGCGCTTCCACTGAATAAAATGTGCTGAAGAACAGCAACCATGATGCTACCTCAACATCTATGGATGAGTACAAACAGATCTCTTTGGAGAGAAAAAAAGAAGCCTGGAATGTAGGGAGCCCGTTGCCACGTCCACCGACATCCAAAAAAGCCTGCTCTGCGTCAAACATCCTCAGACCAGCGCATTACCCTCCCTCCACGCCCCATGTCTGAAGCCCCATTGAAAAAATCGCCAAAATACCATTCAGGATGGCCATCCTGGTTGCTGAGGTGCACATGGCCAGCCCTTCAGTCACATATACCAGACAACAGGAAAAGCAGACATGCACCCCCCCCCCCCAGGGACTTGCTTGAGCGGGGGGGGGAGGGGGGGAGGGGGTCCAGGGGAGGGGGTCCAGGGGGGAGCCCCCCTGCCGGAACATACCCAATCCACAGGGAACAGAAAAATTACTGGAGAATGAACAACTCAGCACATGGAAATGTCATGTTGTTGGCCGTAAACAAACGAAATTCATCATTGAATGTCAATTCAGGGTTCCCACATCTCACCAATACACAACAACTACAACAAAGCGGGACATTCACCATCTCATGCCAAATGACAGTGACCTTTCTTGTCGGTCAGAACTAGAACTGGAGCAACTGGAACCTGATGATGATGACGAACCTGAGTGACTGCCTGAATGGGAGACATCAGACAAATTATCGCACAGTGTGGCCATTGGTATGCTTAAAAAAAGTGTGGCACATGCCTTTTGTGCCTCGTTGTAGGCCTTTTGTCTTTTATGACTGGTGATCCTAACTTTAAACCTAAAATAGAGCAGCGCGTCAATTACGTCTTCGCGTTTTGCGCGTGGCAACAGTGGGACCGGGGAGCTGAAATACACAGACAACGAGCGTTGGGGCATGGCAGTCTGGAAAACAAGGTAATATGGAGCACACATGGAGCAATATGTACACAGTGTATGGCATGCGCCGAAAAATTTTTTCCCATGACTAAAAAGGTTCCCAAAACCCAGGTTTTCAGCTGCACTTGAGCTGAGGGGGGAGGGGGGGAGGGGGTCCAGGGGGGGGTCCCCCCCCCTGCCGGAATGAAAATTAAAGCAAGTCCCTGCCCCCCCCCCCCCACACACACAACAGAGAGAGAAAGCCACACACATGATAGACGCAACAAGCAGGCAGACACGCAAAATAACACACATGCGCACACACAGCACATCTGCTGCAGACCTGATTGATCAATGCAACTTCACCACTCTTCTGAAGGTCGTGCATGATCTTGTTGCACACGGTGGTCTTCCCAGAGGCTGTGCCACCAGCAACCCCGATTATGAACACTGGCGCCATTGTGCTGTAGCAAATGCAACGCTCAGCCCTGACCAAAACAACCAACTGAACCAATAGAAAGAGCCAAGAACAAAAAAGTGGGCAATGGGAATCAACAGATGCAGATTTGACTGCGGGCTACTGCAAAACCAAAATATTATTCAGTATGTTTGGACAAAGCCGTTGTCAATATATATCCGCACAACACTTTAACACCAACCAGGAGGATCACAGTCACAATACAAGCACTGCAGCACAGCCTTCAAGCAACATAACACGTTCATGATTACACCACAGGGGAGGCAATGGTCACGGACCAGGCTACAGGCTAGAAAATCAGGATAGGAGCCCCCCAAATCGACCAGAGTGGACTGTAAAGCACGCTATATAACTCGAAATAGCTGAATTCAACAATCTGTATCCATCATGTATTGGCTAATAAACAACTTGTTCCCCACAAGTGTGGGCATCAAACTGTGATGGTGGAGCGCGTCTGACAACACAAAGCATACATATCTGCCTCATCCTCTCCCTCTTCTTGCGCGGTGGCTCAGTTGCTTTTATCAATCCAAACATGAGGCGGGACATGGTCCCATGGCCCATAAGGAGGGTGACAGACCTGCCTCCGAATGCAAAATTGCATGAAATGCAACAAAACAAGCACTGACTGGTGCAACTCATTAGGGCCACCACACCAAATGTTCCTAACCAAACGCCAATGCCACAACTATCCAAACAAATGCTCATTGTGTGCCCTATACCACCCATGCAGATCATTGTACGACTATTGCCGGGCCGCCAAAGTTCCATTCTTTCTTCCGATTAATGGCACAATGACATGAATCTAGCCTTGTAAGCGCCGTCTACACTTTCACCTGCAGAACGAAAAACTCCGGGCATTGGACCGACTATGTACTCTCCCAGCCACTGGAACCCCCACTCATTCCGCCATTACCCGTGCCACAGCAACCTGCAAATAATGCACATGCGCTTGCCAGACTGAGGCGATGTATGATGGAACGGAAAGAAACGGAAGAACGGTGGATCAAAAGAGTATAGAGCACAGTACAACGCCATCGGACAGTTCTGGACCGGTAGATGTATCATGGCCCCCAACCTCAAAATCAAAGAAATCACCACGGGTACAAGGAGAGATCAATATGGCTACATCACCCCTGCCTTCTCGGGGTCCCCATGGTGGGGATAGATCAATATGGCTACATTGCCCCTGCCTTCTCGGGTTCCCCATGGTGCGGAGAAAAGAGGGATGAAAAATGGATAAAAATGGGTGACAATTCAAATATGCCACATCCAAAATGCATAAGAAGCTAAAAAAAAAAAACCTGGTATGGAACAAAATACTTGTGGAAAGGGGTGTTCCCCATGTCCCCAACCGGAAAGGGGCAACATCACTTCCTTTCTTCAATGAGCTTGGTAGAATGCTTGCAAATATGTCAACGGCTCGTGGGTTAGCATTCCCCACCAATGCACATCAAACGCAACCTTCACTTTTGTCAAGAGTGGGTATCGCAGTTGCTTGGGCCTGGTAACTCATTAGCTGAGTTTTGGGATTGAGTAGGAATCTGGGGCAGTGCTCTGTGTGGGAACACATGGGTTACCATGGTGACCTTGGACACCAAGGAAAATGGGTCCAAAATAGCCGAATTTTCGCATAGTCCACTGTGCACCCTTGGAGGGGTGCCAACGTAGTGGAGGTTTGGCCAACCATCCCACATACCTAGACGGGCAATTGGTTGTGCGGACCTTTGGCTGGTCGCATCCGCAGGGCTATGAGCATTACCATGCGTGTCGGCCCATGTGTCATGTTGTGGTGGAGTTGGGTACTGCGTACATGTGAGGCTTCCTAGAGGAGGCATGCCATTGAGTGATGCATCGCGTGGAAGGCTTGGTTGGACGGTGTGCTTGAAAGGTTATCTTGCAATTCGCATCCAAAGGAAGCTGCGCACTGCGAGCTATGTCCAAAGGAACCTGCACACGGCAGACTACACCCAAGAGGAAGGTGCGCACTCAAAGTTGCGTCCAAAGGAACCTACACACTGCTGAGTCCAAAGGGAGGCGTGCCATGGAGACTGTGTCTAGAGCAAGCTGTATGCTACAAACTATGTTCACAAGGGGCTATGTGCCGCAAATCAGGTGCGCCCTCTCTCATCTTGACTGTGTGTTGCAATTTCAGTGCCAAATGACCTCAGCACTATCCTTGTGGTATGGCATGAGCCGTATGGTCCCATTTGTGTTGTGCCCTCTACGTTGTGCCATGCATTGCGCGATCATGGGGGGGCCGACTCCTGGACATGGACCACAGCTTCACTAACTGCTGGCCGGAGGCACCTTGGAGAGAGAGTAATGGTCGGTTCTCAGTGACTGAATTGACTGAATGGGGGCGTGTGTGCACAGTGTGCGCGCGGCGCATGCGCCGCGCGCACAGCATGCGCGCGGCGCGTACATTACAGGGGGAAATTGGGATTTTTGCTACCATTGGCAATATTCTTGCCTCTGTGCTACACCCCCACAATTTTGCACAACCTGATGTTTCACCCCCTCCCTAAGCCACCCAAGGCCCCGAATTGGAACCTGAATAGCACCTTATAACATAGTGGAAAGCACATGCACAATCAACACACGTGAACAGAAATCATTCGAAATATGCAGTTTTTTTGACTGTTTTAAGTGGACAACATGACAATATAATTATGGCTGATCATGTGGCAAGTCACACAAGTGATCTGCCATGCATTTATTGCACAAAAATAGATGGCATTGGCAGCACTTTGAAGCCTCCTTGTGTGCACACAATTGGCACAAATACGTATCATCCGAGTCAAGCTCCAAAGGAGGTGCTTCCTCGTCACGCGAAATGGAAGAAGGGAAATGCTCCCAAGGTCCGTAGGGTTGATACACCTTCTGCCGATGGCGCTACAATTGTGTAGAATGCAAAAGAATGCGGGTATTGGCATGGTCACGGGCGGAACCCATCCAAATGTCTCGAATGACCTTCCAATGCCATAGACAAGCAAAGAGGTGCTCAATACGAGCATGATAATAGCCATGCACATTATTATACTCTCTTTCCCATTTTGTAAGAAACTTGCGGCCGATGAAAAAGGAGTCTCCCATTTTGTAAGAAACTTGCGGCCGATGAAAAAGGAGTCTGTGAATGCATGCGGCCTTTATATGCACCATCATGATTCAGCACCTCAAAATCCTTGAATAGACCCAGCTTCCTTGATGGACCATATTTGTCCCATATTATAACGACCACCGCGATGGCGGAGGATCGCGCCGCTTAGCCTCCGACGAAGCGAGGAGACTACGGCCGGGCTGACAGGGAGAGGGCGGCGGTGAAGGTGACCGCACCCGGTCATCCCTTTCCATGGATGTGGACATGAAGGTCTGAGAGACAGCAAACTAGTGGAGGCCCCCGAACAGGGTACCCGAATGTATCACCATAGCACCGAATCGGGTACCCTTTTTGAGTGACATGCACAACAACACACACAAAATGCACTAGAAATGAGGGCTAGGCATGCAAGTCATATAAATGCACAACGGGGCTCATTGTTGATGATACTAGGCACTACTATGTAGTTTGGGTATGGTCCTATGCAAACTTTGTGCACAACGCGCGCACAACGCGCAATACGTCCCCCAATAGGCACTTTCAACCGTTTGTCCAATATGTTGTGTGCAATCCATCACACTGCCAACAGCTATAAACAATGGAATTTTGATACCAGCTAGACAACATGTATGGACAACTGTCAATGCAAGACCAGTAGTCTGAAAAACTCATCATCCTTATCTCGGCACTGCTTTGGCCTGTGAGATGGGTAGATTGAGAATTCAGGCAAAAATTTTAAAAGTATGTTTAGGGGCACTGTGTGTGTGAACCCTTGTGGATTGTGGATCATCCAAAAGAAAGGCAGGCCAATGTTCAAAAGTTGTAGACTACCTTAGGACCTTAGGACAGCTGCGTTTCACTAACAGCGGTGCTAAAACCATCAGAGCTGATAGGAGGCCCCCACAGGGGGGGGGGGCTAAGGGGGGGGGGGGGATTTTGGATTTGGTGGCCAATCTTAAGGCTCACATGGGGCGTCCTTGCACTGCATGCACACTGCACAGTACTTTTAGACTAGATTCGCCCTGAAGAGCCCCGAGGCACGCCCCTTCCAGAAGTCCTTAAAATTTGGCGACCCCAACTACCCTAGCTCAATAATGTAGCTAACACTTGCCACATACGGACATGTTTTCACGGCCACACTTGGTGCAACAAAGGGCACATACATCCCCCTCGTCACCTACAACACCCTCACCATCTTTGTCATCCGCATAAGTGAGGCCCATAAATGCGCAGGGTCGTGTTCCCATGAGCCATATGGAGGGTAGAGGTATAGTGGAAAGAAATCAATATGGCGACTCCTCGCCCTTGAAATCTCCCCCCTTTTGTCGTCCCCCCCCTAGGGAGAGGATGGGCACAACATGACCGTTCCCCCCTCAGGGGGGGGGACCACAAAAACATATCACTTCATAGCTGCGACTATACATCAAGTTTTTCGCCGGTGTGCCCCTATGGGTTTTCTGCATGGTGCAAAATTGGCGGCTGTGGGTGACATGGGTTGCATCACACTGAAAAATGAAAAAATCCTGGTGTACCAGCAGTTGCTGCAAGGTGCATAATTTGGGCCCGTGGGTGACGTTGGACTAAAAAATAAGAATTCCTGCTGAACTAGCAGGGGCTGCAACATCGGGAGATCCTGGCGACTCGGAGATGCATCGTATACTGCCTGCAACTGAGATAACTTGGCTGCTGCATGATCCACCACCTTGTCCCCAACACCCTAGTATTGAACATGTAGGAACTCAAGTCCAGAGGGCCAGGGACCAATGACGGTTGCCAAAAGCGGGGCACCCTTGCTACAAGAGTGGTACTAAACATGCGCGCCTATAGCGTAAGTTTGCGTCTCAATGCAAAGAGGAGTCAAGGCTAGCAGGGGGCACCAGCAAAGGAAGAACAAGGGAGCACGGCAGAAAAAACTATTGTCAAGGTGAGTTCCCCCCTCTGGGGGGGGGGGGGGATTGCAAGGGGGCGGAGATTTCAGGGAAGGGGGGGAAAATCACCCATGCCTTCTCAGGGTCCCCATGGTGGGGAGAGATCAAGATGGTAACATCACCCTTGCCTTCTCGGGGTCAGCATCGTGGGGAGAAATCAATATGGCTACATCACCCTTGCCTTCTCAGGTCCCCATGGTGGGGAGACCACCAACCTAGAAAGGAGTACATTTGGTGGAAACGAGCAAAAAATGTGTGAAGAGAGGGGTTGATATGGGTGAAATTGGGTGGAAATCCAAAAATGCCATATTCCCAATGTGGAACAAGCATCAAACATGCTATCAAACAACAATGATTCCCCCAGTATCACAAGGTATGGGTTTCTAGCACAGCCAAATCATGAGATTTTTTCGGCTACTCTAGCCTCTCAAGCTGGTTTCAACGCTGCACACGGTGTTCAAGTGTATCCATTGGGGGACCCGGGGGGGGCAACCCCTCGGTTTTGGACGCCAACTACCCCCCCAACTAACTGTTGGCCGGAGGCCCCTTGGGGGGGGGGGGGTCTAGGAGGGGTGATGGGGGGGGGGGACTCCGGGAGGGTCGGTTGGGGGGGGGGTCCAGGTGGGGCGATTTGGGGTGTGGAGGGGGGGGGGGGGGGCACAGGCTCCCCTTACCTCCCCTTGCCCTCCCTCTAACCATAGCATCACCATAAACCTAACCCTAACCTTTGCAGCCAGCTGGTTTGGCCATGCCAGCCATGTTGATTGGGCTGAACAAGATCCCCCCAATTTCGTTCATGGCTGCTTTTGCCACATCATTGCTCTCCATTTTGGACCCCAACACTCTCTCTGACCCTAGCCTAGGGTGAGAGCTAGGGCTAGGGCTAGGGTTACGGTTAGGGTTAGGGTTAGGTGTAGGGATAGGAGTAGGCTGAGGGTTGGGGGTGGGTGTTAGAGTCAAGGTTGGGTTTAAGGATAGTGTTGGGGTGCAAATTGGACAAAATTTTCCTTAGGGCACCTTTGGTGTTCATGGAGCATCGGGCGCCTTTGGCGCCCATGGACGCCTGAGGGCGACACCTTTGGCAACTAACTGTTGGCCGAAGGCCCCTAGGGGGGGGGGGGGGGGGCAGGGGTAGTTGGCGTCCTGGGACCCGCGGAGTCGCCCCCTCCGTGTTGGGGGAGTATCTGCGCCGCGTGCGCGTCGTGCGCTACTTTTCCAACGTGTTTACCCGTAAGGGGCTGGCTTTGACACACCTCGCAAAATGCCCCCTAGGGACAAATAACCCTTGGGTGCCGCACTTGTGCAAACATCCCTCCTGCCCTTAAACATGGCACAACAAAACAACACCTCAACACATTCACTTGTCGGGTTTCAACTGAAGAGTATCACGGACTAGGCTACACAAAACAGTTGCCTGACCGTGTATCTGGGGACCGTGTAACAGACGATGGGGTTGTGAAAAGCGATGCCTGGAGGCAAAACACATCCTCCTCGTCCAAGAGGAGGATGTGTGAGGTTGCCACCTTGCGTGGCACATCTAGGCTCAGCGGTGAACCTACTGGTTTTTTCTTGGGGGGGGGGGGGCTGACCTAGCAATGAGATAGAAGGGGTGCACACAACAACCCCCTGAAGCCCGTTCGTCTGCCTGCTCGTCCCCTGGAATACCCTGGTGTCATGGGGACCACACCCACTTGATGAGATGGGGGTTCGAGTCGATGACCTGGAGCAATGCATCCCATAACATGGAGTTTGGTACTCTGCCTTTTGGACTGCACCAACCATTGCAACGCCATTTGTACGCTTCTCTTTTAACGTTGTCTAGAACACATCCAGAGTCCCCAAAAATCACTGTGCGCTGTGTAACCTTGAGGCCGGCTGCGATGGCCGCGTTGAGTTCCGCCATGTCGTTGGTCTGTCGTTGATCTTCATCAAGGGGTGCCGCGAGTCCACTGGCCCGGAAAATAGCATCCATATCCCCCCGTAACCACATTTATCATAGCGTTTGGCAGACCCATCGAAAAAAAAAGTATGCCACCCCTCCCTGAGGCAAGTGCGGACCAAGGCCTTTACTTGTTCCGCAACTGTGGGCTTGCGCTCTTCCCGTCTTTGTCGCTTCAGATCAAAAGACGTATCGGGGACAGCGATGGGGCAGTATTGCCGCCAGTTAACATGTCGTTGTGGCACTGCCTCCTCCGTGAAGAAAAAGAGGAGGATTCCGTGAAAATCCGCGAGTTCCTCACCGCGATGCTTGAGTGGCCCCCACCGGGTTGCCAAATGAATCTCCCCGGCCCACTTGGTGACAAAGTCCTCAATGCTAGGTGAGGCCCCCATAGATGCTGCACACTAGGCACCCCGGTGCGCCTTGCATGCACACCACAGCATAATGCCTCGTACTATCCGCAGGGTTTGACCAATGGGGAGCTGTACCCATGGTCCTGTCTTACCTTGGATGTGCCAGTCCCCGAAACACGACTGCATTGCTCACTGCACATGCTTGAAAAACTTGCAATACTTGAGGGCATGGCGAACTATTTCTTCCTTCCCGACCGTGGACAGCCTTTAACTTGCAACCAAGGGAAGATTCTAACCCTAACCAACAGCTTACACCACATACTCTGGTAAATGAAGTGCCGCAATGAGGGAGGAAGGGGGGTATTCCAAACACGGCCCATGCGTCCGACTCCAGGCTGTGCGTTACCCGCTTGGAAGGAGCCACTAGTGCAAGGGATTGGGCTTTGGCCCACATCCCTACCCACACCGACAGGACGGACCGGTCATTGAGTGGGAGTTTTTGGAAAGCTTGAAAGGACCTCCATGAGGGTGGGAGGTGCTTGATGAGCAGGGTGGGAGGTGCTTGATGAGCTGTGGGTGGGGCTAGCTTGCCGCTGAAAATAGACACTTCACCTTGTGTACACCTGCCCGAAGGAGGGGAGTGTTGAAATATGTGTGGTCGTGTTCATTGGCAAAAAGGCAACAATGCCACAGCAGTGCTTCCATGATATCCCCTGTGGAGCACACCCGAACATGGCGCCGCGTTAGTGAGAATGGGCTTGTAGGCAGGTAGCAATGTAGCCCAGGGTGAACTGTGGCACTTTCCCTGGCGAAGCCACACTAGGCCTGAGGCTTGCGGCAGCACGACATGGCGTACACAAAAATGTTCGAAGTGTGCTCGCACGTTATGTGGGAAGCGCAAAGGCTATGAGAAAAACTAGACACTGGCCAGTGCCCCTTGGGCTTGGAGCTAGGGCTCAGGCAGAGGTAGCTCATAACCTACGCTTTCCTTGCTTTGTGACCGTTGATGGCAGGTAAGCCCCCGACTCTCAAAGCCAAAAAGGACATGTTATACCTGGTGCACTGTGTATATGATTGACCTGTCTGCCACATATGTACCTGCAGTCAGCGGTAGTGTACGCAAGACCCACACCTTAAGCAGTATACGTTTTTCTGCTACACTGAGACCTAAGTGTGAGAAGATGCATGCTCTACAGAATGCCTCCTGGAAGGGGGCCTAAATAGGGTTCCTTGACCATAAGGTGTCCTACCTTGACACCCACATGTTTGACATATTGTTGTTGCTGCAGTCCAACCTTTTTGAACTGTTGCAGCACGTCGGGACCTATGTGTCCTTTTAGTACAAATGCCGACTTGCCTAGGTTGATGTGCAAGCCTGAAATGGCCGAAAAACGGCTAAGGTATTTCATTACAAATGTAACAGCCCTGTCTATGCACCCTTACGGGATGGTGATCAATAGGTCGTCCAGATACAGATAAATGCCACCCACCCCCCCCGGGGTGTGATTCAACGGGAAAATTACAAAGGAAGCACCAGCTATGTGTATAAAGTCTGATGTCTGATGTCTGATAAGGGATGTTGTGTGTGCGGTCTGTCCAAGAAGATGTCTGATGTTCTTATCTACTGGAGGTGGGTCTAGGGGTCTAATGCCCAAAGGAAATTGGGAGAAACTATGCCTAAATCTAAATCAACCCCCCCCCCCAAATGAAAAAAACAAAAAGGGAGGACACAATTGAAAAATCATTGGGGAACCACCTTGGACAATCAGAAACATGGCAGTACAAAAGTAAAAAAGACTTTGAACACCAAAATGGGAAAATGGGGGAAATGTGGGAGCAAGGAAAGTGGCAAACAAAAGGGTGCCCATAGGCCCCCATAGGCCCCCATGGGCCCCCAAAGGTGCCCATAGGTCCCCAAAGGTGCCAATAGGTCCCCATAGGCCCCCATAGGCCCCCATAGGCCCCCAAAGGTGCCCATGGGTCCCCAGAGGTGCCCATAGGTCCCCAAAGGTCCCCCTAGATGCCAATGAGTCCCCATCGGCCCCCATAGGTCCCCGTAGGTCCCCAAAGGTGCCCATAGGTTCCCGTAGGTCCCCACAGGCCCCCATAGGCCTCCACAAGCTCCCATAGGCCCCCATAGGCCCCAATAGGCCCCCACAGACCCCCAAAGGTGCCCATAGGCCCCCATAGGCCCCAATGGGTCCCCATAGACCCCCAAAGGTCCCCATAGGCCCCCATAGGCCCCCATAGGCCCCCATAGGCCCCCATAGGCCCCCATAGGTCCCCCTAGATGCCGATGAGTCACCCATCGGCCCCCATCCCCATACGTGCCCATAGGTCCCCATCCCCATAGGTGCCCATAGGTCCCCAAAGGTGCCCAAAGGTCCCCATAGGTCCCCAAAGGTCCCCGTAGACCCCCATAGGCCCCCATAGGTCCCCATAGACCCCCATAGGTCCCCGTAGGTCCCCATAGACCCCCATAGGTCCCCAAAGGTGCCCAAAGGTCCCCATAGGTCCCCAAAGGTCCCCATAGACCCCCAAAGGTGCCCGAAGATGCCCATAGGTCCCCAAAGGTGCCAATAGGCCCCCGTAGGCCCCCATAGGCCCTCATAGGCCCCCATACGCGCCCATAGGCCCCCAAAGGTCCCCATAGGCCCCCATAGGTCCCCAATGGTGCCAATAGGCCCCCATCGGTCCCCATAGACCCCCATAGGCCCCCATAGGCCCCAATAGGCCCCCATAGGCCCCCAAAGGTGCCCATAGGCCCCCATAGGCCTCAATAGCTCCCCATAGACCCCCAAAGGTCCCCATAGGCCCCCATAGGCCGCCACAGGCCCCCATAGGCCCCCATAGGTCCCCCTTAGATGCCGATGAGTCCCCATCGGCCCCCATCCCCATAGGTGCCCATAGGTCCCCAAAGGTGCCCATAGGTCCCCAAAGGTGCCCAAAGGTCCCCATAGGTCCCCAAAGGTCCCCGTAGACCCCCATGGGCCCCCATATGCCCCCATAGGTCCCCATAGACCCCCATAGGTCCCCATAGACCCCCGTAGGTCCCCAAAGGTCCCTAAAGGACCCCATACGCCCCCAAAGGTCCCCAAAGGTGCCCATAGGCCCCCATAGGCCCCCATAGGCCCCCATAGGCCCCCATAGGTCCCCATAGGCCCCCATAGCTCCCCATAGGTCCCCATAGGTCCCAATGGCCCCCATAGCCCCCCAAAGGTCCCCCCAAGCCCCCATAGGTCCCCATAGGTCCCCATAGGCCCCCATAGGCTCCAATAGGCCCCCATAGACCCCCAAAGGTGCCCATAGGCCCCCATAGGCCCCCATAGGTCCCCATAGGCCCCCATAGGCCCCCATAGGCCCCCATAGGCCCCCATAGGCCCCCATAGGCCCCCATAGGCCCCCCTAGATGCCGATGAGTCGCCCATCGGCCCCCATCCCCATAGGTGCCCATAGATCCCCATCCCCATAGGTGCCCATAGGTCCCCAAAGGTGCCCAAAGGTCCCCATAGGTCCCCAAAGGTCCCCGTAGACCCCCATAGGCCCCCATAGGTCCCCATAGGTCCCCATAGGTGCCCATAGGTCCCCGTAGGTCCCCACAGACCCCCATAGGTCCCCAAAGGTCCCCAAAGGTGCCCAAAGGTCCCCATAGGTCCCCAAAGGTCCCCATAGACCCCCATAGGTCCCCGTAGGTCCCCATAGACCCCCATAGGTCCCCAAAGGTCCCCAAAGGTGCCCAAAGGTCCCCATAGGTCCCCATAGGTCCCCATAGACCCCCATAGGTCCCCGTAGGTCCCCATAGACCCCATAGGTCCCCAAAGGTGCCCAAAGGTCCCCATAGGTCCCCAAAGGTCCCCATAGACCCCCAAAGGTGCCCAAAGATGCCCATAGGTCCCCAAAGGTGCCAATAGGCCCCCGTAGGCCCCCATAGGCCCTCATAGGCGCCCATAGGCCCCCAAAGGTCCCCATAGACCCCCATAGGCCCCCAAAGGTCCCCATAGACCCCCATAGGCCCCCATAGAGCCCCATAGGTCCCCAAAGCTGCCAATAGGCCCCCATAGGCCCCCATTGGCCCCCATAGGTCCCCATAGGTCCCCAAAGGTGCCAATAGGCCCCCATAGGTCCCCATAGACCCCCATAGGCCCCCATAAGTCCCCATAGACCGCCGTAGGCCCCATAGGCCCCCATAGGTCCCCATAGGTCCCCACGTGCCCCCAAAGGCCCCCGTAGGCCCCCTAAGGTCCCCATAGGCCCCCATAGGTCCCCATAGGTCCCCATAGGCCCCCATAGGCCCCCATAGAGCCCCATAGGTCCCCAAAGGTGCCAATAGGCCCCCATAGGCCCCCATTGGCCCCCATAGGTCCCCATAGGTGCCAATAGGCCCCCATAGGTCCCCATAGACCCCCATAGGCCCCCATGGGTCCCCATAGGCCCCCATAGGTCCCCATAGGCCCCTAAAGGACCCCATACGCCCCCAAAGGTCCCCATAGGTCCCCATAGACCCCCATAGGCCCCCATAGGTCCCCATAGGCCCCCATAGGCCCCCATAGGCCCCCATAGGCCCCCATAGGTCCCCATAGGTCCCCATAGGCCCCCACAGGTCCCCAAAAATGCCAATAGGCCCCCATAGGCCCCCATAGTCCCCCATAGGCCCCCAAAGGTCCCCATAGGCCCCTATAGGCCCCTATAGGTCCCCATAGGCCCCTATAGGTCCCCATAGGTCCCCATAGGCCCCCATAGGCCCCCATAGGTCCCCATAAGTCCCCATAGGCCCCCATAGGTCCCCATAGAGCCCCATAAGCCACCATGGGTCCCCATAGACCCCCATAGGCCCCTATAGGTCCCCATAGGTCCCCATAGGCCCCCATAGGCCCCCATAGGCCCCCATAGACCCCCATAGGTCCCCAAAGAGCCCCATAGGCCCCCATAGGTCCCCATAGGTCCCCACAGGCCCCCATAGGCCCCCACAATATTTGGGGGGTCTACACCCCCAAAATATTTGACGGACGTGTGTCCGTCAAATATTTGGGGGGTCTACACCCCCAAAACATTTGACGGATGAATGTCCGTCAAATATTTGACGCATGTCCATGCGTCAGTTACCTGGGGGGTGTAGACCCCCAAAATATTTGACGGATGTATGTCCGTCAAACATTTGGGGGGTCTACACCCCCGAAGTCTTTGACGGATGTGTGTCCGTCAAATATTTGGGGGGTCTACAGCCCCCGAATATTTCACGGATGGGGTTCCGTCAAATATTTGGGGGGTGTACAGCCCCCAAATATTTCAGGGAACCACATCCGTGAAATATTTTGGGGGTCTACACCCCCAAAATATTTCACGGATGGGGTTCCGTCAAATGTTTGGGGGTCTACACCCCCAAAATATTTGACGGATGGGGTTCCGTCAAATATTTGGGGGGTCTACACCCCCAAAATATTTCACGGATGGGGTTCCGTCAAATATTTGGGGGGTCTACAGCCCCCAAATATTTCACGGATGGGGATCCGTCAAATATTTGGGGGGTCTACAGCCCCCAAATGTTTCACGGAACCCCATCCGTCAAATATTTGGGGGCTGTACACCCCCAAAATATTTGACGGATGGGGTTCCGTCAAATATTTGGGGGGTCTACACCCCCAAAATATTTCACGGATGGAGTTCCGTCAAATATTTGGGGGCTGTACACCCCCCAAAACTTCTCACGATGGGGTTCCGTCAAATATTTGGGGGGTCTACAGCCCCCAAATATTTCACGGATGGGGTTCTGTCCAATATTTGGGGGCTGTACACCCCCAAAATATTTGACGGATGGGGTTCCGTCAAATATTTGGGGGGTCTACAGCCCCAAAATACTTCACGGATGGGGTTCCGTCAAATATTTGGGGGGTCTACAGCCCCCAAATATTTCACGGATGTGGTTTCGTCAAATATTTGGGGGGTCTACGGCCCCCAAATGTCTCACGGAACCCCATCCGTCAAATATTTGGGGGCTGTACACCCCCAATATATTTGACGGATGGGAATCCGTCAAATATTTGGGGGGTCTACACCCTCAAAATATTTCACGGATGGGGTTCCGTCAAATATTTGGGGGGTCTACACCCCCAAAATATTTCACGGATGGGGTTCCGTGAAATATTTGGGGGCTGTACACCCCCAAAATATTTCACGGATGGGGTTCCGTCAAATATTTGGGGGGTCTACAGCCCCCAAATATTTCACGGAACCAAATCCGTGAAATATTTTGGGGGTCTACACCCCCAAAATATTTCACCGATGGGGTTCCGTCAAATATTTGGGGGGTCTACAGCCCCCAAATATTTCACGGAACCACATCCGTGAAATATTTTGGGGGTGTAGACCCCCAAAATATTTCACGGATGTGGTTCCGTCAAATATTTGGGGGGTCTACAGCCCCCAAATATTTCACGGAACCACATCCGTGAAATATTTTGGGGCTGTAGACCCCCAAAATATTTCACGGATGGGGTTCCGTCAAATATTTGGGGGCTGTACACCCCCAAAATATTTGACGGATGGGGTTCTGTCAAATATTTGGGGGCTGTACACCCCCAAAATATTTCAAGGATGGGGTTCCGTCAAATATTTGGGGGCTGTAGACCCCCAAAATATTTGACGGATGGGGTTCCGTCAAATATTTGGGGGCTGTACACCCCCAAAATATTTCACGGATGGGGTTCCGTCAAATATTTGGGGGGTCTACAGCCCCAAAATATTTCACGGATGGGGTTCCGTCAAATATTTGGGGGCTGTAGACCCCCAAAATATTTCACGGATGGGGTTCCGTCAACTATTTGGGGGGTCTACACCCCCAAAATATTTGACGGATGTATGTCCGTCAAATATTTGACGCATGCCCATGCGTCAGTTACCTGGGGGGTGTAGACCCCCCAAATATTTGACGGATGTGTGTCCGTCAAATATTTCGGGGGTCCACACCCCCAAAATATTTGACGGATGCAGGTCCGTCAAATATTTGACGCATACCCATGCGTCAGTTATCTGGGGGGTGTAGACCCCCGAAATATTTGACGGATGTATGTCCGTCAAATATTTGGGGGGTCTACACCCCCAAAATAGTTGACGGATGTGTGTCCGTCAAATATTTGGGGGGTCTACACCCCCAAAACATGTGACGGATGTATGTCCGTCAAACATTTGACGCATGCCCATGCGTCAGTCATCTGGGGCGTCTACACCCCCAAAATATTTGACGGATGGGGCCTCGTCAAATATTTGGGGGGTCTACACCCCCAAAATATTTGACGGATGTATGTCCGTCAAATATTTGACACATGCCCATGCGTCAGTTATCTGGGGGGTGTAGACCCCCAAAATATTTGACGGATGTATGTCCGTCAAATATTTGGGGGGTCTACACCCCCAAAGCACTCGATAGTGGCTTTAGCAACACCGCACCACACCCCTCTTCGCGCAAATACCCATCCGCATCATCGGAGAATGTCGCACATCGGCCTTTCCTGGATAGCATCCCGGCTGCACGAAAGCTGATGAACACCTCGAAATTGAAGAGCAGGTTTACTCCCACCGCCACGGCCACCTCACAGTCATGCGCATACATGGCCTTGCATGCAGCATCCGTTGCCACCAACGAGGATGAACATGCAGTGTCAATCGTCATAGAGGGTCCCACCAACCCAAACACGTACGCCAACCAACTAGAAAAAAAAACCTGAAAAAGAAAAACAGGCATACCCTCCCTAACCTCAACCATACAAGCAGGGAAATGACAGGGTGGGAGGGAGGGAGGGAGGGGAGGGAGGGTGGGAGGGAGGGAGGGAGGGAGGCTCTCTTGGGCGGCCGTAGGGGCTGTGTTGTGCTGTAATATGTTGTGCTATGCTGTATGTTGTGTTGTGCTGTGATGTGCTGTGATGTGCTGTGCTGTGCCGTGCTGTGCTGTGCCGTGCTCGAAACCCACTACCCCCCCTCTCCACAGTTCCGGCCCAACCCGATGAACCCCCACCAACCCACCCCACCAGCAAAACTGACCCGATTAGCTCAGGTGAGGTTGCTGGGGCCAGACATCAGGATTCTGTTCCCACTTGTCTTCAGTCACATATGAGCCCCCCGATCGGTTTGAGTCAGAGAGATGGGGTGGGGTGGGGTGGGGTGGGGTGGGGGGGGGGGGGGGGCACGTACCATCATTGAAGGGGTTGCAAGCACTGGTTGGGTTTCAGACGCTAGGGTCGAGACCACAACCCACTTCTACAGCTCAAGGGTGTGGTGACAATGGGACAAGTCTGATATTGGGGGGGACACGGGGGGGGGGGGGCGAAGTCTGACACGGGGGGGGGGGGGGTAGAAAGGGTGTTGGGGTGGGGGGGGGGGGGT
The DNA here is from genome assembly GCA_964036045.1 of Eutreptiella sp. 'Long Island Sound 2002'. NCBI lineage: Eukaryota > Euglenozoa > Euglenophyceae > Eutreptiales > Eutreptiaceae > Eutreptiella > Eutreptiella sp. 'Long Island Sound 2002'. Next base: position 22,486,468 of record OZ038378.1, on the reverse strand, counting down.
AATGGTCCATAAAAGTCTGATGTCTGATGTCTGATAGCCGACTAGGTCGCTATACACATAGCTGGGAAGCACATACGAAAAAAGGAGAGGGGAAAACAGGTCCCCTGGGCGAATTCCGGCCCCTGGCCGGAAAACATGTGATTTGTTGACAGAATTGCCCACTAGAAAGAAACAAGAGGACAATAGTGAGGACAAAATTAGGTCCACGAACCCTTGCTTGAGCGGAATGAAGTCCAGCACTGCCCTGGCGAAGTTGTGAGACAACGTGGGGAAGGCATTACTGCAATCCATAATGAGGAGCACCATGGTGTCTTCTGTGGACCACTCTCCATGCACATTCCAGATGTGCTGAATCATGTGTTTGTGTTTGAAGCACCCAACCTAGTACGGCAAGGCACCCAAATCGTCGCATTGCGCCCCCACAAGACGGCCGCACTCCCCAGACCCTCGACGGACCCTCCCCTGCTCACGTCCTCGGGCGCCTCTGGGGGGCATGTCGGCACATTGCACGCACAGCGCGCACATGACAAGGAGAAATGGAGGTTTTTTGATACAATTGGCAATATTCTTGCCTATACAGACCATACTACAGCGCCACAATGTTGGACAGCCCCATAATGCAATCTAGATTCTTTTCGTCCTCACGGCTGCAAAGGTACGGAGAAGAGGCCATCGCCAAAATCACAATGTACGCCAAAAGGGCCATTCCATATCCCCAACCCGAAAGGCCAATCCAAATCCAAATTCTTGATTGATACCACGAAACGAGAGGAAAAGATGCAAAACCACATACACCAATACACTAGAAAAGAGGGCAAAGCATAAAAGCAACTCATAGATGCATAACAAGGCTCGTTGCTACTGGTACTTGGCACTACTATGCAGCTTGGGTACGAGCCTGTACAAACTTTGTGCACAAGGCGCAATACACCCCCCTAGGGCTAATGGCAGCGCAAGATCACGCTACGCTTGGCCAGCTCAATGCCCAGCCCCGGACACCGGACCCCCCACTCCCTGATGTGCCCACACCCTACCTCGCCGGTGGCGGGGGGGGTGGGGGGGTGGGTCATGAGGCATGACCCCGGAATCCCCCTCCCTATGCACACTAGAAAGCTAGAGGGACGGATGCCCCACCCTTGTGCACACCAGCACAAGGCAGAGGGACAGCATGCCCACCCCTGTGCTTGTGTTTCAATGTGGTGTAACGGTATGCTTGGTTTCGATCCGCTGCGGGTAGGAGGTAGGGGTTGGGGTCCCAAGGTATGGTACAGAGAAATATGCCTCCTCGGTAGGTGGGCGTGGGTCGGGGTTGCTGGGGGGCGCCTGCACACGGATGGGTGCATCGGAGGTTGCAGCTGGTGCACTGCGGCGTTATGGGGTCCGGTACTACGTAGATGTTGAAGGGTCCTAAGAAGTATTTTCCCACCCCTGTGCACACCCGCAGAGAGCAGCGGGACGGGCACTCCACCCCCGTGCACATCCGGATGAGGGCAAGCGGACAGATTCTCCACCCCTGTACGCACTATTGCAGGGCAAAGGATTCCCCAACCCTGTACACATTAGCATAGGGCCACCCCGTGAACAATTGCACTGGACGGAGGGCAGGGTTCCCCACCTATGCGCACCCTAGCACGGGGCAGTACCCAATCCCGATGCTAACCGGCACAAGGCGGCAAGAAAGGTTCACCACCCCGGTTTCAACCGGCAGAGGGCACAAGGTTGCAATCCCCACCCCTTGTGCACCGTGGCATACGGCGGCGGAACAGTGAGCCCACCCTTGCGCACACCAGCACGGGGCAGAGGGATGGCACACTTGCGCACGGCGCAGGGACAAGTACCCTGCCCCCCCTTTGTCCAGCCCCCAGGGCCTACGGTTGCCCCCCGGGCGGGGGGGGGGATGGACACCACTCTGGGCCAACCACTTACCACCGCATAGTATGTAGAATTCACGGCCGGTCGGTTGCTTGTTGTAGGTCGCTCAAGGATCTGGGATTGACGGTGACATGCATAGATGCTGATGGTGCACCCCTGCAACCCTGTGCACAAGAAGGGAGGCATCATCCCCCCTCTATGTGCACACGCATGGGGCGGAGGGATGGTTTCCCCACCCCCATGCACACCAGTTTGGGGCTGAAGAACAGCTTCCCCACTCCTCTACGCACCGCAGGGCGGAGAGACATCTACCTCTCCGCAGTGCACACTGGCACAGGGAGGAGGGATGACTCCCCCACCATTCTGCACACGAGCATAGGGCAGAGGGACAGCTTCCCTGCCCCTGCGCACACAATGCCCGCTGTAAATTAAGCTTGCACACGCGGCCCCAACCCATGTAGATGCACTTGTGCTTGGTGTTCATAGGATTGCACCACTTTGATGATGGCCGTGATGGTACCCCAGGGGGTAGCTAACACTGTGCCTTCTTTGGGGCGCCATGAAATACCATGGCACCTAAGAGGAGGGAGGAACACATGGAGAAGTAAACAATGCCCTGGAGAAAGAAAGAAATTCCAATAGCCAAGCATACCCTACTAAAAATGCAACACTACATTTGTAACCATTCTTAGGTGGTAGTGGGAGAACTCATTTCCCACAAGTGATGCAAACTATTGGTGCTTACTCTACCCCAGCAGCAAAATAGTGGGGCTCCACAGTGTGTGTGAGCACAGCACTGAAAGTGCCCATCTATGTGATACAGGCGAAACAATCACAGATCTATTTGAGGCCTTCACACAGCCACCCTTTTGTTATTGTTGTTTTGAGCTATACCAGGTCCTGATCATAGGGCACGCTGCCATGTATGAACCAAACAGCCTCAGTCGTCTGCACCGCATCCAACACTGATGATGGAACACTCCCTCTCCAATTCATCATTGTCCTGCCATAGCGCAATGATCATCATAATTGTCTATGTTGATTGTGGCTCAGTCTGGGCTGGTGGGGAGTGGGGAGAGGGGATGGTCAAATGTCCGTTGCTGGTGGACGATGAGCAGTGGTACCTCCCAAGGTTCTTGTGTGGTGCTGTACCACCTTGCATGATGCTTAAGCGGTGCTGTGGCACTTTCTAAAGTTTCTTAGCAGTGCAGTGGCACTTCACAAGATACTTGAGCCGTGCATTTGCAAATTGTTCAGGAGCCAGGATACATGAATCCAACGCCAAGAAAGGTCGCAATCCATTTCAACTTGGTGAGCTGGGGAATCTTACAAGTCACTTTGTTGGCTGTTTGCACAAAATCTCCAGCGGATGGTTCATTTTTCGGAAGTAATTTTGAGGAAGGGGGGGCAATGACCGGATCGTTGAAAGCCCACCAGCAGTTTTGAGAATTGTGCAGTGTTGAGGCATGCTACAGGTCTTTGAGCATCGGCAAAAGTTGTGACAACCTGTTCCGGAATGATGGCGATGATTACAGAGTGTGGAGAGTTGTCGAAGGCAGTGCATGCTCTAACGTGAAAACAGTACCACATTCAGAATTCGCACCGGATGAAACCGTTTGTGCTGTGAACCATGGAAGCCTCCTTGCCTCGTATGGCAAAAGTCTTGTGCCGCAATAGCGGGGGCCGGCGCGCAATGCTCAGCAGTACACGGCGCCACAGATCAAATCACAACTAGCATCATTTGGGCAACACTGCAGAACACTTGGGCAGCAGAGAGCAACGTTCGGCAACAGTAGAAATGCTGAAGAATTCATGTGTCATCGGGAACTAGTGCCTGAAGCGGCCGTCGATGGGTGACTGAGGGTCAGCATAGCGATAAATAAAAACGGACGGCTGAACTAGGCCAGTGCCAGTGCACTTGGCCCACTGGCCCACCCTTGATGGTTTGATGCGCCCAAATTGGACGTGCGAAGTGCCTGAAACAGCCATTTGAGGGGCTGTCGGTTGAGGGGCTCATGGGCTCCAAAATATCTCCCGCTGTCGAGCTGCCCAAAAGCATGAGCGCAATTCAACATAATGCTTTGGACAGGGATGCCAGCACACGCCTGTGGTCAGACCCTGGTGGACAAGCAGGTGCTGGGGCAACAGCAGGAGGGGAGAAGGGGGTTGCGTGTGTTTCCGTTGCGGGACTTTAACGGCATCAAATGGTGATCCATCCCCATCCCCATTCGCCAAGGCACATGAACTGGTCAGAAAAGGGCACGGAACAGTCTATGTACACATGTGTAGTCTTTGCCAGATGATAGATGCTGCCAGGTGTTGCAACTCGCAAGGTGCTTACACGTGCGTGCGTGTGTGTGTGGGCGCATGTGAGTGATGCAAAACTGTATTAAGGAGGGAGACCAGCATGGGTCTCCGGAGTCAGGTAGGCAATACGAGCCAGGCCTTGTTTATGGGGGGGGGGGGGCTGCAGATCCGCGGTCCCCGCACCTGCAACCTCGCCTTGGCAAGAACCTCTGCTGAACCGCTGCTGGATCCACCACCAGACAATTCCCTGCGACCCAAGGGGAACTGCAGAATAAAGGTGGAACACACAAATCATGATACCTTCACCATGCGCAACGTAGTAAACCAATCCTCAGATCAAAACAAATTAACCGGAACAACAGCGGGCGTTCACATTTTTGTCCAAACAAAATTTTATCCTTCAAAACACCCCCTCCCCCATTCAGCAAGTGTGCTGGACTTTGTACCCTGCTCGTCAACAGGGAACGGAACAGGTGCATGCAAAAAAAGGCCACACACAACTGCAGCAAAGTGCCGCAATGGGACCCTGGAGTCATCAACCACCTGCAAGTCTAGTAGTTGCGTACATGCTGCCTTCGGCGCTGTTGGCCCTCGCCCAGGTGAAGCTGGCGAGTGGTCATGCCGACACACACCAAGCCCCCAGCACCCGCGAGATACAGGCCAATCAACCACGTGGCTATGAAAGCACAGACAGCAATTGCAGCCAAGCCCATAAAAAGCAGGCCCTGCACAGAACCTGCCTGATAGCTCGACACAACCCCCCACAAAGACCACAGGAATGTGACTGCGGCCGAGACCACGCCGATGGTAAAAAAGAGCAGAACTCGGAAGACAAAACTGGCCAAACCCTCATCACGGTGCATGAAAAGCATGCTCCAGAAGCTCTGCTCTTTGGCGAAGTCCTTGCCCTGCCCAAAGCGTTTCCAGAACAATTGCCGGGCCTCGGACACGCCGTACGTGGAGAAGATCCCCACGTGCTTCTTGGCCTCGCTGATCTGTGCGTCGACCTCGCGCTCCGCAGTGTACACGCTCTGCTGGGCAACTTCGCATTGACGTCGGAACTCTGCGCAAGCCCCACTGCAGCTGAAGAATCCGCGAGAGTTGTGATACCTGTTGCACACGCTCCGCATCTGGCCTTCAGCTTGCTCCAAGGCTTCCGTGTTTACGTTCTCCATCAGCCTGTGGTATTCCTCAGCGTCTGCTTGTGAGACAGTGAACCCAGTCGCGAAAGTGGCCAGCAGCAGACCCAGGACCCACGTCGAGCTGATCTTCCAGTTCCGCTTCGCAACGTTCGCAGCCCCCGTCAGCATTACCTTTCCGAGGTCCTTCATTGGGTTGTCGTCATCCCCGGCGCCTCGGGCTTGCGTTCGCATCACCTCGCGCCCCCTCCCATCACGAGGAACGACGCGCAAATTCTCTTCCTTGAATGATTTGGTTTCGCCGGAAACACGGACCTGAAAACGCTCGCCCTGGAAATTCTCCACAATGCCTATCAGGCCATTGTAGGCGGCTTGGGAGCGAATGCCATGTATCTCAACGTGGTCGCCGATGACAACCATTTGTTCTGGACAGAAAGCGGCGAAGACAGACACGTGTGGTGAGTACTGAGGGGGCCATTGGGATAAGCATCACATGGGGGGTAATGATCACACCCTCTGTGGGTTGTAGACACCATCTGCTACAAATAGACACGGCTGCTAAATGTAGACACTGAGGGGGATGCACAAAGGTGGGAGCTATGGCCACCATCGCCTTGACCGTTTTCACATCTGCCAACCGCTGGCCCTTGTGAGACCCAGTGGCCAAAGGTGCCACTCACCCTATAGTCCTCATGGTTGCTTGTTGAGAACCTCAGGGCAGATTCTTTGAATCCTGGCTCAGACTGAGGCGACGCCACAGGCAGGGATATTCAGTTTAGTTCAGTTCTGTTCTAAACCCCAAAACCCACAACATGAGACAGGAGGTACAGAAGGGGGGGAAGGCGTCACAAAAAGTTTTGGATTTGGAGGGCATTTCTTGAATTCCACGTTGCATTCTCAGCATTTTGAATACAAAGTAGTGCGGGGTAAAAATGTGTTCCCCATGGACAAGGGTGGTTAAGATATTTCTCAGGACTATTTGCTACTGATGCTGATAGCACGCATGAAGTCGCCCCCAAACCGCCTTCACCCCCCCACCTCCCCCCTTAACCCTCCCCACCACCCCCTCATGGTGTGTGCAAGGGCAAATGCTGTTATTGGACCATTTTTGGTGTGGGTGACAATGTGGGTCGTTGTGGTTGTTTCTTGAGCTAGTTGTCATGGTTTTTCTTGAGTGACATGCCACATGATGTCATGGTTTCAATCATTGCATTCGACAAACTCAACGCATCTATACTGGCAATCCTCCACCATTTGTCACACAACAGCAGGTTTAGTTCCAGGATTATCATGCAGTAGTTGTATAAAGATGTCTCCTAGTCCACTTGTCTTGGTTGGTGCTGTGATTGTCCACATTTCATAAGGCTGCCAAACCAAAATCCCTGGGTTGCCTTGATGAATATCAACAAAGAAGCCTGAAGGGGAACCATTCTGATCCCAAGTCACTCACTGCAACCAAAAAAATCTTCTGCGACCGTGGCTGTTAGGTGCACCATCAAATGCTTGACCCGGAATGTCAGTCTCCTGGCAATCCTGTATATGGCAATGTTATAAACAATCCTGTGAGAACGCCAGGTGCTGTACAATTCAACAAGATGTCTCGGGGTCCATCTAATTTTTTTTGTACCTGCTCTTGCAAAATTGGTCAACCCAAAACACAGCAAACCCATGGCTCATTCCCCACCTCAATCATTCCTTGACAACCACAAGTCTTGATGCCACTGGTGGTTGCTAATACATGACCATGCCGGTCCCTCGTAACTCACACTGTTGTCCAAACAGTGCAGTCATTACCACAGGATTTGTGCAGTCTGCCATATCACGTATGAAGAGAAATAGCCACTGCTTAAGGGGTCTTTTAACCAATATGTTGTTAAATCTATAAAATTCCAGCTTGTGCATGGGTTCACCCGCAATCAAAGGGCCGTTTTACACAGAGGTAGAGCAAAAGCACATTGCACCAGTGCATCTCTATCTTGATACATCTCAGCATGGTCATGGTAGAAGTATTGTACAGTCAACACAGACTTGACACTGAGTCATGTGGCATTTAAACATCCATGCAGTTGGGAATCTGTAACAGTGTGAGACATGATGTGTATGCTTGCTAGCAACTATAATTTTCACTATTGACCATGAAACTCTGTGCAAAGTGCACCCGCCTATGGTAAATGCGACACATGGAACGGCCTTGATAGCATCTGGTGATCCCCTCAAAGCTCTTTGTTTTGCTGTTAACAATGAAACATGTCATAGCGGGTTTGTACACTAGTGGTATGGTCAATCAAACCCACGTGTTGCGCTCGTATGACACTCTTTTAGCCTGCAGTATTTGAACAGTGCAACTGATGACAGTGTTCTACTCCTCACGGCTGGGCCCTTTGGTGTGCAGCCTACATTTCGTGTTTGTGTTTGTGTGAGTTTGTGCAGGTTGTAAACACTTGTAGGAATTTGGGTCAGGGGTAGATGCATTGTGTGTCATCATGAACATGGTATCTTGGGGATGAGTGGAGACAGCACGGAGAGCAACAGGACACTATCCCCTTTGCTGCTCTAGGGCTGCATGCATCGTGCTATGTGCATGTCACCTTGTTGATTCACACCTTTGTGGGTGTTGCATAGGTAAGTGGAGAGGAACTCGCGCTCAGACCTGTACCACTGCCTGGTGTGTCGCCAACTGCACCAATCATGGGGCCTGAATGGCGTTGTTGCATTTTCAGAATTAGTGCCTGGACACAGCGATGTTAACTGCAGAACTCTATGCAGCCCAATTAACAGTTTTGTCCCCACAATTGTGTGCGTCAATACACCCCGCAATGAACAGTTTTCATTACATTCACCACCAAATATCTTGGCGTCCTTCTGAGGACAATGTGCAGACTTCATCCCCACCATCATTTTTTGCGGCAGCCTCATCGGTCGCATCAGCCATCCTCCAAACATGGTGCGCAAGGGGGCTAACAGACCTGCCTCTGGATACAAAACTGTGCAAAGTACTCAAAGTGGAGAGGAATAAAGTGGCTACATAATCGGGATCCCTAAACGGAGGACACATGGCACATAACCCCTGCCATGTAGAGGACCCAAAGGTGGGGAATTCTTGGGTAATGCCCAGGAAAATGTTGGTCAGGCATAAAGGCCAAAATAGATGCCCGGCGGCACCCAGCACATTCCCGGCAAACCGGCTCCTCCCGACAAGTGAGGCTTGAAGTAGGTTCCCAGACTTTTGGTGGAAAAAACACATTGCACTGCAATACAATGGATCATGACTTGCATCCAAGAAAATGGAACTCGCCATCATCAAAATTTTTGATTTAATGACAAGTTTATACTCCAAAGCTTGAAAACACGTAGCTGTAGCTGCCACCAAGGCCAAAGCCCAAAAGAGCGTGGACCATAGCTATGTTTGTATCCCATACCATATTGTGCAATGAAATTGGTTTCCGATGCATAGCACTCTAACCTCAGAGCACATGAGGCTGAGCACTTGCACATGGACGGGGGGGATGTGGCCGCCTCCTATTGTGTTCCAACTACTAACGGACTGGACTAGCCGCAGGATCCATGTGGGTATGTAGCCACACCACAAGATGCTGCCCAGCCAGCCACCCCTCGTGGAACTACGTGCTGCACGCCCACAGGTGGGCAGCTGTCTCCAAGGATGCCTTGCATAGGAGGCACATTGTATTTAGGTCTGTCTGTCCATGCACTGACATTGTAGGCATGTTCGTTGGCGGTGAGCCATGATGCATTGTTGGTCTCAGTTAGGGGCCCCCTGAAACCAGTCCGATGGCAGCCTCATCCCCAGCTCATGGTTCCCACCCCATCGGCTGTTGTCGCGTGCCTCCACCAGGATTACCACGAGGTCATGGAACCAGTCCTACAGGTCCATCAAGGCTAGTTTGCACTGGTTCTTGTACTTGTTGCGTGCGGGGCGGGGAATGAGTAGGGCTGTCAAAGTAGCCGAGTGAGCTTGACCTCTTGGCCATCCTTTGTGGCCGCATCCATTGTGTGGTAGCATCCGAGGCCCAGGTAGCGTCCGAGGCCCAGGGCTTTTTTTTTATGAGGGGCTTGGGTCTCAGGGAGCCCCCCTCCAGCCCCGGTGGTGCTGAGTTTTTAGAGGTGCCAAATGCGCTGAAGAAAATTTGGTGTAAACTAATTGTCCCCAAAAGCGCCAGAGAAAATTTGTGAACGGCCAAAGGCCCAAAAGAGAATTTGGCCAAATATTTTAAGGGGGGGTGGGGGTGGTGGGGGGGTGGGTCTAGGGGTGGTCGTGGGTGTAAAACCAACCCCCAACCAGGAGATAAAACCACCCCCAACCCCCTTTTTGGCCATTTTGACCCCTGGGTTGGTTTTATGCCACCTGGGGGTGGATTTATCCCCCCCAAGGGGTGGTTTTCTCGCCCCAATTTTTTTGGGGGGGGTTTCACCCCTTTGGGGTGGTTATATCCCCCCTTGTCGGGGGTGGTTTTATCCCCCCGTTGGGCAGGGGGGTTGTCACCATTTTGGGGGGCGGCGGGGTATGGCCCATCTCTATGTGTTCCAGGAATCACGGTACCGGAAGATGGGTTGCCTTATGTCCATACATCATACTGTATGCAGAAAACCCTTCAGAAAGGGGGGGGGGGGCTTGCCCCATTTCCATTTCAGGTCTAGACATAGGAGAGGTGATGGAAGGTCACGGAACCACATGTGATTGTACACTCAGTGTTTTGTTTCACATTGCTCTTTGTATGTGTGTTGCAGGATGTCTGACGTGGCTCGGGACAAGTTTCAGATGGGGTCTGGATTGGACCAGATTCTTAGACACGGCGAGAAGGTAGTCCAAATTGTTTGGTGAGGGGGGGGCAAAAACAGGCACAGGTGGGGTCGCGCCAGTCTTCTGCTAGCGCGATGCTCAAAAATTAATACATGACCAGTGGTTCCCCCCCTGCCGTGTGACAGTCCGTTGGTTTGCAGTTTCTTTACCAGGCCCTAGACAGTTACCCATTATTCCCTTCACGTGTGGTGTCGGGTCAATGCTTTCCGACGGCCGTTGTGGCCTGTGTTCCTTGTGGTGTGGTTTCTGCGTTAGCGGAGCCCAGTAGCATAAATTAACCCCTTTTGCAACCTAAGCGAAGGCCAACACACAAAAAACCCCCCTTTTACATGTGCAAAAAGCAAGTATTTACGTCCATAAGTGGGTAAGAGGGTGAGGGAGAGATACAAGTTGCGAAATGCATCCATTTTCACCCATGACAAGGTGAGCAAACACGCACAAGGCAAATTATTGAATTTTCACCCTTTTTACTTGGTTTTTACTTGAGGAACGCATTGGGCCTATATTTCGCGGTTACACACGTAGTCCTACTTCCCAATACCCCCCCTTTTGTCGTATACTCCCAAGTATTCCTGGTATGCCAGGTTATGCTCATCACAATGTCCTTACGATCAAACAATGATGTTTCATGAAAAAGCACCACTCTTCAGGTCAAAGCAAACTGCGGTGCTTTGTGATCCCATTGGGTGGTAGATAGATCCCTTTGATTGGTTCATAAGGTGGCAAGCAAAATGTGGAATGCCGTAAAAGAGGGTCTAAAGAGCGTTGACGACAGAGGTGCTTCATGGTTAAGAGTGACATGAGCAAATTGATTTCATGTTGTTTCAAAAAACAATGCTACATCCAGCATATCTCTCCCGCCCTCACCTTTCGCTTTTCTACTCATCTAGGCGCCACATTCGTATGCACCATGCATACGCTCCCACAAACATGTGTCATTGTCACAAACTGTGCAAGCGCTTCAGGACCAAAATTGCAAGTTTCAAGGCGAACTTGATGCATCATAGTGACCCGGAGCTGATGGACTTCAAGTCCATTCAATCAAAGAAGTCAACGTATAAACTTACAAACCTGTTCTCTTTTTGTCCCTTAGCTATTTCTTCTTAGGCTCTTCTCGCAGCACTCCATGCAACACAAGGTTCGTTGCTGCAAAAGTAAACCAACTACTTGGCTTCTCGTTCATGCCTTGCACACATGGGGCTCGGCATGCAAGAACTTCTTTCACTGGCGGAGTGGTTTCAAGTAACAAACAACCCACACTAACAACCGTCACTATCTCTTCCACTTCGCATTAATCAAGGTGCGTTACGATAGCCAAATTTTGATTTTGGTCATTTTTGATCTTCAGTGCCATCATTAATCACAATCTTTGGTGTGGCAAACGAATGTGGTTGCTTTTTTAAATTCCTCTTGACTTGTGGGAATCAATGTAGCTATGCAGGTGGACTTGTGAGGGAACGGTCACGTAGCAGAATGCTGTGAGGACAAGTTGAATGGCGTATGTGCAGTCTAATGGAGACAAAGTGCATAGAATGTGACCCGATGTCTCCATGTTGAAACATTGTGTGAATAACCCATGAAATTGTCCGGTAATGTTTTGCACAGTCTCTTGAACATGGGACTCCTCCATGACATTTGTCATTGTGACCACAACCACCTTTTACAAGCAAACCATTAGGCCCTCGGCTCCAGGATTCTTAGCACACGTTGGGTCCCAAGATTAGTTGCTCACAGTATCACACATTTGTCACGAATGAATAGTCTAGCAAAGGTAGAGGCTTTCACAGAGGGCAACAGGTCGAGGTGAAGATGCATGAATGTTCCCCTCTTGAAGCACAAGCACACATGATACTTCATGCCTTGAAGTCAACGAGTGCAACACGTAGCAATGGCACACAGCCAAAGGTCCGCACGATCCGCCAGTAACTCTTAGCACATAGGGCCACAAATGCATCACACGGTGCCTCAATTGTTCACTCGTGACGTGGTTCCTTAACCTTTCACAAGTCCCGCGCTCCTATAGATGAGTGCGGACACATGAGATACAAGGCAAGGGGGCGCCGGAAAGGCCTCAGAACAGTTGGGTATGTGGCCTAGGCCTTCTACTCACCTACTTAGCTAGCACTCCCTTACCAGTAGGGCTCAATTCATCCACTTCAAAAAAACAACCAAAAGGCTCTATTGCTGCACACGGTCCACGTCGTCAGGTGGACTTGGTACAAAGGATAGGAGACAAAGCAACAAATCCAATGCCACAAATATTTTCTGTAGACAGTGTATGGCAGCAACGGAGGTTCTTACTTACTCAGGCAGTGTCCTTGACGTGCTCTGTGTGTCTTGTCCTATGTGTTCTGGCGTGTGTGTACTCTATGTGTCTGTTGTTTACCCATCGGATTCACTTGTCACTTCATTTTGCATCTCCAGGATGTCACGTCGTACAAACCATGCACTTGCCTCCGGTGATGTTACATCTAAAATTTCTTCTTGCCACATCTCAATGGGTGGTGGGGGTATACCCCTGTAATGCACATGTGCATCGAATCTGTATTTGATGTACATCCACTTCGCTTCAGGGGTCATAGCATCAAATTGGACGGCGTCCCAACGACCTAACACTAGTGATTTCAAGGGGGCAATTTCTGTATCCCACCGATGGTGGACAGATTGTGTGTGCTCCGGGGCCACTGTTGGTCCAACAGGGACATGTGCAAGTGCTGTGACGGAGTCGTCATTGTCACTCAGTGATGCACTGTGTGGGTCACCTTCTGTCTGTTGGGTGTCGTCGTCTGGGGTCAGTGTGTTTTCCACGGGTTCCGGTGGTGGTGTTGTGCGTGGTGTGTTGGGATGTGTGGCTGGTGGGGTAGGTTGTGTTTTTGGGCGTTTTGGGCGCCGTGATGGTGTGTTTGTGGTCGGTGGTTGTCGTAGTGCAGGTGTCTATGATTGGGTCGGTGTCGGTGCAAATGACAGTGTTCGTGTGCATACACATCATGCAATCCAATTAGCTAATCGAAGGCATAACATGTGCAATGCAACCATGGAACTCTGAGGGTGGTATGCCCTCGGTGCCACCATGGTCCTATCGCACTCTTTGTCCTCTTTGCGGACGCTATTTTACCTCAGCTCAATGGCGGTATCGGGCACGTCCCCGGTGTCGGGTAATCATAGACCATGTTCACCGATTGTTTGTGGAAGGGTGGTGTTCCGCAAAGGGACAAAACACATGCCCGCTGAACCCTCGTGGGTATGTGTTTATGTGAAAGGCTAATTGAGCGTGGACTCCAATGAATGGATTTCGGCAACTAACAACGATTAATTGGCCCAAGATTGGCCATGAGGAATTGTTGATCATTATAATGAATGCCCCTAACTTGTCAATGGACAACGTTCCGCAAGCGATGGCACTTGGGAACCATGAAAATGGCTTGCACCTTAGAGTACAATTCATGGCTATTGTGAAATTTAGTGGCATGCTGTTGATATCTAGTGTCGAATGCGAAAAGTGCCACCATTTAACGTTGGGATGGCTTGGAAAAAAGTTAAAGTTGCTCGCAATTTTTTAAAAAAGCGAAGCTCTCCCGAAAAGGGGCAACATAGGAGGGGGGGTCAAGGGGATGCCCCCCCCCCCCCAATGTAGCTTAGCGAACTGAGACAACTCAATAGATCATCATACGGGTGCACACACCCGGAGCCGGCCACCAAAATTGTAGTGAGGAAAAAAGGCCTAAATGTTCTTGGAGGTGCCCAACAGCGCAATTCACAATTTTAGTTTTGGATGATTGCCATGTTGGGGGGTGGCGGGATGCAACATATGCAAACCCTACTTACAAACTCAATCAAGCAAGGGCACGCAAGCATGAGCACTATTGCTACAAAAATGGTTCAGCCCGCCAAAGGGGTGCTACACAAAAACCTGGCAATATTGCGCAGGGACATGTTTAGGGGCACTCCGCCAGCTTTGTCAGTAAGCAACAATCGACCTGCTGGGAGGGTTCATACAAGAGATCCACAACAAGTACAAGTTCACAATCACGGATTTGTTTGCAATGCCTAGTTGCCGAATATTTCCTCTCAATACTCCATCTCTGAGTGTTTCCGTGGGGTCCGTTCAAATTTGGTCCTATTGTGCACTTTGGGGCCGTTACAGGTTGACACATGCCTATGAAAATAGGTGTTCCAGCTCTACTCTATTATGATGACCCGGGCCCTTGCTTGTGTGTGATGGTTTATGTGTGCAACGCCATGCCAAAAGCAACCAGCAAAAGCCACAGTGTCAAAAAGACATAACGTGCAATTCGGTAGCACAAGGGTTGTCAAGAAGGCAATGGGAAGTGCGTGAATGCGAGTACAAAATTTTCGCTTGCACCGTGAATAGACAATTGGCAATTTCCGATCTGCACGATCTACAAGATCTACGGGATCTAAAGGATCTAAAGGATCTACAGGATCTAGAGGATCTACGGGATCGACGGGATCTACCAGATCTACTTTAGTGCAATTGTTTGTGATTGATCTCGCAAGTGCGTGTGTTACCAACGAGACGTTTTCGGTGGTGCACTACAAGTCTGACATCAAAATGAAACACCACGACCATTTCACCTTGAATGAAATCAACGCGCCTCTGGGCGGGTTTGTATATATCAGAACATACATCGATAAAGCTACAAAATGGCAACATTGTAACCCGCCGTAAGACCTTCTGTTGCCAACATCCATATGTGCGCCCATGAAAAGCTTAGTGTTGCCCCGATGGTTCATTTCTAGTGGCTAACATGGAAGTCCTCAATAAGCGGCACATCTTTAAGAGTGGAGCAAGGCTCCAAAAGGCAAAGGAGAAAGGGGAATCAATGCTCAACAAACCGGCTTTGGTCAACAATGCGTCCCATTTCTACCATTGACTCATCATACGGCAAAACACCTCCAAGTTGGCTTCAAGAGCTTGCATGTCACCACGCAACAATGAACCAAAATGGAATTCACCTCGGCAAAATGCAGCAGCCAAATATTTGGGCACAAGTAACATTAACAGGCAAATCAACCTCCCAGTGCAAAGTAACTCCATAAAGCGAGCATTTCACAAGGAACTACAAGTGGACCATAATTAAGGCTTTGGCGGCCTTTTTCGAGTGCCAGTTCATGATTCCTAAAGACCTCGATCGATTATCGCATTTTATATCCAATATCCGCGGCCTGTGGTAGATTGCGCGCCCAATGTGACGGCCGATAGGCCGGCACATTGGAGCGCGCAATCTATCACAGGCCGCGGATATTGCCTAAATGTGATAGGGGTTTTACTGTACAAATGAAATCTAGTCCACAGCGCTTTTCTTTTTGCTATTTGAGCCTTTGTGCCACAAATTGTGGCATGTCAAAGGCGCAAACCAAGATACTATAGTTATTTTTCGCGTTGAAATATGGATACTCCCAATAAAAGCCTTTTAGCCTCTTTTGATGCGAAATGGAATTCCTAAGTTATTAGGGTCCTTTTTTTTTTCGGAGCGTGGACAAGTTCTCACCGGCACCCTCGAGTGAGAATGAGGGAGTGTTGCCCAAATTACCTTTTAAGTTGTTGATGTCGTCCAACGCACCACGCAAGCGAACGCTTCTGAGTCTTGCTTATCACTTTGGCGCAACTCATGGAATACGCCACCAATTGCTGATTGCTTGCTGGATCGCTGCTTGCTTGCTGGATCGGGATTTAGCCATTTGATGCATTGCCGACTTTGTGTGCGCCCTGCTTCCATAACCGTTGTACCACGAATGTACATGTGCACACATACACACACCATACACACACCGTGAACCGCAGGTTACATAGGTCCATAGACGTAGCGATGGACGGCAACACTGTGCCCAAACAAATTGTAGAAACCAGTAGCTAGCAACCAAGGATAGTGAGATAGTGAGCACTCGGCCCTATAAGCTATTCGCGCTTGCAGGTCATGATCGGATTGCTGGCTGTCCCTTCCCTCTGCCCTTGCCTCCACCTCCACGTGCCCTGATTAGATTCAATTGGTCAGAATTGGTTTCATTTGGTTGCACTTGTCCCTCCCTCCCTCCAGCAGGCCATCTTTCAAGTGGAATTCCTTCAAATGGTTTGATTTGGTCCATCCCTCCCTCCACCATGCTTACTTTTGCCATCCTTGAAATGGAACCGGTTCAAATGGTTGATTTGAATGATTGATCAGATTGGTGTCACATTGGGCGGTACATTTGGAAGGCAATGTACCGGTACATTTAGGACCCCTATCACATTTAATACCGCTTTGACCAAGCCGGAGCAACAACCACGAGGATTGGTCTGAGAAGACCAGATGTCACGCTGCTTGATCATGGCCCTCGTCGCATGTGCAATGCTGTCTCATAAGTGACCAAGCCGCCTGCGTACCTTACCCCCTTCAGGGGGGCTCAAGGCGGTGACGGTATGCAGACTGCGGGTCCGATATTGCCTAACCAAAGAACACTTTTTTCTTTCCAGAGAAAGGGCCCTAAAACAGCACCCGGGGACCATTGGGGGCTGTGTGGGTCTAAAATAGTGGTACGGGGTTGGTGGAGGGCTGTTTGCGGAGCAAAATTTAGAGCATTGGCGGGGTTAAGTGGGTGTGGAGAACTGAAACAGGCTTAAACCGGGGCTAAAAATGGGTCTCATAGTGTGCATAGCCACATGGAAGATGTCTTTAATTGTCGATATACGTTGTCAACCTGGGGGCCTCCTTGGTCCCATTGCGGCGTAGAAGATCAGATTTGTGAGGGTTCGATTGTTGCCATGTCATTGCTTCCCCCTCCAGAACCTCCATAGTCAACTTCCCAACTTAACCAGATATCAAGTCATCACTTTGCAAAAAAGCAAGGTGATTCCCCTCTCTTTCCCTTTTCTCTGGCGTCTCCGCGGCTGGTACTCTCTTTTTCAAAAGTTCCGTCAATTTGTGCTTCGCAGAGGACTCGAACGTTAGGTCCCTGTTTACGAACCGATGCCTCCGGTTTCATGCTGCAGAGAATATGGCACCGTTGTGTATGATGCGAGCTGTGTAAGAGAACCGCTTTGCCGTCATAGAGGCCTCTACGTACACCATTCTCATATGTTGGTTCCTTTGAAAGAAGTCCGTAGGGTATTAAAATACTGTCCCACCATAGCGGTTAGTGGACCGAAGAGTACCTAGAGGGAAAGGAGCTGCTTGCTGACAATGTGATGCAAAGTCAATGCCATGGTTCCGCAAAAACTACACCCAAGCTCGCTTAGGATGGGCGTGTCAAGCAGAGGTTGGATGGTTTGTTGGTTAGGAGGTAGGAGTAGAAGACATGATCTCAATTGCGTGCCAAAAGCATAATTTCCCTTCGATTCTTATAATTTGAACCTTGTTTTGCATTAGTTCGACTTTGGTAGCGATGACTGATGCGGTTACAACCCAAACGTAATGTGGCAACGCCGCTTTCTAGAGACCTCAACACTTGGATTGTGCACCATGGTAGAATGAACGAATTCGTATGTGCAATTAACTTTGTTATTTCGAGCGCTAATGATGACACGAATTCGTTGGCATCGGAGATTAGTCTGGCTATAGTGAACCGTTAGCATAAGTGGCAATGTGCGATGTTTTCCGATGGTTTGGGTAAATTGGCTAACGTGGTGAGGTTTGATTGTGCTTACTGTACGGTAGCTGACAAGTTTTTAGAAGAATTAGATTTTTTTATCGGCAAGACTTTACTTATGTACCCTCCGCCTATGATGCCTTTTGAAGCTAAAGTACAAGTTGAATTATTTACTTTTTGGCATTACTGTAAAGGGGTGATGGTGTTGCTTTGTAAAGCTACAATGATGTTAATGTTTACTAGCGGCATTAAGATTATAATTCTGCGGTGTAGTGCACCGTCATTACTTGAGATTCAAATATGGGATCGTAACATTGGTTTTGCAATGTTATGTGAATTTTTGGTCTCACAAACGGTTGTACTGTATGCGTATAGTTACCGTTACAACGTTGAAAGTGCTACCTTTGAGCGTGCCGCTACCCCAACTACACATCTTCTTCTTTTTTTGCGGTTTTGAGATTGCAGTTAAGTATGGTAGTATTAAATACGATGTTCTCGTTTTTCATGATGGGGTAACGGAGGCGCCGGTTGGGAGGGCGGCACAAACGATCCTTGTTCGTCTTGATTGTCCCATTGAGTTGGCGTCTACTTCAATGCAAGTTTTGAAATACCACAATGAATTAAAAAAGATTAAAAAATGATAGAAAATGTCCGTCTTTTTAGATACGATATGTCGCAATTACGGAGGATGTACGTCGTGATACGTCTAGCGGAACATTATAATGTTCAATTTGGTCCGGTTGTAATATTCCGCTAGACGTAACACTCATTCCGCTAGACGTAAGTAGAATCTTGTGTGTCTGCCGGAACATTATAGGGGCCATTAGACGTAAGTAACAGAGCTGGCTGTTCTAGTAGACGTAAGTATCTACACCATCCTATTTGTTTCATAAAACTCCAACATCAGATGGTTCTTCATGTCGTTGGGCCAAATGACAGCACACCTCCTACATTACCAAATAAATCAAAATTTGGCATTCCAGTCATCCTATGCTTCTTTTAGGTTCCTTGTCAAAAAACACCAAAATCTACCTTGATCTTTGCCATCACGGCACACATGCAACAATGAAGTTTGAATGTCGTTAACAAGTATTGTGAATCTTTTCGACAAACAATGCGCATATGCGAGCCAATGTGTTGTGGCTTCCCCTCACGGACCTTCATTTTGCCCGCTTTGTCGAGGGTTGAATGTCTCACTCATTAACATCGAATTACTAACTCCGCAGTGAAGCTAAATTGTTTTGTCCTTCTCATTTATTGATATTCTATCATAGTTAAGTTGTTAGTATTAAGCTACTTGAAATGTGTAATGGACCTCAGCACATTGTAGTGGTACACGCGCGCTCTGCTTTGCAGAATCTGAAGTGCGCGCACACTGCAAAACTTAAAGCACCGCTGTGAGTAGTTCACAATTTGATTCTGTATTTTATTATAAAATACTGTATTGCATTGTTACAGATGGATGGGATGAAATTACGTTTTCGAATTAATGTTTGTTGTGTTTGATAACATAGGATTTGGGAAATCAATGCTGATTTGGAAGATTTCATAAAAACAAGCATAAGTTTGATTACAATCCCATCCATCGAGTTCATCTAGGAGACACATGGGATCGAACTCCCCGCGTCAGGGAAGCCAACGGCACGAGCAGAGTTCGACGCGATCCAGTGGGACGACACTATCCAGTAAGGCATATCCAGAGTCTGCCAGGTATTCATCCACGGCTGCAACGCATGGAGGGTCGTCAGATCACGAACCCGCTGAAGTTGGTGTGAAGGTTGAGGTATGGGAGTTGCGCAACCAAGTGTTGCGCCTCGCTGACCAACAAGGAGAGCTCGAGATTCCGCTACGGCAGGAGCGGCGACACAGTGACAAGTTGAGCAAGAGATTACACAAATAATTACGGCTAGCGCGTGCCAGAGTGGAGCAACATTGTGAGGAACGTGATTCGGCGCTGCAGCAAGTGCGATCACTAGAGCACCGCGGAGAATCACAAAAGCAGGAGCTAGAGGAACTACGGAGTCGCCTACAGGCCTTGCGCGCCCAGCTTATCGCGCCCAACAAGAGTACGAGCGCCGTACAGCCCCGCAGAGGAGGGCGTCGTGTTCAGCGCGCCAAGGAAGCAGCGCGCCGCCGAGGACATGACGTGGAGTTCGCGAATTAGAAGGAGGCCGAGTGACAGTGAGACAGGGTGTGAGACAGGGTGAGGGTGAATTCAAGTCAATGGTATGACTTTGTTTGTTTTGTTGGGTTTTCGTGCAATTTTTTTTGCTTTGACCTTCTATGGCTATAGCTCTGAAGCTTGCAGTGCATGGTGGTGGCTCTGAGGGCCATTTATGTAACACAATGTCCGTTTCGGCCTGCTTGGCCAACATGGAACTTTTATGGGGAACCCCCTCGTTTATAGAGGCGTGAGGCCTCGGGACCCCTTTATAGGTAGCAGCGCCGTATTGGCCCAAAGCGCTGGGGCAGAAGTGGAAGCCTGCCACCGCAGCCTGTCAGGTGGTGCCACAGTGGTGTGCACCCTGAAAATTTTTTTTCTGGTTTTTGAAGCTGAAAATGTGTTATGTAGGGCTAAGGTACACCTGGAAGTAGAATCCGAACGTGTGCTGTGTCACTACGTTGAGCGTTGCTTTGTGTGTGCTGTATTCGCGCCCTGCACGCTCCAAGCCAAGCGCGACTTTGGAGTGTCCGCCTTTCGTCTTATACCCCATGCGGATTCTTTTTGTGTTTGTTTTTTTTTGTTGGTTAAGTACAGTGAGTGGGTGAGTACAGTAGTACACACGAGTGTTTCTGTTGATGTGATGTGATTGATATATTGCAATGCAGGTAAATGATTTGTGCATCAGAAATTGAGTTGTGCATCGGCGCTCACACAGGGTCTCTGAGGTGTTCGAACCTCATTTGCTGTTTGTCTTCATCCACGTCCTTCGTCAGGTTTTCGATGGAGTGTTCAAAAGAAGAGTATTTTGAGGTTCACGATTTTGCAAGTTGAGCTCCACGGGCCACGGCACGTTTGATACGGCTCAGAGCGCACTACGCCGTTTTTCTTGTATGTACCCTTTTTCTTCCTTTGCTCTGTGCAGTGTTGGGAATCAGAGGGCCAAGCAGAAGCATCAAAATAAAGAATGAAAGAAGTAATTTATACTATTCGCCAGAGTGATTTTTGTTCATCACTTCGGGTTCCATACTGATTTTGTTGCTTCAGTGATGACAATTCTGCTTGGTCTTTTTGCTCTGAATGCTTCTCATTCTGCCACGGGATTTTGGGACATATTTTTTTTGTTAAACACTTCTTGCAGTGGGTTTTTGCAGCCCTTGTTGCAGCGGGCTGATTTTTTTTTTTAAGCAAGGACCGTTCGTTTTGTGTGTGGTAGTAGATAACATGTCAGCTTTTGTACGTTTGAACCAGAGTTTTGAGTATTTTCATCACACTTTCTGAGTGTCTATTTTTTTAATGCAGCTTTCTCTCGGACTACTGAGGCCATGAGTCCTTTTATCAGCCCCGTGCTGGTTGTAGATGCCTCTGTTGGGCACTGAACCCAGCACAGACCTTGTGGGGGGAGTGTAATGGACCACAGCACATTGTAGTGGTACACGCGCGCTCTGCTTTGCAAAATTTGAAAGGCGCGCACACTGCAATAATAATATTTAATTCTATGACGAAAACCTTGACGAAAACCTTGACTATCTTTTTCATCCATCCTCATAATAGTGTTCACTATGCATTGTGCATCATACTCTGATGTTCTACCAAACATGCTTGGGCAGCTTTACGGATGCCACAATTGCCACAAATACTTCACTGACGAATATTCCAACTTTGGTGGGACCCAACTGAGAAAAATAGGTAACGGCTCCTCCAATTGAAAAGCTTCAGCTCAACAAAAGCAGGCAATATCAATTTGGTGCAGTGTGGAGGTGGGGCAGAGATTAACTAGTGGTCCATAATACATTTGACTCGCATTTCGTTGTCCCAATCATGCATGGTCAGAGAAAGGAGAAAATGCTTCAAATGGGGGCAAGAAAATCGGACTGCTTTAAAACAATATTAGTCCATGCCTCCAATTAGATGCAAATGACCTAAAAACAACACACCCCTCAAACCATTGTGCCCATCACCCCTGTTCAGTGTCAGTTGAACGCATCAGACCAGCCATGCCATGCATCCATCACGTCGGAGTTATCGACTCAAAATGGAACAATTGGCGGGGGGGGGGGGGGTACCAGCCAGGGTCTCTCTCTCCGTGGCATGAAACGACCAGAACAGAAAAAACGGAAACCGGACAACATTACTCTACCTGCAGTATGGCAGTGACCACCACCTTCCAACTTACTTACTTTCGATAGACTCAACTCTTGCCCAGGGGAGGGGAGAAATTTGCCAATTTGGACGTGTTGCCTATGAAGGTGGCTCCAACAGAGGCCAAAAAAAGGCCAAACAATCACGCACCGTATGTAACGGTGCAGAATTTCTACATCATAGCAGTTCTAAGACGCCAACCCATAAAATGCAGGTGTAAAGCAATGATTTCCGTTGGCGATGGAATGTGGCTACATATGCCTTCCCTTGCAGGCTACACTGCCCTAGAGCATATCACCTGCCGCCTCGAGGCCAAAACCAAACAAAAACCTGGTGTCTGGCCACGTAAGCACTGCCGTTTGGGGCCCAAACCAAAAAGAATGTGGATTGTGGCTGCACGCCCCTGCATTCTCAGCGCCACACCAAAATGGGCGCGAATCGTGGCTGCCATTCCCCTGCCAGCCCTGCTGTCTTGGGACCACACCCAAAGTGAGCATGGTTTACGACTGCATATCGGGGTCATCATGTTGGAGGGGGAGAGTGCGCTGCTTTTTGGAGGCCACAATTGACCAAAAGGGGTGATAAAAGCTCCATCCTAAAAGGGAAGATACACACCACGACCCTAAGGGGGCAAAAAATTAGGCCGGGGTACAATTATCACCCAAACCATTTTGTGTCAAAGGAAACATTTTCTCCACAAGTGATCAGGGGTCCTGCAAACAATCCCAGCAACCTACCTCGACACTTCTGATTGTCTGGAAGCTTAAATCCTGCCTGGGATGGAGTTCGGGAAGCCAATTATAGGGTATCACTGTAACACAGGCAAGGGTTGAGCTAAAAACAGGAGATGCCTTGTAGATACAGATCTTAAACCTACGAGCAGAATGAATTCTCTTTTCATTGTTTGATACAGCCACGATCGTGCAATTGGACAGCGGGTTGTTAATGTGCAGGGACGACCTGAGCAACCGCAAAGCAGTAAAAATCATAGAGTACATGGAGGCGTCCTGCAGCACAGTGAAACAATTCTGGTAATACCAGAAACGTCTGCTATTCTTGCTCCTCGTACGTGCACTCACTCTTGGCAAGGCAAGAAGAACCAAAGCCCAAATCAAAAATGGAAATGCTTTCAATAATCTCCTAGCCAATCCCACATGAAACAAAACATTCTTACTCAGAGGCCAATAGGCGCCTTGGCGCTTACCTTTTTGGCAGAGTTTGGCCTCTTCACTGTTGGACTACATATCCAATCTGCAAGCCACGTTTTTTCAGCCCATCTTGTAGCAGCTGGTTCCGCAACCATCGCCAATGAAATGATTGTAGCAGCCCAGGACCACAATTGCCCTGCTTCTGCCCTCAGAATGAGGTAACAAGGGAGAAATGTGTACGGCCCAAGGCAAGCGGCGGCTGATCTCACCAGCCATGCCTGAGTACAAAATGGGACATGGCAAATCTTGCTGGGCTCTACAACCGACAGGCTACACATCAACGACCAGTAACTGCAGTCGGAGCTGTTACATCACAGGAGACTTGGCTATGCACATTTCCATATAGATTCTTTCATGCAGCAAGCAATGAAACTACAACGGCATCCTAGATCCACCTACTTTCCATGAAAAGCCAGAAGAAGTAGCCACTTGCATAGGACTGTAGACCTTAGATGGCAGCAATCACAGCCTTGGCGCCGAGAAATGCCCCCTGGAAAGATTGTCTTGTTGTCCGGGCGCTATGAGACATGTTAGTCCTCCTGCGCTTAAGGATACAGTGCAAAGAAACAGCAATGATTACCTCAATGACACGTTGACACGTCAGCTGGCCCTAACTGGATCCACAGCAACCAAACGAATGGTGGATTACTTATTCATTCACCTCTGGGGACATGGATGCTGCTGCAAATGACCGAGCCTCTGGCTGCAGGTATAATTCCTGTTGACACCTGAAGACCGTGCAGTGTCCTCAGCACCTCAAAACTCAGCCCAGTGATATGCCCAAAAATGTGAAAAAATTGGATCAGGCAAGGAGTAGCGGGAAGCAAAACGTTGAACGTCTGTTGGGGGTTGTACGGTATCGACAAAAACACAGCAAATCGTGGTAATTGCAACGGAGTCTGCAAGCTAAGTTGCATGGCCGGCGGGGCTGCTAAGCGACTACGACAAGCTGGCGGCATTTGTGGGTGTGCAGCTTAAACAGATTGCGGGGTGTGATGCAGGAAGTAAACGCACCTGAGGATATGGGCCTTTAAAGCCATAGACCGACAAACCAACACTACCCGCCAGGCTGCCATACGTGAACCACTGAAAAGGGTAGTTCATCCACTTGCCCCCAATGGATGTAACAAAATTGGGCAACCGTGGCACAATCATCGGCCACACTTGCATTCCCCATTGGCCAACATATGTGCAGCTGGGGTACCTGAAACCAGAGGATTTGCACCTGCGGCTCACCCAAAGAAAAAAGTCGGGGACAAAACACGGAATCACAACATATGAAAATGAAGGGTCATAACCACGGGTAGGAAGGAGGTAGAGGAGGGAGGAGGAGGAGGAGGCGACAAGAGGAACGGCTTAGGCACCGGCTGCTACACCCAGTGCGGCACAAAAAGGCCACGCAGCACATGCGGACGTCGGAGGCAGGAGATATTTACGTAGTAGGGGGTTATCAGGCCGACCAGCAAAACCGGGTTGACCCGGGAGTCAGTATGCCTTTTGCCCCGGCCGAGGAGGGAGGGAGGGAGGGAAGGAGGAGGAGGAGGAGGAGGAGGAGGATCAGTGAACCAGATCTGTCTGAACCAGATCTGTCTGACCACTCGGCCAGGGCAGGCCCCGGAGTTGGAACCCCCACTAGTCCTCAATGCTTCACCTCACATTTACTTTCCTAGGCTTGTTGCAAGGTGGATTGCATTTTGATCATTACCATAAAATAGCGGTCTGCCACCAATCGCAAGTGTAGCGTCTCATACCCCCACAGGTTCGTTTGCCAAATCCCAACTTTGATCCAAAAGCTCAACAGCGGCCTAGCGCACAAGCCGCAGACTGAGATGCTATTCTGGCTCAGTTTAGGCAGAAGATGGCCGTTTCCCCCCCAAAATAGCACCAAAGCCCACATGAACATCTGATTTGAGAAAACAAAGTGGCTTGCTTTGCTCGTGTCTTGTATGCCTTGCTTCGCCTGCAATTTCCCATTATACCCAAGTCATCGCCCGAAAACAAACAAATTGAACTTGCGGGATGCAAACTAGGCAGCCACAGGCGGCACCATCTTAGGCCATGTGGCTCAAAATCCGATTCTGGGGACACGTATTTCAATGGCAAATGGCCCAAATGGACGACTAAACTAGCATACAGGGCCACCAGAACTTCATGAAAGGGCTGGAAGGCCTATTTGGCTTTAGACATCAGAACTTTTGTCCACCCCCCCACTCTCAGCCAAGCCCCACCTCATCGTTTGCCCTCAGCGGAACGCCTCCCTCCCCCAAATATGAGATCCCCCATCACTGGTCCCTCATTCCGCCCCCCCCTCCCATCCCCTGAAAACACCCCCCAAAAATGGCCTTTTTGATCCTCCCCTCTTTGTTACACTCATTCAAGTGCACATCTCAAGCAAATCCCTTCCCCATCTAAGGCACATGAGGGGATGGACATGATAAACATCCAAAAGATATCTGTACGGACCGTCTAATTCAGTCGCTTGTGGACAGATGGGTTGAGGAACCCTGGTGAAGTTTTGATTCTTGCTTTCGTATTTCATGCAAGTCAGCTTATGGGACGGACTGCCGGGGTGACTAAGTTGAGATTAGGACCGTGTGTGCTTAGCATATAGTCCCACTTGACTACCACCTGGCAGGCTCGAACTGGGGTGCCTATGAGCAGGGTGCGCAGGGGAGTGTGAGCCTATGGGCCCTGAGGCAAACTCCTGTACTTGCCGCAAAAGTCCCTTGGCTTCTCAGCGAGGCAGAGCTAACGGGAACCAGCTAGCATATGCGTCCCATTTGCAGTGCTAGTCGTGCGTCCAGCAAGGCCTGGGTCGCAGGTCCTCCTCCTCCTCCTCCTCCTCCTCCTGCCCTATCTGTTGTCAGATAGTCCCCAAGTGCCAACCAACGAGAGGGCGAGAGGTGCGCCGGGAAAAAGGGGGCTCACTTGACCGGACCCATGGCACCACAATGCACGTTTTTTGGGGGGGGAGGGGGTGACCGCAGGGGATATGTAGCCCCCAACTTTTGGGCAACAACAGTACAGCCACCGCAAGCAGATGACAATAGTATGGCCACTGCACATGCACAACAGCAGGAAGAAGATGATGCCATGTCCTGCAACGCCCAGCAGATTTTTTTTGCTTCGTTTTATCAAGCACCCAATATCGCACCGCTTGTTGTGTTCTCCTCGGGTCCAGGAGCTGTAGGTGCTGTGCATGTGGTTGGGCATCCACGTGCCCGTCGCTAGGGTTGATAGAGCTGTAGCCCCCCCTGTGAGAGTCAGCTGACAGTCAAGGTTCATCGGGCTCACAGTAGTCAGGATTGTGTGCAGGCATGGTGCCCAGTGACTCAGAAAATGGTGAGGAGAATGACGAGGGTTCGAGTCCAGACTACAGCAGGGATATCAACGCGACACGGCGTCACAAAAGGGTAGGGAACATCTGATTTTGCTGGGCCTACAGCAACACAGAGGAGCATCAATAAACAACCACAAGGCGTCGAGATGCATGAGGTAGTGGACAGGCTGCTATCAGAATGGGCAAGGGGGTGGTGCAGGATATGTTGAGAGATGTGAGCCTGACCTACCACTCCTTCCCTCCTGAATCTGCTCCCATACAGCCCACGAGATATTCGGGCTCCATGGCACATTCAGGTGTGTTTGCTTGGGCCATTCTTGAGCAGTTAGAAGCCAGTCAAGGTCACATTTTGGCTGTGAGACAGCCAAGAAACAATCCGGTTGAACTTTTTGTTTTTGTTTTGTTACCACAAAGTCATGGGCGCATCATTGGGTGCACAAAAGTCCTGTGTTTGCAACATTAAAGGGAGCGTTATTGCAGTTCGCAACCGATGGATGGTAGCGAGTATGAAACCCAACAATTTTTGTTGTTTAGGTTCCTCTACACCCAGTTTTTCCATGGCATGTGTCATATCCGTGGTTACTTCCCCATCTGGTGTGATGCAAAGCGAAATGTGTGGGATATGCACACCAGGTTGCCCGATTACATGCAGGAGAATGGTCGTAGCACCTCGCCGTACCCACAAGCCCTAGGGGGTGGGTATGCATTATTTCCAAGACGGTAGGATATCCGGTATCAGAACTGCCAGTTTCAAGTACAGTACATATCTTACCACATCTCGGTACGGGCATTCTTCCAGCATGTGACGTGCATCATTTTTCTTTTCACACCAACTACACTTGGATGGCTGCGGCTGCTAGATGTTCTGCTTGTATGCAACTATGTGAAGATGTGTACTCCACATGATATATCCATTCATGACTATTGACGTAAACAATGCATATTCTAGAACGTGAGCTCTGAAATCTGTATTCTGTACCTTGCAGTACAGTTCCAGCATCTTTGCATGTATGTATGAATCCATGTCATGTTGTTGCCTAACCTTATATGAAAAGACTGCTTGTGGGTCCTGCAGATCAGAATTCCATCCAAGTTTTGGTCTTTGAGATAAAGCAGTTTTCTTTGCACAGTGGTCAACGCTGTCCAGGATGGTGTCCAGCACAGTACCTTTTCAATGTGAGAAGATATGTATAGGAACCGGAAATTTCGAGGAGAGCTGTCTGCATGCGGAAAGCAAGTCCCGAAGGATTGGTATTGTCCGATTTGAATCGGACTATAGTGCTAAGATGTACCATTGTGAATCCTCGTATGTGTCTTAGTGTGTGACTTAGTGTACCATGTTCCATCTTGTGTACCCGGGGTTATTCACATGCGCAAAGTGATCCATGCTACATACATTTCAATGGCGAAGGAGTGGTCTAGGTAGATGGGGCGATGTATAGGATACACTTGATACACCAAAGTGTCGGAGTCACAGATAGCCACAACCCCTCCTACCCTCCCATGAGATAGTCTGGACCCATCTGTGACAAAAAACGGGTTTGCTGGTAAAAACGTGATGTGCAGCAAAATGGCTTCACATGCTACTGCAGGCTTTGATACCATGCTTGGAAGGTGGAACATCCAATCCGGTATGGGCCACCTAGCCTTTCGAGCGGAGTGCAAGTTTCTGCCTCCTGCTGTCATCCATGCATGCATCTGTACTGCTTGCCAACTGTGTGTGCACTTATGCATGTTAATGTGATCGTCCGATTTCATTGTATGCGGGGCCAAATGGACTTTAATGTCCATGAGGTGTGTGTATTGGATAAATCTGTCATAATCCGTGCTGTGAGAGGGACAAATGTTCCCAAACATTTCCTGTATACATGGCATGTCAGGATGGAAATTGTGCACTGCTCTCCAAAGCCCATGCATCACAAAATTACGAACTAAAGGATTGAGATGTCCTGCTCATCTGACGATGGTAACCACAAAAATATGCAAAATGGTCACCGTGGCAAGGAGTATTCCAGTCCAACCAAACTGTAGTGGCGCATGAAAGTAGCTGAGGGAACGGGGGCACAGTTCGTTGTGGCCTTGATAGCTGAGGCTGCTGCAAAATCACATAAACGCATTGTGGCATGTGCTTGGGGGCGGACTCCAGCTATCCATCTTTGGGTACCCCCAGCATTCGCATTATACATGAGGAGAGGATAGTTGGTTGAAAGTCTTTCTAATCTGAGAGCTATACCGGCTCTCTTGCATGCCGACAAAAGCTTTTCTGCAATCCTGTCTATGAAACACATGAGGCAAAACATGTCTCCCCAAAAGTTGGCCATAATCATTTGCATTGAGCAAAATGAGTGTGCTCCCTCCCGCCCTGAAAACATGAGTGTGATATTGTACCTTGCCACCTGTCATGGATGTGCCTCTGGGTGTGAGTTTTACCACCGAAGTATGCAGATGCGTATACAGGCCTGCAATCATCTATTTGTCTAATAATTGCTGCATGTCATCTACATTATCCAAGACAAACGTTGTGTCATCCAAGTATGAGATTCTAAGAAAAAAAAGCACCTCCTGGACTGGTTGGCATGGGAATCTGATGCCTAATGATTGCAATGCATAGTTCCAGCAAGAGGCAAAATATTAATGCTGAAATCGGACATCCCTGGGCAATCCCAGCCCGGAAAATTGTAATGGCTAGCTTTATTACCCTTTTTCCTCCCGTGTGTATTCAAGAGTTTTGTGCTGCACCCATGATGATGCTGATCCATCTTTCTTGAAAGCCTGCTAATCTTAATACATGTTCTAATGTGGTATGCTGTACACAGCCAAAGGCATGTCGGATGTCATCAAGCACCAAAAATATTGTACGATTCCCCCCTAACCTCCTGACAGGTACAGCTCACACATACACAGTACACAAAGCCAACACTGATGCTTGCTCCTTCACTGGCGCACTGTTTTGAGATCTCCTGCTCCTCCGGGTCTACAGATGCGTTTGGTTTTCCCACATCCGATGCATCTGCCGTTACCAGATTCAGCTTGTGGCCTTCCCGGATGATGATCCACTTGAAGTTGTCGAAGAGGGCCAGCGCTCCCATTGCCTTTAGCACGAATTCGGGGTCTTCTGGCTCTCGGGTCTCCGGGATGTCCTCAGCAAACTCTCGGATGGCTAGGCGGTGCTTGGCTGCCAGCTGTGCCACCTCCATTCCCGCCTTCGCGATTTCGGCACTGGAGCAGAGCTTCACAAAAGTGCTCCACTGCGACTCCAAAAACGACTTGATGCGAGCCCTGATCTCGTCGCTGACCGCCAGCTCCGTCTCCTTTTTCGCCTTGAACTCCCCTGTCTGGACCTCAATTGTGCATCGACAGCAGCTCTCATAGCCAGCAATGGCGTGGAGGAGTTTGAGTGGATCTTCGTCCCAACCAGAGGCCACCTTGAGGTCCTGCAGCCATTTGTCATGGTCCACCCCCGCATCTCTGATGCGCTGCATGATTTCCACTGCCGCTCTCGCCAAGTGGTCTGCGGGGAGGGTGCTCTTGTAGACCTCGAACTGGCCCTTGGAGACGAAATCTTTGAAGGTGAGGGACTCCATGCTGATGGCTGACATTTGGTCTGGATCTCTTTACTTGGCCTGACGGGCCTGAGAACCCAAAAATCTTTAAAAGATTCTATAGTGAAAGTGCATATGAGTGGTATTATGGGGTGAATCCTGTGATTCGCCTATAGGCGAATCCCTTGATTGTGAAACCACCTGTCATTGATATGGTCATGAATGACCCAAAGGACATCATTTGCAGAGGATTTTCTCCACAATGCAAATTGCGTGACAGGAATGACTTCCGGTTGGAACAAGGAAGAAACATGTTGCTTCATGCACGCAGAAAACAATTTCCATAACGCATGGAAATTTAACAATGGTCTACAATTTGCGATGGGGCCATGGGGCACTTTATAAAGAAGTGCATAGAAATCTCCCCAATCTTTGCTACACATGTTTTCCCCAGAAAGGCACTGATTATACAACTCTGCCAATTCGTGTAACTGTTGATGAGACAGTAAATTCACCATTCTCGCTTCCATTAGATTCCGAAAAGGGGTAGATCGGGGGGCTTTTTTCAGCATATGTCGAAAACAGCCAACAGTCAATACAAATGTAGGAAATTTCGGCGGATTCTAGTGTATCCACCGTAAAATTTCTCCTCAACTCACCTTTAGAGGTGGTGACAAATGTCGCTGCCGGAATTGATCCAAAGCAACTAAACCTAACATGTCTGCCTATGGTTTATGCTGGGACACATATGTAGGTTCCAATATTGTATTGGGATGTCGACAGAGAACCCTACCACCGTCAGCATGCACAGAGGCCACATGTAGATATGAGATGCCCATTGAAATCACCTCTGCACAGTTAGCACGTTTTCAACAGATATTTACGATCAAAGGCACACTTTACACAAGCAATTTTGGACACAATCACTGACATATTTGGGGAACCATAGGATGCATATTCTATCCCCACGTTGGTGTTGAAAGCCATGCACAGAATGCAAGTCTATGTCAAGGGACACCCCCAGTGGTGGCAACATATAGCACAAGCACAACAGGTACAAGAATATACATCACAAATTTGGAAAGCATGGGACTTGACTTTGTTGGAAAACAAAGTGTGGGTTTCTTTGACTTTCATCAAAGGAGGTGCTGGTGCGCAAGCGCCTAAAACACTCCTGTACAATAAGATTCATATGGTGCAAGTATAATACCACTGGGAAATGCTCAGTGGGAAAGGAACACTGATAAGATACATGCGCCTCACGCGGATTGACAGTCGTACAAGATGTCATGAAATGATGTAGCACCCTGACATGTCCCTGCGCTCCGACCCACGTGGGTCCAGGTTTGTCCTTCTCCACCGGACTAATATTTGTGTCCTGAAATGTATCCAAAATGGCTCCTGTGATTGCTGGACTTGCAAAGGGACATTCTTTATCCCATTCACCTTGTTGATTGAAATCTCCACCTACAATATGGTACCAGTGCTTGGGTATCAAAAAGGGGGTGACCCACTCCAAGGTTGTCCGTATCTCGTGGGCCTCCACTTTTGATTTGAGATAGAGGTTAAAGACTTGTAAAGGTTGTGACTTGTATAAGACTCGAACCACAATGGCTCGGCAATCCCATGAAACATGTTGTTCTTGAAACGGCATGCCCGAAACTCTACACAGTAAGATAGCAACACCCAATGAGTTGCCATCTCTGCTTGTACAAAAGGCCATATACAGGGGATGAAACATGCAATCACGGGGCAATTTTGCAACCTCCTGTAATAACATGATGTCCGGGAAGTTCATTTCCTTGGTCCACGCATGCAGATGTCTTACCTTTTCCTTGATGCTGATTTGTGTATTGAGTCATATACACGTGGGTATTTTGCATCCATCGTCTGAGGCACTATGGTACATTCTATTGCTTTGAACAGTGAACTATATAAACGGGCTGGTATTGAGCCTGTGATCCTGAGTGCTCTGCATATAGTGCGAGGTTTGAAGAGTACCATGAGAAGGGTAGTGGATGTGTTGGTGAGTGATGCGTGTGTTACTGAGAACTGTGTAAACCAATGCATCAGCAATACAACAGAATGACTAGTTGGTATACGAGAACAATACCGAGTACCAGATTTAGATTGACCTGAGATTTGCAAGGCTCCTTGTAGTTGGATTTAATAGAACACATCCGCCCACTGACACAAAAATGGGCCAACTCTAGCAAGAACTGGCAAAAGGGAGAGAACATCTGCTGGTACTTCACGAAATGAGACACACTGAGTACCCTAGATCTAGAAGCCCCATTGGCTATCCAATTCTTTTCCATTCGATGGGAATACATATTGACTCACTTGATGAATTGGGAAGTCTGACGGCACGGGAAGAGCTCGTGGGAGTGGGTCAGGATGGCCAGTTGTAGGTCCACCTTTCTTGTTCAGGTGTAAATAGGTAGGTATGGTTATGGACGTCTGTGTGTTGTGGTGTCCAAGGATGCTGGGTAACTTGCTGAGGTTGCCCGTTGGCTGTGTTGCGGAGTGTTCTTTGGTGTTCTGCGGACCGGTGATCTTGACCTAGAATCAGAGCGTGAGCGATGTCTTCTGTCGGTTTTCGAGTGTTGTGGACACCATGATCTTGACTTTCAACGGCTTCGTTTCCAATTGTATGTATCTGTCTTTCGCTTGCGTTTATTGTCTTTTTTGTGTCTATGATCGTCCGATGTAACAGAGCCACTTGAGGTGTGACCTTCTTCTTATGTTTTTCTTGCTTGCTGATTGATTCGTTTCTTGAGCTTGTGGTGAATTGTGATAAAATCCTTGAGGGACCAAAGGGGTCCAGGGTTGATGAGTTGCTTTTTTCCAATTTATTCTCCGGCCTAAAATCATGGACATACCTAGTGTATTTGCCTGATCTTTTCCTTCCTCTACGACTCCCAACATACAACAGGCTCCGGTGCCTTCCATTCAGTCATCATTGATTGAACAGAAATTCTTGCCAAAAACTGGCCTTAGGGCCGTGCCCAATATACGAGCAGAAATGTCCTGCTCCTGAGGATCTGACACCGCATTCCATGCAACCAATATGCATATGGGATATTTTGCTGGATCTGATGATTTTGCCTGTGAGCTTTGTCTAGCTTGTTGATTTTTTTGCTCAGCTTGCTTGGCTGCATTGTGACTTGTGCTTACCGATTGTGTATCCTATGGTGCTTCCTGCTCTGCCTGTGTGAATAAACTTTGTATGATTCAATCCAACTTGGGATGTGATGCATGAGTATTTAGCGTGTTCCATTGTGCATGTAAATCACTAGGAGAGAAATGTTGACCTTCTGACATATTGAGACACACCGCCATGTGTAATTATTTTGCCAGACTCTCTGATTTTTCCATGTTTATCCATCTCAGTAGTCCATGCATAGGGGGTGAGTTGTGTACCTGCGGCTCACTGGTGGCTAAGTGGAAATGTGAAGTTGGGGCTCATTTGGGGCTCAGTTGTGCATTGCGATGTCTTTGTGCTTGTTTGTTGTGCGTTTTGCATGCTAGGTAATGTGCATTTAATGTTTTTAGAAGTTTTAGATACTCACTTGGTCAAGGTTCAAGGGGGGGGGTACTTTTTTTGGCGACGGCTCAGTTGACTGAGCGCCCGACTGAGCCGTCACTGAGCCGTCGCTGAGCCGGCTCACTGAGCGCTCACTGAGCGCGCCAAACGGCTCAGTGAGCGCTCAGTGAGCGCTCACTGAAAGCTAATTAGGGGCTCACTCAGGGCTCACTCAGGAGTTTCTCCCCCTTTCCGCCCTCTCTTCCCACCCTTGCTGGCCCACACTTCACCCTTTTCACACCAACATTGGTCCGCAGTTCTCACCACGTCTTTTCTCCAAGAACTTGAGCGTGCATGCACACATACATACTTACATACATGTACCCGTGGCGACAAACACACAAACATCCAAACACACACACTTCGTCAGGGACACAAATATCCAAACACATACACACACATACACCATACACACGTCCACAGGCACATGCACATGCACAAATTGACAACCACATTCATTCGTGTGTGCAATTATCTTGCGTGTACATAAACACATGGCCACATTGAACCATGTGAAGTGAACGGCTAGGGAGAGATGGTTACGGGGTTGGGGTTCGGGGATATGAACCTAACCATTTGCAAGGGTGTTCCTTGTTGCCTCATCACAATGGCACCCACCCACCCCACACACACACGGGCACGCGCGCCATGAAGCACAAATAGGGCACAGAGGATATTGCTCGCTTTTGTGAGGTTCATCACACAACCATCTTGACCTACACCATGACACAGTCATTCCCCTCCCTCCTTATCCCCTCCCGTCCCCTTTTGCCATGCCTGATCCCCCCGCTTACCCCATGCCAACCCCTTCTCTTATCTTGCCTGTCGCGTCCCCTTGCCCTGCCCTTTTTGCTGGCCATGGCATCGAGTGTATGATGGTGGCGGCAATGACGATGACCTTTGCAGGTATGTTGTGCTATTGTGTGTGTTTGTGGGTGTGTGCTTGTGCCCATGCGCATGTGCACAAGTGTGGATGGTTTGTTCCCTCTTGGTTTCTCTCATTTAGTGTGCTTGTATGTATGTTTGTGTGTGAGTCGGGGGGGGGGGGCTTGCTTGGATCGATGCGTGGGTGAAGGTGTCCTTGTGCGTCACTGTGAGCGTGTGACTGCATTCTTTGGTCTCTGGTTGTCTAGGTTTGTGTGCGTATGTGGATTTGTGAATGTGTGTACGCGCAGGTGTGTGTGTGTGTGTGTGTGCCAATGTGTGTGTGTGTGTGTGTGTGTGTGTGTTGGAGCTTTTGCAGCTGTTGTTTTGGATGTTGTTGTTGGTTTTGGTGTTGTGTGGCATAGGCTTTGATTGTGTGCGCATAACATTGTGTTTGTGGCTGCAGATGCAGGTATGGTTGTGTTTGTGGTTGTGGTTGTGGTTCTGGGCTTGCGTGAGGTTGTTGCCATGGTTGTTGTGGTAGCTGTCGTTCTTGGTGTGGTTATGCTAGTGGCTGTGGTTGCGGCTTTGGTTGTGGGTGTGGGTGTGGGTGTGGGTGTGGGTGTGGGTGTGGGTGTGGGTGTGGGTGTGGGTGTGGGTGTGGGTGTGTGTCTGCAAGCTGCGTTGTGTGTGGATTTGGTTGTGGTTGTGTCAGTGTGTGTGGCCCTGGCTGTGGCGAAGGCTGCAGTTGCAGCTTTCACTGTGGCTGCAGCTGTTCTTTGGGTTCTGGCTGTAGCGGTGGGGGGGGGGGTGGTGCGGGGTAAAGGACTACAAAGAGGGGGGCTCAAATCACCATCCACCCCCTCCCAAAAAAGACCGCACCAAGTTTACAGTGACAGTGTACAGTGACGGTGTATAGTGAGAGCATACAGTGCGTGTAGAGTGACAGTGTAGAGTGCTAGTATAGAGACTTGGGCGTTGTGGCGGACGTACTGTGTGTGGGGATACATTCTATGAGACCTTGGGGAGTACAGTGTACAGAGTACAGTGTACAGTGTACAGTGTACAGTGACAATGTACAGTGATAGTGTATAGTGACAGTGTGCAGTGGCAGTGTGCAGTGTGCAGTGACAACGTACGGTGCCAGAGTACAGTGTACCATGTACATTGACAGTAGACAGTGACACCATTGGCAGTGTCCATGGATAGTGTACAGTGACAGTGTACACGTACAACGTACAGTGACAGTGAACCATGAGTGAGCCCTCACTGAGCGCTCACTGAGCCATTTGGCGCGCTCAGTGAGCGCTCACTGCGCCATTTGGCGCGCTCACTGAGCGCTCACTGAGCGCGCGAAACGGCGCAGTGAGCGCTCAGTGAGCGCGCCAAATGGCTCAGTGAGCGCTCAGTGAGGGCTCACTCATGGTTCACTGTCACTGTACGCTGTCACTGCACACTGTGTATTGCACGCTGCACACTGCACACTATGTATTGCACACTGCACACTGCATACTGTGTATTGCACACTGCACACTGCACACTCTGTGTTACAAATTGCAAGATAATTGCACACACGAATGAAAGTGGTTGTCAATTTGTGCATGTGCATGTGCGTGTGGACGCGTGTATGGTGTATGTGTGTGTATGTGTTTGGATATTTGTGTCCCTGACGAAGTGTGTGTGTTTGGATGTTTGTGTGTTTGTCGCCACGGGTACATGTATGTAAGTATGTATGTGTGCATGCACGCTCAAGTTCTTGGAGAAAAGACGTGGTGAGAACTGCGGACCAATGTTGGTGTGAAAAGGGTGAAGTGTGGGCCGGCAAGGGTGGGAAGAGAGGGCGGAAAGGGGGAGAAACTCCTGAGTGAGCCCTGAGTGAGCCCCTAATTAGCTCTCAGTGAGCGCTCACTGAGCCATTTGGCGCGTTCCGTGAGCGCTCAGTGGGCCGGCTCAGCGACGGCTCAGTGACGGCTCAGTCGGGGTGCTCAGTCAACTGAGCCGTCGAAAAAAAGAAACCCCCCCGGTCAAATCCTCTTGGCCTAGGGATTGGTGTCCCTTTGGGGACATTCCAAAACCCCAACCCACCCCCAAAAGCCACAACTTTTCACATTAAACCCCTTGAAAAACACCACTTAGCCCCAAATGAGCCGTTTTAGCCCCAGCTGAGCCCCAACTTCACATTTCCAAGTGAGCCGCAGGTACATGGGCGTTGGGGTTTTTGTTGTGAGTTGTGGCGACCTAGCCTGTGTGTGATGCCTAAGAGAGCCTTCCACTTTTTGTGACTGTTGGTGGTGAGTTTCATCTGTCTCATTCAAGAATTCCAGCAATTTTACCAAGGTGGGTCTGTGCTCTGGCATGAGAGACGTGGTGATAGAAAGAAGGCCCTGCTTGAGTCTTGTAACTGCAAGAAATGTAGAAATCAAGCGAAAACAATCCATAAACTTGGCATGGCGGGAGACAGGTGAGATTTTCAAGTGTAGATGCTGCCACATATGTAACCGTGGCGCTCGTCCTATGTCGGACACTTTGGGAACACCTTTTACGAGGGAAAATGCCACAACACTTTCTGATTTTGCCTGTGAAACTCGCTGGGATGCTTCCTCGTGGGTTTCCGGGTGGGTTGTGTAAGGGCAGCTACACGAGCTGCGGGTAAAATTACGAGCACCCTTGACCGCTCGTCCGTGTAGGGGAAGCCTACACAAGCTGCGGGTAAAAGTACGGACACCCTTGATGGGTAGGAAGAACCAAAGGGTAGGACATAGGCAAAACAAGAAGAAACAAAAAAAGTGTCGGGCACCTCCGAACTGTTGGGTATGCGGCCCGACAGTTCGCAGGGGCCATGGGTACCACACACCGCGTGCTTGCGGCGGCCCTACTTACACCATTGTCTGAGAACCAAATGGTAGGACACATGCACACGAGAAGACACGAAAAATTGAAACAAAAAAAAGTGCCCGGCACCTCCGAACTGTTGGGTATGAGGACAAGGTAATAACTGACAGTTCGCAGCGCCCATGATTACCATCAAGGTACCATCGGCTTGGGTATGTGTGGCCATGGGTACCACACACCGCAAGGGGGGGGGGGGTCCCTTGCGGCGGCCCCACCTACACAAAGTACAAAGCAAAAGCATATGTACTGCTGCCACCAATCAGTGTTTCGATTCAAACTCCTGCAGTTCTGACAACATGTAAACAGCCGAAGACATATTGCACCAACCTGCCTCGTCAAAAAGAATTGCAGATGCATCGTCGCCATCGCTGGTGGTGACTGATTCACTATTTGTGTCATTGCTAGTGCTACCATCACTGCTACTGCTACTGCTACTGCTACTGCTACTGCTACTGCTACTGTTACTTGCACCAACGATGGTGGTGTGTTTGCACCGTTGTGTAGGCCAACGAGGAAACTCCTCACCACTACTGCCCTGATCAGAGTCGCGATCACTTCGCTCCTCTTTATATATTGTGCTCTTCAAGGCCACACGGCACTTGCACACAGGGTTTTGTGCATTTCCGCAAGACGTCACACTCTGAAGCAGCCTAACGGAATTCAACATCCGATGCCACCGGTTGCTGAGTGCTGGCCGGGCGGTCGTCCACCGTTGTGGACCTTTTTCTTATCTTGCTGGACTGAAACACACGATTTGGTGTGCAAGGGGCCATCGGCCAAGCCTAAAACATGCTCAAATCACATGGCTCCGAATGTCGCTTGGTGCTCTGTACCTGCGCACATTGCGCAAACACACGGCGAACGTCACTGCGACCCTGGACCCCTGGCAGTCCCAACTTCAAATTGTGGGCACTCGTATCAATGTACATGGTGGCATCCCCAATGACCGACCACAATGTTAGGACATGCACCATGCGCATGGCGCCACACTTCAGCAGCTCCAAAAATGCAAGACTCGAGAATGATGGGCCGCCGTTGTGGGCGCCATAAGCGACCATGCCGCCTAGTTGCCGCCTAGTTGCACTGGTGTGCAACAGCTTCATGTATAATTCATGAGTCAGGCATTCGTGAATCGTGTCGTCGGGGACTGTTGAGGTTACTTGGGCAAAGTGCTTGCTGGGACGGAGGTTGCTCTCACCTGCCTCATCGCTGGTGCATAGTGACAATACGGGCAACCCCCATGTGTGCAACAAAGAATGGCAAGACAATGTGCATGTACTCCCGGCCTCTGCCAACTCCATGACTAGCAGTGCCAGAAAGGTGTGTAGTGCACCCGCTGCTCTCCAATGAACAGGAGGCATTTTCGGGTCACTTGCATAAAGCAGCACCGCGAACATGGCACCGTGACAAGGCAGCCCAGTCGAATGACACAGGCAAAATCATGCCCAAAACAATAGCCAACGGCTCACGCGACTCACGCCCTGTGAGACTCAATTGAGATGCAAAGCGTTGCGGGCCTCTGTAGCTGCTTGTTGTGCATTGTCAGACACAACATACCACTTTGCCACCTTTGAAAGCATGGCCACGAATGCAACTTGCTGGGTGCCATCCAAGGCACACCCAAATATACCAAAAAAGCGTCACACTGTGCCCTTGAAGTTGTGCAGGATGGGCAGCACAAATTGCATGTTCTCAACATTGTCAACGGCACCTAGACGGAAACCGGGATTGGTGGGGAGGTTGTGTGTACCCCAAAAGAGCTTTCGCATGTGATCTGTGCGAGACCAGTCAAATAGTGAAAACCGTTGGTGCGGGTCTCAAATCAAATATAATGGTGGTCACCACACATGAAATCAAGGGTTATTACGGCGGTGGGTTCTGAGATCGGAAATTTGATTTTCTGTAGAAGGTTCAACTCCTCTATGTGTTCCTCCATGCGCCACGCATTAAATGCCTTCTTTGACATTTCCCACCACGTAACGAGCATGGTGCTGCTAGGTACACTGATGTCCATGTGGGGGATGAGATTTCCCAGACAATCTATGACGGCTACTTGCAAGTTTACATTCATGCGCCCCCCCCTAGTGCCCTTGGTACACGCTAGAACACCCAATCTTGTTCTAGCCTAGAACACTCTAGCCTAGATGTTCTAGCCTAGATTAGATCAATACTACAACGATATAATAGCCTAGGTAGAACACAAAAAACAAAGTATCACACACACAAACACACACACAAACACACACACACACACACACATGCACGCACACATTTTGACGTACGCACGGGCACTGTGGGGCTGCCCTCCCTTCAAGCGTTGGTTTGGGGGGGGGGGGGGGGGCGTCTTTGCTTTTGTCACAGATTTTTCATGGGGGGCTTGAGAACTACCTTGGGCGGGGGGGGGGGTTGAACTCAGGGGTCTGGGAGGGTGTTCTTTTCTTTGTTTCACGGGTGGTTTCTCATTGGATTTTTTGGATATTTGACTGACAAACTACAATTTCAATTTGCAGGTATGCAATGCAATGCTGTGCAATGTTGTGGTGTGTTGTGGTCTCATTAGGTGTCATGTGGTGTGGTGTGCTGTGGTGTGCCGTGCTGCGCTGCGGTCTGTTGTAGTGTGTGATTGGCTCTGGTGTGTTGTACTGTGTGGGGGGGTAGTGTGTTGTGGTCATATGACGTGACGTGCGTTGTGGTGTGTTGTGTTTTCATGTGGTGTGGTTGGTGTGGTTCGTTGAATGGTGTGTTGGTTGCTTGGGTGGTTGGGTTGTTTGGCCGCTTGGGTTATTTGTTGGGTGTTTAGCCGGTTGGGGCATGTTGTTGGTGTCTGCACCCTGTGGTGTGTGTTGTGGTATGTTGTTGTATGCTCTGTGATGTCATGTGTGTGGGCACACATGTAATTCCGTCATCGTCATACGTTATCGTCCCACGGCCCGAGTAGCTACAGTATGGAGTATGGCGTACGGAGTGGTACGGGCTCTGCCCCACGTCTGTCCCACATTGTTGTGTACGAGTGCTGTGAATCACAACATCCACGGCTCAAGTGGGGTCTGCAGCCCCTATGCCATGTCATGCAGATTTCCTCCCTGTCCACCTCGCGGGCCCTCCCACGCACCAACCAGTTGGCCAGTTTTGCTTGCGGGTGCGACAGTCGCAAGGGGGCATTTTTGGCACCAGCAACTGCTAAACGGACCTCCATTCCTCCCAGGCCGTTGCAATCATGTGGTACGGGGCGGATCGACCGATCAATTTGCTCTGCCATCTGCAGGACGCGCTTCCGCGCTCCCCTAGGGAAATCATCGTCGCCGCGCACAGCACTGCTGCAGCCCCCGAGAGGGGTGTGGACTCCCTCAATGTCAATTGTATGGGCGTTCAGGATGGTTCCCGTAATATCGTCGGAACACACATCATTCACCAGCAGACGGGGCACACCAGGCTTGTCATCCCTCGGCGGGTTCAACTATGATGACGATTGGTGGATATTGGATGAGCCACCGTTTTCCACCGCGCACGTGCTCGCGTTCTTTGTCCAATCTTTCACCTGGTCGTGCGTCCACGCGGCTTTTTCGCCGTAAGGTTCCCTGAGCACGGACTTGAGTAGCTGCCACATCCTGTTGCTTTTTGCGTCCCGCGGAGTATCGGAATCCCTAAGGAATAACTGCGCCACGGGTGGGGGGCAACAGAGTCAAACATGGCGCCAGATCATCCCCGGTGCCATGCGGTGCCGAGAAGGCGTATTCCAAAGCTGGGCCTGAACTGCCCTGATTTCCTCCATTTTCAATTCTTTTTGTTGACCATCCTTTCAAGCGTGGTGTCATACTTTGCTGGTAGATACTAGCTCGGCACGATAGTTCGCAAAAAAATGGCGCGGTCGACAGTGGAGATGAAGCACGGCGGCTTTGGCGCGAAGCAGAGTCTTGCAATTGGACGAAGCAAATCCCACTTCAACGTACCCGCTATATCCTCCTCATCACTCATGG
Organism: Eutreptiella sp. 'Long Island Sound 2002'; assembly: GCA_964036045.1. Lineage (NCBI taxonomy): Eukaryota > Euglenozoa > Euglenophyceae > Eutreptiales > Eutreptiaceae > Eutreptiella > Eutreptiella sp. 'Long Island Sound 2002'. Next base: position 22,445,032 of record OZ038378.1, on the reverse strand, counting down.
TACGGCATTCACCCCAACCTCTATGGCGGGGCAGACATTCCTGTCTACAATGTCCACAGCGCACTGCCACACACTTGAGGCGCAATCCGAGGCAGACTTCTGGGACATGGATCGATAGACACTACAGAGATGCTACGGCGGCCGTGGCAAGCAATGGACATAGGAATGGAACCTTGTTTATGTTTTGAAATACGTACGGACGGGTTTCGGCGCCACTGCTGGGTGGGTACGATGCAGCATGGCTCTTGGGTGCGGTTGACCGCGGCGATAGGGGTGGCACCGTTCCCGGGTGCGGGGGCAAGCTTGGGTTTGGATTGGTTGGGCGGGTCACCACGTGCCATCTTCTTCAAGGTCTCAGGAGGCCTTAATTGCCTGGGGGGGGGGGGGGTCTGCGAAATGAAGGCCATTCATGGTGTGAAAAAAATGGTGAATTACTACCCCCTAATTGCACACAGCGCACAACGTATGAAGTTTTGAACTGAAATCATGCCCCATATTGTCCAATTGGACCATTTTGCCTCCAATTGAGGACACTGCAAACCATCCAAAACAGGCATTAAAATTCAAAGAAATAGCACTCAAGGACAAATTGCATTGTCCACTAAAGGGGTTCTGTTGTGTACAGATGACACACTGTGAAACAGTACACTGATGTATGTTGAAACAGACCCCCATTTTCAGGGAATTTCAATGAGATGCGAAATTTCGCCACATTTGGCAAAATGCAGTATATTGAGGTATGAAATACTGTCAGTGCATTGCCTGCTTGCCACAGTACAAGATTGATACAAAATATCACAGGCATACGATTCGAACCATAAGGAACTCTTTACAATCAATCAATACACAAACATACATCAAAGAAATTACCAAATGTTGCCTACAAAAGGCAATTCCATGTGCCAATACCCACAAAGGGTGTGTCAGAATAACAAATCAAATAAAGTCAGACACAAATTAAAATTCAAAATGACTGCTCAGAGGATGGTGCTTCTGCAGTCACCATCATCTCATCATAGCAGTCAACACCAAATCACCGTCGTCGTTTGTTCCCCAAACGCGTTCCTTTTTGAGGTTGCTGCTGTGGTTGGGCTGCTGGTGCCGTCCCACCACTCACCAAACTCGCAAAGTTCTCCAATCCCTGTGGTGACGGTGACGGTCCTTTCGGCTCACACAGTGGATGTGTAGTGCCTTTGTGTGGCGTGACCAACTGCAGACTCTGCTGCTGTGTGTGCTCCTCATCATGTTGCGCCGCTGGAGCCTCAACAGAGGGTGATTGAGCCCTTTTCGCAGGCGTTGCTTGGGGCTCGGCACTGCCACCTGCATCGACACCGGGGGGATTGCTGGCTGCCCCCTTCTGGGGCTTTCGCTTAGATGCCTTCGGCTTTGGGGTTCCCTTGGGCTTGGCATCCACGTCCGGCATACTATCCATGCAGTGCTGTTCATCAGGGTCATCAGGTACATAAGCCATTCCAGTGGTGTCGACGGGCACACCCTAGTCCAGTTGTGACAACACAAACTCCCAGTAGATTGGGGCAAGAGAGTTAGCCCCTCTTAAAGTGCCGGTTGTAAGCTCAACAGTTTCTTTCGGTAGTTCATCAACCGCAGCTTTGAGAAAACCAAATACAACCAAAATTTCCGACTTGAGACGAATTTGAAGCTGGACAGCCAGCTTTGGAGAGCAAGACCCCACCAGCACCCAGTTTGTAAGATTCATCGGGACTTTCAGAACATCCAGCACCCATTGAACAGCCTTAGGACACAGGATACTGGGTAATGGGCCTTCACGGAACGTAACGTACATCGGCAGCTAAACAGATGGTGCAAATTGGGCAAAATGGCGGGAGTGGCGAAATTTCGCTTCATTTTTCGAATTTGGCTGATTTGGGGTATCAATTCACAGGGGGCAATGTACCTTCCTTGGAATCTGAGTCAACGTGACAATTGTCATCATTGATTGCATCATAGTGAAATTCGGACTGCGGCTGCCAGTGTTGTACACCATGACACTCACTTGATGCACTCCCTCCTCAGCTAGGTCAGTCTGCAGCTGGCTCATGATGATTCGTACGTCCGCCAACTCACCAGCAACCACCAGTGGTTTCCCCATTGAAACATGTCGCACAGCAAGAGGTGGTAGACCCGTGGACCAGCCCTTTGGAACCTCAATGACAGCCAGTATGAACGGCCACCCAACGACAGTAGCATTCAAAATGGCAGTAGGATTCAGAAGACAAAGCTGAAAGGGGGACTCACCGCCAAGAGCATCTGCACCAGAACCAGAGACTGTCTTCAAGTGAACCACATTCCCTTCGGAGCTGGCAATGTCAAAGGTATTCCGAGGTCTGGCCAGGTGGCTCCTGAAGTCTACATATTTTGAGGATGTCCAGAATTCGGCCTTGCACACAGAGTCCCAGGGAGGCATAGGCATGTCATCAGTGTACACCCAGCATGCACAGCGGAACTTCAATGCACCAATCCCCTTGATATGACGCTGTAGGGTAGCAATCTCGGATGTATTTCCTGTTATAGAGAAAAACTGGGTGTCCAGACCATGTTTCCACCTGAGACGCGAAATTTCGCCACTATCAACAGAATTCGATGATTTAATAGTGCAATTCAGGATGCCTGCACAACATACTGCGGGATGGGTGAACCAACTCCTCTGGACAGTCAGGATGCATAACAATCCAGTCACATCGCATTTCCCGTTGGCATTCACATAACACTTTAGCCACTCCTGCAACAGTGGCTCGTGGAGTCTCCATGTATTTGGCACACTGTGCAAAGTGTGGTCCAATGAGCTCCTCCAATGGTTTGAATGATGCAAGTGCCAAGGGGATCCTCCTGTTCTCGAAATTGCGAATTCCATCAATTGCTGTATAGCCAGTTGCATCAATCATTCTAGCCAAGGGTAGCCAGCGTCGTGCCACAGAATCCTACAGTGCATACAACCAAACTTTTTTGGGACAACAATGCGCATGAGAGCGACAGTCACACACCAGGCTTCCTTCATCAGCTGTCAGTCCAGCCTCCTCCAATATCTGGCGGCACACGTTAGTGAGACCGAGATCAGCATTCTCAGGCTCCTCCAAGTTCTCCATCAGCAGCACAGCCCTCTCACTCATGCATGCTCCTGTGCCTGACAGCTGCGCTGTCTGCTGGTGGCCGGCTAGACGTCTCCTCTGGCGCACGGGAGTATCCCACTTCAGAACCATAGACTCAAACTCCAGCTGCCATCTCAAAGGGTCCAGATTCTTTTTCTCACGTTCATTGGCCAGTCTCCTCGCCGCACAAAAGACATGTTCGCCACCAATGATCCAGAAGCTACCCACTGAGGCAATAACAGAAGAAAATTCGTCCCCAGGCCAGTATGCAAACGACAGACGTGTAGAAGCAAGTGCAGCAACATACAATTGCCAGGCTAGACCAGTAATCCTTTGATGATCCCCACGGGAGGTACCCTTGCCAAATCCTCCAGCCGCAGCTTTGGTCTGGTCTCGCTGACCGTCCGGATTTGCCCATGCTCGCGGTTAACATCCACCCGCAGGACCTTGTGGGATAACACCATTGTCTTCTGGACGGCATCTGCTAGGGTGTCCGTTTTCGGAGTGGCCTTCTTGTTCCCCCGGCTGACCGGATTCCGTTGACTGGGGCCCTCGGAGGACCCCTGCGAGGGTTGTGATAAAGAGGATGGCTCTGGGGCCACAGGCACATTGGTGTTTGGTTTTGTGGGTACGGATGACATGACAGTGGGGGCTTGGAGGAAATCAGGGTGCTCTGGGCATGGATCACATTGACAGACAGTGGTGATTTGGTTGTTTCCGGACCACTTATTCCTCAATTATAGCCTTTGCAAGGGGACATCAAGGAATGCTGCACAGAGCAGCTGAAATCACACATCATGACAGCCTCAGCAACATGTAATACGTAAAACCATGAGAGTCGGGATCACACACAAAAATGAATAGCACATTAGTGGTACAAGTGGCAGCAGTGTAACAGCACCCTGTGGGACACAGGCTCAAAACACACAAAACCCAAAAGCAAGCGAAATTTCGCGTCTCAAACCAAAATGTGCTAAAAACAGTATCTGGTACATTGTGAAGACAACAGGTATGTCAGTCCCATTGTGAAGTATCCTGTCCAAAAACCTCCTCTTCATCCAGAATAGCTACTATGTCGTCATCATCCGAGACACTACTGTTATCACTGTCACTGTGGAAAACAAGGCCACCTGGGGGCCATCATCCCCCCCCCCCCCCCATTCGAATGCTGTACCCTATTCTGCGGTTGCTGAGGGCCAGGTTTGGCTGATGGTTTTGGATTCCTTGGGGCAGATTTGGCGATGGGTGCACCGTGTCTTGGGGGGGGGGCTGGGGTGAGGGGCACCTCGTTGTGCAACCGTTTTCCCTGGTTTGGGTTTGGGCTTGGGTTTGGGCTCGGGCGGGCGGGTAATTTGCATCACTCTCTGGATACCCACATTCCGTTGCCCGGCAATCGTTGATGGAGGCACCGTTTGCTGTAGAACCGTAAGATGGTCATCGCTTGGGGGATTCTTACGAAGAAGGGTCCTAATATATTTGTGGAACACACTAAAAGGAACGCTACGTGGTGGAACGGCTGCAAATGTACTAGGAAACTGAAGGTCATCTACAGTACGCAACACAACTGCTTCTACTACCCAAAGGGGTGGCGGCTTCCATTGTACAATGGGCAAGGATGCAACAGACACACTCAGAATAAACCTCCTCAAATTGGACCCATACCGCTTCACACACTCCTCTGTCAGTGAGAACCGCACGTTCTTCCTCCCTGTCAAGGTCTGACTCAACGTTACAAAAATTTCGGAGGGGCCACTCAGGGATGTGATGGTAGTCCATATCCGGCACTGTGCACACAACCTGCTCAACATAGCCTCCCCATATTCCTCACTGTGAATACAACCGGGCACCCGAGAGTGCCAACGCTGCCATGTGACCAGAGCAGCCACCAATGTCTTGATGTACTCCACATTCTCCTATTGATTCCCCACCAAAGAAAGCATAACCAACAAACAAGACTCCAGCAGTGCCAAGGCATTCTTCCCACTTCCGGGATCTCTAGCAGCCCTATTGCAGTCTCTCACAAGGACACCAATCCTAAATGCAACAGGACAATACTCCTTCAACAACACCTTCAACCCCAAAATTAGCTCCTTGCTTTTAGACTGCATGTCCGTCAATGGTCCATTCTGCGCCGCAACGGCATATGCATCAAGTTTTGCCTGAACTCTTGGTAGGTAAGTGCCAGCATTCAGACAAAGCGCCAGTATTGTCTTCTCCATATGAAGGAGCTTAACCTTTGTTGGTACTGCATCCCCTTCCTTGAAATCGGTGTGTACTCTCTCCATCACACATATAATGGGCATAAAGTTGCGGTAAAGCATGGTGATCATATGCTTGTACGGGTGCCAAACCCCGTAGATGAGTGGGAGGCTTGACAAGTGCAATTGGAAATTCCATGAAGTGTAACTCTGCCCATAGAGGTATTTCAAGAGCTCATAGTGAATCTTCATATCCACACACAAAGGTAAATCATGACGAGTTGCCTGCTGCACATGCCGGATTGTATTTAGCAGTTTCAAGTGATCCAGTTTGGTTCCACACCGTAGCTCAGACAGCATCATCGGTTGCCAGCGGACAGATAGCACATTTTGCCGCACAATGTCCAGGGGGACTCTGACAAAGGTACGCTGAATCATGTCAGGAAGGGCATTAACACGCCGAAACAGATCCGCATGACGAAGTTGTAGAGCATCAACATGTGCCCCAATTGTCTGAACGGCATCAAGTAGTGAGACATGACCCGGAAATGGTGGTAGGGCTGGCAAATGTAACACGGCCACAGCTGTGCAATTTATGGAGTGGTCAAGATGAAGCGGGTCCACCCCATAATTCTTTTTCACCCAGTTGTCATACCAGAGCGCCATCTGGTGGTTCTGCATGTTTTGCCAAAGCCAAGTTGCTTGTTGTCGCGCATTGGCAGCAAGTGAGGGCATAGCTGCATGCACAAGTCCTCTGGGAGCCAACAATCGGCTCAATGAAATAGGTATTGGTACATCCTCGGACTGTGCATGAGGGGCTGCCATCTTTCTCAGAAGTCGCCACAAGCATAGCAATTGATTTGAGAAAACAGTGTACCAACAGGGCTTCTTCCGTGTTCCATGGGCAAACAGCAACCGTGTAAAGTCCTTCCGTGATCGTCGATTTGTCCGCATTGCCAGGGCCCCGACAGCCAATAACCTTGCAGAGCCCCCATTGGCAACATCCGTCATGAGGTCATCAACGTTCAGAAACTCACGACTCGCGACAACCACCCTTAGCAGTGCCGGATCCATGTCATGTGGTCACCTCAAAGGAAATACTCACATATTTGCCTCAGAACAGGGAACATACTCCATGTCAAGATTGTCGGAATGTTCATAAAATTCATCAAAGGCACAAATTTCGGGACAAATGAAATCAAATTAGCACACAAATATACAAAGACACAATGAGGGTATCAAAACATCAAATAATGAAGGAGTGGCGAAATTTCGCGTCTCATGAGTGAAAAAATGCATGAAAAAGGGGTATGATATCGGCCAATTTCAAAAGAGTGGCGAAATTTCGCTTCATTTTTGGAATTTGGCTGATTTGGGGGTTGAAATTGGCTGTTTAGAATTGGAACATTGGTATGGTGCAGAAAAGGGCTTTTAAACCATAAACTGAAACAGTGACCCCCCCCCCCCCCCTGCATTTCATACCCTAAAAAAACACCCCAGTTCGGGGTAACAAATTCGACTTCTTGAGGGTCACCAGGGCGGGCAATTCAGGCCTCCTAAGAAGGTGTGCTCTCGGGGTTGAGACGAAGGTGCCCCTTGACACGGCGGGATTGTGGTGATTGTGGGTGCCCTAGCACCAGCGGCGTCTATGGGCAGGGGCAGGGGTGGGGGGGGGCAAAGGCCCAACAACGAGGTCCGTTGGTGTGAGATCAGCCCTAGTAGGCTGGCTTGACCCGTTGGCAGGGGCCTCCTTGCTCGTGGGAAGTTGGAGACGTTGGGGACGGCGGAGCGGGGTGGACGGGGAATGGAACGGGCGAGGATCATGTGGGCCGCTCTAGGCATCTTTCTAGGAAGCGGGACCTAGATACCCGTTGTCCCTCCATAGGGATACATGGCCCCAGCGCCTCGAGGCAAAGGCGTACCTTGTCCACCCAAAATCAAACCAGCCATCGAGTGTTGCTAGGGGCCGGGACAGCCACTGCTCGGTCCTTGGGGTGATGGGGTTGGTGGCCTTGGGGAGGGGGGGGGGGGTTTCTGTTGAGCTGGGACGATCTTTGGCGGGGGGGGCTGAGGCAGGGTGGTGATGGAGGATTTCCTAGTGGCGGGGCTATGGGTGAGGGGGGAGTGTTGCATGGTGATGGCGGGGTTGGTGGGGGAGTTAGCATGGGTGGTTGCGGCGAAGCCAACTGTGATAGAGGTTTGGCAGTGTACGAGTCGCATGGTGAGTGGTCCCCCTCATCGCCGTACTGCAGCAATTGAGGCACATCCCCCCATCCAGCCGAGGGGGGGGACGCTGGAGCATACGGCAGAAAAGGCAATGATTGCGACAGATTAAAAAAATGATCCGTCATTGTCCCGTTGAGAGATGAAGGGGGCGAAAGGTCTGATAGGAAAGGACAAGGCAAGGAGGGTCATGGGTTCGTTACCTATTGGCTGGGGGCTGGTTGCGGCGGCACGATGACCCGGACAAGAGGTTGGGAGGGCCTCGTCCGGGTCGAAGAAAAACCCCGCACAACTACCCCGGTGCCATGCCACTCCGGCGGCTCCGCTGGTCTTGGACCCTTGTACTCATACCGCACCTCATGGGTGCGGGTGCTGCCATCGGGTGCGGCGTCAGGCATGGCGGGCAGAAAAAAAGGCAAGAAAAGAGTGGTGTATCCGAATGTATCACAACATGTCACAACCAAAAGATAACTTGATTAAAATAGGTTCATTTTGCACAGAAAAGCGGCTGTCATCCATGCCCCTGGCTGACCACACCAGTCCGAGTGTCGCTCTTCCCTCTTGGCATCCAAGGAGGTAAGCGGCGCCGCCGGGGCTCCGCGGACTGCTTTTGTGAAAGAAGAGAGGTGGGTTGGTGGTGAGCCAAAAAAAAAAGCTACCAAAAAACGGAACCTAATGTTTTGCCATCTCCATTCAAGGGGGTTCCGGGGAAGGGGTTGCATGGTGCATGGTGTATCTGTCAGAATTTTATCGGGCAGAACAGTGAAAAGATCCCGCGCCACCGGAGGTGACATTCAATTGGAGAAAAGGGGCATGCCGGTCAGAACACAAAAATTCAGTTTTCCTCGCTTTTGAAAGCTGGCAGGGTGGGGTTGCATGGGCTGGGGGACAACGGCAAGCAAGTAGAACACAAGAGGACATAACAAATTCCCTAGAGACACGAGCTGCGGGTAAAATTAAGGGCACCCTTGACGGGTTGTCCGTGCAGGGGAAGCCTACACGAGCTGCGGGTAAAATTGAGGGCACCCTTAACGGGTTGTCCGTGAAGGGGAAGCCTACATGAGCTGGTTGTCCGTGCAAGGGAAGCCTACACAGGCTGCGGGTAAAATTATGGGCACCCTTGACGAGTCGTGCGAAGCAAATACCGGGTCAAAGCACCGTGGAATCTTACGGTGTGTTTTACGGTGTGTTTCACACAGGTTCCGAACCCCCCCTCCGCGGGCAAAAATGCGAAACAAGATTTTTGTTGCAGGACGAGCACTACGGTGACATGTGAGGATACTCACCAAATTCGAAGAGGGAGGTCGAGTCCAATCGCTAGCTCTATGGCGTATTTGAATTAGCACAACAAATGCACGGCCAAGACTTTCTGTGAGATGAGAGATAGGCAAGCCGGTCGTGTTCGTTGTCTTCTTCAACTCTTGGAGTTGTGCTTGCTCCATGCCTATCTTGGTCTGCATGTGTTTGGTTTGCCTTTTCTGTGCTTGTATCGTATGTTGCGCTTGTCCATATTGATCCTTGATGTGAGCCACATCCGCCTTTGTTGCTTCCAATGCTCGATTGCTTCATATTTTCATGAAGTGTTCCGCAATGTGAGGGGGGTTATCCTCCTCCAATAGATCATCACCTCGTGCCAGCAACAGATCCGCGGTTCCCTTCGTACACGCTAAAACACCCAATTTTGTTCTAGCCTAGAACTTCTAGCCTAGATGTTCTAGGCTAGACTAGATCAACACTAGAACGATATAATGCCCACCGACAAGTGCCATTTTCTTCCTTGCCGCGCCGTGCATGCTTGCTATTGCCCATAGTGCATTCTCCCGTGTTCATCTCTCACACACTTAGATATTTCGTATTTCTTTGCAATGAAATGTCCCTCCACTTCCCCCCTTGCTCCCTCCCCAACCGGGGAGGATACTTCCCTATTGTCTAAGGCACGACGGGACTTGAGTGGGGCTTCTGGCCTCAAGGATGAGCGGGTGGGCCATTACTTGGCCAGGTGGGCGCTATCATGCCCCTTAGCACAGCAGCAATTCAACAACACCGTCCAACATGCGAACAACGCCACTTCCATCCAAACTACGGGTGAGGCATGCAAGGCCGCCGTTGAGGCATACACCGCCTCCCTACTGCTCCCCACTGCCATGTGTGAACTTGTGGTCAACTTGAGGGCCCCCGAGTCCTCGTGGAGGCACCGCAAGTTGGAGTACCACCGCACCGTCCCCCGTGGCCCCTACTCCCGGCGGATTTGCACCGAGCCGGACTTCCAAGCTCGTTGGAAGGATTTGGTCGTCCCCGTGCAATTGGATGACACAAGGCCACCGGGATCTCATGGCCCTTCGCCTCATGGGTCAAGTACATCCACTCCCGGCCGGGTTTGGTGGGGTCAATCCATCGTTTCCTTGCCATTGACATTCATCTTCCGGGGGGGTGCCTACCCCGTGGCCGGGGGCAATTGGACCCGACTCACCATCTCCTTGGACAATTTCGACCGCTTGGCCTGCTCCCCAGCGGGCCTTTGGGTGTTGAGCATGGCCAATTGCGATGACAAGGCGATGGACACCCTTGGGACGTTGTGGAAGAGCAATTGGGAGGTTCTTCTCATCTAGTGCCTTTCACTCATTCTAGTTTTGTTCTAGTTAGCCTCGGACACCGGTCGCTACAAGCTTGGCTAGACTAGAGTACAACGAAATGCACCACCGGCAATGTCTCGTGTTTAGGTGATTAAAGAGATCATCGACACGGGCCTCGTCCTATGGGGGGCCTCCAAAGAGGAGGCAAAGGTGATCCTCGGGAGGGATCAACCGTGAACACGGAGGGTGATCAGGGTGTCCACATGCCCCCAAGTGGTCTACATGTTCAACAAGGGGACATGGAACACCCAAAAGAAGACTTGGGAGGGTAGTGCTATCCCGCGGACCAGGGAGGGTGATGAGGCCCCTTACATGGCCTTCCTCCTTGGGACCCCTTCTTTGCAAGCTGCCGGTTGCAGCATGGAACCGATTTCGAAATTGTCACGTGCCTCGTCGTGTTGTGCATTTTGCACTTGATGATGGCCATGGGCCACTTGTTGGGGGAGTTTGTTGACCAGGAGGCTAGGGGGGTCACCCCTTCGCTCCGGCAAGACCCCCAAGTCCTCCTGTCGAAGAGGCGTGCGGGTTGGAAAATTTACGGGGCAGCTTCCCAAGATGGGGAAGAAACGGCCAATTTTTTGAAGCATGGCGTGATATTGCTAGGTGCCTTGGCATTAGGCGAGGCGCGGCCAAGTACAAGGCCGCCGCGAACATGTGGGACCTGCTGCAGGCCCTCTATTGTACATATCAGGGTCCCAACCTGGTGAAATGTGCCACAGGCACAGGATTTTTGCCGTCACTGCACCCATGGTACGGCATCATGGTATCTACTCAGCCGTGAGCATGATGTAGAGGCCATGTTGCACAACATTTGGCCATTTGGGTTGGCCATGTTTTGTGGCGACATTTTTAGAAAGTATCAACCGCTTTCTGAAATGTGGGCATAACGAGCACAATCGGGGGGGGGGGGGTTAGGGGGAAGGATGTGGATGAGGTTTCAGGGCGGAAATGGTCGGCCATCCACAAGGGGGGCCAGTGTGCAAGCAAAATGTATTACTTGGCTTTTTGCATATTTCAATGTGTCTTGGGATGCGCACGGGGGGCCACGGCCGCAAGTTCCATGCTCGGGTAGGGATGCCATGAAGGTGAGGAGGAGCCAGGGCCACATGCAGGCTTCCCTTGGATAGAGCGCTCCTCATCATCATGGCCAGTTCAAATGCCGAGCTCATCGAGCACATCATTGAGCAAGTATTTTGCCTTGTGTTTTAGCGCTGATGTACGGAAGCGTTGTAGTGTTGATCTAGGCAGCGCAATCGGTCGCTAGAACGTCGCTAGAATGCCACTGGAACAGTTGCCTACAACGTCGCTCGAACGGTGCCGCGTGTTTTTGCTTAGGAACACCATACCGCCGACTTGCTGGCACAGCTGCTCCAGCATGCAATCCCAACCCCAGCCCCAGCCCGAGCCCCAACCCCAAGGCCAGCTTCCTCCTCGTCTCTTGCCACCCCCTCACCCCCGCTCCGCCAAGAAATCCGCTGCGGCGGTAAAAGAGGACACGGAGGAGGTGGCGAAGGTGGTGGAGGTGGAGGTGGGGGGCGAGGGGAAGGGAAAGGGAAGGGAACTGGACCGGGAAGGGGAACGCGGACCAGTGGCCCCCCGTTCCGACAATGGGGTGAAGATTTTTGGAATGGCCCAATTCAACGTCTTCACCCCCACATCGAAAAGGGGGGGGGAGGGCATTTCTGGTTCCTGGGTCATTGCTGGGGGGCCATAGGGCTGGGGGTATGCAGGTAGCTGGGAGGACGTGGGAGTGCTCTCCGACGTGGTCGGATATCATGGGGGTTGGGGGCTTCGACCCGTCGGCAGCCAACAAGGGGGCGTATGCCTCCTTGGTGCACGGCACCGCCTCCCGCCCCAAGCCCAAGCCCAAGACCCCCAGCAACCCCGAAGCCGGGGGATCCCCGCAGCCGCACCCCCCCCAACCCCCTGGATGCCTTCACCAATGCCCTGGAGGCAATCCGCACCACCCTCGACACACAAGGCACCGTATGCTGTGTGCGTTCTAGAGTTGATCTACGGAAGCGTTCTAGCGTTGATCTAGCCAAACCGCCGCCGCTGCCGCTAGAACGTCGCTAGAACGTCGCTAGAATAGTTGCCTAGAACGTTGCTAGAACACATCTACCTTTTGTTTCTCTTCTCACATGTCATCGGCCTGCAATCGTGCGGTGGGGACCCCCGCGGGGTGCGGGTCGAGTGGCGCGATGGAGAGGGCCGGACGCACCACATGGGGGTCACCGAGCTGGGCCGCATGTTGAGGAGTGACCCAATATGGCCCTCTCACTGCTGTACACGTTGGGTAGGTGGGAGTTGGGCAGGAGCGGGGGGGGGAGGGAGATGAAACCGTAGCGCAGGGGTTGGGTTAAGGTGGGGGAGGGGGGGGGCACCAGCAGCAATAGCAGCAGCAGGCGGAGTAGCAGCAGCACCAGCAGCACCAGCAGCACTAGCAGCAGATGCAGGACCAGCAGCGGTGGGAAGCCCCCCCCCCCCCCCCGCCTAAGTTCCCCAAGCCCCCCCCCCAAAGGCGCCGAGAAAGCCCAAGAAGCCCCGCCACTTCGAGAGTAGTGGGGAAGGAGCCCCCCCCAATCCCCCCCCCGAACCACATCCCAAGCCCAAGGCCAAGGCCAAGCCCCCCGCCCCACCCAAGCCGAACCCTTGGAAAATAGGGGCCGTGACCCCCATGGGAATGTGCCGGGTGTGGGGAACACCCGGCATGTCCCTTGCGTGGAGGAGGGCAACCGGGGGACCGTCAGCCAAGGGACGCTGTCGAGGGATTGGGATGAGGAGCTGGACCCAAGGGACTGGTGGGTGGTGTCGCAGCGGTCCACTGGGGCGCGGGGGGGGAGAAGGGGAAAAAGGGGAAGAAGAGGAAGATACGGAAAGAGGGGGGCACCTTCCGAGTGCCGGCGGAGCTCCTCTTCCGCACCCGGGTGGAGGCGGAGGCCCACCTCCGGGAGGCCTTGGAGGAGGGGGGCGACAAGAGGGAGGGGGGTGACAAGGGGGTGGGGAGGGGGGTGACAAAAGCGGTTCGGGAAGGTTAGGGTTAGTAGGAAGGAGACACAGGGGGTCAAAAGGGGGGTGCTGGGAGCAAGGATGCGCCCCACCACACAAGAGGCGTAGCTTGCGTGTCACGACTCGCGAAATTGGGGCTCGGGGTTGACTTGGGTTGGGTTGGACTCTCCTAGCTTTAGTGCGACGGACCCTGGGTGGGGCGGGTCCTCCGGAAGCGGCGCATCCATTAATGAAGTCATGTGTGCCGCGCCGGCCAGAAAACACTACACGACGCACGATCTGCTTGAAAACAAAACACATCCGTTTAGGTCCTCCGGGAGCTGCACACTGATTGGAGCAGTCTAAGCAGGCCCGCTTGATGCACCTGCCGCCAACACGATGTCAGAGGCCAAAAGCCACAACGGCTTCCGGGGCCCTAGCCCCGCGGCAACATCAGGGGCCCAACCCCGCGGCGATTTCGGGGGCCCCGCCCCACGGCGCCTGCAGGGGCCAGCCCCACAACAGCCTCACAAAGCAGCAGCAGAGTATCTCCGGCATCCAGACCAGGCCAACATCAGGGGCCCGGCCACGCAGCCACTTCAGGGACCCAGCCACACGACCTCAGGTGCCCGGCCCCATGGCAACTTCACAAAGCAGCAGCACAACATCCGCAGGACCCAGACCAGGCCGACGATAGGAGGCCGCACAACAATTTCAGGGGCGCAACCCAACGGCAACTTTAAGGGCCCAGCCCGCGGCGACTTCAGGGGCCCAGCCCGATGGCAATTTCAGGGGCCCAGCCCCACGGCAACTTCAAGGGCCTAGCCCTAGGGCAATTTGAGGGGGCCATCCCCACGGCGATTTCAGGGGCCCAGCCCCACGCCAATTTTAGGGGGCCATCCCCACAACGATTTCAGGGGCCCAGCCCCATGGCAGCTTCAGGGGCCCATCCCCACGGCAACTGCAAGGGCCCAACCCCACGGCAATTTCCGGGGCCCAGACCCACAGCGATTTCAGGGGCCCAGCCCCATGGCAATTTCACGGGCCCAGCCCCACGGCAGTTTTTAGGGGGCCATCCCCACGGCAACTTCAAGGGCCCAGCCCCACGGTAATTCACGGGCCTAGCCCCACGGCAAATTCCGGGGCCCAGCCCCACGGTGATTTCAGGGGCCCAGCCCCATGGCAACTTCAGGGGCCCAGCCCCACGGCAACTGCAAAGGCCCAACCCCACGGCAATTTCCAAGGCCCAGCCCCACAGCGATTTTCAGGGGCCCAGCTCCATGGCAATTTCAGGGGTCTAGCCCCACGGCAACTTCAAGGGCCCGGCCCCACGGTAAATTCACGGGCCTAGCCCCACGGCAATTTCCGGGGCCTAGCCGCACGGCGATTTCAGGGGCCCAGCCCCATGGCAACTTCAAGGGCCCAACCCCACGGCAATTTCCGGGGCCCAGCCCCAAAGCGATTTCAGGGGCCCAGCCCCATGGCAATTTCACGGGCCCAGCCCCACGGCAATTTTTAGGGGGCCATCCCCACGGCAACTTCAAGGGCCCAGCCCCACGGTAATTCACGGGCCTAGCCCCACGGTAATTCCGGGGCCCAGCCCCACGGTGATTTTAGGGGCCCAGCCCCACGGTGATTTCAGGGGCCCAGCCCCATGGCAACTTCAGGGGCCCAGCCCCACGGCAACTGCAAGGGCCCAACCCCACGGCAATTTCCAGGGCCCAGCCTCACAGCGATTTCAGGGGCCCAGCTCCATGGCAATTTCAGGGGTCTAGCCCCACGGCAACTTCAAGGGCCCGGCCCCACGGTAAATTCACGGGCCTAGCCCCACGGCAATTTCCGGGGCCTAGCCGCACGGCGATTTCAGGGGCCCAGCCCCATGGCAACTTCAAGGGCCCAACCCCACGGCAATTTCCGGGGCCCAGCCCCAAAGCGATTTCAGGGGCCCAGCCCCATGGCAATTTCACGGGCCAAGCCCCACGGCAATTTTTAGGGGGCCATCCCCACGGCAACTTCAAGGGCCCAGCCCCACGGTGATTCACGGACCTAGCCCCACGGCAAATTCCGGGGCCCAGCCCCACGGTGATTTCAGGGGCCCAGCCCCATGGCAACTTCACGGGCCCAGCCCCAGGGCAACTGCAAGGGCCCAACCCCACGACAATTTCAGGGGCCCAACACCATGTCGACTTCAAGGGCCTAGCCCCAGGGCAATTTCAGGGGCCCGGCCCCACGGCCATTTCAGGGGCCCAGCCCCACGGCAATTTTTAGGGGGCCATCCCCACGGCAACTTCAAGGGCCCGGCCCCACGGTAAATTCACGGGCCTAGCCCCACGGCAATTTCCGGGGCCTAGCCGCACGGCGATTTCAGGGGCCCAGCCCCATGGCAACTTCAAGGGCCCAACCCCACGGCAATTTCCGGGGCTCAGCCCCAAAGCAATTTCAGGGGCCCAGCCCCATGGCAATTTCACGGGCCCAGCCCCACGGCAATTTTTAGGGGGCCATCCCCAGGGCAACTTCAAGGGCCCGGCCCACGGTAATTCACGGGCCTAGCCCCACGGCAAATTCCGGGGCCCAGCCCCACGGTGATTTCAGGGGCCCAGCCCCATGGCAACTTCAGGGGCCCAGCCCCACGGCAACTGCAAGGGCCCAACCCCACGGCAATTTCCAGGGCCCAGCCCCACAGCGATTTCAGGGGCCCAGCTCCATGGCAATTTTAGGGGTCTAGCCCCACGGCGACTTCAAGGGCTAGCCCCAGGGCAGTTTCAGGGGGCCATCCCCGCGGCGATTTCAAGGGCCCAGCCCGAGGGCAGTTTCAGGGGGCCATCCCCGCGGCGTTTTCAAGGGCCCAACCCCACAGCGACTTCACAAAGCAGCAGTAGAGCATCTCCGGCACCCGGACGAGCCCAACGACAAGGGCCCGGACATGCGGCCACTTCAGGGGCCCAGCCACACGGCAACCTCACGTGCCCAGCCCCGGAGCAACTTCAGCATTGGCGGCCCCCAGACCAGGCTGACGATAGGACGCCGAACGATTTCAGGGGCCCGGCCCCACGGCGAATTGAGGGGCCTAGCCCCATGGCAACTGCTGGGGCCCAGCCCCGCGGCAATTTCACGGGCCAAGCTCCGCGACGACTGGAGGGGCCGAACCCCACGGTGACTTTAGGGGCCAGCCCCAAGGCGACTGTAGAGTCCCAGCCCCACGGCGACTTCAGGGGCCACCCCACGGTAGCTGCAAGGGTCCAAGCCCACGGTAATTTTAGGGGCCCAGCCCCGCGGCGACTTCAGGGGCCCGGCCCCATGGCGACTTCGGTGGCCCAGCCCCACGGCAATTTCAAGGGCCCAGCCCCGCGGCGATTTCAATGGCCTGGCCCCGCGATGACTTCGGGGGCCCGGCCCCGCGGCGAATTCATGGGCCAGCCCCAAGGCGACTTCAAGGGCCAAGCCCTAGAGCGACTTTAGGGGCCCAGCCCCACATCGAATTTAGGGGCCTAGCCCCGCGGCAACTTCGGGGGCCCAGCCCCATGGCGACTTCAGTGGCCTAGCCCCACGACGACTTCAAGGGCCTGCCCCGGGGCGACCGCAGCGGCCCAGGCCCACGGCAATTTCAGAGACCCAGCCCTGCGCCGACTTCAGGGGCCCAGCCCCACGGCAACTTCAGGGGCCCAGCCCCGCGGCGATTTCAAGGGCCCGGCCTTGTGGCGACTTCAGGGGCCAAACCCCACGGCAACTTCAGTGGCCCGGCCCCACGACGACTTCAGAGGTCAGCCCCGCGGCGACTGTAGGGGCCCGGACCCACGGCAATGTGAGAGACCCACCCTGCGCGGACTTTAGGGGGCCCAGCCCCGCGGCGACTTCGGGGGCCCAGCCCCTCGGCGATTTCGAGGGCCCGGCCCCGCGGCGACTTCAGGGGCCCAGCCCCGCGGCGAATTCAGGGGCCCCGCCCCGCAGCGACTTCAAGGGCCTAGCCCCACGGCGATTGTCGGGGCCTAGCCCCGCGGCGACATTAGGAGCCCTGCCCCACGGCGACTTTAGGGGCCAGCCCCACGGCGACTGCAGGGGCCTAGGCCCACGGCAATTCGAGGGGCCCAACCCCGCGGCGACTTCAGGAGCCCGGCCCCGCGGCAACTTCAGGGGCTCAGCCCCAAGGCAATTTCAGGGGCCCAACCCCGGGGCGACTTCAGGAGCCCGGCCCCGCGGCTACTTCAGGGGACCAGCCCCACGGTGATTTCAGGGCCCCAGCCCGACGGCGAATTCAGGGGGCTAGCCCCACGGCGACTTCACGGGCCCAACCCCACGGCGACTTCAAGGGGCCAGCCCAATGGCCATTTCAGGGCCCTAGCCCCACGGCGATTTCAGGGGCCCGGCCCCACGACACCTACGGGGGCCTAGCCCCATGGTGACTTCAGGGGCCGAGCCCCACGACAATTTCAAGGGCCCAGCCACACGGCGACTGTAGGGGCCAAACCCCACGGCAACTTCCGGGGCCCAGCCTCACGGCTAATTTAGGGGCGTAGCCCCACGGCGACTTCATGTGCCTAGCCCCACGGCGATTTCAAGGGCCCAGCCCCACGGCAATTTCGAGGGCCCAGCCCCACGGCAACTTCAGGGGCCCAGCCCCACGGCGAATTCAGGGGCCCACCCCCACGGCAACTTCAAGGGCCCACCCCCTCGGCGACTTCAAGGGCCCACCCACTCGGCGATTTCAGGGGCCCAGCCCCACGGTGACTTCAGGGGCCTAGCCCCACGGCGACTTCAGGGGCCTATCCCCACGGCGACTTCACGAGCCTAGCCCCACGGCGATTTCAAGGGCCCAGCCCCACAGTGACTTCACGGTCCCAGCCCCATGGTAACTTCAGGGGAGCAGCCCCACGACGAATTCAGGGGCCCACCCCCACGGCAACTTCAAGGGCCCACCCCCTCGGCGACTTCGGGGGCCCACCCCGTCAGTGATTTCAGTGGCCTAGCCCCACAGTGACTTCAGGGGCCTAGCCCCACGGCGACTTCACAGGGGAAGCCCCACGGCAACTTTTGGGGCCGAGCCCCACGGCGAATTCAGGGGCCTAGCCCCACGGCGACTTCACGAGCCCAGCCCCACGGCGATTTCAAGGGCCCAGCCCCACAGTGACTTCACGTTCCAAGCCCCACGGCAACTTCAAGGGTCCACCCCCTTGGCGACTTCGGGGGCCCACCCCCTCGGTGATTTCAGTGGCCTAGCCCCACAGTGACTTCAGGGGCCTAGCCCCACGGCGACTTCACAGGCGAAGCCCCACGGCAACTTTTGGGGCCGAGCCCCACGGCGAGTTCGGGGGCCTAGCCCCACGGCGACTTCACGAGCCCAGCCCCACGGCGATTTCAAGGGCCCAGCCCCACAGTGACTTCACGGTCCCAGCCCCACAGCAACTTCAGGGGCCCAGCCCCACGGCGAATTTCGGGGCCCACCCCCACGGCAACTTCAAGGGCCCACCCCCTCGGCGACTTCGGGGGCCCACCCCCTCGGCCATTTCAAGGGCCTAGCCCCACGGTGACTTCAAGGGCCTAGCCCCACAGCGACTTCACAGGCGAAGCCCCACGGCAACTTTTGGGGCCCAGCCCCACGGCGAATTCAGGGGCCTAGCCCCACGGCGACTTCACGAGCCCAGCCCCACGGCGATTTGAAGGGCCCAGCCCCACAGTGACTTCACGGTCCCAGCCCCACCGCAACTTTAGGGGGCAAGCCCCTCGGCGACTTCAGGGGCCCACCCCCTCGGCAATTTCAGGGGCCCAACCTCACGGCAACTTCAGGGGCCTAGCCCCACGGCGAATTCAAGGGCCTAGCCCCACGGCACTTTGCAGGGGCCCAGCCCCATGGCGACTTCACGGGCCAAGGGCGTGAGGGGCCAAGCCCCACACGAAGTAGCAGCACAAGCATCGGTGGAACCCGGACCAGGCCAGCGATAGGACGAGGGCCCAGCCCTGCACGTCAACATGGTGGCGAGGTTAGCGACACCCTCTACACAGTTGAGGAGCACATCCGGTTGCGGCACCAAAACAGGTCTGCACCTAGGCGCAGCTACAACACTCGCTCCGCACGACGACCAAGGTCCGGCCTGGCACGCCTGCATGCTGCCTAGGCCGGCAACAACCACGTCGGCATTCCTGTTCTTGCTGCATGCAGCAGCAACAACACAGCCAGCTGAGCATGACCATCACCATGGCCAGCAACGCATAGCCGAAGCAGCGATTGACGGCGAGCTCCAAGGAGCACGGGCGTCGGGGCCCTGTGCGGGGCGGTCTTAGGGCGCTATGACGCAAACCCAGCATGCAACACTGCACCTGAAAGCCCCCGGTGGGGGGGGGGGAGGGGGTGCACGACAAGGGAGGCGTCCTGTCCCTCACAGCACAGCACCGTCTCCCTCGGGGGGTGCCCTCGGGGGGTGGCAGGGACGGGCCCTGGGCTGACCTGGTAGGGGGCCTGGTAGGGAGGCCTGGGAGCTGCGGGGCTACTGCGGATAACCGGGCCCAACGGGCTAACCCACCACCAATTGACCCGGCACTAGCCCACCAAGGGACCTTCCAAGTGACCTATGGGGTGGGGGGCTAACCGGGCTAACCGGGGGGGGGGGGGGGGGACCCGGCGCTCTGTGAGTCAGGTCTAGCATGGCGACCCTGTGATTGGCCGCGGCCTGCCATGGTAGCCGGGGTAGCTTCTCTTTGAGGAGTCGCAGAGCAATAATATATATCGTTCTAGCGTCGCTCTAGCGAAGCGTTCTAGCGACAATCTAGCGAGTCTAGCGGCGCTCGCGAGAACGTCGTTAGAACGCCGCTAGAATGAATCTTTTTTCCACTCCGAATTCAGGTGAAAACAGCAAAATTGTGAAAAACAAACCATGGGCCCGCGAGTACGGATACGGGGGTCCAGGTTGCAACCTTCAAAGTACCCACCACTTACGACTAACCGCCCCTTTTTTCTGTTCTAGCCTTCTAGCGCCATCTAGGCTAGAACGGAATTGGGTCTTCTAGTGTGTACCAAGGGTTGTTCCGTTCAGTTTTATTTCGTCAATCGGCTTATCACAGTCCACCACTTCCACGTGTTGTACATCCGGCCCAAGCAGAACCACTGCCGGGGCTGTAACCCACGATGGCTTTTCACCAAGCCAGGCTCCCTGAAATGTATTTTCAGACTTCACCTCCAAAACAGAGTGGCAGATGATCTCTTGCACTTTGCTTCTGTCCATTGCCTAAATGACTCCCGTGTATCTCAGAGCTGCTTGCTTGTGTGGCGTTGAAATCGTATCACTCACCCATGCTAGTAAGTGATGATATAATTGTAGGTAATCCGCACGTGTGATTGTGGCTTTGGCTATGATGAGCATTGTTTCTGGGAATCGGAACAACTGCTCTTGTATGCGATGTAGTCTTGACTTGTGGAGTTCAAACCAACATGTTTTCAGTGACGCTGGAAGTGTCTTTTCCACATGGGTCAACAAAATGTTCTTTAGAAGTGTCGTCTTCACCTTTTTTGAAATCTTGCCCATTGACTTGCAAAAGCCTTCCAAACATGTTCTTGACCTCACTTTTCCGGTACACCGAGTCCCACATACCCACTATGTGTCTCATCGAGGGTAGCTGCAGATGTAAGTGCGCCAGTAAAGCAGGTGACCGGGCAAGAGCTATTAGAACATGCTCGACTTGTTCCTTCTTCTTCTCATGTGTGATCTCTGCCGTGACTATCAATAAGTATCCTTGTGGCGCCATTAACACATTCACACTGGAAAGGTACGTGATCTTTCCCACTGATGTGATCCATCGTAAGGCATCTCACGGAGACTGTGATTGTAGTCCTGGCATGAAAGCTGCTGGCATCGCATCTTCGGCCTCTTTGTATACATGGAGTGGGATCATGTCAGTGTACGATGTGAATAATCGTTGTAGCTCACGATTGGGTGACTCCGACAGCAATTGCAGTAGTGTAGGATGATAAAGAACATGTTCCATGTCTGCGTGTATAAGAAGTATACGCATGATGTACTGAAAAAGGTTTGTTCGCTTCTATTGATCAACTTGATCAACATATGATGACATTTGTGTTCTTTGTCTGGGATTAAGAAGGATGAGAAGCATGGCCACATGGGTTTTGTTCAACGAGGAACACAGAGCCACTGTGGCAGAAACATGAAATGACCGCACGGGTTACACTAAGTGCAGTGCCGTTGTGGTCTGATCTGGTTGCAAGAGTGGTACATACTCCTTGCAAGGTAGTGCACATGGCTTTGGCGGCTCCACTGTGTACTTGTGTACTGTATTATCAACATTACCCAGGGACTGCTATGTCATTGTGTTGGCCCCCCTGAGTGACATCGGTAATAGTGGACCCATGCCTCCGATATTTGTACTGCCATCGGTTGAGAGTGTCGTTCTACGAATAGCGTGCACAACGGGTCCAATATTTACTGTTATTTGGTATCGATTGAGGATAAGATTTATATTCTGCTCCCCTTTTCCGGGTTGTTCGCGCAGTTTAGGGAACTGGCGGGCCCCCACACCACGTCAAGGTCACCGACCCCGGGGTGTGAAGAGGGCGTGGGAGCAAGGGGGGGGGGTCCACAGACTGGGGTCACAACCATGTACGGATCTTGAAGTAACCTCGTTCCATTCGGTTTCATTCCATTCCAGTCTATAGAAATTGACTTGATTCAATTCGATTCAAGGCAATCCACAACATCAACTCAACTGGGCTCAACTCAACTCAATCAGGTCAGCTTGCATTCATTGCACCCCACTGTAATGCATAGAAATGCTATGCACGGCCGTGCAGTGCAGTGCAGTGCACTGCAGGCAACACAACGCAAAGCAGTGCAACCCACTGCAATGCAAAGCAAGGCAATGCATCACAATTCAGCTCAGCTCAGTAGGATTCAGCTCCCTGTTCAGTTCACTTCACCACACTTCCGTTCATTTTATGTCAATTCATTTCAAATTGCCTAATTTCATTCCTTTCAAAGGTTCAGGTCAATCGAAATCAACAACGCAATTCAATTCAGCTCATGTCAACTTGCTGTCAACAAGCCAGCTCAGCTCATTGCCCTTCAATTTGGTTGGGATTTGGGTTGGGGTTGGCCCGGTTCCAATCCAGCTCGCGCCAGCTCAGTGAGAATCAATTCAGCTCACGTGAATTCAGTTAATTTCTATTCAGCTTAATTCAACCGGCTGTCAGTCGCAATCAACCCAACACAATTCACTTTCATCAACTTCAAGTCGACACTCCAGTCTGCTCAAAGGGGAGTATCTGCACCGCGTGCGCAGCGCTGCTACTTTTACGGCAGGTTTAGCCGGAATGGGTTGGCTTTTACCCCCTCACAAAATGCCGCCTCAGGAGAACAAACCCTTGGGCACAATACCTGTGGAAACATCCCTCCGTCTTGCCCTATCCGGCGCCTCCTAAGGTGAAAATACATAAGATGGCCCCTTGGGTGCAACCATCACCCTGGTTTGGGGTCTCCCTCCTGGATTGTGGATTATTCCACATTTATCCTAATAGCGGAGGGAAGTACAGCTCTTCCGGCCTAGCCATCAGTTCATCTACTGCTACTTGGTCGGGCCAAATGGCCAAATCTTCGCCCCGCATCAGGTCCCCCCAAAAAAATTCAATGCCACATACAATACTGACACCAGCAGCTTCTCAACCATGTTTCTCGGATGTGAACGGCAATCGGAAGACTGAAACTGATGCAACCAACCATCCAAGACATGGAAATGAACAACAGCACAGACATACCATCCAATCCAGTAGCCAACCAAAGTGTATGAAACAGTTCCTATGCACCACAGAACACCAAGAATCATAAGGAAGGTCATGATCTGTTCCAGACTTCTGCGTTCTTTCTCAGCTTTACTGCTGTCTTCCTCTGGGTTCAATTCCTGATACAGCAGAACAGCAGCATCGCCAACAACCCTTCGTCACAAACACATGAAATAACCACCTTGTGCAATTCTGGCTGACCCCATCATTCTGCATAGAACACGCCACAGCGGACACTTTGCATGCTTACCACTCTGGTCAAGGCAATGAGTGTGCACTATCCGCAGTACCTGTGGCGACAGCATGCCGTCGGCCACCCGCCAATAGCCGTCGATTCAGCAGCAGGCACCGTTGGTTGAATCTGGCGCTGCAGACGGCTGGAGACAACCAAACTGTCCTTTCGTGCTGCACTTCCTTACCAACTGCCCGCTGATTGGTTTGGACCGCATTCAGAAAGACAATGAGTTTGCCACGGTGCGGCAAAACGCAACACCACACCTCAATCCGCAAGGGAAAAACGTTTCAGCCTTTAGAACTTTGCTGATCTGGACTGCGCATGAAAAAGGAGCAGGTGCGGGGGTCTATCAAGGGTAGACAGCGCTTCGAATGATTCTCTGCCCCACTACCTGACCCCTTACCCCTGCCTGACCCCGCTGTCCTGGACTCCCTTGTGCTGTCGCAGAACACGCACAACGCCCGCCAAAAGGACAGGCTGGGGTATCCGGGGCATCAACTCCGGATACTAAGCCCGGCCAAGTGGATGTTCGTAGCGATGCACCGAGGGGCAAAGCATGTGCCCCTGCTGTCCTGGGCAGGCCATTGCTCAAGGAGAACGAGGGGAAACGGGGTCCTGCCCATCTGGGCCCCTGGCCAACCCCAACCGACCAACCCACTCAAAACGGACAATTTTTCTCATTTGAAACATGCAAAATATCAACGCGGCCGTAAATTGGAGGCCGATTTTGGGTCCAAAAAAGTGATTTTTTTGGCCTCTGACCCACTCAGCAATCAATGGCGTGGCTCTGAAGATTATGTGACACAGACAGAAGCGAAGTTTGCAAATTGTAGAAGCAGACGAGGTCAGCTCCTGACCATCTTCCTCAGGTTCGTCTGATTCTGTTGCTGCATTGCCTTCTTGCACAGTGTCCTCCTTGGCCTGTCCATTGCAAAGACACCCAGTGGCGTCGTTGTTGGGGGCCGTCTGCGGGCATCCTCCCCACTGGCCAAAGAACGGGCAATTCCGCAGGGTCCTCGGTGCTGTCTTTCGGCAATGACACTGCTCGTTTTGTTTTCTTCCACGAAGGACGACCGAAGGGTTTGGTTGGCAGAATAGGGTTGCACAGCGGTCAACCAACGGCCGTTGAAGAATAACAGACGTAGTTGGCCGGCGACCACCAACAGGCACACGTAACGCTACCAGCGGCGCGGTTTGTGCGCCGAAGGGGGTGCAGCAATGCCTTCCAGGGTATGGAAGCACCTGCAGCAAATGGTCCTCGCCCTCCCTGGTCTCACTCTCCCGGGCTGCACCTTGCCTTTTGTGCATTGCAGAATCCGCCTCGGCCTCCGTTGACGCCTGAAGGAAACGGGTGCCCAACGACATACGCACGTCGCCTTCACGGGGATTGCAACGGGTGATGAACTGTGGACCCAACGCACATTCAAAGTGCCCGAACAATGTGCACCCAAAGGTTTGACAGGCCTTTGCAGATCAAGAGCCATCCCAACGGTTTCTCGACCTCGAACGATGGCTGATGGACGGAGATGGTTGAAACGAGGATGCAATAGTCAACAGCCCACCGGTCATCATCATGCAGCCAATACCTGTGCAGCGTCTTCACGAGGTAGAGTTTGTGATTTGGCATGACTCGATCGAGACCAAGCGGGAAACACTATGACCAGGGCATTCACGACGAGGAGGATGCAGAAAGACAGCCTCTTGTTGGCCCCAGAGCAAACGTCCATTTTGTCAGAGGCATGTTCCCATAACTGGTACTGCATAAAAATATGTGGCATTGCGAACGAGGATTGGGCTCTGCTCCTCATCACTGGGCAAACCCGAAAAAAGGTTCTTGCCACCCCCAAAATGAAGTCGGGGCGCTACTCTGTAGCACAGTCTCAGCTCACATCTCCTCCTCGGGAGGCCGTCATTTCCACATTATCGTGAATATCGTGGGGCAGGTCATCGGCTGTCACGTGTGCATGGTGAGCATGAAAGGCTCTGCGCCAAGCCACGTTGCAGCAAACATCCGAGGGCAAGAGAAATGCATGCAACGCAGGCGTTCTGCTTGTTGTTTGCTTTGTCCCTGCATTATCAAAAGCACGCAGCAGCAATCCTCGACATGCTGGGTTTTGGCAACGGGAATGGTGCGTTGTGGCCATGTTCACAATGATTCCATACATGCTTCAATGCATAGCAACGTTCTTCAGTGTCAGTGCCTTCAGGGGTTGGCCGTCACGAGAACCCACAATCCCAGACACCTGACGGGGCTCAGCTGCCAAGGTATTGAATGAAAAAGCAAACCAGAGAATGAATGCCTTGGATGCCGCAACCTGAGCCCACTTCGTGGGCTAGCCAGGCCGATGGTGACATACAAAGGCGTGGTCGGAGCACAGGAGGTGCAGAGACATCCCTTGTCATGTTGACCCTCAGAATCATGATCAGAAGCACGGTCGTACCCCAAACCCACAGGCGGAACAAGGGCCGGTCTCCGATGCCATTGGTTTCTCCGAAGTGCGGCATCGAGTGGGAGTGCAGGGTGATGCAGTGGGTCTCCACAAATTACACAAATTCCACACCTCCATGGGTTCTCTTTGTCTCACACAAAAGCACAGAAAGACCGAGGATGACAAGGCACAAGCGCACACCTGCAGGACCATCAACAGGAAGAGCGGAATCTCCAGCAATACGTACCACCAATTGGCACGAAATACCAAGCACAGTAGGCATACACCGTGTATCGAAGCGTAACAAAAGCTTGCAGTTTGAGGTAATGACATTTTGCAGGAACCAATGCCAACCAACTTCACGCTCTCACTGGGGCCGACAAATGAAGCGGTCGCCCACAAATTGCCCGACTGCGTAGAGAAAATGAGACGCCAATGACCGCAAGTTTGTCACGTCTGCCTCGAGTGAACAAGGCTGCACAATGGCAAGGAGGGGGCATAAAGATGACGGTCGGTACTTTGGTCCACACAGCACAGAAAGAGCAGGCTTATTGCACATCGCCTGATGCAGCAGATGAAGGTGCATACCCCGCGTCAAGCCGCCGCTTCCTGAGCGTTGCCCGGCGGAATTAAGAGAAAATTGCTGAAGAAAGCAAATGGCAGACCGCGCATGGATGTGGGCACACGGGCTTTCGCATGTCTCTTCCGCCACCGCCCTGAGCCTCTCTCTCTCTCTCTCTTTCTCTCTCTCTCTCTCTCTCGTCTCGTGGTGGTGACCTGTGCTCTGCTCCACCATTTAAGCCTATGTGGCATATGATGCATATTCATCGCCATGATGGCCGGTTGTGCAACAGCAATGACTAAGGCCTGTTGCTGCTTGGGGCTTGAAAAAGTTGGGCCCAATGACCCCGCCCAACAGCCACTTCTTGCACCACAGCATACAAATGGGCAGGCTGGCCATTTGCAAGGCTGAGCGGTTGCTACGTCAGGTGTGATGCATCCTTTTGTGTCGACCGGGCTTGATTGTTCCATTCTGAGTAAGATCTTTTGCTGGCGTTTCCCATGCAAGCAGGATGTATTTCCTCACCGAATCATCATGGCAAGGTGTCTCAAGTCCACCAGACTAGTACACAAGCAACACATCACAAGCCAGGAGGTTAAACCAAAGGGCACCCCGCTCGTCCTTGAATCCTGCCCTATGCACGTCTTGTAAGCAGTAAACATATCTGACACTGTCAACCCTCCCAACTAACTGTTGGCCGAAGGCCCCTTGGGGGGTGTGACCTAATTAAAAAACAGACAAAAGCAAACCAGAGGTAATGCACTCCACAGTCAGGCATAAGTGCCCCTTGGCCCCTTGGGGGGGGGGGGGGTCTGGGAGTGGCGATGGGGGGGGGGGGGCTAGAGGGGGGTCTTTTGCAGGGGGGGGGGGGTACAGGAGGGTTGGGTTGGGGGGTCTAGGTGGGGCAATTTCGGGGCGCACATGCCCCCAAGGCCAAGCGTTGGTCAATCACTCCCCTTACCTCCCCTTGCCCTCCCTCTAATCAAGACTGAATATTGGGACCGAGCTGGTGGGGAAGGCACTGTGCTTTGTCACTTTGCTTTGCTTTGAGACCATAAGATAACCCCTCCTATACCCTTATTGCAGCGTGGACATGCAAGAGATAAAAGCGGCATGCAATGTACATTGCGGTTATAAACAAAAACTGTGACTGTCCTTATGGGATTCCCTGCACAAACCACCCTTCATGGTCTACGCAGGTTCACTCGGATGCACTGGATACCTCCCCCTTCCTCATTTTTTTGACTATGTCTTTTTGTGTTGGCAAGTGGCTTTCGTTTCACCGCGACCTCGTGAGGCATTACATCATTGTTGTCCCAAGAACGCAAGGAGATACTAAAGCTTGGCCAACCTGGAAGGCCATGCTTTTTGGATGAATCAAAAGCATAAATACCACAATGCCGGACGTCTATTGTCAAGTTATCCCATTGGAAGGGAATCGGGTCACCAAAGTGAATGAGGGTTTGTCACAAAGCAATTCTGATCCACGCGGGGACGCATTGCTGCGGTAGGGGAAAGGAAGACATTGCGAAAAATGGCGTTGGCAGGGTAATGCCGCATGCGATTGAAAAGGGTAGCCATACCCGGTCGGCGTGGCAGATTTGACCCTCCGAAGGGGAACACTTGGGGGCCGTCATTGCATTGCCACTTTGGCAGTTGCCACCACCCACTTGCCAACACAAAAAACTTTGGTCAAAAAGAGTAAGGGGGGGGCATAAAAAATGGTGTCATTACAAACCAGTCAACAAACATTGATGGGATGACAAGCATATCAGCAAAAAGTGTCGACATAATCCCAGCAACTAGAGTTCCATCGCCATGGTGCGCTCCAAAATCCACCATGGCTTACAGCACTCCGCATTCAGATATCATGCATCATTCCCAGTGGTTCAATATTCTAGTACTTGGCTTTCGCTTCACCGCGATCCCATTAACCACCACCAAGTTTGGTTGCTCTCCCGATCTGCAGAATCCTTAATATTCAGTGTGCCTTTTCACTTCATCAGTATATGTATGCTACACTCCTACGCGTAACCCATGTAGCATTGTTCATCACGTGCAAAACGTTGCATTGACGGCTCGCTTGCAGGCTTGTCCCCAGCATCCAGTGCAAGAATTTGTATTCATAACCAGAAGGCTGAGTTCTACATTGGATACCGCTTTTTTCTCTTGCATGTCCACTCTGGCACCAATCTGAAAACCGAAATTGTCCCCACAAACTCTTCCCCTGCCGAAATCCCCCCTTAATAGGTACTGGTGTTCTACACCAACAGGGCCTCAGTCGCAACCCACACCTGGCCTGCATGCACAGGCAGCCTCTGGCCCTCGCTAGACGGCTCTGTTTAAAAAGGTAAGACATCTGGGGCTACGTCCACATGGACCCAACAACACCGCTTATGGTACCGCCCGGTAGAATAAACAGTCAATATGTTGGCTTCTTCATCAAAGAACGTCCACAACAAGGAAAAGTTCCTCCCCAAAACTCAAACAAGTGTGTATACCCTGTTTGAAGCGCCAACCGGCATAGTTACTGACCCCTGCCCCTGTCCTGGGATAAAGGTACTGAAAATTGCAGAACCTGCACCTCGCACGGTTTAGACAAGGGCACCATGTGCGTCAACCTGAGAAGACACAAGCAAACACCACGCACACACCGTGCCCACACTGCGCAATGTGTTGGAACAAATTATGGGGAGGTCATTCCTTCGGACCCCTAAAAATGGTGCACCATGCAGGCTTTGAGGTTGCTCATTGTTACTTCTGGACGGTTGCTGTTACTTCCTGGCGGGCTCTGGATGGTTGTGTTATTTCCTGCTGGGCTCTGGATGGTTGCTGTAACTTCCTAGTGGGCTGTGGACAGTTACGAGTAATTTTTGCACCTTGGAACTGTAAGGGACAACAGTGCAGTACGTGCAATCGTAATCCTTTTTACAGCCTGGAAGCACATGCACTTCACTGTTGAATAGGTGGGTACCCCTCATGCCGCAAGCGAAACCTCTGCACATGCTCGGGGGCAGTGTTGGGGGCTAGCCTTGCAGGCTTGCGGGCAGCATCGTGGGCTGGCAGTGGCACAGCAAGGGTTGCAGGGACATGGGCATCATCCACCAAATCAGGATCTGACGCTGAGTTGGCCTCAAATTTACAAGCCATGGCGTGATTTCGTCGAAGTGTTCCACATCCAGCAGTTGGGACAACTTCGGCGTTGTGGGAAAGTGCCCGGGTGAATGCTTGACGCACTGCGTCATCTGCAATTCTGGAAACCACAGTTGTCACCCAACTGGCAACTTCTCGATACCCCGGTATCAGGATGCAATCTTTGTCCCTTAGCAAATCCAAACATTGCGGAGAGCTTGTGCAGTATAGACAACGGAGCGGCTTGGACAACGCAACTCCGCAAGATTGGGTAACAGGGGACAGTGGGTGAGCAGGCATAGCCTCGCACCGGGGGGGGGGGGGGGGATGGCACCCCCGGACCCCACAGATGCTGCATGTGGCCAAGGGATGCAGCGTCCAGGGCATTGTGGGGAGGTAGTGGTACACAAAATGTGACAGGCATCACATGGAGATCCTGTGACTGTGGCACATGAGGCACAAGCAGTCATGTGTCCAATACGGGCCAGTGTGTCTGTAACAGTTAGCTTCAACACCGCAAGATACAAGATACCCCACAAGAAAGTGATTGGAAATGGGGCAGGAAATGGAGGGAAAATGGACGGCAAATGCAGGGAAAGGGGGGGCGGCTGGAGGGGGAGGGGGGGTGGAGAAGAAAGGGAGGGGTGGTGGAGGGAAAGGAGGGGAATGAAGGGGAAATGAAGGGGCCATGAAAGACAAATTGAGAGGAACTGGAGCGAAATGGAGGGGCAATGGGAGGGGGGAATGGGTGGGGGGATTAATTGGGAGAAGGGATGGAGGGGTAATGGGCGGCAAATGCGGGGAAAGGGAGGGGAAATGGACGGGGAATGGACCAGAAATGAATCGTTTCTGACCGTTTCTAAGAAAGAGTCGGCGTGTGGTGCTTGCATTACCTCGCCATCCCCCAGTACAGGGTGGGGCAGAGGATCCGGAAAAGAAGAGAATCCTGCTCCAATCTCGACAGTGTAGACAGTCTGAGACCCAAAACAACAATCTCTGATGGATGTTCAAAGAGGAACACAGAGCCACTGTGGCAGAAACATGAAATGACCGCACGGGTTACACTGAGTGCAGTGCCGCTCTGGTCTGATCTGGTTGCAAGAGTGGTACATACTCCTTGCAAGGTAGTGCACATGGGTTTGGCAGTTCCACTGTGTACTTGTGTACTGTATTATCAACATTACCCAGGGACTGCTATGTCATTGTGTTGGCCCCCCTGAGTGACATCGGTAATAGTGGACCCATGCCTCCGATATTTGTACTGCCATCGGTTGAGAGTGTCGTTCTACGAATAGCGTGCACAACGGGTCCAATATTTACTGTTGTTTGATGTCGATTGAGGATAAGATTTATATTCTGCTCCCCTTTTCCGGGTTGTTCGCGCAGTTTAGGGAACTGGCGGGCCCCCACACCACGTCAAGGTCACCGACCCCGGGGTGTGAAGAGGGCGTGGGAGCAAGGGGGGGGGGGGGTCCACAGACTGGGGTCACAACCATGTACGGATCTTGAAGTAACCTCGTTCCATTCGGTTTCATTCCATTCCAGTCTATAGAAATTGACTTGATTCAATTCGATTCAAGGAAGGAAATCATATTAAGGAGCAATAGTCCATGGGGCTTCTACCCATTCCAGCCCCCAGACTCACCCAAGGGGCAAGTCGCGCGGGTTTCTGGAGAGCTGCCGCCCTGTATGACAAGAGGCTCCCCCCTCCGTCCTTTAGGTTGCCTCACGTGAGGCCCGTCCATGCTTCATGAGCCCCTCCGCGCTGCTGGAAGACAGAGCACCTTCCTGCATGCTGTACAGCATGGTGGAGTGTCGTGCATGGGGGTCACGAACCCATCCCTGGCCCTGTCGGGCCATGCCAGGCAATTCCGTGCAGAGACGCTGTGCTCCGCGAAGAGAGGGAAAGGTAAAGGGGTTAGGGGGCCACTCCCCCACGGAGGGTGGGGTAGAGTACTGGACCTCATACTGACCCATGTCTTCATCGCACTCACGATGAGTGCTGCCCGCTCGCGAGGCAGACATCACGCTCTCAAAAAGTGGAGCCAGCAGGGTGGGGGGCAGATCGGGGGGGGTTGAACACCGGACGGCATACTGTTGCACGTCCTCATCAGACGCACTCTGAGTGCTGTCCCTTCGCGGGGTAGACATTGCGCTCGCAAATAGGGGCGCCAGCAGGACAGGGGGCAGGTGAGGTGAATCCTGCTGTCGGTTAGACCCCCCCCCTGGTGTGCATGCGGGCGACCAATGCTCCGGGGTCACGTGCCGCACGGAGTGCCAACTGGAAGTCACAGCCGGCGACCATGCCGGAGATGGCGAGAATTGCCCTGGCCTGCTCAGCACCCGCGGAGACGGGGTGCTGGTTACATTGAACCCCATTGGAGGGCCGGGGGGCAGGACGGCGGTGCGTGAAGTCCGCTCGTTGGGCCGTGGTTCCCTTCGGGGCTGTAGCGGTTGTGGCCTTGCTGGGGGCATACGGATCTGCTGCAACATCCTTGCTATCCCCGGGGGGATGTCGCGTCCCTTTTCGTGTGGAGGCTGCTCCGAGCTGCGTGTCGGTAGTGGGGTGCGCTGCCCCTCTGGGGTGCTTACCACCACTATGCGTGACGCACGCTCAGGAGTGATAGCTCCTGTGAGCTGTAGGTATGAGAGCGCATGCCTGGACATGGGGAGGGGGGCTCCGGCTGGGCTCCCGTGGCGGTCTGGGGCCTCCAGGGCCGTGTGTGACCGCGCATCCCCTTGCTGTAGCTGGGGTCGCTTGCGCCGTGGGCTCCCCGGCTGTGCTGTGACCGACTGCCGCCTTTTGACCCCTCGGGGCACCCTCGCAGGTGGTGCCCTACGCCGTGACTTCCTCAGCGCCGGGTTCCCTGACCGGTGAACGGACCGGGCCCTGGGAGCGCGTGTGCGGGGCACTGCGTGTGGCGGTGAGGACCGCGCTGGGCCGCTTCGGGGCCCCGCTGTCGCTCGTCGGTAGCTTCCCCCGGTGTTGATGGGCTCAGATTCCCACGAGGACGACGAGGAGAAGACCTCCGGGGTAGAGGGCCCTTCCTCCGAGGTGTATTCCATCTGCACCGGGGGCGACGGCGACGGCGGAGCCCATCCTAGAGGTGCATCCGGGAGAGTTAGCGCATCTACGCGCTGAGACAAATCGCTGGGCGCTGCCGCTCGCCCCGCATTCAATTCGATTCAAGGCAATCCACAACATCAACTCAACTGGGCTCAACTCAACTCAATCAGGTCAGCTTGCATTCATTGCACCCCACTGTAATGCATAGCAATGCAATGCACGGCCGTGCAGTGCAGTGCAATGCAGTGCAAGTGCAGTGCAGTGCACTGCAGGCAACACAACGCAAAGCAGTGCAACCCACTGCAATGCAAAGCAAGGCAATGCATCACAATTCAGCTCAGCTCAGTTGGATTCAGCTCCCTGTTCAGTGAATATGAATCGTTTCTGACCGTTTCTAAGAAAGAGTCGGCGTGTGGTGCTTGCATTACCTCGCCATCCCCCAGTACAGGGTGGGGCAGAGGATCCGGAAAAGAAGAGAATCCTGCTCCAATCTCGACAGTGTAGACAGTCTGAGACCCAAAACAACAATCTCTGATGGAACCCCATGGTCCATGAAGCAGGGGTCCTCCATGGTGGCCTGTGTGTAGGCAGCACAGGGGAGGGGTATGGTAGGTACGGTATAGGCCTGCTAGCCAATCTCGAAAATCGCGAAAACATAACCGAAACCTCCAGGGAGCTCCCTGTGTAGTAACCTTAAGTTATGTACAAAATTGGTAGAGAGGGTGAAACCGCCGTTTACAGGCGGTAACGGAACTTCATCGTCCGCTTACCTCTCTACGTCGTACCCTCAACACTACAAGCCCTGCAAAAACTGCAGTTCATGTCACTCGGGCACAAAAGAAACACCCTTACAGTGCAACAGACGTCAACTGGATCATATCATTGCTGGGTTGGGCTAGCAAGGCCCGTCCGGCCCGCCCCTCTGCGGCGGCACGGCGGGGTTTGTCCGAGCTCTCTCTATATTACAGGAGACCATGCACGCTACTGTGAACCTCAGATCACGCTCTTTCGTGTGCAGACAAAAATGAAATCTGTAGCAATGACCAAATTATGTACAAGGATGGTCGGATCAGCTCAAGAGGGGCAAACCAGCCCTGTACAGGCAAGCTGTGGACTGTGGACGAGCGTTTCAAGGATGACAATGGCACCGCCAACATGGTGCATACAGGGGGCGGGCGGGGAGGGGGGGGGTGGGCGGGCAATGCCTCATTCGCGTGTGCTGCATGAAGAGCTTCACACAGCACATACCTGCTCCCAGAAGAAGGTGCGGCAAAGGCTGATAAATGTGAACAAGGCCACTGATAGCCGACCGAGCGCTGTACCGAGCATTAGCGCTCAAGGTCCTAGTGCATCCGCAGGGAATGACACACACCATGCGAACTCAATCGGACACGCACATGTCCAGTGGGACAACGCCAAGGCAACGCGGGTGTGCACCTGCATTCGCAGTGTCTTTGTATTGCTTGTGCACTGCGTACTGCTGTGGGGCAGTCGCTCGCAGCTCCCGGGTTTGGCTTGAAGCGGCGCCTTGCATTTGCGTTGGTGTGGACCCAAAGAAATGCCCTCTACCACGCGGTTACCCTTTCAAGGCCAGACTTCGGAAGGTCTGTGAATGCCTCAGCGGTTGCACTTAATGCACAAAAATATGACTAAGGCATCAACAGGGCACCAGTCGATTCGCAAGCGCGTTTGGCTCGCCAACCGCTGTCGGTTGATCACGAACTGCCACCTAAAGCCACAGGCCGTCCATTGTGGGGAAGAAAGAAAGAAATGTGTGAGTCCCAAGGACGGCCCTGGGGCACCGCTAGCACCTCCGAACAACACATCCCGCACGGCATTGTGATCGCTCACGTCCTCATTTGTCCTCCCACACATGGCCGGCCACGCGCTCCCACAGAAACTCATTAAAGGCAAACATGAGAGCCCCGTAGCCGCCGATCCGCAGCGCGAACCCCGACACGCCGCGGTAGCTGGGCCGGGGCCGCTGCCCCGCCGCCACCTGCGTGCGGATGGTATCAATGGGGAACGTGAGGAACGCAAAGGTGACCCCCGCCAGGGCCCCGGACACAAGAGCCCCGGCCCCATGGGCCCGGGCCATCTCATACGTCGTGAAGTACGCAATGTTCCCGGGGACTTCGCGGCAGAGCATGACCCCTGAGGCTTTGGCCACCCGGCGAAGGTTGATCCTCTGCTGCAGCTGCACCATGTTCTTGACCGCCTCCAAGGGACCGCGAGCGATCGTCTCTGCAACACCGTTGGGGGTCAGGGCTGGGCTGCTACTCGTTGCCGAATGCACTCGGGGGACTACATCTCCTGTGCCGCTCAGTCCCGTGGTGCCCGTCGACCGATCGCCTGGCACCAACCCACTGATGGACCGGCACCACTTACAGATTGACGGGCACCACAAGACCGACCGGCGGAGCACACTTTGTGAACCCAAGCCATCCCCCCCCCCCCCCCCGCCCGCAGCTTGAGAGTACGCTTCTGCATGCCCTGGCCCCCTCTTTGTTTCCCTTGTTCGGGGTGTGTCGCGCAACTCGTCGCGTTCGCTGAGATTATCCATTGCGCATGGGGCAGGAACGTTGTGCCTCTCCCCGTTCACGTTGGGACCGCCATTTGGGGCTGCCTGGGGCGTCTGGCCACTCCACTTTGGTCCGCGGGCTATGCGTGCCCACTTACCCCCCTTCCTCTCCAATGTGCGCACTTCTCCATTGCAGGCCGTGCATAATGCATTCCGACACCAGGCCACTACCACTCGGGGCGCCCTCAGCCCTGCCAGCCCCCTCACTGCCGCCCACAGCCGGGAACTATGCTGCAGTCGCCCCGGGTAGTGGCTTCAATGGCAGTGGCTCAAATACACTTCCGTTTCCCTGAGCACCCGGCATCCGGCATCCCAAGCAGCACCTGAGAAGCTCACTTCTGATCTCTTTTGATGCCCGCCCCCCCCCCCCCACAGGTACGCCTGTACGTCCCTCGTCCTGTGTGCTGCCATATTCCGTCTCCACCTCTGCACTGTCCCCTCCCTCTCACTCCTTCGTGCCGTCCTCGTCTCCTTCCCTCCCTCGAGGCTTCCTTGCTCACTCAGCCCCCCTCCGCTGCATCGCCCACCCCCCCCCCCATCGGTTCGGGCTGCGCTGTGGTGCAGCGTTTGGACCCACCGGCCCCCGGTACTCGGTTCCTCCACGGCCGGTTCTCTTCCGCTGTCGGGGAACACACACAGGCTGCCAGCCTGCGGCCGGCACCGCTTTGGGCCTGCCACTGCCGGGGCAACGGTCTGGCCGGGGCAATGCCGGTGGACCTCCGCACGCCTGTGGCCCTGGGTGTAGTGCACGCACTGCTCGGCACGGGCCCGTTGCTGCGGGCCTCGCGCCCATGGGCTGTGGGTATCGGTGCGGCGGCGCGCGTGTCGGCAATGGGGGCCACCGCCTCAATACGCCCATCTGCCGGGCTGCTGCTGGGCGCCCGGCCAGCGCCGAGCCCTCCCGGTCGTTGTTATGTTCGTCTGCCGTCAGTGTGGCATCGACCTGCGCCTGGGCCTTCTGCTTCTCGGGCCACGTTTGTGTGTGTGTGTGTGTGTGTGTGTGTGTGTGTGTGTGTGTGTGTGTGTGTGTGTGTGTGTGTGTGTGTGTGTGTGTGTGTGTGTGTGTGTGTGTATGTGTGTGTGTGTGTGTGTGTGCGCGCGACTTGGCTGATGCGGTCCTGTGGTCAGGGATCGAGGGGTCCACGGTTTGGGTGTGTGAGTGCGGCCTGCCCAGAGGCCTTGGGTGCGTTCTTGGGAGGGGGGGTGGGGGGCAGGGGGGGCCCAGAAAAAAAATTCCTGGTACCACCCTGGCATTTTTTTTTGGGGGGGTACCCCAAGAGGGGGAGGGGAGTACGAAAAAAAATTCGCGCGAAAATTTTTTCCGGGCCCAAAAACTGAAAATTTTTGACTTTTATAGTAATTTTTTGAATGTGGAAGGTGCAAGGAGGATACCTTTCAAGGTATTCATTCATATTTTAGCCGATTTTGTCTTTAAGGGCACGAAGACCCCCGGTCTGTTCCGGCTGCACTGCAGCACCCCCCCCCCTGGCCTCTTATCGGCAGGAAAGAGTCCCCAAATGAGCCAATGCAACTCATTTGGGGGCGAGAAACCAAACCAGCAACATTGAAGGACAAGGGTGACGAATGTCCATTCTGGCCGTTCCATAGGTTGCCCAAGCCTATAGTGGACCCCACAATGTCATGTCCCCGTTCCCTCAAAGCATGCTGGTTGATGACCGTTGTGCCACATTTGCTTGCCAAAGAAGGGTGGTTCTCAGTGGGACTACGGTTTGTGTGTTAGTGTGATGGTATGTATGTGTGTATGTGGATGTTGCACATTGTCGCACTACGCAGCGCTTGCACGCACAACGCAGAAAAAAAAAGTTACACGGTCTAATTTCTTGCAAATCACGCATCACGAACCGCGACAATATTCCTGCACCGTGCGCACATTGCCATCCGGATCCACCCTCACCGTAGCCACGCGTCCTACTGACCTCGAAAGGCTTGCCATCGTTTCGCCTGCCCAACGGGGTGCCGGGTCCCGTGAGGCCGTTTCGAGTCGTTTCGTGTTTCGAGTGGCACCATGCGGTCACCCCATCACTGCAGGTGGTTGCTGCTTTTTGGGCCTCCCACCTTGGGAAGCTGCGGGTCGCTTTTGCCTTGTGTTGCCTTTGGCTACTGCTTTTCAACTTCTTCTTGTTGTTCCTTTTCTTCTTCTTCTTCTCGTCCGTGCTACTACTACTAGTATTGGTTGTGCTGCTGCTGCTACTGCTGCTGCTGCTGCTGCCGCTGCTACTACTGTTGCTGTTGCCGGTGTTGCTCTGACTAGTGTTATCCTCGTGCTCCTCGTTCGGGTCATAGTCATCATCATGCTACTCCTGTTCCTTCATAACTGCAGCTGCTACTTTGTCCCCTGCTCTCAGGGCCTTTGCCGTTGCTCCTTCCTCCTCCACCTGATCCGCATTGGCGAGGATTTCCTGTTGTAGTTGGGTTTCGCCTTTCAATTTCTGGACTTTCCCTTTTACGCGCGTCTTCTCGTGTTCCTTCTTCTGTGCGGCTAAGTCCTTCTGCCAGGCAGTCATTCCTTGATCCAAGATGGCCCTCTCCACCTCGGAGACCTCCCAAAGCGGCCGATGCTCCTCTGTGAAGAGGAAATCCTTATGCGTGTCATCCACCAGAAGGTGACCAGGCATATTGTACCTGTATTGCCAACGGCCGCACCCGGGAACAACACATTGGATGGGCTCATTATGCACAACTTGCTTTGCCAAGGCTACCATACTAGCTTTTCGGAAGCAATGATGGGCACATGATCGTGGGACAGGTTGCCAGCATGCGTCAGCCGTTTTAGCCTTTTGCATGTGGAGACGGCATGCACCATCCGTGTGTCCACAAAAGAGGCATGGAGGACATGGCCCCTTCGCCTCACCTCGGCCAATATGAAATGCCATATGTCGGATCAAGTCCTTTCCTTTCACGGACATATGGCAATACCGGCACTCATGTTGGCCTTCTTTCATGGTGGGCACTGCAGGCGTGGGTTGCATTCCAACATACGGGCGCAACGCTACGAGAGGGGCATGCATGATTCATCAACCCGAGCCTCACGGGTACACGGAGGGTCACGTGAGAATCAACCAACCCCATCAACATAGAACCGGTGGACCTTCTCGTGGGCGTGGCGCAACAGGGGATAGCACCCGCGAAGAACGAGAGCACTTGATACCCCCAATGGCAGAACACCCATACACTTGGTCGGAATAGGACACGAGACCGGGAGTTCAACCAGCGGTTCAATGGAAGCACCACCGTGTGGGCCACTGGGGTCATTAGATGGTTGCGATGCAGCTGACGATTCGTGCTGCGATGGCTGTGACCCTTGGGAGGATTGACTAAAAAACCTCATCATTGAAGTTTGATGTCCCTTTGCAGGGGGGCAATGCCTGCGCGGTGCTTCTTGCCCTTGCAATGTAACTCATAGGGCTGGTGTCTGGGGCGGCCATAATTGATAACCGCTCTCCGCAGGGACATGTCCACCCATGGGCGACCCGCTTGTCCCATGCAATGTTGATCGCTGACGACATGCAAAAAGTATGTGAGAAGTGGGAGCAACAAAAATGTATAAATGGAGATAAAGGGACTCTTGACTTGACTGTCCTACATAATGATTCTTGCGTTGACCTTCTACCTCTCACCGTTTCCGTTGTGTCCTTCTCCTTGCACTACCTCGCTAATTGCCCTCTTCCTCTTGCCCCTAGAACCCCACACTTGCAAATGCACAAGTGACTACTCTTAACTGAAGTGGAGTTCAAGTGCAAATTTTGTACAATGCAACATTGTAATGTTCACATGCAAATTCACGCACATGCAAATGCACAGCAAGGGTCGTGCTTGCGAATAAAAAAGCCAACAAGTGCGTTTCATTTTTTTTTCGGGGGCTGCCCCCGGAGGGGGGGGGGGGGTACGCAAAAAAATGGCGCAAATTTTTTTCCGGTGGCCCCCGGGGGGGGGGGGGGGTTAGAGATGGTCTGCGGGTTGTGTGCCGTGACTTGGGCTGTAGTCCAGTGGTTCGCAAGTGTCTACCTTGCCTACAGGGGGGGAAATTTTTTGCACCGGGAATTTTTCGCATGAGAAAATTTCGCGCCGGGATTATTTCGCACAGTGGCATGAAAATTGAGCGGGAAATTTCGCACCTTCCAGGATTGTTCACTGTACAGGCCACTGTACCGGGCGGACCATCTTTGGTAAAAAACCCCATCACCAGGGCTTTGCAAAGTGACCCCAAATCCAAAGTATGTTCCTTTTTTTTTGGAAGGCTATCTGGAGTGTATGCTGCCCATAAACACAATGTGAGCAGAGGCCTGTCCTACCTTAGTGGTATGCACCTACACTGATGTTCAAAAGGGCGTGGGTTCGATTCCCGGAGGGTTTTGTTCGCTTTTTCTGGCGCTTTTTTTGACTGTTTGAGCCATACATTGCACCACATCCTCCTGGCAGACAAGTACTGGCATTTCGTGCCCAAAGTTCCTCTCTGTTTTGTGCGGCAACTAGTCCTTTTCGCATTTCAAATGATTCTAGATCAAGCATCGCGGCTAAATTTCGCGCCGGGTTTATTTCGCACAGTGGCCTGAAAATTGAGCGGGAAATTTCGCACACATTTGAAATACGAAATTTCCCACAGCGAAATATTCCCGTCGCGAAATCCCCCCCCCCCCTGTACGACCGCTGATGCTTGCCTCTCAGCTGTCGCCCCCCCCCCCCTCCCAAACAGTCCACCCAGCACGCGCGAAGCCCCCCCCCCCCCACCTCCGGGAGGAACGGTCACCAACACCCTCCACTCCCCAGGGGGACTATGCGCGAGGACCCCAACCTGACCTGTCCACTACAGCTACGTCATAAGTACGGGAAATTTTTTCCTCCGGCGCCGTGGACTTTTGGGGCAAGCGCCTCCCACCCCCCGGGGGGTTCCGAAATATGCACGAACTGCGCACAGATTCTCAGGCGGTGCATGGACAGTTTTGTACAGCAATCCGTGCAAACGTGGCAGACATGCGTCATGGCAGACATAATGGCACAAGAATGTTTTCTGACGTGTCTACAAAACAGGGGAGGTACACACCGAGAGACATGAACGCAGTGCTGCAAGTGCAATAGGGTAGGGACTACGCAGGAACACAGATTTTCAGGACCCATGCAGGGACGCACCCCTCTGTGAGGAACTACCCCAACAACACAGCTGGCGCCTCTGGGCACGCCATGAAGTGGTCATCCTGCTGTGGGCCCCAGGAGGTGCTGCAGCCTCGGCCACCCTCGCGCTCAGCGTTGTCGAAAGTGCGCACACAGCGGGATCGCCCCACTGTCACTGTCACTGTCACTGCCACGGTCACTGTCAGTCCCCAAGGGCAACTCCTGGTCAGTAGGTGGGATGAGAGAGGTGGGAGGGGGAGCACCTGGAAAGGCCGCCATGGCAGCACCAGGGACAAGTGCCATTCCCAATCCCCCATGCTCGCTGGGGGCCCGGAAGAAGTCGTAGCTGCCAAATAGGATCCCGAAAGTCAGTCCATTCTGAAGGCAGGCCATCGCTCCGCCACGGTACATCCCACGGAGGTTGGTGGGCCTCGGCTTGCCGGTTTGGCGATGGACGACAAGGGTGTCCACCGGGTGCGTGAGGATCGTTGCGCACACTGTGAAGGGAAAGGACAACCCACAGCCCTGGAGAGGCAAACTGCAATCAGGTCAGAACTGGTCACTGCTCAAGCCTGGCCTGTCACGGCATATTGATGCATGCAGGTGTCCGCAACCTGTAAGTGGGGGGGGGGGGGGCAGGGATGCATTGGAAGGGAAGGGGCCTTCGCTTCTGCAGGTCCCACACCCTGAATCTGTTCATTCTTCATACCATGTCTATCCGAAGCGTATCCAAAGAGTGGGATATGAAACAGAGGCCACCCTCAGCAGGTGCATGCCCAAGAACCCCACCCGCACCATCTGGGAGCCTGCAGTGGGGGTAAGGCTTGACTGAGACTTGGGTGGTGGTGCCGTAAAGGCTCCATATAAATGCCGGTTGGTACTTCCGAGTATGTACACTTGCTCGAGGTTTTGGGAGTAAATCCTCCACATTGTGGACTATCTTCGTTGAGCGAGCCAACGTATTGGCTGTTCACGTGTTACCAGGCGGTGCTGGTTGTATGGATCGGTGTGGGAGCATCCCCGCATGTCTTCACACGTTAGACAAAGCCGTCCAGTAAGGGCCTCTGGCACAGGTCCCCACAGCAGAAACTGCGAGGGGGAAGGGGCGGAGCCGGAGGGGGGAGGGTAGATGCTTCAAGGGTGGGAGAAAACTGCACAACAATCGGTCCAAAAAAGGGAGGGCAATGGACATGATGCGTGCCAGCAGCAACGAACACCGGGCGAACCCCGCTACTCCCCTTGCTCCCCACCGTCAACTTCGTTTCCCTCCTAGGCGGGCAAATCCAAAAATGCACCGGGGGCATCTTGGTGCACCCCGCCAACCCATTGAACAAAGTGCCGAGGTGGGTACAAATGATAACCCTCCCCCCTTCCCCCGCCTCACACACCCGTGTGCGCATTGTGCCGTCCAAGTAGGCCTCAAAAAAAAAAAAAGGACATAAAGGTGCCCAACACCCGGCGCGGCCCGGGGCGCTCCCAACCGGCGAAGGGTCAAAGGGTGTCGCCGGTCCTCCCGCCTCTGGGATGTAATACATGCTCAGGACCTCCTGACGAACATGCAAGAAACTGGAATTCATGCTCCATTTTCCCAGTCAGTTGCTCCCACTTTCCGGAGCTCTGCCACCTTCCCTCAGCTTCGGCAGCTGTCACAGAGGCTTGAGCACTGTGTGCAGAGCGCACAAGTGGTGTCACACTCACCGGTGCATCTCTGCAGAGCATTGCAGCGGAGCACATGTTTCGTCCCAATCCACAGAGATTAAGAACCCAATGTCAAGGAAACGAGGGTCACACGGGGATGACTTGATTCAATGAGGCCGTGCTTACTCAGCACGGATTGAACCGCAGGTTCCAAGCTGAATCAGAGACCTTGGTTGCACTCCATGTTACAACGTTGTTATGAGCAGAAACAGCTCTTACATGCATTACCCAGTCCCTATTTCCACTACAATGGTCTCAATTCTGTGTGATCTGACAATCTCAACCACAGAACTTAGACAAGGTCGTGCTTGTACAAAAGGGTGTGGGAGGTTCGGCGAGCGTAATCCACGTCCAGCTGTAGGCATGAGCCAGGGCACACGCCTGTCGACCTTAGCAGTACATAGCGGGTAAATGGTGGGTGCACCTGCAGAAAGGGCTCCAAATGCAAAGGATTCAAGCCGCTCACCCTTTCGATCCGAACGGACTGATTGAACGGCAAATGACGGTGCTTGATCAACCACAGCTGCTTGCATTCTGTTGTGTTGAAACCCTATGAGAAGCATTGAGTGTCTGTGGTCGATGGTGGGTGCCACCCTCTGGAATCACCCCAGCTTCCAGCAGAGCTCATCATATGTAGACATCAATACAGACTGAGCAAAATCTGACCTGTCATTGTACAGGCTGCGGCACCATCAAATGCTGCTCTGAATGGTAATTGAATACCCCTAGGAGAGATATACCCACAACTCCCCCTGGGGGGTGCAGGGTCCCAAGGGGGTTCAAAAATCTTCCTCTCTGGTTTGGGCCGAAAAACTCAAAAATGACCTACTGCCCACATAAACCTGAGGTTCGCAAAACCAAACCAAATGCATTGGACTGGTGTAGGGACTCTGTGAGGGCCCTGACCAACCTGGCTGGTTTTGGGCTGCAATGAGCTAGGCACACTGAGGCCGACAAGCAGCCGCAGGGTGTGAAAAATGCCCAAATGGTGGGGCAAAGATGCAAGTGCCCTTGCTAGCCACACCAAGCTTGGAATCAGCAGGGCCTTCACCCTTGTGCCCAGTATGGGCCCACCCAACTTTAATTGGGCCAGTCAGCCTATTCTCATATTTGGAGGAGGCATCACGTAATATTGAGACAGCATCAGTGTTCTCATTTACCTGACAATACTGTACCATCCCAAGGGCATCATCTTTTGACGTCGCCATCATCACAGCAGCAATCCAAGCTCAACCCTCTGCACCACCTCGACAGCATACCACACCATGACGGTGACGTCGAGCTCAACGTCCATGGGAACGCCATCTCCTGCCCATCATCAGCAATGCTATCTGCAACACTATCCTCAAGTGCAAGCGCCAACCCAACACCAACTTCAACCACCACCGTCATGCGCACCACAACCTCATCACTATCTGTGACTAGCACACCATCACGCATTGCAACCTCATACACGGGAGGAGGAGGAGGTGCAGGCGTCTCCCCCTACCGGGCTTCGGGTGCAGATTTTCAAAATTCTCTGGATCCTGGCCACTCTCCAGCCCCTGCTTGTGGCCAGGTGAGATGATTATGTTACCCCTATGCAATCATTTGTGTCCCATTTGGTTGACACCAATGTCTTGGCCTAGTGTAGCACTTCATTGCGTGGCGTTTAGATTCAATTGACCATAATGCGGTGGTAGTGGTGCAGTATTTGGCAGTAGTGGTGCAGTATTTGGACCATGTGTTGTCTGTGGCATGAGATTGCACCCATGTTGCCCAAGTGGCGTCCACTAATCCACTAACACACGTAGGTCCCTAGCTGGAGCAGTGCTGCCTGATCAATACAATGGGTGGGAAGGGGACAGAGACCAGCAAGGGCCCAGCAACATGTCTCCGGAGCCAGCCCATAGAAAGCCCAACGCATCCTTTTCCTCCTCTCAATGCAGTACAGACTGCTCGGGTGCGTGTTGACTGATGTTTGAAGCAGACTACAGCCTGTGAAACC
Organism: Eutreptiella sp. 'Long Island Sound 2002'; assembly: GCA_964036045.1. NCBI lineage: Eukaryota > Euglenozoa > Euglenophyceae > Eutreptiales > Eutreptiaceae > Eutreptiella > Eutreptiella sp. 'Long Island Sound 2002'. Next base: position 22,401,284 of record OZ038378.1, on the reverse strand, counting down.
TCTGAGGAACCCATCAACATTCCTAGTTTTGGAGAACCCACGGATGTGGTTCCTTGGGGAGGAAGAAAACTCTGCTCCACCAATTAAATGCAAAAGCCAGAAGAAAATGAGCAACTACTCAAAAACAGAAATATTGCATGTAGACCAATTGAATGAACCCAGAACAAGAGCAGGTGCAGTATTGCATCAGGACACATGTGCATCACACCACAGCAATGCACACCAGCATGAGGGTTGGAAAAAAGGCATCAACCTCTGCTGCAAGGGGCGGATTTCGAACTGCTGCAGAGAGTATGTTGCATGGCACTCGACCCTAGGGCACACCATGGCCACCATACAACAGTGCTTGAGTCTGGTGGGACCTTTTGGGACCATACACCTTTCTCCCAACAATGAAGGGCAGTCGTCTCGATAACATTCTTGGAGTGGCCAATAGAGGGCTCCCATCCACAATGGGAGCACGTACATGGTGGTACCCCCTTCCATGCAACCCTTGAGGGGCCCAATCAACCTGTTCTTCATCCCCACAACATCAGCCTGGCCGTTTGTGGAATCAACACCTTGCCTGTGTGTGGTGTAGATAAAGAATTGCTTCTCGACACCGGCAATGCTTGCAAGGTCTGGTCAGCACAAGTCGTGCTTCTGGAGCTTCCTGTCATTCAAGCAAATAAAAAAAGCCTGTCCTTCACCATCAACTCGTAAAGCTCAGCATCCTCCTTATCTGTTCCTAGAGCTAAGTGCATGTTGCCAAGCTTGCCCATGTCACACATCTCTTTCTCCCACTCACCCCGCATTTGGACTCGCATCTCTAGCTTCTGTAGGTCCTCCCTCAACTCTGCAAGAAGGCAATCACCAAAATGGGCACAATACTTCTGAATCGCAGCAATCTCCATCGGTGCTTTAGCACTGGCCACACTCAAAAACTCGGACATCTCCGCCGGAGTAGTGTCAATGCCATCGTGTCCAAAGCATCGATTGTTGGCATGTATTGAAGTGTTGTGGGGCACGTCTTGCCTTGGTACTTGCACTACAAACAACCACAAGTCATCGCCTCACACATGTCATGCCTCACACAGGGGAATACGAGGGAAAAGGAAAAAACAGTACCCTAGAGAGCTACATCTTTGCACCATAGAGCTCAGAAGCAAAATGTCACGGATTCTTCTACATTTAGCCGCATGATATGAGCATAAAGCCAGAAAGAGCCAAAACAACATATCACTATTACTCACAATTCGAGATTGGGGTGCGTTAGGAAGTGTTGGGCACCCGTTGGCTTCAACAAACCACCTGCACGCGAATGGCACTCTTCACAGTCAATTTTGCAAGCCTGGTCAAAAAAAAGAGCACAAAGTCATGGCTAGCAAGGTCGGTAGGTGAAAAGGCCTCCTTGTATATGCGCATGCATGGTTGAAGGCTACCATGTTCACAGGCCTTCTCTGCACTCCTTTACTTGATGAAGGCTTGGGCATTCGCCGGTTCCGTTTTGGAGCCCAATAGCCATCCTTTGAGAGGCTTGCAAGAAGGGCAGTTGGGAGGTTCAGAAAAAGGGGGGGGGGCATTTATGGTGAGATTGTCTGCAACAGCTCTTCCTTGTCCTTCTAGAGCATAGCAAAGGTACCACCATACAACATGCACATGGGCTTGGAGATGACTTTGAACAATCCCACATTTGCCCTCTTAATGATTCTAATTTTCTTTCTTTCTAAAGCAATTTTCTGGAAAACCAAGAGAGGTCCAACACCTGGTCTGCGTTCCAATGGCTGATTGATTTACCTTGGTGCAGCAGGAAAATGGGACACAAATAACAGCTACAGCGATTCATGTGAAGATTCTGGATACGTGATCCACCGCAGCACTATAATTTGATCTTCCAATTGAATGTTTTTTCTAATTTTGTACATGCATACCCTTTGTTTTTGGATGTCAGATAAATAAATAAATGTCTAATCTTCCGTTGAAACCTTGACCTCATCTGCAGGGGCCTGTATGTACGCTCCCTTGTGTTTGCACCCTTTCTTATTGCTTTGACAATGGTCTGTAGACTTCCTTTTCTGGGTTGTGGTGCCCAATATGTTTCGGGTGAGCTCCGTGGTGCCTTGATGAATGGCAGCAAGTAGCAATAGGTTTATTTTAGTGGGGTTACCTTAGTGCAACCATCCGGGTGTCGCGGTGCAGCATGCATATTGTCCATACTTGTGTGCATGGTTGCTGACTTGAGTAGAAAAAACAGTGTGGCACTGCATAATGTTCCCACACTGAGGAGAGTAGATCATTCCCCATACATCATGCAGCTTTGCTGTCCCCAACTCTTCTCCCATTACTTCCCTGTGTGGAGCAGGAGAATATGCTCACATGAGAGGGGGGAGGGTCTCACTTCTTGCTAGATACACCTATGCAATTTGCCAAAGCTGCATGATTCCTTGAAGGAGGTGGCAAGTTCTTGGGGTTAAACTTGCACGCTGCAGGCTGTGAACGATTGTGTTTTACACACCACCGTTTTGAGCTTGGTGTGGTTTTTCTAGTCGTTGCTATCGTAATTTCCTTTGCCATGATGTGTGTGATGTTGGTTGTGGCTGTGTTCGTGACACCTAGGTCGGTCTTGATAGACTGGATGTCCCTGCCTGTAGACGCTTCCAGCCATTAATCCATAGAATTTGATGAATCATCAGAGCACATGAAATCAACTGCTAAGTACCACAGGCCTTCAGCTGTGGGAAGCTGGGCTAAGCGGCTGTGTACGTGTATGTTGGCACAAATCACCTCATTTGTATTCGGCCCGCAACCCAACTGTGCATGCACTGCCGCAATAGAAGCCACATTGTATGTTGGTCATATATAAGAGTCCACTTCTGGTAGCGGCGGACATTTCACAGATAATTTCAGTGTCTGCAAAGCAGATGGCGAGTGGTGCTTAACAGGGAAAAAGGAGACTTCTTTGCATCCTGGTGCACATCGAAAATGTCCAGCAAACTTCAACTTCAACAAACCAGAAAATGCAGTTAAAAACTTTCTGTTCCTCCTTCTGCGGTGGCCGAGGCTTTTTGAATGGCAGGTGTGCACGCCTGCAATAAGCACATCAAATGCGCCAATGCTTATCCCCGAAGCTGCTGCTGCATGTACCTGCAACGGTAGTTAAAAAAAAATTGCATCCCAATTCAAGTTCCTGGAGGCGACCCCCAGCCGCAGGACCGGGCTGCTCCAGGCAACCGTCAACACCTTAGCTCCGAAGGACGGCCGCACATACCATGTGTGGTATTCCAGCTGACAGCCCTTCCAGATGGCATGATGGTGTTGTCAGACCATGCCCCCCTCGCTCGGTCCATTTGGGCCCCAGAAAGTTCCAAAGGCCTGGAAACGGGCCCATCTCAGGACTGAAACGCAAACAGCACAGTCCCACGGTCCGTCTTGGATCAGCCCAGCACTGCACGACGCACCCCAGCCCATTCGATGTACCCCAACACAAGCGGCTACTGGTGTACTTGCAAACCCTAGTAGCGGTATGGCCCTTGACCCCGGGGTTTTCACTAGCCGCACTAGTGGCGGCCCCCTGCAGGTGCACACTTGAACCGCGCTGCGGCTGACTACGGAGAGCGCTTCATTATGGAGAGCGTTCGGTGCTCTCTGGCGACAGTGCCGACCAAGTGTCGGGTTGTTCAACCTGCGGCTTCCCTGACCATTTTGTAATCTTTCATGAGATCCTGCGTCGTCCATATTTGACCGTGGCTGCTGGATGGCAGACAGCAGTTACCAGTGGCTGAGGCACCCAACAAAGGGGGCTATAGCATTACAGCGATGAAGGCAGCCTGGAAGCCGGGCCGCAATTCATGTTGAACCTCCCCCGGCGTTCTTGCATACCATACCGCAGCTGTGCAAGGGCATTGTGTTCATGGTCGCCATCAAAGCAGCGACCACATCCACAGGCTTTCAACGGCCCAAACGCCATCGCAAATGACTGGCACAACGCGGGCCTGAATACCTGACAACCTGAAAGAAGGGGGCTGATCCATGCAGGCCTCAACAGTGGGTGGGCAGCAAGGGAGGGGGGGCGCCACACGTTCAGAAAGACGGCATACGATTCACATTCCGAGTCAAGAGACGTAAGATCAGGGGCCTGAGGGCCGACCGTTTCACTGAGAGCGACTCCCACACGTCATCCTGCCCTGAACACAGGCTGTCCATAACGCCGTAGAAAAAGGCGCGAGGCTCCAGTGCGCCTGGACCTCAACAGAGCACCGCCCAGCCCCCCACTGCTCAGTCAGCATTGGTCGACCATCATCCACCGTCAGTACACCGACAGCCCCCATCCGCCGTCGGTCAGCCACCAACCGGGGGTCCGTTAACTACAACGCAGCACACAAAAATTTCGGCAGTCCGTTGTGGAAAACAAAAACGCCTCATTCCTTAACAACGGTGCTGCCCACAGCCTTCACTCCTCCTCGACCTGCCTTGCGAAATAGTCTCCCAGTGCCACCGCATCAGTGGTCACCGCGAAATAGCACGGGGCCGTCAGCGACAACAGCCCGGCCCATGCACTGCCTGGCAGCTGCTCGGGCCCAAATCCGACTGCGGCCAGGGGCCAATAGTCGGGGCTGAGGTAATGCCAGCACCCCGCCGCCATCAGCGGCAGCTCACACAGCGGCCCCCCGATCGCCACCACCAGCGCAAGCGCCAGGATCGCGGGGCGGCCGTCCAGTAGATACCACTGAGCCACAGCCGCAGCAAACAGGATCAGCAGCGGGGACGGCGCCGGGAGCGCGGCCACCACCAGAAGCTCGCTGAGTTTGATGATCGCGCACGTGCTGAGCACCGCCGCGACCGCGCGCGGCAGCGGCGCCAGCGCGCGCGGGAGGAAGGGCGTCGGACGCGGGACCAGGGCGCCGGGGATGACGCTGGAGACCAGGGCCGGCAGCGCGCCACCGATGACCGCATACGCAACGCCCAGGAGCGGGGGGATGAGGAGGGAGGTGCGCAGACCGGGGCCCCCTTCCGGGCCCAGGGCCACCGGGAGGGTCTCGTACACCAGGATGGCCTGGTTGTGGATCCCGTCTACCAGCGGTCCCACGACGGCCCCGAAGGCAAATAGGGCCCCGAGGGCGCGTGGGTCCAGCCTTGAAGGGCCACGGGGGCTTGGGTCGGGGCCCAGATCGGACCGAAGCGCTGCGGCGGTGTGGACAGCGCACCGCTGCTGCGGTGGCACTGGCGCCCAGGACTGAGAGTAGAGGAGGGTCTGGCGTGGGGGAGCCGGGGGCTGGGGATGGGGCAGGGACTGCCCTGTGGCACTGGGAGAGCAAGCGCAAGAGGATTTTGGGGTCAGGGTAACGGTCCACGCCGGTGTCATTCTGACACGCCCCTGTTCCGCCGTGCTGCCCCGGCCTTCACTGTTGGCGAGCCACGGGACCAGGATACCCCAAAGGCGCAACTGAGTGCAGGGGAGGGGGGCAGAGGGGGAGAAGCGGGTTGGGTATTGTCAAATACACCGGTGTCCAGTGCCATGTCTTTTGCATGACCTGCTTTTGTTGATGAGGTCGTTTGTGGCGCGGGGTGAGGACGGGGCGTGCGCCTTTGGAGGGCGGGGGGAGCGAGGGGAGGCGAGAAATTGCCTCCCAAAACCAACAAAAAACATCCCCATTGGGATATATCATTTCGTGCTGAGGGTCTCGAACCATTTCGAAAAAGAGGGTTTCGTGGGTGTGCGTGGAGGCGCGGTACCACATCTCACTGCACCTGTGGCGCCCACTCCCCGCCCCACGCCCAAGATATTACCCGCCACAGGGGGTCACAGGGGGTCGTGAATCGCAGCCCCCGAGCACAACTTTACAGGGCCCAAATTGCGATGCCACAACGGCCGATCATGGCGGCACACTCCATCATTGTGACGTCACGGTTGCCAATCGGACCGTCGCAGTTCCCGCCTACGACATGAGAGTGCGGAGTTGCTACGTGAAGCGCCTCCGTGGCACAAATCGCAGTCAACCGGCTCCAGAATGCCGCCACCGCCCCTAGGCATGGGCCCCACCCTCCTTCTGGTCCGAAGGCCTAGCCCTTAGCCCTGGAGGGCCTCCAGGGCCGCTTTGTGGTCCTCCAAAATACTGCGGGCCACGTTGACCAGGTACTTCCGCTCCACGCGGTACAACACCAACGCCACGAGCCGCGGGTCGCCCCCCTTGCCCTCCCGCTCCTCAGTCAACAGGCGCTGCGCCAGCTCGACATCCTCCTGCATCGGCGTCGTGAAATCGGCCTTTGACACCGCCTCCAGCGTCGCCTGCAGCCGCGCGACCGCCTGCAGCTCCGCCGCGACCGGCAGCGCGGCGTCCTCCGTCAGGGGCAGGGAATCCAGCGTCGCGCGCACGCCCGGCTGCATCGCGTCCAAATCCGCGACGTCTACCCCCTTCTCCCGCAGCGTGTCCTGCAGCCGCGCGCGCGAGAGCGCCACGCCCTCGCTCGCTAACCCCTCAAGCCCGGGGAGGCGGTCTTGCGGGTTGCCGCCGGGCTCCACGAAGCCGTATTGCGCGAAGAGCCGCTGGTTGTCGTACCCCTCGCCGTACGAGATGGTCGCCTCGGCCCCGGGCGGCAGCGCCCGCAGCGCCCGCAGGTAGAAGCACCCGTCCGCCGGGGCGTACTCGAAATTGCAGCTCGGGATGTCCGCGTGGTTGGCCATGTCCAAGAACGGCACGAACGCAAACGCCTCCGACCCCGCCGCGAACCCGCGGCTGCGCACCATCGCCCACGCCCACATCAGCGGCGACGGGAACATCTCCGGCGGCGCGTCCGCCGGCGGGACCATGTCCGGGAACAGGTCCCGTAGCCGCTCCTGCTGGGCCTCCGCCGCCGCGGCCATCGACGGGTGCTGCAGCTCCGTCAGCAGCGCCGGGGGCAGGAGCATGGGGCAGGCCACGGTCTCCGGCCGGGGCAGCAGCTGCGCGTACCCGGACCACAGCGCGCTCTCGCGGCCCTTCACGGCCTCCAGCACTTTGATGCCCAAGCGAATGTCCCACGTGAAGCTGTCGGGCACCCCCCCGATCTCCTCCACGAGCTCCGGTGGCAGAAACCGTGGCTCCCGGAGGCAGTGCTCCAGTGGGATCTTCAGCACCACATCCCCCGCCGGGACGGGGCGCAGGGCCACCAGCCCGCGGACACTGGGTCCGGGGATCGGGCGCAGCCCAACGGCGGTGACCACACCGCCTTCGGCGCACAGCCGCTGGAAAAGGGCGTCCTCACGCCCCCCTGCACCCGAGGATGCAGCGGGGCCCGAGGGGCCAGGGGCAGGGCCCGGGGAGGGGGCCTGAAAGAGGCAGAGGGGGCGCCGGGGGATTGAGTGAACATCGGCGGGAAACGGCACAGGGCTTTGAGATACAGGGGGCTGAACTGACATGGACCTGTCCCTTGGGTGAAGCTCTGTGTTTGAGAGCCACACCACGCAAGTCTGAGCGATTGGTTGATCGACATCCAATGCAACGCCGCATCCATTCGATCTTTGTATGGGTCATGCAGTAGAGCCTGGCGTCCTCAGTTGCGGAGAAATTTCTCCGCATCTGAAGCCACCCATACTTCGTTGGTGGGAGTCGATGTGCTCTGGGCGCCCTCTTTAGCTGGAAAGGCGTAAATCTTCAACCCTGATCGGAGGGCTTGCGTGCTCTGCAACGCGCTTCCATGCCAAGCCCTTCCCAGCCGCAGCCCCCTGCGCTTAACCCCTCGAGCCCAAGGTCCCCCCTCTCACCTGCTCTGCGGTCTCTACTTACCCCTGCCACTTCATAAAACCACAAATGGATGGGTCACGCCTCCTTGCGTAGGACCTCTTTAATGCACGTGGCCCGCGGCGATGGATGGACGGCAACACGAGGCGAGTAGCACTTGCGCCGGACATGCTACATACCTTGTCAGTGGAGCCGGTTTGGGAAGCCATGCACCAAGGCTGTCGTCTCATTGATGTTTCATCAGATTTTCCACAAGAGTACCGCCGCCATGAGGCGAGGAACACAAGTCCAAGCCCGCAAAAAAGCCCCGTCGCGGAAGAGAGAGCACCGCGTGTGATACCAACGGGGGTTGTAGAGGGCAAATTTGAGGTTATGAAGCGAACTTCATGTGACGGAGAGGCCACCTCCTTAGGTCCATCTCCTAACGAAAGCGGAGGCAGCGGTCCACAAAATGTATGCATGGATTCCCAAAGAACAAATTGGAGCATCAACCGCTGGCCTAAGGTTTGCGCTCCAGGCGAGAGTATGCGTGGCACAATTACTCAAAGTGTTTGACAATAGCGACAAGCTATTGTGCCCTAGACGTGGGGGGGAAGTGGGGGAGGGACGCGGGGGGGGGGGGATGGGGAGGGTAAGGAATTGGCCGTTTTCGAGGGACATAGATATGCAACTCTTTTGGCGTGTTTGAAATCGCTTATGCCCTCCCATGCCCTCGTGTCCTTCAACACCACACAACAGCACAGGATGGCCCTTTGGATCACAACCATCCACCGGAACCCCATGCCACAACACGGCCCGTCTCCAGTAACTAGGATTTAAAAATTTCGTGAAAAATGAGGATTTTAAATTTCAGGTGAAATATAACGTGAAAATTTCGTGAAATTTTCGATTTTTTTGAAAAGTATGAAAATTATGAAATTTATGGCCCCAATGGGAAGGCGGGGGTTCTATAACATCATAGCACTGAATCCTGGCACCTATAACCAAGCCCTTGATGAAAGACATTGATGGACGCATCACAATTGAAATGGCGAAGTCCACAAACAATATGATGGATGCCAATGGCAATGATATACTCATGCGTGGCACAACTTCATGTAGTTGACACGAATGAAGACTTTAGTTGCCAACATGGAAAAACTCAGGCGCTCCCGATTAGCACATTGCTAGTCGGCTAAGGTAAACACTCGCTCTGTCGGGGCTTGGCTGGCTGGAAGACAAGCCACAACCTTGCCCAATGCAGCTGCTGGAGAGGAAGCATGGAGGGCATTCCAAAAATGAAAAGGATGGCACACGAAGGCATGACTCTCAGCAAAGGAACTTGTTTGAGCCACGGGGGTGTGCCCGATCCCGATTCGAAGGACCCGCGCTTCGGACGGGGGGGCTTTTTGGGTTGTGTGGGTTTGGGGGGGGGCAGGGCAGGGGGTTTGGGTTTCTCGGCGGGGGGGGGGCTTTGCTGGGGAGGTGCTGCGGGGGCTGCCGGGGGGGGCTCAACCCACAACTGGACAGTAGGATCTCCTCGTCAGCACACCCCTCCCACCACAACTCCCCCATGTACTCCACTATGGTAAAGTGTCCCCAGGTGCTCAAGTTCTTGTTTTTCATGTTGTCTATAAAAAAAGAAGGAACGGCAAATTTTCATTGAAATTTTCGTTTGAAAGATAAACTTAAATTTCGTTGAAAATTTCGTTGAAAGTTACCTTGAAAATTTCGCTTGTAAATTTCGTTCGAATCCTACCAGTAACCAGTGGAAGCATGTTTGTAAGCATTTGGAAGGGTAATTTTCAACATGCACTCATCGTACTCCATGCCACACGGTGCAATACATGGAAACATGCATGTGGCGGTGGGTTCGGTCAATATTGGATCAATCATCCGTGTGTAGAAAGTGGGGAGGCAACCACGGCATAGACACATTGGTAGTGTTCTGGACATGTGTGTACACATGTCCTTCGGCAACAACAAATAGTCACAAAAACAAAAGCTTTAGCATTCTGAGCGAAAGGCATGGGTACAAAAAATCAATCAAGGCCCAACCGGTAACATAGTGTGGCATGCAAAAGGAAAGAAATACATGATCCTATCATGCAGGTCGGAAAAAAATTGTTGGGAGCCCAACCAGTGCTGTAGTTTTCTTGCAAAATAATTGCCCAAAAATTGATGTGCACCAAGCAGTGACGAAAGAACAAAAAGTGAGCACATTGTTCACAAGGATCTTTTGGGCAATAAATCCACTCACCAAACCTTCTTGGCCAGTTCAAACCGTCTTTGCTTCAACGGAGGTTCACGTCACCACAGCTCGAGAACAACGCAAACAAAGCACATGCAAAAGAGCCAAGTGGCTTGAGCGAAAGCTTTAAGATGTAGACACTCAAATAGACACTCAAATTCAAGCATCACTAAACCATCTCTTGGGGCTCCTCCCTGTGGGTTGTAATCAAGGCAAATCATCGCTTTACCGTACTGGTACAACGGGAAGTGGGGGGGAGGACACGGGGGGGACGCGGGGAAGGCACCCTCCAAGATGACAAGACGCCCTGCCTCCTCAAAGGAATCACAGACGACAAGTCGTGGAGGTCAATCCTGGAACTTCTTGGGATTGTAAACTGGAAGCAAAATGAACTACGAGGAGTGTGACAATGCAATGCATACCACGGGATTGCACCCATGCACGCGGACTTTGGATGATTTTTGGACTTGCCACCAACCTACAGAAAGCAAGTCGCCTTGAAATAATCGATTGTCAACCATGATTTCCTCGACCCTTAAAGCAAGGCATTTGTTCATGTGGTGCACAAGTCAAGAACGAAGACAAACCTGTCGTTGAGGGTGCGAGAGAAAACTGTTCGAGGGTTTGCCAAATGTTGCGTTGGCGACAGGCCAGAAGACGCATAGCCCCATATTGAGCCAAGGAGAACACAAGACGCAATGACGTAGAGGCTTATGGCATTGCATGTCGCCCCCGAATGAAGATTGTTGGCGATGAGTGAATCTCTGGGCCCGTAATATGTTGGTCGCACAAGGATGTTGTCCACATCGGAGGTCATCACGCAAATCCGTGCAAACACAATTAGTGCATGTAAAACCCTACGAATAGACCAGAGGGTGTTGCTACCGGCATTTTATGAGTATTGAGCACCGGCTGCAAAGGGCAATTTCACAAGTGTAAGAACTCCCAAGCAAATATGATCAAGTCCTCGTCCTCTTTTTGCCCCGAGGCTCAACAGCGTCATCGTCCGGTTCGCTCCCAACGGCCGTGATTTCAAGATGGTCCAATATTTTAAAAGTTGCAGCGCCATGAGCACAACAAGCCATAGTGCAAGTACCAAGCAAACCCAATTTGAGAACTTTGATGGAGGCCATGTGGGTTGAAAAAATTGCAACCAGGGCTTGCAAGGGCTACCCTTCTGGTGGTTGCAAGGTGGGAGGTCCACAAGGGTGGCAAGCCAAAACTCCACATCATTTGAAAAATTGCCAAAACCTCCTCCGCTCCTTTGCCAAAGCAAGCCCTGCCTGAAACAAATCTGACACAGGGAGTCCATCTGTACCCGCCCGTCAACTTGGGTTTTGCACAAAAACATGATGTCATTTGCACTAGGGGAGGTGTCTTTTGCATAAGGGTGGTGCTTTTTGCTCTTGCAAAATGCAACAAAAAGGGTGATATGTGCACAAGGGTGTGTATTTTGCACATTTTCGTGCAAAAGACAACCAAAATGCCCGCCCTAGTGTGAGATATGCACTCGTGCAAGGTGGTACAGCTGACGGGCGGGTACATCGTAGTGTGTGTTTAGGAAGCAAAGCACAAAAAACTCTTCACCGGTGCTTTGTCTCATCCCACCACAATGAGGGTGAGTTGGGTGACCAGGGTGAGATCGAACGGCCCCTTAAGTGATAAGCCCCTTAAGTGAAGACTGCGAGTGCACTTACCAGGTATTTTGCATGGAGCTGTTTTCTTTTCATCTCACTCTACGAATGTTATCGAAGCTCTCTACTAGTCCCCGAAAATGTTCCTCCACCAATTGTGGAGTCAAGGTAAGTAGCACCCCACTCAATTAGGACTCGATAGGTGGAAATTTTGAAGCCACTTAAACAATATAAATTAGCTACAATGACGGAGTGTTAGCCTGAAAATTGACTCATCACAGTACCCTAAGCCTCTTGACCAACCCAATGAGCACCTGTTGCAAACCTGCCCCCCCTTGTGTGCCTCGACATCCCTTCCCAAATCCAAATCCCACACTTGATACGAGCACTCCTAAGTTGGGCATGAGTAAAACATTGCAAAGAGATTGCATAACACGTGTGACCGTTGTACGCTCCTTGCTATGTGCTACGCGGGAATCCGTGTGTCATGTTTTGCCCCGTACCCGCATCTTCCCCGGACCAATTTCCCCAAATTTGCAATAGACTTGTTCGTTGGGCTTGCACGCAATAGCACAAAACACCATGCCCAGAGACGGAAAAAAATAGCCCTGTATCGCCAACTACCCTTTGCACACTACATGTAGCATGGCACACAGGTTTGGGACAAGGATGTTGTTTAAGAATTTCAATCTCAGCACGCACTCAAGAGTGAATATGAAACCATTAGCTATCGAGAGCGCAAAAACGGAGGCACGGAACTATTTTGCTTTGGACCATTGCATTGATGCTTTGTCAACGATGACAAGCATCTAGTTTCATCACAGTGTTTCCAGTACCACACGCATTGATTTCTTAGCTATGGTTGTAGCAAGGAACGCTGTCTCATATGGTTCTCGACCCAAATGTGATCTAAATGAAACTCCTCAGGCGGCAAAAGGCACATGACACAACATATGAATTGGGCGACAAAAATTCTGAGTGCAACACTTCGTTCATTGGATCATCAGAGAATTGGGTGAAGGAATTCATGCAACATGTAACATTTCGCAAATACTCCAAAATTCTTTTACACGCGGCACCCTCTTGACAATATCAGTGAGGGGCGGAAGGCGGCACTAACCAAGTCGCGTGTGATTGACCTACAAGGGAATAGTTTTCCGCAGCAAGCCGTTCACTGGGGGATGGTTAAGCAGATATGACCTCTTAAGCAGATCCGTCAGATCGGCTGAGCAGATCGGTCAGATACGAGCCGCGCGCTGAGCATCTGGCGCCGCAACTACCGGCAGCCACTGTGAAACTGCTCGCTGCTGCAATTAAAATCAGTGAAATGCTTGATTTTGTGGGATCTGCAGCAGCTGACTGATTTCTTTTACCTGTCGTGGTAGCTGCTTGCAATATTTCAGGTAATGCTTGAACCATGACCTCCAACACTTAGATTGCAGAAAAAGACAGAAACTCAATGAAATGGAGAGTATGTACGTCACAAGGATTAAGGAACATGCCTTTGTTCCTCTTCCAACAGCGTGTTTCTATAACCTTCCTGGAATATGATCGGATTGGAGGGAAAGACAGAGATTCCGCAAATGGAGAGTATGTATGTCACCTTGTATGAATGCTATTGTAAAGTGTTTTAAAGAGTAAAGGACATGCTTTTGTTACATGCCTGCTACATGAAAACCATCCATTTCCATTTTTCTTCACGCCCTTTTTCTTGTCTAAAATACATTTTTAATAGAAGGAACATATGCATCTTGTTTAGGGGAGTCAAAGCTGAGTAGGAAGGAGTTGAAATTGACGAGAAGGGAGTTGAAATTGAGTAGGAGGGATTTAAAATTGAGAGAGTTGATTTTCATTTGGAGAGAGTTCAAATTGAGAGGGAGGAAGTGAAAATTGAGTACGAGAGAGTTGAAATTGGATAGGAGGGAGTTGAAATTGAGTAGGACGGCCATGTTTTTCATTTAGAGCGAGTTGAAATTGAGTCGGAGGGATCCATTTGCGGAATCTCTGTTTTTCCCTCCAATCCGGTCATATTCCAGAAAGGTTATAGAAACACGCTGTTAGAAGAGGAACAAAGGCATGTTCCTTAGTCCTTACAGCCCTCTGCATTACCATTCATGCTAGGGGACACATTTACCCCCTATTTGGTGAAATTCCTTTCTTTTTTCTCAATCCGATAATATTCACACGGTTGGGCAAGGAACAAAGGCATGATCTTTACCTCTTACATCGCTCGACAATAGCATTTATGCAACATGACATACGTAGTATCCATTTGATTGAATTCTTTCCTTCTTTCTCATCCGATCGTATCTCATAGAGTGTAAAAAAATAATAGTGAAGGAGGAACAAAGGCATGTTCTTTACTGCATAGAGCATTCTGCAATAGCTTGCATATGACGTACATACTTTCCATTTGATTTTGTTCTTGTCTTTTTCTGCAATCTAATCTTACTCCATAAAGTAAATACACACTGTTGGAGGTCATGGTTCAAGCATTACCTGAAATATTGCAAGGAGCGACTACGACAGGTAAAAGAAATTAGTGAGCTGCTGCAAATCCCACAAAATCAAGCATTTCACTGATTTTAATTGCAGCAGCGAGCAGTTTCACAGTGGTCGCGCACAGTTGCGGCGCCAGATGCTCAGCGCGCGGCTCGTATCTGACCGACTGCTTAAGAGGTCATATCTGCTTAACCATCCCCATTCACTGTGGTAGGGAAGTACTTTGAAGTACTTTACCGCATAACTGCCCAGGATTCACCCCATTATCAGAGGGAATAGTTAGGGTTACTGACCATAACTCGCCAACCCTGTCACAATAAATATTGTCTGCAGATCCTAAAAACAGCCTGATTCCAGGAGGGTTAACCACCCAGCTACCCAGCTGGTACTTTCCTACCATGGATAATCCCCTACCACAGTGAACTCAGTGCCTTTTCCGCAGTGATGGTATCTAGTGTATCGTTTTGCGTGGTAGGCGAGGTATGTAGATGGTGCAGGGTTTGGGTTGCGATTCCTCAATCTAATGGTTTCGTATGAAAATCGATCCCTGGCAGCCTCCAATCCAAGGATTGAATGGCCGCCGGGAGCATGGTCATTTCACAAATGTGCTGACATCCAAATTTTGTGCAGCGTTATTCAACATTGCACTGCCCGTGGTGCATGTTGTGGAATCCCACGTGACGTTTCTCTGATTTCACAGTGTCGTGCTGGAGTACAGCCCTGTGCTATGCTGCGTATCCCCCCCCCCCACCGGAGCTCAATAGCGGAAAATTGGAGCTTCGCGGGGCTAGGCGAAACATGTAATCCGTTTGATAGTGTAGCAAAGGTCAAACAACCGTTGTGATGATACAATGTTATTAGAACGAGCCCCGGAAAAGAAGGGCGATTCACACCATGAAGAAGGCCTCAGCAACCAATTGGCCGAAGCACACATCACGCACATTCTGTGGAGCCTGTGGTCATCACTCAGTTCAATGGCGGATAGTGTGTCTTTGCACCCTTTGGGAAGGTTATGGAGCTATAACTTTGCCTTGGGGTGAGCGGCGCGCTTTTTTGTACGTCCTTCGGCAAATTACCACAAAACTACGTCTCACTTCGGGCTTGCAGAAAAATACTTCATATCGAATGGGATTCACTACAGTGTCATAAGCGCTTGGATGCAAGCAAAACAACCCCAAGCCCGGCACAATGTAAGTTGGCATCGATTGCGGGGGGGGGTGCGTGTGTGTAAGAAACGCAAGCATGTCCATGTGAGGCACAACGGGCTTGCAATTGGTTTTGATGATGCAACATAAAAACAAATTGAAGCATGTGCATCTAAGCCGCCCCCATCCACAAACGAATCATGGCTCACAAGCATGCAATGGTTTCCGTGAAATACCCCACTAAGAGAAGCGTGCGAGCCAACCGTGGGCTTGCTAGACCTCCTCCCCTGTCTCCGACAAAATACCCTGCCCAGACCACCCTTTGCCTTTGAGGCACAAATCATCCATTGGTCCAGCGAAGGACATATGTCCCGGTCCTAAGCCCAAGGCCGCCCAAGTTTCCAAGCCTCTTGCGTTGCGGTGGTTTGATACTTGATTCCATGCCTGGACTGGCTACCATCGGAAGCCAACGTATCCGTTCGTGGATGCTCCCTAATAGATGACACCAATGTTGTCGGTGCCCTAATGCCATATGCACAAAAGCCGAGGTGCCTTGAGCTACACATTTCTCCAAAGAAATGGGCATATTGCAACGTAACTTGTCACTGTTATGGCAAAGCAATAGAGAGATTGTCGCCCATGTAAACCTTCTTGGTTTCATTTGTTTGCTTTGGGTTCTTGTTTAATGCCTTTGAAGACGTGGTTTGGTACTTCAAGGTGTAGGTTGTTTCCAAGGATCCAACGGGGGCACATTTAGCATGCAATGGAAACACGGAATTAAGCAAGTTCCGTTGGTGCAAAGCATAGTTAACAAGCCTTGCCGCCAAGCGGTCGTCAATCCACGAAGTCACATGCCGCTTTGTTGCAGATCGCCTATCACGAAGCCATGAAACGAAGATTCACAGACCGATACAAATGGGCATCAGACAGCGACGATGATACATCACCTCCTAAAAAGCACCATGTAGTTAAGCGGGCAGATAACGGGGAATTTGGGGGTATGCTTTTGGTTCTGCGTATTTCACGTCTTTTGTGTGCGGGAACTTGGTATCTTCGTGTT
This sequence comes from Eutreptiella sp. 'Long Island Sound 2002', assembly GCA_964036045.1. Taxonomy (NCBI): domain Eukaryota; phylum Euglenozoa; class Euglenophyceae; order Eutreptiales; family Eutreptiaceae; genus Eutreptiella; species Eutreptiella sp. 'Long Island Sound 2002'. Next base: position 22,385,016 of record OZ038378.1, on the reverse strand, counting down.
TCAAACGCCAACCAACACCGCTCCACCCGCATTTCCCGGTTCCTCTATTTTTCCCGCCGTCGATTGAATCGGTGCTGAGGTCCTCCATTCACCCCGGCGATGTCCCGGCTTTTCTTGTGTAATGTTCTTGTGGGCACAAGAAAATGTCATACTCGCATGTTGACACACTTCGTGGGTGTTTTACCCATGAGCAACACACATGACATATCTTGTACTTGGGAACAATAAAGTACAAGGTTCCTTCCGATGTTATGCGTGTGAGAGTGGTGAGTGCGGGTGTTTTAGAGAATTGAGTACATTGTTGTGCGTAACGAGCGTAGCTTCGGCGTTAGTGTGCCTATGTGCTAGGCAAGTTCGTATTCGTACAACAGTTTGCCTTCACTGACGGACGTTCGGACGCAATTTGCCTCAAATGGTTATGGTTATGGTTATGGTTGTGAGAACGCTTGCCCTTTGTGCCTTGCTGTGTGTTGCACTTTGATGTTTTGGTTGGTTCAACGTTCACAAAGCTACGCCGATGGCTTAGGTATGAAAGGTCAAAGAGCTTCGGAACCATGGAGGCCAAGGCACTTGCGCACCGACCAAGCAAAAGGGGTTTTCGAGCAGCATGGGGGCACCTCTTGCCAAGAAGGAGCTGCGAGCAGTCCTAAGGACCCTCCAACTTTGGGAACTCAAGACGTGTACTTGCGGCGGATCACTATCCATGATGCTTCCACGTTATTTACTCTCCAAGAGCATCCCGTCATCCGAAAAAACTTTGCCAACAATGCCCAAGTTAAGACTTTGGGAGAGGTTCACATCTTCCTCTATCATGGTGTTTTGCATGCATAAAAGCTTGAATCCCACGAACCTATCCACCGCTGTGGAGGGTTTGACCTCTCTTGGCATGATGCGGTCGAATGTTCTTTCTTTCCTACCTCCATTTGTACCCGTGGTATGCCGACAAAGTGGTCACTCATTCGTTCTACCTCGGCGTCATTCCCTTGCAAGCGGCAATAAGTATCCCTCTACGAAGGCGGCTATACAAAAAAACCACCATGCTTCAAAAAAAAGCCGTTCACAAATGCTCAATCGGCCAAGGTGTCTCCTAAAGTTTCATAAAGTAAATCGGAATTCGGATTTACCATGGCGGCCCGTAACAAAATTGAAAAGCTCAAACAAACTCACACTTTGGCTGGTGGGGGACTGCTTTCCTCAGTGAACACAGACGTCAACAAAAGAAAGAAAGACCACAACACAGTTTCTGTGAGAGAAAGTGCAGGAATATGTGTCACCCTTGCGTATTGAGCTTCATTGAATATCATCTATTGCGGAGCAAACAAACTTACACGCATATAATACGATAAGAGTGTATGTCCCGTGAATGTCCTGGATGGTCCCGGATGGTCCACATATGGTACTGCTAGGAGCGCCCTGCCTAGGCAGGGGTAAACTCATGAGGCCAGGGTAACCCTGCAAGGGTAACCCTCGCACTAAAGTCGAAATGCAATTACACTCAACAAAGGTGGCGTGACGGGCACAAGAGGGAGAAACAATCTTCAGATGGCCATTAAACTATGAAGAACCAAGTCCGACAAATGCGTTCCAATCAACGGTGCTGTCTTAAGTACATTGGGAACTTCATAGATCTGGCTTTCATGTATCACCTCATTACCAATTCGAGCAAAGCGCATACTGTTTCCTCTAATTATCGATACAACCATGCAAGTCAAAGCATGAGGTAGAATCAAACAATCAAGAATGGAATACAAAGGCGTCGGAGAAAAAACCACAACAAAAATTCAATGCAAAAATGGTTCTTCGTAGCGAAATTAGAGTTGAGGCAATTAATGGGAACTGGCGTCAGGATAAGAGCATGCTAGAGTATGAAGCTTGCGGGGTAGGCCTCTTGTACCAAAACTGAAAATGTAGCACATGAAATGTAACCCCTGGCGGCGGCGGGTGGTGGTCGGGGGAGGGGGAGGGGTCGTTTTGTGAGACATAGTGATATGCCATCATCTCTACGTCCGCTGCTGCAGATGAAGCAATTGCTAGCCGAAGTGGTACGAGAGGCGCATCCAACCAAATGGGTCGTGGTGCAGAGAAACAGTGGAGATGTTGTGGGTAGAGTCGAGTTTAAATCTGATGACAAGCACGTGTTGTTTGTGGGAAAGGTGTGGCCCTTGGAAGACGGCTTGCACGTTGTTTGTGGTGTAAGCATGTCCGCCAACGAAACGTTTACGCACCAATGCATATAAATTGACGCAGACATTACTTGAACCTACAACTGCTAGTGAGACGGAAACTCACAATTCATGATTAACCTACGTGAGATGCACACCACCAACGCAATTAGTGATATGCAATTGCATAAGCCTGTGACGCTAGTTCCTGTTTGCCTGTTTTGACGCACCTAAGTTTGCCTTGTGCCCTTGTTGCCCCATTGTGCATTCTTTAGGTCCTTGTGTCCCTATTTATTGACCCGCGGTATCATGGCGTAGGGTATGGGAAGCAGGCCATGGCTGCTGCGTTGAAACTGTACTTCGATGTTTTGGAGGTGGCAGACGATGCAGCGGCTTTGTATGCCAGGTCTCATCGCGCTGCGAGCGAGCTAGGGGATAGAATGCCCGTGCGGTCGTAAAGCAAGGACACTCAAATGGCGCAACCGAGTGAACCTTGCCTCATTGACACTCATTGACATTGGCGACAACCAGCCTTCCGTTCGACATATGCAATTGGCGTCTAGTGGGCCGAATTGACATGAACGAGGAAGGGTTTTTTCGGTATTTGGCCCGTGCGTGCGTGCGTCGGGACGAGGGGTGATTGGTCGGTGCGGGGTCTTTTGGTGCTCGTGGGACCATGTCTCTGTTCACAGCATTTGGAGTCACAATGTACAAAGTATATCATTCTTCACCAAGTTGGGGTTCCGCTCTCCGCAGGTGTGTCGCAAACAAGGTAGGAGTACAAGGAAGGAGACTGGCACTTCTTGGAGCGACAGTATTTTTTTGTTGGGCGAAACGTAAAAATAACACCCTGTCGTGCAGGTCTTTAAGTCAGAAGGCAGATTGTGCCCGGTTATGATGCTGCAAGTTGATCCACGTTCACTTGGGCTCCATCTCAGGGGCAGCAATCCTGAAAGGCGACCGACGGGGTGCATTTTGTGAAGCACTCCCGACACCCGCTTGGTTATTTCCTGCACCCGGGGCCCCAGGCGTGTGTCCTCTGGGGCCAGTGCTGAGCTCTGCCAGCTCTCTCGCATCCCCTGCGGCACCCGATCTAAATACGCACGGCACCAGCCTCCTAGGGAGCGAAGCGTCGCCTGTACCCCCGAAACTTCCCACAGCCCCTGACTTGCCCTTTAGGCTGCGGATGGGTGTCGCTTCGATGGGAAAGGCCATGGCGTGGCTGGCGATTTGCCCTTTGCGCTGGCCGTGGCGTATCCTACCAGACGTGGGTACAGCAGGGCAATCACCCCATGGCAGCACACATGGCATGGGTTGGGCTGGCCCGACACAAACGGGGCTTGCCGCCCGAAGACAGGAACAACACAGAGGCTGTCTCGGGGGCCTTGGTGGGGCTCATGCAGGGGGGAGCGGGGGTTGCGGCTGTAGAGCAGCGCTGACTCCAGAAAGGCCATTTTTCAAGCCGTGCACACGACTTTCCAAGCCCCAATCTCACGGCAAGGGTCATGGTACGCGCTTCCCGGCGTCCGGCACATCTGGCGGCCTCGACGGCTGCTGCCCGCCACTGGACCCACCTGCGCCCGCCTGTAGTGTGACCAGGTCAAGGACGCAGGCCACCTGGGCCATGCCCCTGGCAGTGACAGCGGTGGGGCATGCTGTCACCCCACATTGTCATGATGCCCGTGTCATCCCACAGGTATGTCCCTCCTGCAGGGTGAGACCGGAACAAGTGACATCGGAGACTGTGCAGCCCAACATGCAAGATCCGGAACCCCCAGGCCACATCCTACAGCTGGTCTGGACAAGGGGTGTTTGTGACCGTGCGGCGGGCCGCTTGCAGCGGCCCAGCTACTGTTGGGGCAGCCCAATTGCTGCTCCCGTGGCGAGGTGCAGGGCTGTTACCTGCCCCTGCCATGCTGTACGACTCCTGCAGCAGGGTGGCCCCCACCGGGAGAATCTCAGACACGGCGCCTGCAGCATGTTTGGCAAAGTCCCGCCCCATCACTAGCTTCGAGGAGTCCTAGCAGCACCCTCGTGGAGGTGCGTCGGTCGTGCCACCCTGGAAAGGCCTCCCATTGGCTGATGGGTCCGTAGCCCAAGATGCGCTGCCAGGCACTGCGTTGCTACCCGCCCGACATAGCTGCTGCATACCCCTGGGGCTGAAGGGCTCGGGGTTTTCGATTGTGTGTGTGTGTGTGTGTGTGTGTGTGTGTGTGTGTGTGTGTGTGTGTGTGTGTGTGTGTGTGTGTGTGTGTGTGTGTGTGTGTGTGTGTGTGTGTGTGTGTGTGTGTGTGTGTGTGTGTGTGTGTGTGTGTGTTTGTGTGTGGCAGAGAAGGGGAGCGATAGAACCTCCTGGCCAGGCCCCACCCCCCAAACAAAGGGGATGCCATTGTCTGGTGAGCCCCCCCCCCTTTCCATGAGTACCTGCAGCTTAAATGGCAGTGGTATTTGTATCTACGGGCACGTCGTTTCCAGCCCCGTCGTGCCCCATCGCCGGCCTTTGTGCTGCATCCGGCTTTGACCCTGATGCTGGATTTCTGCCATTTCAGGAATTCGATTGCTTGGGGCAATCTGTGGTGATGTATTGCATGGACCGCGCGGCATACCATGAGGCCAGGTGCACGTGGCCATCTGTGACTTTGGATGCTTACCAGCCCCCTCGGGTCTACGAGGGACCACCAATGCCGTGTCATGAGACATTGCTGCAGGTTCTGATGTTCGGAGGGACATTGTTACGGGAGTCCAATTGACGGGCACGAGTGTTGGTTGTTGCCCATGGTGATGTGCTGCATGGGGCTTTGATCCAAAGGTCCCCTTGGCCGTTGGTGAGCCGCCAGTTGTGGTCCAGCGTGGCATGTACTTGGAGGGATTGTGAGTGTCTCTTTGTGTCTCCCTCCTGTCTTCAAGAGGCGCGGCCTGCACAGTCGAGGTTGGGCGAACAGAGGCAGACGGCAGTCATACTGAGGACCATGGCTGCGACCCGTTCGGATACTCATATTACCCACCTGCACCCCCAGTGATGCAGGAGGACCACCTTTTGGTTCGATATTCGGCACTGTCCAATATAGCAACGCGTGTGAGTCACTGTCAATGGTGTGACTGGCACGCACTGAATCATTGACACGTACATGTTGATTCACCAGCGAGTACATGTTGTTGTACAAATTTCCAATATATGCTCTTCAAAAAGAATTGTTCCATAGCATTTCATGTGCTATGTGGCACCATGTGGCATGCAAACACAAAGCAAGACAAGGGCTATACCAGCTGGCCAGAGGATCAACGAGAGGAGGAGACCCCCCCCCCCTTTACTCGGTTTCAGTCCAAATGTGTACATGTTGTTACAACAACTCGTACACACTGATACACCAACGCGCACATTCTGCTGCCTGTACGATGTGAGATCTGGAGTAACGTGAGGTGAACAATTTGCGGCACATCTTAGCAGTTGCAGCAAGCGTGTTGAAATCCATGCATGTGCAGATGTTGGTTTCCAAAGGAAGAAATTGCACACACAAAAAAATGCTTCATGTGGCCCAATCAAGGATGAATATGACCAATGGTATGAGTAGGCATGGCAGTTGGCGTGGGACACTTGAGGTTGGCCAAAAGACGTGGTTGTGGGGGTACGCTGTCAATGTGCGAAAAAATGTTGGAGCCATCCGGAAGATGAGGCCGATGATCTCAGTGACCAGAAGGGAGATTGGAGTGATTTGAGGGATTAGATGGTGGAGGAAATTGAAGATGCAGTTGCTGAGGATAGATGATATGCCTACTAGGTGATAGTGCTGAAAGTGAATTTTTCGGCTGCAACCATAAGGAATCATTTTCCTATCCGCTACATAGTGCTCAAGTCCGGAAGGCTCAGGCAACAGTGGCACTTCACATTCTACTGCCAGACAGTTCCGCCAACACACCCAAAAGCGAGCTTGTGTTTGGTCCACTGCAGAGGCCCTGGGCTGGCCACTGCCGCCCACCTTCCCCTTTGGAGAGCAGGCTTTACCCCGCACGTTCCTCCCGGATTGTGTGAGTGAGTTATTCAACCAAGGGATTTGGCGGATTTACGACCCCCATACCACTGCAGCATTTCACCCACCACCAGCAAATGCACCTCTGTGCACTCCGTTGCACTAAGGTGTGGCAGACAAGGTCGTCCAACTGTTTTTTTCCTGTTGCACTTACTAGAGGTAGTGCCAGGTTTTCGGCGCTTGCGTTTGGATCTAGGAGACTGTAGGGATGTAAGGATACCTCTCCTTAGCAGCCACAGGGTTGCTCTAGTCGAGAGGGTGTAGCCTCAGCCTCCATCGGATACACAACAAGCGCGTGTTGTTCCCCTGTCTCCGGTTGCCAGCCCTGTACCTGCACGGCTGACCAACCCTTAGGGAATGCCAAGTGCTCTGTATGTCCTGTCGCTTGTTCCCAGGCCTGGGAATCTGCAGTGCGGGAAGTACGGAGGTTGGAGGCGGTGCGCTGGTTGCGGGAAGTGTTTGCACGACAACTCCGCAACAACGATCTGCCTGTCAATGGTGCCAGTTTCGGGCGCTGGATCATGAGGCATGGCCTCGAAGGCAAGGAGGGCGAGGATCCTTTGGTATGACTGGTGTCGTTGAGGGGATGTACGGGTCACCGGTCGGCATCAGGATGAGAGTTGGGGTTGCGTTGTAGGGGGTTGTGGGTTGGTGATTCAGACACCGTCTCAGCAGTGGCGAAGAATGCAGAGGATTTTTGCATGAGTAAGTTGTTAAAGGAGCTCAAGGGTGGAGCCATACATCGGTGGATAAAGGTGCCGCAGAAGGGATGAGTGAGGGATCGGGGTAGATGCACGTGGTGGAGTATCTCAGGGAATTCTCAATGGTTGTTGTGAGGCTGGGTCGTTGACTTGGTGAGTGAGGGTGCATGAGGGTTGCACCTGCCGAGGTGGTGCAGAGATTGTTTGATAAGGCGGATAGATTTGTTGATGGGGGAGTTGCCGGTGGTTTCAAAGGGTTTTGAATGGCTTTGTGATACCCTGTGCCGCACCCGTTGCTTTACTGGTGCTTTCGGTCTCAGTGTTTCGTTGCAATTTGTTTGCTACCGATGCCTTTTTATTGATGCAGACGAGCGTTTGCCTGAAACTGCGTGCGTCGTTTCACGAGGCGCAAACCGGGCTCGGCGTGCACCTCGTTAGCGCCAAACCTCCACCCCCCGTGCGCCTCGATAGCGCCAACCCTCCCTGCCCCGTGCCCGTCGTTAGCCCCCCCCCCCCCCCGGTGCGCCTCGATGACACCAACCCCCCGTACGCCTCGTTAGCGCCAAACCCCCCATGCGTGCCAAACCCTCCCGTGCGCCTTGTTAGCTCCAACCAACCCCCCCCCACCCCCCACAGGAGGGGCACATGGGTAAATGGAGTGGCATTCAGTCTGTAATGTGCGCCAACCGTCCCCACGCTACGGCTCACCACGCTCGACGCGGGGGCCAGCCCCCGCACCCCCCTTAAATAACAAGACTCCTGTGGTGGCTATAGACCACCTTGTGTGTGCACCGCCTTGTGTATGCACCGCAATTCCCATGGTGGGGGGGGTAAACGGGAAGGGCACACGGGTAAATGGAGTGGCATTCGGTGTGTAATGTGCGCCAACCGTCCCCACGCTACGGCTCGCTACGCTCGATGCGGGGGCCAGCCCCCGCACCCCCTTTAAATAACAAGGCTCCTGCGGTGGCTACAGACCGCCTTGTGTGTGCACCGCCTTGTGTATGCACCGCAATGCATGCACCGTAAACGGGAATGGCACATGGGTCAGCGGGGTGGCATTCGGTGTGCAATGTCCACCAACCCCCCCCCCCCCCCCCGCGAATACTCTGAGCGAACATATTTCTGCAACGCGCTCGCCATGAATGGCGCAGAGCGCAGAAGATATTACTACAACGCACTACCAGCAAGTCACACATTGGTGAGCTAGCACCCATGGCCTTGTGTGACATTCACGTTGCTGGTTGTGGTGAGCACCTCCCAGCCTGGGATTTTCGTGATGACCGCATACCGGGCACTGATCAGGCCGTCAGGGGAGGACGCCACGAGCAGAAGTTGCATTCTGGATTCCCACCCAGGAAGGTGGATGCCCGCGGCAGTGCGGATACCCACAGTAGTATGGATGCCTGCTTGTCATAGCAGAAGGTTCAAAGGCGAGAGGCCAATAGGCGCCGCCACAGGCTAACAGAGCCAACCACCAAGGCCTTGTGCCAAACCAGCCCCCCCCCGTGCCTCATTAACGCCAAACCCCTCCTGTGTGCCTCGTTAGCGCCAAACCCCTTTGTGCCAACCCCGCCCCCTCCCCCGCCTCGTTAGCGCCAACCCCCCCCGCGCGCCTCGTTAGCGCCAAACCTCCCCCCCCCCCCCGCGCGCGCCTCGTTAGCGCCACACCTTCAACCCCCGTGCACCTCGTTTGACAAGGCGCACAGTCTCAGCCAACTTTCCGTTGCTCTTTGTTGCGCATCACTACTGTACCAACCGGTGTTGCGCAATGACTGCGCCGCGCAATGACCAACCCCCGTTCAAAGGCACATTTCGGTGGGCCCACCGACCACTCATTGGTCGAAGGGCGCTTTTGGGCTTCAAAACGTTGTCCACCGACCACGGACCACCGATCAAACGGTGAAACATTACAGGCCGTTGCGCAAGGTGGGTTGTGTCATTACCATTAGAGTTGTTGAGGATCTTCACTGAGCTTCGGAGAGGGTTGACAAGCTGATGGATGCAGAGCACTGTTGATGGGGGTTGTCGATTGTTTAGAGGGTCGCAAGGGCTAATGGTGGTTGATGAGGGTTTGGAGGCAGCAGTGGGTTGCATCATTTGTTGCGGTTGCCCGCACTTTGATGTTATCTTGCCTTGGAAGGGTCGACGGCGGGCTGTCGGTTCCATGTGCCTGATCAGTAACAATGAAGCCGAGCCCACTACTGCTGCTGCTGCTGCTTCTGCTGTGCGAGTCCACTGCCTGTCAATGCTCTGCTGCAGCTGCCCACTAGCACTTCGGATGACGAACTGAGTGATTTGCTGCAGAGCGCATTCGCCAAGATCAAGAGTCCGCAGCCCATTCCAGATCGCGTGTCTTCAATCCGCGCTGCATTAAGTGCCAGCGTTGACAAGTCTCGCGCTGCTGTCGCTACCGTGGACGTGGGACCTTCGGCGTTGGCTCAGTGCCGTTTGACTGTCACCCATTGCTCCGATCAGGTGTGCACAAGGCACTGTGGATCAGGGCGCATGGGCCCTGCATATGAGGCACTTGGGCAGTGTAGATGAGGCTCTTGGGCAGTGCACATGAGGCATACGGGCAGTCCTTTTTGCACTGACTCTCCAGAGGCCGGCGATTGAAACCATCCCCGAGCCTCCGGAACGCCAACCGCCTGTTGGGCCGTCCATCAGAAGCCTCTGGAATCATTTCACTCGGGCCGGGCCGGCAATCCCCACTGGGCAGACCTTCCATCCGTGGTATCGTGCGGACACGTCGTGCATACGTATTCACGGGTGAAGACAGTGGAGTTCGGCCAGCCCATATTACAGTGCATCACAGCCTGCGGGGCTCGCGAACGACAACCACTCCTGGTGGGGCATGGGACACCGCGGAGAGGTGGCTGAGGCATGTTGCTGTGAAGTGTGGTCCTTTGTGGAGAGTGAAGGGGCGGGGAGACGAGTGGCACGTGTACTCTACTCTCAAGAATGCGTCAGTGGGCCAGCAGCTGCCGTCGTTCATCCACCCGCCGCGGTCCCTTAAGTGTCAGCGGATGTTGCCGAAGCAAAGCCGTGATGAGAAAACCAGCAAAGTGCCGCCGCCTGCTCGCCAACTGCTGTCAGTCAGGTCCATCCGGTCCCGGTCCCGGTTCCGGTCCTCCCTTTTAAGCATAGCCCACCTCTCCGTCCATTGCCGCTGCCACGAATGGATGGTTGTGTATGAGGGGCGAGATGATGCAGATGCTGTTGCACAGCGTGATGCACAAGGAGGTGGCCTACAAGAGGAGGTGGATGTGGTGCACGAGGCCGTGGGACTGCTGCATCTCCTGAAAGCAGCCAACAGGGTGTTTGCTGAGACGGGGAAAAACTCAGTTAAAGGGGCCAGGGAGCAAAACGAAAAAAACAAAGTTGGTTTGCGTAACATTGAACGCAATCAGGGGCTGTATGGCCCAGCAGGCGCGCTAAATCAATGTAATATTAGAGGCTCACAGATGGGCCACATCGGCATTGCCTTCCACCCCTTCAGAATTTCTGCGGTCGCCCCTTCCCCTCACCACACAAATGCACGACAGCATTGCGCATGCCCCTGCCCTATTTAGATGGCCATGTACAAAGTGTCGTCCGGACCGCAACACACAGGGGCCACAATGACATCAATGGCCAGCATAACACAACGTCAACCCATCAGGAATGACGGCCCATGTGATTGTTCCTTCTGCACTCCCCATGCGCCTCATCTGCAGTCCCAATGCGCCTCATCTGCAGTGCCCACTGCCCATGCGCTTCATCTGGGCTGCCCATGCGCCTCATATCTGACCATTTCATGTGTTTTGGTTTGGGGCTGTGGGCTCAGCGCATGCAATTTCCCAAGGCTGAAAGGTCACGTGTGATCAAACGAGTTCGCCGGCTTTCTTGTTTCACGGTCGAGGTAGGCCAGGCCCATGTGTTTTGTGGATTGTTCGGAAGTGCTTTACTCAGGTTCAGTTCCGCATGACGGGGCACAGTGGACTGGACGACGCGCTGGCGCGCTGCAAAGTCAACAAGTCCATTTACCAGCGGCTCCGGACCCTGCATGACCGCTTTGGGAAGGACGCCGATGATGCAGTCAGTGACGAGCTGCTACATTTGCGAGTCTTTGGCCTACTGACGCGGTACGCTGCGCTCGAGGTGTGTGACGCAGCAGTGGCCCACTGGTTCTCAGCGATGCTGAACACTGTTGAACGGTCTTGATGAGGGACTGGGACCCGGCACCAAGAGGTGCAGTGTGCCGCAGTTGTAGACGTTGACATCAAGCAGATGGGCAAAAGATGGAAACAAAAGAAGAAAAACAGGAGATGCGTGAAGCTACAGAAACCCACATGTGGAAAAATTACAGGCCGCTGCGGCATGCTGCAATAACCCGCAAAGGGATTCCGTGCCTCACAGACACACGAGGTGCATCACAGAATGGGAATGCACTCTTTGTGCTTGGGCCATCCTCAAGGGCCATGTTTTGGGGAGAAACACAAAACAACCCGATGGGTCGCATACGCAAAACACCGGATCACATGCCTGCAAAGCTGCAGTTCCAACCTGAACCATCAAAGGAACAGGAACCAGATGGAACACCTCAACAAATGCCTTCCATCATTGTCAGTGTTCCTCGTGAACAATAAAAAATCAATAGGAAATCACAGGCGCCAAAGAAAAATTTTAGTTGGGTATACTAGAATTCAGGTTACTGTTGTGTGGTGTCCGCCCCCCCCCCCCCCCAGGAGGGTGCGGGGGAATCTTAATTTGGTGACAGTCCCCCCCGGATTGCAGGCTCAGCACCGCCTCAGTGTTAGGTCAAGTGTACGCGACGGGACTTGGTGGGTAGCCAGAGCTAGCATCAAAGGTCCCTCCGACTGCCGTCCATTGCAGGACGACAATTGCTTTCATCCGCCAACTTTGTGGGGCCCAATGTGGCGGACGCCAGAGTTTTTTTTCCGGTTGGGAAAGACCACCCTGAGTGACACAATAGAAAAGACAGACAGAAACCGTGTCCTTGAAGACCGCCCTTGCATGCTTCAGCAGGCAACTGCAACCACCAGACACCCAACCACTGGAACTCATCACTGGAGTCACAATCGCTCTCATTTGCAAACGGGGGTGCGCAGGCCCCACTGCATGAAGCACCGGATGCGATTTTACCCGTGACTGCGGTAAAGCAGACACTGGCGTGTTGTTCAAGATAGTTTGCTGCTGCTCGTTGGCTAGTCCGTCTCAGAAGTTCGTCGATCACTGCCAGATGGACGCATCGAGGTGTGTTGGCATCGCGCTCTTCCTTCTGTGTCAGGATCACGTCGCTGGCTCTGGGAGAAATTTCCAAGGAGCACTGTCCCCAGAGCTGTTCAGCATTCTGAGGGACCATGCTGGAGTCACGATGGAGACGTTTGCTGCCCCACAGTTTGCCATATTTGACCAATGCTGTTCCGCGTTTCGTATGTTGCGGGTGTTTAGTCAGCTCTAGAGAATTTTGTGGTCGGTGTATGCGACGCTAAGGCAAGGATATGGAAAGTGCAGTGATACTAGGTGGTGTGGAAGGCACATCTTTCTCAAAGATTGTCGGGGAACCACCCAGAAAGACTTCTTGTAGTCTCCAACTGCCAGTGATTCTGCTCCGAACACCACCAGTGGCCCTCCAGCTCCCGTTTGTGTCTCCTGGTGTTGCATTCAGGTTGTGGCTAGGGCTAGGTCTCATCCTTCTACTAACCCAAACCCTCAGGCTAGCCTGTAAGCTGGTAAATGCAGACATGCCTGCCACTGACCCCTGACCAGGACTGAATAATGGGAACGAGCTGGCGAGGACACACACATGGCACATTGTAAAGCATGCACCCCGCAGACAGCAAACCACACACTGTCCGTGCCCTGGTCTGTGTTTTTGTCTATGCACGTGTTTGTATTTACACACGTGGAGACGGCTGTAATATATTGGGTGCACCTAGTATGCGTCAATGCATGGGCCAAAAGGCTGAAAAGGATTAACGTGGGCTCCAAATTGGCCAAAAACATTTGCTAAAGCATCCCAAGTGGTCTAGGTTCACTTTGGGAGAGATGCAGTTTGGAGCCTTGTATTTGGGGTGCCAGGATGTGGACATTCTTTCAGTGTGCAATTTTCCCTTCCCCAACAGCTCGGACCCAATACTCAGTATTGAGTAGGCGTTGAGGGTTGTGTTCAGGTCACTCAGCTGGCGTAACCTGTAAGGTTTAATACCCCTTTTTAGCGTCTAGGGTGAGGTTCCCTTCTGGCAAGCAAAAAGCACGTAATAAGCAGCAAGTAGCAGGCACACACACACAAAATTGGAAAAAATCAGAATTTATTGTGGTGGTTTGGATGCTGCCGAAATTTTGGTGGGTGATGCCTATGAATATGAAGTACAATACACAAAGTTTGAGCAAGAAAATCAACAGCGGCAGCCGGGGACGGGTGCTGCAACTAGCGGACCTAGGTTTCAAAATCTGTCCAAAAATTGCCAAAGAATGCCAATTTTTGGCGGTTTGGATGTCCAGGATGTTTGTGGAGGGGGCATTGGACCCAATCTTGGGGCACTGTGTAGTCCCTTTTTGGGGTCAAAAATGGCCAAAATCAGCCTTGAAAGCTTGCTTTTTCAAGTCCCACCTTCCTTTGGTGTGTTTGACTGCCATGCATTGCTTTGGGCACTGTTGTGGTGATGAATAATGATGCATGGGAACGCTTGTAGGCCCTTTCCACATGGTTGGCACCCTTTAATACTCCATTGGCACCAAGGCCAATGCCCCATGGGCACCAAGGAGGGGTGCACTGGGCACCTGCAGGGTAGGGTTAGCAGGGGTCACCATTAAGTCAAAAAATTGTCAAAAGCAGTTTTTTCCAAAGGTGTTTCTAGACAATTTGGGATGCTCAAACCAGTGGTTTTAACCTGTTTTGAGCCCGTGGTGACCTGTTCTCCCCCCCCCCCCCCCCGAAAAAGATCTAAAAAGTCTTAAAAAATGGGCCAAAACAGGTTCCAAAAGGGGTCAAAAACACAGTTTTCCACGAGTGATCTTATATCCATTGGGATGCCCAAACAAGTGTTGCTAGCCCGTTTTGAGCCTGTGGTGACCTGTTGTAGCCAGGGGTCAAAAACACATTTTTCAACAATTTGGGAACTGCAGTCCACACTCTGCATACCACGCTGTGCACTGTCTGCGCTTTGCACATTGTGCAATGTGCATGTTGAACACTACATAATATGTGTCCAGCGACCTTTTTAATAGCATCCCACAGCATTGGGCAGGGGGTTGGGCTTGCCAGGTCACGTCAGAGATGTTGTGAGCTGCCCACCCTTACACAGGGTCAATGGGATGAGGCTGGGGTCGCTTCAGATTCAATCATCCCATTCTTGCAAATATCAAAAAGAGGGACAGGCTCTGTCTTGCCACGTGAGGGATGTCCCTGTGCACATGCTGGTCTTGCATAGCGGATACTGACAAGTATTTTGGGTGTGTGGAGTCGTTCATGTCGTTCTGGCCCAAAACCGGGGCTTATCAAGCTGCCCCGCCCAACACGGAAGTGATTCTTACCAAAGTGATTGACCATCTATTGGACATTTTTGATGCAGCCGATGTATGCTCTCCACTTGATCCTGCTCGTGCACTGCTCTGTTGTGCATACCCTGTCTGTTTCATGTGGCCGTCCTCTGCTGTTTGTCTCATTGCGTTCATCATGCTCGGGGATGGGGCACGGGCAGTGGTAGCGCAGGACCCACCCCCACCCCCTCCACCCCTCTCGACCACCCTCCAGACCCCCGAACCGACGCCAAAGGGGAACAGAAGTTTCCCAAGGGGCCCCCATGCACTGGTTCAGAAGCTAAAATGCCCTATGTTAGTGAAATGTGAATGGGATTACCCCAGTTGTGTATATTCAAAATGCTCAGAATGAAATGGGGGAATCAGAACCGACCCCCAAACCGGACACGTGACTGACCAAATAGACGCCAAGCTTGATACATCTGTTGGTGAAGTAAAGCCAAGTGAACGGCTCGTGCACAAAAACAAGTTTGACGGATTTTCTTTTGGTTGTCCTTCATTGTGTCAAACGCTGTTCCGTTTCGCCGTGACAGGGGTCGGAATCGGAGGTCATTCGTTGAGATGCACCCAAACCTGGTTCCAATTACTGCGACATGCAGTTACTTCGCTCCTCATGCACCGACAAACAAGTCATGCTTGGTTTGTTTTTTTAAGCCATGTATCGGACTTGGTTCCTGTGCACTGAAACATGCGTCAATTTTACATGTCGTTCACTGAGACACACACCCAACTCCACTTCCAGTCCCCAAGACATGCGTCAAATTTGCTTCTCATTCGTTGAGACACGTCTTAAACTTTTTCATGTACCGTGCGTCAAAACTTGGTCCTCATTGACCTTGAGATGTACTCAGGTTTTGTGTAATGCGCTATGGGCTGAATTGGGGGTCCCATCCAGGGGACGCGTTCAGTTTTCACTGCCATGAGAAGTTTTGGATGTCAATGATATCCAGGTTTCTCAAGTTTGGGAAAGTCCTGTGTTTTCATCGGTTCCTTCCACCATAGGTCGCAGCAACGACCAAATCGCCCCCCCCCCCCCAACGAGTGCATTACCTCTGGTTTGCATTTGTCTATTTTTTAATTAGGTCAGCCCCCCCCCCCCACACACCCCAGGCTGCCTGTATGACGGGTGTGCAGGATCTTGCTTGCATTTTGTTGTTGTGTTCCGCAAGGAGCAACCAGCCCGCCTTTTTTCAGTGGGCGATGCCTCGTCACGCACGTCGCAGAAACACATGCTTCTGGGACATGTGGTGTTTACCGTGCTGACTGCTGCTGGGTGCACCGCAGTTCTGGAGGCCGCCCAATGCGCCTGCCTGTGCCTGCCGCCACCATCTCGGTCGGACACTGATGATGATCGGGATTAGACTACGTGCAGGGCGATCACCGCACTGCATGCGTACTGCATGCTCTGCATGCATAGAAGGCGCACATGTCTCTGACATGCAGAAGCCTTTCTGCACCCGTGGGGCCACAGTACGGTCTGGGGTGCGATATGAATGTCCGACTGCAAAAGCCAGGGGCGGCGAAAAACGGGACTGTGAGCTAGTGCCTTGCACAATGTACTCATACCAGACTTGACATTAGCATCCAGCAAACCACAGACCGTCGGATGTGAGGGCAACTCTCCACCGGATGCAGCTTCAACCTTTGGCGGAGGCTATCAGATGCAGATATCGTGGCTCATGTTTCATGGGCTTCAAGGCTTCTGAAAGAAGTCCAACATTTTGCTCCTGATTGACTGTGTCTGCAGGGTCCACTCTTTTTCATCTGTTTCTTGCCGGATTGGAGTGACCTCAAGGCGTTACACGACTTGCAATACGGCCGCGGGAAACAATGGTTCAGTCACTGTGAATACGTCCCCAAAAGGACGCAGGTGCGCTCTGCCTGCCTGTTGACCCTCTCCATGTGCCGAGCGTCACTATTTTGTACCGGGATGGGACATTTTCGGCACAGGCTTGTGCCCGAGGCTCCTGATCAGGGGTTTCGTACAGCCTTCCTACCCCCATCCCTGTCCAGCTGCAAGGATTGCGGGGGACTGCACGTTTTAGCACCATAGAGTTCTGTGATGCACATGTACGGCATAACCGCCATTTCTTGCGTGGCACTGCATGGTGCTGCAGAATGTGCAATGTGCAGTGCAAAGACACCGCAGTTTACAGAGGGCGCGATGTGTAGTCTACAAAGTGCAAATTGCCATATGTCCAGTGTTCATTGTGCAGAAGCTTAATGCAGAGTGTCCGTCGTGCGTAGACCCCAGAGTGCACACTGCACACTGTCCAACTGTCCACTAGGCCTAATCAAGACTGAATATTGGCACTGAGCTGGTGGGGAGGTAACATCAGGTACACTAGTAAAAGGGGCACACGGGGGGGGGGGGGGGGGGCTGCCGGCCAGGCCCCGACCCCCAGGGGGGGGGGGGGGGGGCTCTACGGACCACAAAGAACAATGGGTTTTGCGGGGTGCCGGAGAATCACCTTTTTTTTTAGGCATACAGCTGGGGGAAATCACCTCGAAGAGAGGTTCTTAGATCAAGCGCAGGCACGGATGCCGGGGTTGTTCGCGTAGCATACCCCAAGGCATGATGTTGAATGTCTAACCCCTTGTAAAATCATCATTTTGCCTGACAAAACGATCCCCTGATGGATTTTTTGATTTTGAGGCCTCTATCCCCCTGAAACTGGATACCACATTTTAGGGGTGATGGGGGGTTGGGGGGTTGGGGAGGGGTCAAAAGTTTGCGCTTAGAAGGATTTGAACCAGGCTCGGGCAAAACAGAGCTGAGGAGTTGATCGGGTCCGGCTGGCGACCACCGGCCGGGATTGGAACCGACAACAGGCGAGTGATTCGGCAAGTGTTCTACCACTCACCGCCAACTGTTCTGATAGATTTGAGGTTCCCCACTGTTTGTCGCTGTGGTCCACGACTGAAAAAAGCCAAACTGTGTGCCTGCTTGCCTGCTTGCCCAACTGACTGCCTGACTGACTGCTTGCCTGACTAACTGACTGATTGGTTGACTGTCAGCCTCTCTTTGAGGTGCCTTGCCGAAGGCAATAGAGTTTTTTTGTTTTACCCTATGAAAATTTTGTAGAGAACTCAAAAATAGGCAAAAAACACAAAAAAAATTTTTGACCCCAACGTTAGACCTTGGCTGATGGGAGCCTAAGTTTATGGGCAAATTTTTTGAACATTTTTTTACCCCATTTGTGTATGTTCAAAATGATCAGAGCGTCATGGAGATCATTTTGAGGTATGCATGTTGGGCTACCCACCGACACCCCCCCCCCCCCCCACAGCACCCTGGTGGCTGACTGCCCAACCTGCCTACCCCCTGGGCTTGGGTCAACGGAGGGGCCGGGGAGGGGGCTCTGGAACCCCTGAAACGGTTGAACACCCCTCGGGGTCAGGTCCTAGCCAGCAGCCACCCCCATGACAAGGGGTCCAATAAGGGGAAAATTGGCTCAAAGGTAGCTCAAAATGGCTTAACACCAACAGTTTGATTGTCCCGAATGACCTAGGGTCATTTAGGGTACAATCATGTGTTTTTGGCCCCTTTTTGCCCCTTTTCGGGTGGAACTTGAAAATGTATGCAAAAAAGTTGCTTTGCAAGGCTGGTTTTGCGGTATTTTGACCCCCAAAGGGATCATTGAGCCCATTAATTTTGTCCAAACTGCACTCAACAGCCCTCGGGCATTTGTTCATCGTCTAGATCGCTTTCATTGCAAATGGCCCCTCCAGAAATATGCTCGGCACCCCAGCGGAGAAAAAATGGCATTTTTTGGCCATTTGAAAGAGTCTGACACCAGGGTCCGCCACTGGCAACGCCCATTCTTGCTGGCCGCCTCCGTTGAGGTTCTTGCTCAATCTTTGTGTGATTGTAGTTCATACTCATAGGTATCATCCTCCACAATTTTAGCCAAATCTGAACCACTGCTTCGGAATTCTAATTTCTGCCCATTTTGCGTGTGCTTGCTTGCTTGTTGCTCCTGCTTGCTAAAAGGGTTAGCCCCAACCTAGAGAGGGTTATAAAGCCTTACTTCCACCAGCTCGGTGACTCTAACCTGAAACTGAACCCTAGCTCAGACTAATTGGGACTTTTGTAGTGTGGAGGTCTCATGTGGTCACACCGTCTAGTTTAGACCTCTCTCTGCCAAGCACCCCACCCCCCATCCCCACCCATCTCATTTCTCCCCCAACCTCCTGACCCGTGCCTCCTCCCCAGGATGAATAGCCTCCCCTCTCAATTTGGGCAGCTGGGGAGACCCCCTTCTCACAACCCTAGGTTTTCACAGATAGTTGAGGGGGGAGGGGCCGTAGCGGCACCAGGTCCACAGCCAGGCTCCTAGGCGCGACCCCTCCCTCCCACAACTGGCCACAAGCAGGTCCCACAAGCGACAGAGGTCCCGCAACTGACAAGGCACCACAACACAATTATGAAGCAGCTTTTATGGAACACTCCCCAGTTTCAGTCAGTGGGTATCACTGATTTTAAGATTTGTGTGTCGAGTGTATTCCAATTTCTGGCAGTGTGTATCAGTGTGTATTGCAAAAATGTTTTTTGCATATTAGCGTGTATAAGTGTGTGTCAGGGTTTCAACTTGTTGTGTAAATGGCGTTCTACAAACTTTGTTTGCTCTGCTACATTTTTTCCAATGTGTATCCCAGGATTTATTTTGCCCCCATTTGTTGGGGCATTACCATATTCAAGCCAAGAGGTTCTTCAAAATTGCTGTGTGTATCAGTGTGAGTCTCAGAAATGTGTTGTGTGTACCCATGTGTATTTCAAAATTTTCTGGTGTGTATATGTGGGTACTGTAATACATCCAAGCTGAAAGTTTGACACTCTCAGCCCCAAAGCTGCAACCGCATTCTTTTTCCATGATCCTATAGCTCTTCATGAGCACTGCCTAGGGGTGAGGTCATCTCCCGTAGGCCCAGGAGCTCTTGTAGCCCAGGAGCCAACAGATTGGTTGTCCGGCCAAGTTTGCGCGTCTAAAGGGGCTGTGCATCGCCAGCCTATGGGGGAGGTACGGCGCGCGGTGCGCGGTCTTTTGGGTAGTGCGGCTGACTCTTTCCCCATAATTCCCCCTTGTGCTTTTTCTCAGCACCTCACCGGCCGTGTAGCACCCCCCCTCCAGCGAGCCCGTCTGCCGTGGCTGCGGGATAGGGCGCCAAGCCAGGTTGCGATGGCTGTCGCGATGGTGGACAATAGCCACGGGTGCCTCAACCCCTCCCCTGTAGGGAAAGCCACAAGCCACAATCAGAGGCACAAATGTTTTCCGCGGAAGCGCACGTAGGGCGAGGGGGCGGGTGTGTGTGCATTATTTGCAATGTGTGCCAAGTAGTAATTGTTGCTTCTTGTTTCATGCCACTGTTTTCTCTTCCAGAAAGTGTTCCCCATTCTTTTGTTCTATTTTCTTCGATGCCTCCACACCGTGCAAATCCGAAGGCGCAACGAGGAGTAGACAAATGAATTGATACAACTATTTTGTGGAATGGTGTTGGGCCGTGCTAGAGAGCAAATCCTTCTTCTTTCATCATCAACCAACGGCCCCCTCCGTCAGGGGGTGTGGGCGGCTACAACCACCATGCAATTGGTGAGGAGGATGGAGTGGAGGCCTCCGTTGTTGTATGCTTACCCCTTAGGCCACCACGTCCTTGACAACCTGAAAAATCACTGAAACTTTTCGAGACTATGACGGAAAGAACATGCGCGGTGCGCACGCGGTGCGATGCGCGGTGCGCGCGGTGCGCGGACCTCCCCCTATCGCTTGAGTCGAGCCTTTACGTCATCAACATTTGATGACCAGCCATCACGTGGTCACTTGCCTCCAAGGGCCCAAGGAGCCGTTCACCATAAGCAAAGTAAAAGGACGCCTCAGGGGGAGGGTGGGGGGTCACAGATGTCCATAATGCGATGCAGCTTTTGGCCAAACTACCTCTTTTTTCAAACCTCCCCCAAAAATGTGAATTTTCCCATTTTGCACAAGTTTGACCAATGGTGGCTGCAGTTGATAACATTTTCTCAGAGGCCGATCTTCGCCAATTCAGCAGCCATGATGCCTGTACCCCACTACAGGGACCCCGAGAATGCAAGGGTTATGTAGCCATATTGATGTCTACCCCCCAAGACAGCAGGGATTATGTAGCCAATTCTGATTTTCTGCCCACAATGGGGACCACCGAACGGAATGTTATGTAGTTAGGTGATGTAGCCCACAAGTGCCCCCCCAAGATGGTAGGCGTTATGTGGCCAGTTCTGATTTCCTCTCCACATTGGGGTTTGCATTGAAAAGGCAAGGTGGAGGTGCCATGACAGCATGGGGTCCACCAGCGGGTGAAGCATTACC
This sequence comes from Eutreptiella sp. 'Long Island Sound 2002', assembly GCA_964036045.1. NCBI lineage: Eukaryota > Euglenozoa > Euglenophyceae > Eutreptiales > Eutreptiaceae > Eutreptiella > Eutreptiella sp. 'Long Island Sound 2002'. The sequence goes on along the minus strand of OZ038378.1, from coordinate 22,364,233 downwards.
ACTCCATGCACCACTCCTTTGCCCACTGGGGTTCTCGCCCACTCTTACCGCCAACAGAGGCCTGGGTGGGGTGCTAATATGCCCTTTTTGGAAAGGTAGCTGAGGTAATTTGGGGTAGAAAACTACCCCCTTTTTCGGACCCCCATCAAAAAAGTGGCACAAGAGGCCACAACCTCTTTTCCTTGCCAGCCCAAAAAAGCGATCAAACACAAAGAAGCCATAGTTCGAGAACCACCCCACCCCACCCCGGACATCTTCTTGAGGCACCACTCACTATATGAAACCATTCCCTAATGCCCCTTCTTTACGGGCTAAAGCAGAGATCTTGATTCAAGATGTTTTTGTGACATCTGTGACAAGGCGTACTACAATCTCACACAACAGTTGAGAAGATTGGGTTTTGGTTGTCGTGGTTTTCGTGAGTGCTCTGTGGATTTAGGTTTGGAGTGGGTCTCATCATATGGTTTGCCTGGTTCTGCCCCCCCCCCCCCCAGCCCCGGCGCCAGGGCTGCACTATGGGTTGTTTCCAGTGGATCCTTCACTCCCTCCATGTGCACTGAACCCAGTGGTACTTACCTCCAGACACACGACAACACCATGGGAACACAGCAAGCTCCATGGACGAGCCAGACCTGCCTCCGCTGATCTGAATCAGGTCTACGAGTCACGGCAGAGCACAGGCGCCACAAAGTACACAATCGTCCCCAACAGCAGCCGGGTGTACGTGTTGCAGAAGGGGAGCCCTCAATACTGCTCCGATGTGCCCGGTCTGTTCCGTTCGATGCTGAACTTCTACCGACAGAAGGCAGAGGAAGCAAAACGGTGCGTGGTGTGCCCCCTCCGTGCTGGGCATCAGTCCAAGGCCATTGCTTCGTGTACCAAACGCCATTGGTTTGTGATGAACATACCCCCGACTTGACGGGCTGGGTGCGTGGGTCTCACACCCGAAACATTTGCTTGCCTAAAGTTGGCCTCAAAGTTCCCTTTGGCAAACAGGAGACCTGTTCTAATGTGGTTGGTTGGGTCGGCGAGGGTCAGCTAGGACTCCAAGTGACAGCGCCCTCCTCCATCCTCCCTGAGAAACTGCGTATTTGCACCCCGTTGCTCTGGTTGCAGTGTTCCAGTCGTTGTTGCTCCGTGGCTGTAGTGCACAACTCTGGAACCATTTTTCTCTCCGACATTTGGTGTGGGTGCGTCTCTCTGGAGATGTGGAGGTGGCAGGCCGTGGCATACCATGTAGCGGCGTGCATCCTTGTCCGGCTGCAAGCAGAGTGCAAGTGCTGCACGCTGTTGTATACGGCCATGGTGCTGTTGTTTGTTGTTATGCAGCGGGTCCAGGCTGACTGCCCTGCCACCCCATGCCCCAGGCCAACCCTGAGACACACTGAGGCACTGCAGCACTGACCGCCTGTGCGGTATTAGGGAATCGTTAGGCCTTGAGGCGGGGCATTCTGGGGGGTCATGCCGCGTTGTGGCAAAGCCATACACCCCATCCTCAGATCCCGAAGCGCAAGTTGAGCCCTAGGCATGGCACAGAACCCCACTGAGAATCCCTAGGGGGGGGGGGACTGACAATTAGGAATGGGCGAAATTTGGAATGGGCGAAATTTGGCACAACAAAAATACACCAAAATTTGCCACGGAATTCAAGAATTTATGCTATTTTTTGCCATTCTGTTCCACATGATGGTTTGTCCATAATTTCCAAGAGAATTCGGCGACAGATGTTGTACTGTATGGTGCTAGGGGCGTGATCTGTGGTCCAGTTTTGAAACCCCTGATCAATTTGCTTCACTCAGTGCCCAATGTCTTGTTGCTGGAAGCTCATGCTGGCCTCACCAGGTTACATTTTTGCAGTGACGCTACATGCAAAGGTCATCACCGGTCAAAGGGAGTTGTAGTACCGATGAAAGCTCCTATTTGTCATATTGGGGATTTGGCCCCCTGCTGCTATGGCGTCAAATTCGATCCCTTTTCCAGGTCACTGTAAAATTGTCTCAGTGAATACTTTTTGCTAGTGATTGAAATGCATCAATTTTGAGAAAAATTTTATGAAACCTTGTTCTGCAAACTCTTTAAATTTGATGGGACGTGTCTGTTCGGAAGGTCTCAGGTTCCCGATTGCACTATTTCCCCTGTGCTGCGGTTCGCACGGAGGCAAGTGCAAGTGTTGTCTGCCTATCTTATGTCGTCAAACCTTAACAAAATTCTCCAACTCTCATGGATATAAACCCAGACTCTGCGCTATTTTTTGCTACCAGCGCAATGTGCATGGAATACGTATCCTATCAAGATGTTTAGGTGCATTTTGAGTTGGGCACCACGGTGTGTATGGCTCAATCACTACGACCGGGGCAGCATTGTGACCTTGCCCACAACTAGCATGCCTTCAAATTTGATTGCTCTCTCTTCTGCAGGTCGGGCAACCTGGTCATCTGGTCCGATGAGGGGGCGTCAAAAACGTTCGGCTTTGAGCGGGTGTCTGCAGGTACGTGTCTGCTTTCGATGGTCCCTCCTTGTCTCTTCCTAGTGCCCGTGCGTGGTCGACAGGGTGCAATGATATGAGAAACCCCCATCCGCACATCCAAATTTTTTTTTCAAGCGGAAGGAGTTGCGTGAAGAGAATAGATCGAACCAAAAGCAAAAAAGAATTGGCCACTGTAGATAACGATTGGGGATGGATTGCAAGAGCATTTTGGGAATCTCCCAAGATCCCAGGATCATGAGAAACAGGATTTCAACGGTACCACGACAGCCATCGAGAGGATGGTACCCCCATTCAGAAGGTATCAGGAAATAATATCAAGCATCCAGAAGTTTCCAGAAAATATCAGCCAGCATCCAGGAGCCATCAGGCAAGAACAGCAGGCATTCAGAAGCCTCCAAGAAATAACAGCAAGCATCAAGAAGCCAATAGCCGCAGTGTATGCTTGTTTTTTGCCACAATCTGGGAATTTTGTAGCAAATTTTGCTATGGAATTTAAGAATTGGTGCCAAGTTTTCCCTGCACCAAATTTTGCCATTCCAAACATCGCATGTTCCTAATTGTTACCCCTCCGGTATCCAAAACTGTGGGCCCCCGACGGTGAGCAGGCAGTGCTGAGGCACACCAAGCGCACCCCTTTTCCCTTTCTGTCAAGAAATGGGTGGCTCAGGTACAGGGGACCGAGACCGAGACAGTCCCTGCACCCCTTTGCTACTGCGACCCTGTGGACACGAGACTACTACGGCCCTCACTGCTGTTGTGGAAGGGGGTGCGCTTCCGGAAAAGAAGTTGTGCGAGCGCCGCTGGTGCTGCCTCGGCACTGCACGGTGCTGTAAACGCAATGGCGCTCACCCTGTGGCGGGGTTTTTCGTCCGGTTGTATCCGCCCCGCTGGGATGACAGATGGGATTTGATTCCACCCCTCCATCTGCATTTTTTTCTCCCCACCGGCGGATGCTTGTGTAACCCCCACCGGCGGAGCTTGTTTAAAGACGATGTACAGTACCATAATGCAGCTTGATGCTTGCATTTCAAACATGGCTGCAGTTCAGGGTCGTGTGGTGTTCACTTTTTAGATCCTTTTTTCAGCCCTTGTACAGCAGCATGCAAGTCACTCTGTATCCGGTCTGACAGGACCTGAGCCTTGGGAACAAGAAATCGTTGCATGCTGTGAATCTGTATCAAAGGAAAGTGAACTGTGTGCTGAGGCTGACAACCAGTAGCTTTTTGTTCAACAAGTTCACTGCAGGTTCGCTTGGATGATCTCCCACCCAACACAAAGGGCCACATTAGTATTGGGGTCCAACTCAGGCTGGGGGATGGCAGCACCATAGAGATAAATGATCATCCAAGCGAAAGTAGGACATCAGGACAACCTCCTAGATGGGTTTCCCATCCTCACCCTCTCTCCCACACCCCTCTTAACCCGCCCCTTGCTCATCTAATGAGTGCATCTTGGCCCTATCGTAGTCGAAACTACTACAACACGGGCTTCCATCGGGTAAGAATTTGGGTAAGGCCTCCCTACATCGTGCTGAAAATATGTTCAAAACGACCGATCCGAACTCACCATGCAAAGGGCTGGGTGTGGTCCTGAAACCCTTTGGGACAGTCGTGGCAGGTAAATCTGGTGCAAGATAAAGCTCTTTTGTTTGCTAAGAGTTGTAGGACACTGCTCACATTGCAGTAGTATTGCAGTGTATTGTGCTGCCTGTCGAAATATTTACGCCGCTTGGAGCATATTGGGTTTGGGAAACATTCTAGGGCACTATTGTGCGAAGTTTGGTCGTGGACAAACACACTGGTCAAACAAACACACTCCCTGGGGATCCCCTCAGGTTTTCAGGTGGTGGGTATGGGCGGTTTGAAATTGATTACTGGTTCCCTTCGGTTGAGGTACAGGCATGTCTGAAGCTTCAATGGCAATGTTCATTCTGTCGTTAGAATCCTTAAGAAGATGGAACTGGTTGAATTACGGAACCCTTCAGGTATGCTGTTTGTTGCAATGGTTGTGCAACATTTTTCATAATGTTCTTGCGGATGTGTGGATGTGAAGAACAAAGTGTGGTTGTGATTATGAGGGTCAAATCCAGGACGTCAGTCTACAGGAACGAGTAATTCATGGTCAACGCAGAGTCCTTAGGGACAGGATGGCCAGTCGTGCTGCTGGTTGCATCAACAAATTTTTTGCTGAACAAATGAATGAGATGAGACAATTATTTGTGCCATCAGAGTAACAGTGCACTATACAAATGTCTGCTGCAGTTGTGACCTCAGTCGCTTTCCCTGCAATCTAGCACGTTTGTGCATTGCAATCGCAGCAGCACACAGCACCCTGTGATGTAATGGAGGCAGGAAGCCGATCAAGGTCCTCACCCCTGCTTTATTGCATGAGGGCTGAACTCTTGATACACTAAGCCTACTTCTTCACGGCCCTCCCAACTCCCCTCCTGTGCCTCGGGTGGCGGTGGGGATCACTGTGGAGGCTACAGCGCTGGCAAAACTCCCAGAGAGCAAGGAAAGGAAAAGCCTTGTGCGGATGGTGGTCCAGACAGGGATTCCCAGAGACGGAACAGATCAAAAAGAGCTGCCATTTGACCCCCAGGTGTGTGTTAAATCTGTAGGCAGCCCTTCCGTTTGATCCGTCTTTCTCCAGAAAAAGGGCTGCCATTCTGACTGAGATTGTGCAGGGATTCCTTTGATAATTGCTTCACAGCGGCCCGCTGTCTGGGGCTACATGACCTTGCAATTACTTAGGGAATCACGCTACTCAGAAAAGGGCTGACAAGAGAGCCCTGGGCAGGTGGCTCATTTTCTTGGGCTCCCACACATTTACGTGCTTTGGGAAATGGTTTTGATTACCTCGCCTGACATGTGCAGCCCAACTCGACCCCATGGTTTTTCCTCAGGCAAGGCTGAGCACCCTCAATTGAAGATTGGGTCTTTAGAGTCGCGCTTACGAGCTGCTGTGCTCAATCCTCTGTCACGCCGTACAGGACTATCGCAAGAGATCCCTCAATTTCGGCGCTTACAATTCTATCACTCACCCCAACAGTCCTAAGTGGATGGACCCTGTCCTCATGGACAAAAAATCAACTCTAATGCCCATGCCCATAATGAACCAAGGGTTGGGGGTGTGACAAAATTTTCCCCTGACGAAAATTTCCCCTCCGCTGTCTGATGGCCCTGCACCAAAATTGGAGGTCTGACGAAGTTTTCCCCTGCCGAATTTTTCCCCGTCGAAGTTGTCCCCAGGCGAAGTTCCCCCCCCCCCCCCCCTGTATCACATGTGTCGCCCAAAAGGGACTTGTGTTGTTGTATCTGAAAGCGCATAATAGACACAGCCGACTTTTTGAGTGCAGTGCAGGTATCCGATGCACCAACATCAGTTGCCTCATGCACTCTCTGACTCTCTGACACAAAGGCTACCGACGCCTTTGGGTTTGCGCAGCCTAGTGACAGCACAAACCTGTTTGTCTGTGCAGGATGTACTGCAGGCTGACGCCAGGTTTGTGGAACGCCCACAGGCAAGCGCAGAAGTGATTCTGAACCCAAAGCAGAGCTCTGGAAGGCTGTTGAACTTCATTCCGGTATGAGTGCTGTTTGCCACGGCATCAGGTGAGCAAGGGTCTCAGGGGTACCTGTTCCCCGAAGTGCGCTGCGCTCTCTTATGGGCAGGTCTGAGCTCCTATCGGTTGATCTGGTGTCTGAGGTGACAGTTTCCCGGTCTTTGGCCCTGAGGCCCCACACAGATCTGGCGCACACTTGGAAGTGATACGTCGCAGCGAAGGTGGCACAATGATGATGCCCCATGCCAACCACGCAGATCGCGCCAATTCTCGGATACGCTGCCCCAAACGATCCCCACTTTCCGGTGGGCCTCCCATGGCCTTCCCATGTTTTTCTCCCAGCACTCTCGTTGTCACTGATCATTTGGACAGTTCGGACATTTAAGCCCCTTGTCCGGGCCTCCCTCCTTTAGAGGGCTGGGACGGATCCCCCGTCTCCGTGCAAACCCGTTTTCCACCGCCCCAACATGGTTGGCTGTTGTGGATGAGCCACGCTGAGGGCTTCATTGCCAGGCACAGGAGGCAGACACAGGTGGAGGACCTCATGGTGCCGGCCAGTGGAGCGTTCCAGGCGCGGCTGGTCCATTAATTTGTCTGGTGGAGCTGCTGGGAAACCGTTCCCAGTGACGGGCCGGGCGTTGGCGTGGGCCCACCTCATGGGCATCCAAACCCTGCCTCGTTCCCAGCGTGCGATCCGGGAATGTGGGGGCAGGCGCGTGCAGCTGCACCGCAGGCATGTGTGTGCCGGACGAATGCCCCCCACACCGCAGCTCTTGCCTTGTGCTGCTCTTCAGGGTGTCGATGTGGTGTCCATCAAGGCGTGTTTGGCTGGGCAGGAGGCGTTCAAACCTCTTTTACCCCCCCATACGTCTGTGGTCACTGCGTGGGACCTTCAGGGCGTTACACCTCCGGCGGAGGGTATGTTCACATGCGTGTCTGCGGTTGTGACTCGTTCGGCAGCTTTGTGGACATAGATTTGAGGTTAGGGCTCATGGTGTGGGGTTTAGTGGCGCCAGTGGTCACGATCCGGTGGCGGGGGGGTGGGAATGGTCACCACAGAAAAGGCCAATTTAAGACACTTGATGCCGGCAGTTCAGGAGTGTTGTTTTTTTCTTGTCTTCAGAGGTTGTCTCTTCCTTTGTCATCCTCATCTACTCCCGCCATGTCACCATTCATTTGTGCCTGTGGGGCAATGAACCGCAGGGGGTTTCCCGGTGTGACGGCCACGCCTCCTTGAGTGGCCATTAGGAGGGGGTGCCAGGGGTGACCCCGCCGAACCTTCAATCCTCCCCCCCCCCCCCTGGGGGATCACTCAGCACGCCTTCACCCCATGGTTGACTTTGTCCCGGTGGTGGAAATCCGTCTTCAACCGTCTGCCCTGCACTCTTGACCAGCCACATGAGCTGGAGTGCAAAGGCAGAGACAGCACTGTCCGCACAGTGCGCGCGACTCCCTCGTCCACGGGCCGCGTGGTAGAAAGCGCATGGGTGCGAAGGGACTTGATGCCATTGTGGCATGGTGGTACAAAACACCCCGGCCCTCCCTGCTCCACCGATATGTCGGTAATCCTGCATGCACTCTACCCAGGGGGGGGGGGGTAGTTGTGCATAATTGTGCATAATTCACAATATGGCTAATTTGCATAATGGTGCATAATGGTGCATAATGGTCTGCTTGACTCCTGTCCAATGCAGTTCGTTGTTGTGTTTGTCATGGACAATTTTGTCCATCAAAATGCACCTGCACATGTTTCCACTGCTGAATGTGCTTTGCAAGACGATGAAATTCTTCCATCGTCTGAAAATGAGGAAGAACCTGGTGTCCCTCCTGCTGCCAAACGACAGAAGGTTAGCAGTCCCAGGATCCCTCTGGTTTGCAATCCCTTTGTGTCTTCGTCGAAATGCATCGTGCATAATTGTGCATGATGGTGCATAATTGTGCATTGCATAATCCAAGGCCTGTGCGTGCATAATGTTCCCCCCCCTGCTCTACCACTGTGTTGGGCGCCTTCCCCCTGGTACGCCCTTCCATATGTTGTTAAGCGGTGCCGGAACAGTCCCTTGTCATATCTGTGAGCTCAAGTTGATCTCGGGGCTTGTGCCGCTCTTGCTTCAGTCCGTCTCGTGTTCTGGTTGATGGCGCCCAGTAGCTGTCCTGCGGGGGTTGTCTATTGTTGTGCTTTGGGTTCGAATGGGGTTTCAGGCTCTTTCCGTCCGTGGCCCTTACGTCCGAATGCCCCAGGTCCGACCCCCCCCCCCCTATTGCGGACACCAAAATGCGTGGGCTGTTGGGTGTGGACTGTGGGAGCTGGGCCCCAGTGGCGTGCAACCATCGAGTGATGCGTGCTGTACAAAGGGGGCATTTGGAATCCCAGAAGTGATGGTGTGGCTGGGGAGACTCCGACTGCCTCGGGCATACCGGATGTGCGGGCGACACACTTGCGGTGGGTGCGTATCATGTCATATTGCACCTGATTTGCCCCCAAGACGATTGTTGGTGGTATGCGCTTCGCACAAACACCAGAGACGACAAGGCATCACTTTCTGGACCCACACGAGCGGGGCTGCAGGACCACAAAGTCAAACTGCAATCCCTTGACAGGCGTTTTGGTTGGTGGTGAACACGAGATGTTGTTTGTGCCTGTTCCACAGCTCGGAGGAGGGGCGGGTAGGACGAAGAGCGCACTGTGAAGCTTGGAGTAGCGAGGATGTGGAGGAAGGTAGGGACACTTGTGCACAACATGGGCCTCTTGGCTGTGTATTTGGAAGCCAAGTTTAGAGACGTGTTGTGTTTGTTGACGAGTCCCTTGTTCTACTCCACGAGACCTTGGGGGGGAATGGCACAAGTGTGGGTGAGCAGAGGCTAATTGGAACCGTCCAGCACAAGCCTTCGGCGGCACTTCGGCTCGGCCGAAGTCAGGCCGGCATTTCGGCCAGGCGGCACTCTCGGTGGGCCGAATTGGCCGGCCGCACTGCCGGCCCGCCGATTCGGCCGGCCGAAAATTTTCGGCCGAGCAGAGTGCCGCCGAGGCCTAGCGCCACATGATTCCAATGAGCTGTGAGCAGGGGAGGGACAGCCGGACGGATCTCTCAGCCCCCTCTTACGTCCAACTTGCAACAAACCTGAGTCAGTAAATGCGAGGTGCAGCATTGGGGACCATTGCGGAACCAACTGCGTGGCCGGCCCTCACCAAGCAGGTGGATAAGTCTGATCCCCCTCCTCCTTTGGTCGCCTCGGTGCGCGGGTATGCAGAGCTTTTTGGGCCAGTCGGTGTTGGAAAGGCCGCCATCATGCTCCCTGTGGGCAGCTTGTGAGCTTTAACACCAACCACCAAACCCCACTCCAAACTCCACCGCCGACACCTGCAGAACCCACAAGCCCCACTGCGGTTGCCATCGCCCGTGCCCTGCCAAGCTGCATGATTTTCATGTACAAATATGTGTATGCATCACAGCTGTGCCCGCTGGATCTGCTTGCGCTTGCACCAACCTGCCGACCTCTGCTCTGTGGCGCTGGACACACGGGCACCAGCACACAGACCATCAGGGCATTTGCATGTCTTGGTCCACAGAGTGCCGCAGGCGATGGTACCTCAAGCCGTCGTGGGTGGAGGTTGGCGGCGGATGGGGCGTCCGGGTCTTCGAGGATTACGAGAGCATGCGCGCCTTTTTGGAGCATCAGAAGGAGCTGGCAACGGCCAAGGGCAATGCGCAGACCAGCAAAGAGTTACAGGAGCGGCTGACCCGCTGGGGCTATCTTCGATACAAAGTGTGTGTGCGACATACCCTTTGAGTCGGAGGTTGTTGGGTTGGCATTTGCCTCTGTTTGCTCGCATTTTCTCCTGCTATTTCTAGCTCAGCCTGCTCAATGAGCCACCAGGTTGAAGGATGGAGGTTCCCAACGGCGTGGGAGAGCGCTTTATTCCATGCAAAAGGCTGGACCAATGTCGGGGTTGCAGATTTATGCGGAAGTTATGCGTTTTGTGGTCGTTTTTCAGGGCCGTGAAGTTCCCAATCTCAGGACTTTACCGGGACGCTATCTCAAAAAGGTGCCGATTCCGGAAAACTGGGGGGAAAATAGGAGTTGGATTGAGATTTTTATGTGGGAAAATGGGGAAAACATGGTGTGAAAACCCCCCAAAAGCCACTTTTGTCTGACGGGTTGGGGGTGGGGTGTGGCCAATGCGCACCACAAGGGGAGGAAAAATTGGCCAGTAGGGACCCACATAGGCAAAATAATCTCATCGGCGCGGACCCAAATCTGATGAGTGTGTCGCTGTGGGAACGTTTCAGATGTTGGTTTCGATGTCACCGCGAGGACCCAGTGCATGTGCCAAAGCGCATCCTTTGGGGTGCATGTCTATTGTACAGCCTGGATGGGGAGTGCCATGAGAATACTCAGTGCACATGCGATTGTGCTTTTTTCAACGAGTTGGTGGGTGCCATACCATCTAACGACTGACCACATGTGATACGTTAGATCCGTGATCATCAAACAAAAAAAAAGACAAGGGGGTCTGCTGGCTTGTGGATGTCTTTGGTTTGACAGTGCACTGAATCTGTATCACATCTGTGGCAGTAGCAAATTTGACCGAGCAATTTGGTGAACGTGCATGCATACAACAGAGAGGCTGTGAGTTAAGAGTGTGAGTTAAGAGTTAGCGAATTTACGAAGCAGAGGGCAGGCCTGATCTAACACAGGCGCAATTTGGTGCAGGGCTCAACCTGAGGTAAATGCCACAGGCGTTCAAGGCGTTCAAACACCCAGCAGTGAGACAGGGGCTCGAGCCACTGAACCCCAAGGGGCTGTTGTATGTGTTGCACACATGGCGTGCGCAAATCCCGTGTTTCGCATACAAACGAAGGCAACAAAGGAAGTGCACACTGTCGTCCCACCATGTGGGCGCTCCACAATGCTCTTTCATACCACAAGAACACAGTAGCCATTCAACATAACAGCGGGCCTCCCCAGATTGTCATCACTGGGCAGGAGGGTGGATCTCAAATCTAAGCATTTCAAAAATGGCTGAGGTGCAAGGATAATAATGCACAAAATGCGACATGATGTAAGGGGTGGCATGCGCAGGGTGCATGCATGGTGCACACCTGTTTGGGGAAGTAGAGAGGTTTCGGCCCCTAAAACGGACCCTCAAAGAAAGGCCCCGCATAACAACATGAGCACCAAGAAAACAGCAAGCAGATGGACATCTGATCATGTTCTCACAGTCTATCACGGTCAATCAGGTTTAGGGTGGGGGGGTGTCCATCCACAGAAGCATGCTGTCCATTATGTTTGGGGTGGGGGAGGGGTGACTGACCATCCACTAAAGCATGTTGTTCACCGATATAAAAAATTGGCACCGAGAGCTTTATGGTGAGGAACATCTTGGCACCAAATGCCATAGTTGCAAAAAACATGACCGCAATACTTGAAGTGTAGAGCAAGATATGGCTACTTAGAGTGATTCCGGAGGGCGTTCCCAATTTCCCATTTGAATCTTTTGCCGAACCCCCATGCCACATGATTACCTATCTCACCATGAGAGGGGTCAAGATAGGTACCCGTCTCACCGTGAGAGGGGTCAAAAAGGTACCCGTCTCACCATGAGAGAGGTCCAAATGAGTCCCCATCTCATGTGCCATTGTGTAGTTAATGTGGAAAACAGGGGTTGGGTTGATGTATGTCCCCATTGTTGTGTCGTTGCCTACTTCACCCCCCTTTCCCCACAAGACTATCTCATTGCACCATGGATCGTGTGCATTGTGCATTGTGCATCCCCATCAAGTTCGTCAGGGACAAAGAGCACAATTGGGTTTCTGCTGGTTGGCTCTCAAAGCAAATGACCCACTTTGGTCTTGCAAAGAAGAAGCCCACAGAAATGGCGCTTTCATCGGTCCTGTCCTGGCTATCCCTGCCACTTCTTGTGACGTTGAACCATGCTTCTCATCACTAAATTGGGCTAGAGATGAGCGACAATGTAGTATGAAAAGTGATACTCACCGAGCAGCAGTGCTGCTACACTACGAGGGTATTTTACATTAGTTGTGTGGACTAAAATGCACATTGCAATTTGGTTTGAACAAAGGTGGTCTTGCTGCATGTCCTTCTTCTGCAATGCGGACGCAACGCCGGTGACAATGAGTTCGTGGTGGGGGATGATACCCCCACTGATGGTTGAGTGGCTAATAGGCATCCCGGCCCCTACCCACGCTGGGGACCTAACCCTAATCTGGGGTTGCACACGTAATTTCCCCCTATTCCCCCCTTCCAATTTCTCTAAATTTCCCCCAATTTCCCTCATTCTTACGCATCTTTACCCACTTTTCCCCATCCCCCCCCATTTCCCCCCATTACCCCCGACTTGCCCTCATTTCCCCCCATTTCCCCCCATTTCCCCTATTTTCCCATTTTTCTTTGGGAACCTTACTGGGAGTTTTAAGAGCAAGATGGCTGGGAACTTCATGGGCCGGCTTTTGGGGTGATCCCCCCCCCCCCCCCGTCAAATGACCGCATAACACAGTCCCATCCGCGTCAACCATTTGGAGACAGCAGCACTGTACGGCAGACCTTCAGGCAGCCCAAATGTGCGGCACAGAGATTCCCGGCCACCTCATGCCACAGTGCACAGCAAACAGAACCGCCTCTATTGGGGCCGTCCGTAAGGATGAGACCCCCCCCCCCCCCGTTATGAACAGCGCCCCGTTGGGCGGTAACCGACGGCGGTTGGAGCGTAACCGTAAGCATTCTATTTTGTCAGTTTGACAGGAGTATCCCCTCCCCCCCTCTCCCTTATAGATGGCCCTGGCAAAATGATAACTGAGCCGCACAATCCACGATTCAACAGATGACAGGAGCGGCACTGTGGATGGGGCGTTGTGTGCGAAAGGCGGCACGTGGGTCAGACTACACAGGCATCTGGCTCATGCCCTGTGCACACTTGGGCCCTATGGTGCCACAGCTTTCCCTAGGCGTTTCGGACTCCGGGCGCTGCTGGGGTGCCAGCGCCCCTTCTGCCGGGCAGATATGGGCCCCGGTGCAGAGCTGAGTGCTTGCTAATGCTTTCGGCATGTGGGGGGGGCGGGCGTGCTGTGCACCGCAGACGGAGCGTCCAATCGACGCTTGATCTTTGGTTCAGCCTCGGACGGAGCGCCGTGCTGTGCCTTGTTTGCACCAGATGCACAACGTCAAGTGCCACTGAGCGGCCACTAAGTATTGGCACGCGCCCTGTGAGCGTGCGGCCATCCCCGGCCTCGCCCCTGTGCCACCCGCTGGCCACAGGCCTTTAGGGAATGCAACTGGACTCGTCTCCCCCGTGAGCCCCAGCGCAGTGGACGCTGACGCGGCTCATCCCCATCAGAGTCATCACTCCGATCTTGAGACAAACTCCTCCTCTCCATTGGCATATGCCAGGGGTTGGGGGGGGGGGGGGGGGGCAGTCACATATTAGAACGGCCGTACACCGGAGGAGGAGGGGGGGGAACCCCCCCCTTTACCCCCCTTTTACACCCCCCCCCCTCCTCCCCTTCTAATGCGTAATTGAATGCACGGAATTGGGGTCCCCCTGTTATTGGGTTATTGGGCACCCGGTTCATCAGTCAGTCACAGGCCATCATACCCCTTAAACCCCTCCCCCCCTGCTCTCGACCCCATTCCCGAACCTCTGTCAAACAATACAGTGGCACAGATTACTCTAGCTCCTCCAATGGACAATGTGATATGCCTTCTGAGGAGAGCTCTGATGACAGTTAACCCAAAGGTGAATGACCCGGAGCGAACCTGAGTGGACCCTGAATGGAGGTGCATGAACCTGCATGAACCAGAATGATGCTAAATGAGGACCCAGCCTCTTGCATTGTGTTATGAATGAGGATTGGTTGGCAAAAGGAGGGGAATTGTTGGGAAAAAATTTTCTGGCCAGAATGTCCATCGCTGAGCAGTATCCCAGTGGTAGGTCACTGAACATTCGAGTGCTCCGGAGGTGATTCAATTCCTGGCACTGTCACCCTAGAGCCCGACGGGATCCTACGCAGAGTCAAAAAATCTTTTTCTCCATTTTTTCACAGCTCATCATGAAAGTACTGAAAGTACTGGGACACCCTAGGAGGAGTGGGGTCCCAGCCAAACCTCCCTCCCCCCAGCCCCCCTTCAGACCCCCCCCCCATCCCCCCCTTCTAATACATCCCTGGGGGGGGGGTTCAGCCATGCACGTACATGCCCCCCGTGGCTCAATGGCACTGCTGGCCCTCGTCGCATGTACGTAGGCCCTGGTCGCGCTAGGAGCATCACCGCCCCGAGGCCCTGATCTGCGCCCTCTCGTGCACCTCAGCACCGCGGCAGACAACAGGAAGCACAAGTCAGGCCAGGGGCAATTCGGTTACTGATCGGATCATATTTCATGGTCAGTGGTCATGAGGAATGAGGAATGGGATTTCTACCCCTCATTTCTGTGCTTGGGGGGTGGGACCCCCCCCAGCCCCCAACGTTGGCACAACCCACCAAGGGAAAGGAAGGGTGTGTAGGGAGGTAAGGATAGGCCAGACCGGGAGATCAAGGGCACTCAAGGGCACTGCTGCCGACGGTGGCAAAGGGCTCAAGGAAAGGACACGGGTGACGAGAGGCCAATAGGCGCTGCCAGCTTTAGACTGCAATGCACTCAGGCGTCATGCCACCCCCTTCAAACCCGAATTCCACCCCTTCAGACACCGGCTCACACTGCGGGTGGGGTGTCCATGAAGGTTGATTAATTGCGCCAGTTGGTGCCCATGGGTGTACTCACTGGTATGATTTTTTAGAAATAAGATTGTTTTCAGTTTATTTCTAGTTGCATGTTCAAACCCTTGGGGGATAATTGTGTTCAATCGGTGAGAATGAGAGACCTAACCCTAACCATAACCCTCTGCATACAATTGTTGCTTCTGCTCCTTGGTGCTGGAACAAAACCGCAATGCCCCCCCCGCCAATGGATGCAGCACAGCCTTGTCGTTCTGAAAGCAACGGGCTGTGTCATAGTGGGGTGGGGCGGAACGGGAGTGGGACTGCGGATGTACTGCGACGAACCCTGGCGCCTTTTCGCCCATCAAACCGGTGTCCCCAGTGCAACCGTGTGCCATAACAAGCGATGGCAATTTGAACGGACGAAGGGGGGGGGGGGGGGGGTCACACGATTGGGTACCGTCTGGATGCACGGATGGTCGGGTGTTGCCTGATGATATGACGGGGAGCAATGGTGAGAGGATTTGTCATTTGCTGCACCGAATTGGAATGGGTTTGGTCATCAGCGCATGGGACCCGCTTGGAATCACTTCGAGACCAAGGGTGATTTTGGGGGGGAGGGGGGGGCGTACAGGCAATTGCAGATTGGCAGGCGCCCGTGGCATCAGGAGCCGACCAACACCGAATGCTGCTTGGACAACGCCGTTGTTCTGCACAGCCCTGCAACACGTGTGCACTACTGCATTGCATGCAACCTTGGAGGGGGGGGCGAGCCCCATATCTGAATTACGTTTTTGCCATGTGGACGGGCAATTCGTCATCTCCCCCGTGTATGAATGTTTTGAATGTTTTCCATAAAGGGTATTCCATAAAGGTGGATTGGGTACCGGATAGTGCAACCAGTGTCCAGTGCCATGTGTGTGCGAGTTAAGTGTGGGTTGAGGTTGTTTGTGGCGGACGTGTGTGTGGGGGGGGGGGTGTTGGAGGGGCGGGGGGCTGCAGGTTTGTGGTTAAGATTGGGGTGTTTGTTGATTTTCATGCTACGTCTTCCTGTTCAAATGACTGACTGTGAAATGGTGGTCGGAAGCTGCAGCAGCAGATCCGCCAAAGCCCCTCATCTCCTTCGCAGGTCCCTAACGAATTCAAAAAATGTGTTCTTGTGGACAATCGACAGTTTGACAGAGTTCCTCCGGAGATGTACTTCTTTGCAATGGCCCAGCCCGAGGTCCTCCCGGACACCGTGTCCGCTCAGGAGTGTGCGTCCAGCGCGTCGCCAGATGTCGTGCACAAGTACGACCTGCGGGTGTTCGTGTTGTGCTGGTTCGGTGACTCCCGGATCCAGCGAATCTACGTGCTTCGGAGGTGTGTGAAACGGGGCACGTGTACACTTGGCGCTGGGCTTTGTGTGTGCATTTCACTCCTCACCCTCTGACAAAAAGAGGGGGGCTGCCCCTCTTCTGATGCATTGCTGGGTCCTGCCCCACCCCCACAATCGCACTGGCTTGGGGGGGGGTCCACCAGAGACACCTGCATTGCAGCAATGACGCAGAGTGGCCCAAGAGAGTGGCACCAGTCACACCAAAAAGGCCTGGGCACAAAACAGGGGCACTGAGCAACAGCGAGAAAAGTGAACGAGGACCCCTGGGAGCCAGAGGAATCTGCCTTCTGGGGTTTTCCTCTTTTGAACGTTGAGAGGAATGCCATCAGAAAATCTGCCGGGTGGCCAGAGCACTCCCCCTCTTGTGCCACATTTTGTGGCTGAGTCTGTTGCAGACTCATGACCCTTCCGGTGTCTCTTCCAGCCTCTGCACTTTAAGGGGCATACCACTGCTCCTCCGCTTCATTGTGTTCGTGCATTATGAGTGTGTGTGTGTGTGTGTGTGTGTGTGTGTGTGTTGGTATGTGTGCGTGCGTGCGTGTGGGTGTGCCCGCACCAGTGACTGCTCAAGGAGGTGCGCGGTGGTCCAACCCGTTAATACAGTAGGTGAAGGACTGGGCTCCCACACTGAGGTACTCTGATACTGTGCCTTTGTTTCGGCGCGGTTGGATGGTTGCATCCAATACATGCATACATACATCTCTTGCTTGCACTGACTGATCTGTGCTGGCCTGTGAGACCTGCTGTTCTGTGACTGGACCCTTGGTGCAGCGGCCGGCCTCCCATAGAAGTCAGCGATGACAGTGAGACGTCACACCAAGGTGCTAGCTGATGGAGAGGGATAATTTGGTAAACCCAAGTTGCAGCTGGCCCTGGGCACCAGTCACCTGCTGTCTGTTGCTTACGGCTTGCTGCTTCCCGCAGGTCAGACCTGCAGAGGGCCGGAAGAACCCTTCCGGACATGGCTTACACATGTTTTTTAACATCTTTTCTTGCTCCGTTCTTGTTTTGTGGTTCTCCAACGTGTGGGTTTGCGTGCACGCGCACGCGCACGCGCACGTCTATGTGCGTGGGGATTTGGGTGGGGAAGACTCAGCCTGAAGCCAAAGGACTATCAAAAAGGAATCCCTCCTTAAAGTGACGTTTTGTTTGGATGCCCTGAAGGGTACCTCCCGAATGGACGAAGCCGCCTCCCAGAGGACGTCCTTTCGCGGCCAAGCGCCAGAAACGGAGGTTGGTCGTGGAGGTAGACTGTGTGTACCTTCGAAAGGCCGTCATTTTCGAGAGGTGGCGACGGCCGTTGCCGGTCAACTGACGTTGTTGGTGGTCAGCCGCCTGCGCTTCCGTCCCAAATATGTCCGTGTTCTTTAACTGAGGGCCCTGGCGGTAGCTGAAGTGACAATTCATGACAGCCAACCCTTTTTTGGGGAGGAAAACAAAGACAAGGCAGTGCGCTGAACGCAAGTTGCGGTTCTTGCGGCCTAATGATGTCGATTGTTTGGCTCCGGCACAGTGCCCTGCTTCCCTCGGACCGTTGCCTCCCCGTGGCTGCTACTTTGATTTTCAGGCTCCTGATGCGAGTTTGCCCTGAACCATGGGCCACCGACAGCCTGAGTATTGGCGGCAACATCAGCACCATCGGGTTCAATGCCAGTGGCCCTTGCTTGAGCCACGAGAGCTCTGTCACCAACCCGCGATTCCAGGCGGCGTCACAAACCGGTGTTTTCCCTACTCCAAACCCACGTTGTCGTCTCCTTTTCTTTGACCCCCCCCCTCCTGCAACATGGGGGGAGCGGCACGCACCGTATGCGCATCATGCATCTTCTTTATTTAGATAATTTACCTGACGCCACTGTTTTGCTTTGTTGTTACCCAGTGAGGTGCCGTGTTGCTGAGCTGGTGCCCCATTTCATCCTGCATGCCCTGTGGACTGCATTGTACATGCTATCCCTTGGTCTATAGCTCGGCAACACAATGTCTTTGTCTTGGGTTCAAGCTGGTACCCCTGTCTTCTACAACCGCAGCAGTGCAAATGAGCAGATTCCTGCTACTATTCTGGGTCCCTCACAACACCCTGGTGATTACCCATGCATACAATATGAGGTGAATGGGAAGGCGGTGATTGTACATCAGTCATTTTCGCTGTGTACAATCCACATTCAATTCGGACTGCAAGAAACTCATGTGATATCCATCACCTGGCTGTTTTCTGGGTGCCAACGTTGCTGTGTAGTACCTTTCTGTGAGGGTCCAATGGGGGGGTGAAAGCTGTGTAACTGCCCCAAATGGTGCGCACCCTGCACCCGTTCCCACATGAACCTTCGCCCCCTTTGTGGGGCTGTGGAGCTGGGGGTGCTCATCACCTGGTGTGCCAACATGCGATGGTGATGATTCAAAGCACACTCTGTGCACTACTTTGTCGCTGAGAGTGGCCCCGGTCCTCATCCTCGTTGCTGCTAAGAAAGCTACTTGCACCCGTGGTCCACCTCCCTCCCCCCTCCCGAAAGAAAAAATATAGCCACGAGGAAATATGTGACCAGAGAAATTTTCATGCAAAATGGCGTGTCGCCCCATTCAGGCCTACGCATTGTATTGGCATGCCAAAAGGTCCATGGTTCCAGAACCTTGGCGGCCAGGTAAGGGAGTGGGATGTCTGGGCCGTCTGTCACAGGCTATTTGTCTTCCTGGGATGGCAGTTTCTCAACGTGACGCAACAGGTTTCTGTGCAAATTGTGTGCAAGTACATTGGTGCTTGTTCATTGTGTTGAGATCTAGACAGTTTGTGGCTTTGCTGCAACAATCAGGAGCTCATCATTTGCCTGGGCCCATCTATTGTCTCTTTTTGTGCAGCCGCCCCCTCAGCAGTGTGTCAACCGGGGAGGTCAGCTTCTGTGACGTGAGCTGAGGGTATTTTTTTGAAATTTGTCTGCAACTCCATTCTGGGCCTGCGCATTGCGTTGGCGTTGAGATTGGTGCGGGTGCATGGTTCTAGAGGCTTTGCTGGAATAGAACGGAGGTCATCTGCCTTGCGCCTATGTGTGGGGTGGTACCTCAGCGGTGTGTCCATGTGGCATGGCACTTGCCTCACACCAGTTGTGCTGCAATTTTGTGAAGCTCCATTCTGGCCTGCACATGGTGTTGGAGTACAAGAGGGCCCATCGTTCCATGTGGGTCTGTAGTAAAACCTAGTAAAAAAATTTTTCCAAATTTTTTTTTTACTAGGTAACAGTTTACTAGGTTCACTAGGTTTTACTAGGTATCGGGAACCTAGTGAAAATTTTTTTTGTTTTTACTAGGTTTCAGAATCTAGTAAAAAAAAGTTGTTTTTTTTTTTACTATGTTTCAGAACCTCCAAAAACAAAAGAACTAGGCTTTAGAACTTTCGGGCCACTTGTTGGCCACTTCTGATCTTGTCCTCTGCTGTGAGGGGCTTTTTTCCACTGGCTTGGTGAGGCAAGGTGGTCCTTTAGGACCAATATTTTTTTTTGTTAAGGACCGCCCTTAAGGACCCCCACTATGGGATTTTTTCAAGGAGCCTGGCGCGGGCCACTTTTGAACCCCTTTTCGGGGACCCCCAAGAAGGTAGGGGTTACATAGCACTTCCGCCCACTTGTGCGAGAACGCAGGGGTGACGTAGCACTTCCGCCCTTTTGTGGGCCACTTTTGTTTCCGTTCCCTTCTGTAGGGGACCCCGGAGAACGCACGGGTGACGTAGCACTTCCGCCCTCTTTTGGGCCCCCGAGAAGGTAGGGGTGAGACTCCCAGTTCTGATTTTGTTCCCCTATGTTGGGCCCCCCCGAAAACGCAGGGAGACTGTCCCCCCACCCCCATGCTCTAATACCACCCAGCCGTCACATACTGGAATGGTTAATATGAGGCCTGTTTGTGGAGATGGCATCTTGGGGTGTTTACTCAGAATCTTACGGCAAAGATAGTGCCGAGATTGTTGTGTATTATTGGTGGCTCACTCGGACAGCTTTGAGTGCGGAATGGGATGTTATGGGTGTGGTGTGGGTCGTGCGTGACTCATTGTGGAATGTGTCATTAGCGCCGTGGGGTCGTAGGGAGGTGTTGTCTGAGTCATGGGCGCTGCGTACTTTGGAAGCAGCGTCCATTGATATGGTCTATGTGCCTCCCTTGCTTGCGGCGCAAATATATGATGTGCGCAATGAACATTGGGTGCTGCGCTTGTTGTTGGTTTCCCCAACACGCACTTTCTTGTGCCTCGTGTTCGATCCGCTGTGTAACAAGCCCTACATAATGGGTGCAAACACCGAGGAGTTGGCCATAGTCAACCTCATTGCCGAACAAGAAGGCATTGAGCCAAGGCCGCAGAAGAGGTGGGACAGGTTTTTGGGTGAGTTTGGCAGTGTAGCTTTTGCTATAGCCCCCCTCTACTCCACCTTCCTACATCAAAAAGACGGTGTGAGCTGCCATCCTGCCTGCCTTCTGATGCTACATTGCCTTTTGTCTAGGCGTGTTGTCAATGGTAGCATCCAACTTCCACAAGATAGACTGTGGTTGTTGCGTGAGATTGCACAGGCAGCTTTGCACTATCGCGATTCTGCGCATGCCCCCCCTATTGAGACCACACCCGGTTGGGCCTTGGCACGGATGTATGCTGGGCCCTATTGTTCACCTAGCCGTTCGTGGTGCTTTTTTTTTCTTTCAACGACACAGCCCACATCACGTGCCCTCAATGTGGAGTTTATCAGTGTGCCCTGCATGCTTCCGTTTTGTGTCCCTCTCAGATATGTGTGGCATTGCGCAACTGGAGAGTGCAATTTACTGCCATACTGGCATGCACTGTATTGGCATTCGCGTTGGGTGACCGGCTTCTAGTTGCCAAGCCGCCTTCTGTAGATGAGATCCGTCCAAAGCCGGTGATCTGTGGTAAGGAATTTTTTGAGAGAATTTTTTCAGAGAATTACCCCAAAGATGCCTCTGGTAAATTGCAGTATGACAAAAAATTGATTGAAGAGTTGGATACAAAGACCACGGATGTGCTTCGCAACATGTGCAAGCACAATCCTCTCTCAGGACAACCCACCTACAAAGATAAGAAGGCGGACCTCATCTACAAGCGTGTGTTTTGCGACTTCATATAAAGCACACGTGTGTGCACCACACGTGTGTGCACCTCATATATGTATATATATATATACATATGGCATAACCCGACACGCCCCCCCCCCCCCTAGGGACCCACCGGCCGGGGTTAGGCAGGGGTCAAGGACCCCCCCCCTATTTTGGGTCCAGAAATTCAAAAAAAGAGGAATTAGAGTGATCTCAGACAGCGGCAGGGCACAATTTCAGGATTTAGATACCAAAAATAGGGTCCTAACCAATGAACTAAAAATAGCAAAATATGCAAGGTTGGCTCGAAAATTGGTACGCTGAGGTGTAGGTGCCCCTTCCCCTGCCCCTAGTGGGGCAAAAGGGTGATGAATGGATGCAATGGAAGGGATTGATGGCAATAGGCTAGGGGTTTTGTGGGTTTTGTGACGTGAAGAAGGCTATTTTTAGGATTTTGAGGCTATTTTTGGGGATGATGTCACTCGGTAAGAAATGCCTATTTTTAGCAACTTTGAAGGGTCATAGCGGCCCACCACCGTCTCCAATCACTCTAATTCCTATTTTTTTGAACTTCTCAACCCAAAAATAGGGGGGGGGGTTCCTTGGCCCCAACCAAAGCCCGGCGGGTGGGGCCGGGTGGGGGGCGTGTCGGGTTATGCCATATATATATTTATATATATATATATATATATATATATATATATATATATATATATATATATATATATACCTCCTCCAGGTTCCTCCAACCTCGCAATTTGAGCATGATTCGAATGGAAGCCTTGGTATATATATATATATATATATATATATATATATATATATATTTACACTATGATATAAAAGCTCCTTCTTTTCTTGAGCCTCATTTTGTTTCTGCTGACCTTGCAATACACGGTTTGGCCCGGTTGGGGCGCCACTTACACAAGTGGCCTGGAATCGACCAGGGGGCGCCATGCCCTTAAACACAAATACCACCTACCGTTGACCCCCCGCCCCCATAAACTTTGTGTTTTTTGGTCAATTTCGAGTCCAAATTTGTGACTACCTAGTAACCTAGTAAGGAAAATTTGTTAAAAATTTTGGTTTTTTTACCCAGTAAAATTTTTTTTTTTGAAAAAAAAGTAAAAATTTTTTTTTACTAGGTTTTACTACATTTTACTAGGTTTTACTACATTTTACTAGGTTTTACCACGGCGCATACTAGGTTTTACCAAATGCCCGTTCCATGTGACACGGCTGTGCTACACATACGGCTGTGGTGATACTGATGTTACACTGATGCTGCTGGGGCACATATGCGGCGCTGGTGGCGAGCATGGGACACACGCATGGGTGACAAAATCGGCGGTAGTTGCAGCTCCGACGCGTGCCAGAGGCTGAGCGCGGACATAGGTCCTTCTCAGGGCGCCGGGGGTGCTAGAACCAGCAAGGAAAAGGCGGAAGACTGCATGTGAGCCGGGGCACCACTGTTCCACACAGAACTCCATGTTCTACGCCACCGGTCCGAGATGTGCGGCACGCGCCTGCAACGCCGGCAGCCCCACGTGCTCCTCCCCAAACAGACAACACCAATGAAACATTGCCATGCTTTTTTTCTTGGTGCGGGAAGTGCGTGCACCCCCCGGAGTGCTGGAGAGTGCCAAACACACAATCCAATGTGCCACCGACATTGTTGTGCCTCCCAGTTCTGAAGCTCCTTGGGCTTTGTCCAACAAGTCCTTCAGATGTTCTGTCGACGTGGTTTGGCTGCCAGCCACACATGCCTGACGTGACCTGGGCACGGTGCTTGGGGCCGTACCCCCCGGGCTGCACATACGCCTTATGCCCTCGTGCATTACCACCCGAAAGGGGGTGCTCCATCGACAACTGACCGATTGGGTCCTGCGCCGTTTCGTCGAAGGAGAGGTGTCGGTCGCTTCTCAAATTCGGGTCATCTGTCGTCTTCGTGTCCAGAGTCCGTGTCAGCGCTTTCATGTGTTTCGCACCCTCGTCCACGTCGAAGTCTCCTTCGATGGCCCTGCTGGACATGTGGCTGGAAGGCCCTGCCCCCCCCTTCCAGGGCGGCAACCGCTTCCAGTGGATTAGGCCATTTTCCTACAACGGGTCCATCCATGGTTTTGCACCGTAAATCTGAGAGGGTACTGTAGTTGGGGACGGGGTATATTGGTGTGTGCCTTTGTGCATTGCAGGTTCTGGCTCACTGTTATCGTTTCTCACTGCCTGGGCGGATTGCATGAAGAGAGTTGTTCGCCCAGAGGGACATGGCTACGCATATTTGGGTATGAATTTGTTCCTCATGAATCTTCTGGAGCAGCCACCGGTCGTGCAGGATGGGGGGAGATCATGGTGCGTTGGCCACGCAATGTCTGGTGGTGTCTGCGAAATTTCTGATGGAGATTCCGAGGGTGCCCACAATTTTCTCTCAACAATTAGGCGGCTCTTTGGGGTGTTCCATGCACCATGTGTGGTCCCATTGCTGTCTTTTTGCATTTTTGAGGTTTAGTTTTGTTTGTTCTTGTTGTGCATGTGCTTCTGCTGCATGTGTGCATGCATTTTTTCCCAGCTCTCAGAGTGGTATCTCGCAGCAGTATTGAACTCATGGGCACAGTCACCCTTTGTAGCCCAATTTCTTGTGTGTTCATTCGTAAAAAGGAATTGCAAATTCTTGGGTCCTCCAAGAGCAGAGTTCCAACGATTGCAGTCCGGACCTCATTCAATCCGGCCATTTGAAGCTGCCAAGTCGCTTTTCATGGAGACACAATGACACAGATCAGCAACCGTCGACAAACGCAGACGTTCGTTCAAGATAATGTGTGGTGTACATTGGTTGTTGATGTATTTTGGATACCCAGGTGCATACGGCATCCAAATGCGTATGGGTTTCGTTTCACTCCTATCTAGGCATAACATGCTCCAGTTGGAACACCATTGCAGTATTTTCCGCAACAAACAGGTGTACATGAGATGGCAGGTATGAAAAATGTTGCTATTGCGCATGGCAATGAGAAATGAGCGGTCACAGCCACGCCTGTTACGAATGCTGCTGGAAAAGTACTGCTCTTCCAAATTCTGTGGAAGGGGAAGCGTGATAGATGCCATGTCAAGCTAATGATGCGCTGAAGGTTCGCATCAATAAGCTGATTGTCCGCTGTCCAGCTGTGCGACGCAAACCCATGCCACATGGAGCGTTTTACAAATATATGGTCTTGCAAAATGGATGATTCAGAAGTGCAACATGTCACTGTGGGAAGAGGACCTACCATCGGACACCCCATTGTTTTTTATAACGGACAAATCACCCAATGATTTAGATACCGCTAATCTGCAGTTCATGAAGTAATCCGCTACATCAGCTTAGTGAGACGCATTTTATTTTCGTCCGGGTGGTCCAAGCACTGCTTCTATGAAGTGAATTCAGGGATCAATTGATCAACCACCTCCACTCTACCTACGACACCTCTGCTTAGCTCACCTTGATTAGGTCCCCACCGCCCTTACGCTTCAACACCAAATCCCAAATACCCACCCACACACGCAAAATTTTGTTGTGCTGGCGGCATGCCCCAAAAACAACCACGCATCCTCACGTGGAAACATTTATTTAGCAGTCCCTTCATATTGCCTTCATAGAACAGACCATGGAGGGTAGTCAATTGCTGTACCGAGAAATAGGCTTGGCTCGGTGCATGACTGAGGGTAGATTCTTACGGGCCGCAGTGAGATTAAGGAAGCTGGAAGGTGGTCCTACAGGACCACCTGTGTGCGTGCGTGTCCGTGCATGCACGTGTATATGTGTGTTGAAGGCGCTGTTACCTGAAGGCGGAGGCCGATGCAATACCCATGGGGAGGGAGACACCGCTTCGGCCCTGAACCTGAACCGCAGTCTGGACCTGGCTTCCCTGGTTTGCAGCCCTAACGCCTGCACGCATGCTTCAGCACCAAGGGCAGCTTGGCACCACCCTCACCTGTGCTACACTGCACAACGCTGTAGTCGTACTGCGTGCTCCTATCCATCGGGCGTGTGCTTGTGCGTGCGTACGCGCCTATGTGCCTGTGTATCTGTGTGTGCCTGTGTGTTCGGTGGGGTGTGTGTGTGTGTGTGTGTGCTTGTGCATATGAAACATGTTCTTGTTGTGCTTGCATGTATGCATGTGCTTGCCTGGGCTTTTTCGAGTGGCAGTCAGCTGGTCGTTTGAGATGTATCTGATGTTCCAAACGTGTGCACATTTCATTCAGGGCTGGACATCCTCAAAAGTGCAACAGGGCAGTATTATATTATTGAGATCAACGAACACCCATACTTCAGGTCCTGCTGTTGCCCTCGTGCAATTCACCACTAGTGCCTGCAGCATGCAGCACTGTGCTGTGCTATGTGGGGAAGCACTTCCCACCTCACTGCCCCACATCTGATGACAAGCCCATCCGCATCTCTTGTGTAAGAACTGTGCAAAGTGCAGC
Source organism: Eutreptiella sp. 'Long Island Sound 2002' (assembly GCA_964036045.1). Classification (NCBI taxonomy): domain Eukaryota; phylum Euglenozoa; class Euglenophyceae; order Eutreptiales; family Eutreptiaceae; genus Eutreptiella; species Eutreptiella sp. 'Long Island Sound 2002'. The sequence goes on along the minus strand of OZ038378.1, from coordinate 22,338,553 downwards.
AGTCACGAAAGCCGGAAAGGCCATGACCAGGGCTTTTCGTGGGGAGACAGATCCCCGCCAAGGACGGCCCTTTGGACGGGGGGGGGCTTACTGGCACGCACACAAGGACCAGCTGCTTCAGAGCCACTGCCCCACCAGCCTCCAAGGCAGGGAGGGCAGACACAAGAGATAGGCAGAAAGACAGGCACGCAAACAATCAGGTGGGCAGACGGACACAACAGGCAGGCACGCAGGCAGATTGGCTGAGAAGCAGACAGACAGGCAGACGGAGAGAGACAGGCAAGCAGGCAGAGAGCCAGACACAGACAGGGAGACAGAAACTGTGGGACACAGAGAAATGGACGCAGTACATACATCCCTGTCCCAAACCAACAATCTACCGCTTTTTCTCCATCAATGTCCGCGGCAGTCCAGTCCAATTTGTGATTTTAATGGCTTTTTTCCCTTTGCAGGCCGGAGTTCAAGAAGGATTTCTTCAACGGCGTTCCGCAGCTGGCCATCATTCCTGCGTTGACCAGGCAACCTTGTGATAAGGCCCACTGGAATGCGACCTTCATTGAAGTGTAAAGACATGTATCATGGTACAAGGGCAGGGTCAGGGGTCGTATTTCTCTTGAGAAGACAGTGGCAGCTAAGCTGGATGCTTCCAGAACGAAAGAAACAAGGCCCTCTACAATTCGTACCGTGGGAGCGCTGCTGTTCGAGCGACGTTAGAGCACTTTGAGCGAAGCCCCCAACTGCGGGAGCAAAGAGATACGACAATTGTTAAGTAATGTGGAATGCGCACCACTTCCATGCTGCTGACTGGCTGCTGTCACTTGATTCCTTGGATAAGGTGGTCATGGTGGGTCGATGCCACTGGCACCGATGCATTACAAACCAGAACATCTTTTTATACTTGTTGTATGCGCAAGGTGGGGTGGAGGGTGAGGGCCCATGATCATGCGGCAGGACGTGGTGATGCACAAGGGCCGAAGCTTTGTGGTAGTGTTGTGGACTCTCACAGCGAGGTCATGGGTGGGCATTGAGCCGAGCGAGGAACTGCTTGGGGTGCAACGGTGTCATGTTGGAGATGACAGTGTTGTGTTAGTGAGAGGCAACAGTGTATTTCTGGGAGTACTGGTGTCATCTTTGGGGGACACACCGGTGCTACTGTAACACCGCAGTCATGTTTGTGGCACACACCAATGCTGAGAGGCAAGTGTTGCATCGCCAGAGGGGTTGGGATGGCACCAAAAATTCAGGCAGTTGCCAAAGCACAAGAGCAGCATTGCCGTTGCACGGCCGATGTCACCAATTTGGCCGAGACAGTCGCTCTTAACGGCATGAAACAAGGCAGTCAGGCGCACAGGGACGCTTGTTCTTGAGGTGGCTCAAGCGATGTGCCGTCGGGCATTCAGCTCCCCTGCAGCTGAGCCCAAGCGGCAGTGTGAAAAATGCACAACCGCTGTAATAGCACATGACCACAGACTGTCCCATAACCATACGCTGTCCCATGTGCGACAAATGGAACTTAGTGGGCAGTGCGGGGAAGGGGGGGGGGATGAGGGAGGGAGGGAGGGAGGCAGACAGGCAGACACTGGAGGAGGATTGGGTTCTGCATTTGGTGACCAATATTGAGGCTGTTAGGCCGCCCAAGGGGGAACTCGATGGCGTCCCTGACGACTGTGCACGCCGGCCGGCCACTGCTCATGCACATCCTCGCGCACACGGCGACAAGGCGATGGAGGCAATGGCAGGGGATCCGAAACCTGTTCATGGCCGCAGCTGAAAGTCCAGGGCTGTTTGGCAGGGCAGCAGACAGCCCTGCAGGAGACGTGATCCGTGACTCAGCGAGTAGATGTGATGTGGTTCAGGGGGGTAAGTGGAGCCAGCCAGGGCCTGCTTGACACCGTGAAAGATGGAACGGATGGTGGGAAGGTGTATGAATGAGGACATGCTGGGCCCAAAGAGGCTTGTGTGTTGCATATGAGATATATTTTTCAACCCTAATTGGTCCCGCCGCAGAGTGTGCACTACATCACGAAAGCCTAAGTTTCCTGCTGGCCTCCCCGTTGATGCAATGGTGAGACATTGTTATTTTGACCCCAGTCCGTGCCCCACCCAACCCAATCGCCGTGTGTGTCCACAACAGGTGGGGCTGTTACGTGCACCATGCCTCTCGGAGCACGTTTCTCCGCTGTGAAAGATCAGTCAATCAATACCCACCGACTGGCGGCCATTGGAGGTTGTCTAGCCGAGGGCATTTACCATCAACCCAGTTTGTCACCCCAATCTGCTACTGTGTCGGAAGAATGGTACACAATATGACAGACGTTGAAATATGCACGGACAAGGATGGCAGCAACATTCAACAACCACCGTTCTATGATCCGTGCATTGTGAACCAATTCAATGTATCCACAACAACAGATCCCAGCTGCAGGAGGGGGAGGAGGAGGAGGAGGACAGGGCCAGGAACAAGGAGGACAAGAGAAACCAGTCGCGAATGCGCCGCAGTAACAAGAACCCATAACCGATTCGTATCCTGGTGACACATGCCAGAACCAGGCCTGTGCCATGGTGAACAACTTCGGATGCACCAAATCTCCACCCCCCGACTTGCAGCGCCGCCCTGGAAGGTTCAAGGTGCAATGCACTTCAACACTGGTACACAGTAGATCTCATGGACACTGTGAGTGGCTTCGAGATGGGTTGAGAGATAGGAGGCTTAGTCCCACACGCTGCATTCGGTGGGTACGGGCCACAAAACAGTCCTCATGGAGGTCCATGGAAAAATTATACTGTCTCGCCCAAATAGCAGTGGTGTTGAAGGTTTTGGACTCTCTTGTAATTAGAATGAATGCAATGCAGGCTTCGTTGTCTTCCCCATGGTTGAATTCACAAGGACATCACTGTCTTTTAAAAGACTTTGCAGTAAGGGCCCAGCTGCGCACGGCATACTGTGTTTCATGGGTGTTGATGTTGGGCAGGGTTGTGGGAGGTGCTCAGCTGTAGATCAGGAACGCCCCTTAAGTATTCTATTACAGCAGCTGACGCCCCCCCCCTGCCTCTACCCCTGGGCCACCCTCTTACTGTGTGTAATCCATATCATGAATGCTGTGCATATGAATGCTTTGTGTTCTTCAATTCATGGTCTCTGATGCCCTGTGTCAACCATGGATGCCACAGGACCATCAGGTTTTGATGAATAGGTGGAGTTTGGATCAACTCCGGTTGTGAGCTCAAACAAGAAAGTGCTCCCATGACATACCTGGTGCACCACAAGCAACACCTCACAGCAGTCCTGCAGCTGGAGGCCTAGGGAGCCCAATGGCACTTTTGTGGTTGCGTTGCTAAGGCGTTGTGTGTTTACACTGAGATTCTCTGCAGACTGTAACTAATGATTCAGATTTGGATGTATCATTGGCAATGATGGTGATGCTGCAGATGCAAATTATCAAGTGCAAAGGGTTGGTGTGTTTTGCAACTAGGTGTTGAACAGGCATGAAGTCGCCCTTTGGGTGTCAGAGTTGGTGTCATCTCGGTTTGCACATCAACTGCATTTGCACAGGCTTTGTTCAAGTTGTGGATTGACTGTTTGGTTGTTGATTTTTTGTTGGTCTGCTGGATTAGGGCCTCAATAGCCTTTTCTGATTTTTCCCTGTGTTGGGCACTAGGGACCCCTGAGACGGCAGGTATTATCTCACTTTGCCCCTCCGTGGGCCCCTCAGATGGCAGGGCTGACGTTGCCGTTTCCAATTTTGTCCCCATTTGGGGTTCTAGGGACCCTTGAGATGGCAGGGGTTATCCAGCCCTTCGCCCCTCTGTGGTCCCTTGAGATGCCAAGGGTTGTGTAGCCACCTCCAATTTTGTCCCCACGTTGGCAGCATTTAATACATCAGCGGGTTAATTATGGATATACTCTTAAAAATGTGTGTTTGACAAAAAAAAGCTGTTTTTTGGGGCAGCCATCATTGTATATCGATGTATATGGATGTATATTTGTGTTTATTGATATTTTGCATTGCTTGAGGAAGGTTTTGGGTCACTTTGTTGTGTAGTTTATCTGATTCTTGTCATTTTGCATACTGTTCTGACATTTTTTCGTGTTTTGCTTGTGTATTTCTCAACGACGCCGGTTTTTCAGCAACCAGGTATCTAAAAAACAAGTGATGAAACCCAGAAAATCATGCAAATGTGTCCCAATAAGGAACAACATCCATCAAAACAACCCCCGAAAACAACAAAGACCTCTAGATCAGATGCGGGGCTTAACATCGGAGCGCACTGCACGCTATGTGTGCACCGTGTGCCCAATGTCCGGGTGTTTTTTAGACGATGTGTCTTGGTGTATGATGTGCCATCCTTGTGGTTGGTATGTGTGGACGATGGCCTCATGCTGTGCTGCTAGCTCCGCTACCTGGAGAAACTTTTTTTTCCGTTTATGCGCCAGGCGGAAAATTTTTGGAGGTGACTGTATAGAGGACAGTGCTACCCTTGGATGTTGCAGGACTGTGGTGTTTGCCATGGACTGCAGTGCTTGGATGAGCACCTGCATTTTGTCTTTCCGCAACGTGTGTGTGGGGGGTGCTCTCCCCATCCCTCCATTACCTTTCCCACAGCACTAGGAACTAGTCGCATGTGGGGGGACCCATTATGTAGCTTATGCATGCATTGTTGGGACCAAGCCACCCTAAAGACAGACCACAGACCACAGTGTGATGCCCAGGGTGGTGGTGAGGGATAGCTCTAGTTTTCCCCACAAGATCACCGTTGGGTTTGCTTTTGGATCCTCATCCACAGACCCTCGCCCTGGGCACTGCGTTGCAATGTGCGTAGGGCCACTGAGATGTATTTGCATCTTTTCTCCACATGCTGAGACGTTTCTAGCTGTCCACAAACCGGGCAGGCGGTGTCACGCAGTTGCCAATTAGCTGTCACAGGGTGGGGGGGGGTGCGCGGACACAATTAGAAGTGACTCCTTCGCCCTTGCCCTCTTGGGGGTTCGCGTTTGGGCGAAGTGGCTGCATAACCCCTACTGTCTCGGGGTCCCCAGCACCCGAAAGGGTACAAAATCAGAAGTGGCTGCCTAACCCTTGGCAACCCGGGTCCCCAGAACCCAATGCACGCACAGAATTGAAAGGGGCTACATAACGGTGGTGTCTCTAGGGCAGCGGGGGCACCAAATCGGAAGTGGTTACTCAACCGCTAGGGTCTCAAGAGCCCACACAAGGGCAAAGTGTCTACATAACACCTACCATCTCAACGGTCCCTAGAACCCAACACGGGGACAAAATCGGAAGTGACTACTTAACCTATGACGTCTGAGGGGCATAAGCTCCTTTTCGGTTGGGGATACGGATGGGCACGTCAGGCGAGCATGCCTATGGGCGTTGCATGCTTGACGGATGACATCGGGTTGAGTGCAACTCCCCACTTATGTCCCGGAGGATTGAGATGAGACTTTGCAAGCCCTTGAGTGGCCTAGCTAGTTGTCTATTGTAGATGGGGCTCGTAACTTTGAGTATGCGGGTGGGTGGCGTTTTCTTTGGAGACCATAGGGATGCCGCAGACTACATCCCAGTGGGCGAGGACCAAACGAATAACCGGGGTGAACTGCACGTTGCCTTCCTCATTCTGCACCGACAACAGGTTCATCGGTGCCCCCTCATTAGCCCCAATTCTTTGCTGACTGCATTGGCTGCGCGCAACAATTGTGCCGGCACAACAAGGGGGGGGGTACCTGGACCGGACCCTTTACGCCCACTCCCCCCCCCCCTCCCTGCCGGGTTTTGGCTGGAAAGTGCCGGACCATGGGCGTCGAAGGCGCCCTAAGGAAATCTCGCTTGACTTAGTAGAGGGTGAAAAAATGGGTTTCCACCCCATGCGTCTATGCTCGAAATGCTCAGTTTTTTCAGGAGAACCCAATAGTGGATGAAAACCAAATTGGACCAAATATGAATATCACCCCTGTGCAGAAGTATGTCAGAGATGGGCCATACCCTAGTGGTAAAGCAGTGCCTCTGCAATTGGAAGGTCCTGGGTTCAAACCCCAGTGGGGTCAATCTGCAGGACTGTAGGTAGGGTCAGGGACACCATGGGACAATTTTTGTATTTGTTTTTTTCCTTTTTTTTTTTGCTTTGACTTTGTCCCCTGTGTTGGGGATCCCCGAGAATGCAGGGGTGATGTAGCATTTCGGCCCACTTGTGGGCCTCCCAGAAGGCAGGGGTTAGGCATCCAATTCTGATTTTGTCCCCCTTTCTTTGGGGACCCCCAAGAATGCAGGGGTGATGTAGCATTTCCGCCCACTTGTGGGCCCCGCCAATTCTGATTTTGTCCCCCTTTCTTTGGGGACCCCCGAGAATGCAGGGGTGATGTAGCATTTCCGCCCACTTGTGGGCCCACTTTGATGTTGTCCCCTTTGTTGGGGACCCCCGAGAATGCAGGGGTGATGTAGCATTTCCGCCCACTTGTGGGCCCCGCCAATTCTGATTTTGTCCCCCTTTCTTTGGGGACCCCCGAGAATGCAGGGGTGATGTAGCATTTCCGCCCACTTGTGGGCCCACTTTGATGTTGTCCCCTTTGTTGGGGACCCCCGAGAATGCAGGGGTGATGTAGCATTTCCGCCCACTTGTGGGCCCCGCCAATTCTGATTTTGCCCCCCTTTCTTTGGGGACCCCCGAGAATGCAGGGGTGATGTAGCATTTCCGCCCACTTGTGGGCCCACTTTGATGTTGTCCCCTTTGTTGGGGACCCCCGAGAATGTAGGGGTGATGTAGCATTTCCGCCCACTTGTGGGCCCCACCAATTCTGATTGTGTCCCCCTTTCTTTGGGGACCCCCGAGAATGCAGGGGTGATGTAGCGTTTCCGCCCACTTGTGGGCCCACTTTGATGTTGTCCCCTTTGTTGGGGACCCCCGAGAATGCAAGGGTTAGCATTTCCGCCCACTTGCCATGCCCTTAAACACAAGTACCACCTACCATGCCCCCCCCCCCCCTGTTGCAATTTTTTTTTGCCAACATACATACCGCAAAAATGTCTACCGAGATGAGGGGGTCATTTTAAGCCATATATGTTGGGGCCCGTGGCCCCCCCATCCCCTTCAGCCGGCCCCAGACCCCCCCGCCCTGAAATTGGCTGGAAAGTGGGAGGGAGTCGGCGTATGGCCCGTTGCTACGCCCCCCCCGTGCGGCACAAGTGGCAAAATACATCGGCCACACTTAAACATTTGGACCCGGTGACACAAATCCCAGAGCTCAGCGAAAAGTTTGGCAATGAAATCAAATGGCTTCATGTGCCATCACAAATTGGCATCAAGGGTGGGCAAGCAGACGACCTCACGGACATGGAGTGGCGCTGGTCGCCGTTGTTGTTCGGACGCATCTCCGTACACTCCACCCCAGGGAGGACAAGCAGCCCCCCCCCCCCCCCCCTCAAGATGAGGAATCACTGTTGGTGCCGCAATTTTTCAATTTGTTTAAAATAAATTTGCACGATTTACCGCAAATAAACAATACACACATTTACCGCAAAAAAAATTCAATCCCCCCCCCAAATTTACACACTCCACCGCAAAAAAAAATTACACAACTTACTGTAAAAAAATTATGCGATTTGATAATATTTTTCTACAAGAGTTACATTTTTCACCTGAGTAAGTCTAGACTTTGTCACGAGAGACTCACTCAGTGACATCCGCGTCGGACTCCCCCTCCACAGCTTCAACGGTGTCATGCAGTACCCAAGGGTCACACTGCTTCTGCCCCTTAATGTTGAATGTTGTGTGTTCATTGACCTCAGCCAACCCTGTACCCACTGAGTTCTTCCACCTAAGGCCCCGTCAAAGCCCAAACCTGATGTGGCCGAATGGGGCCAGCGCAAAGCAACACAGGGAGTGACCTCTGACCAGTATGCACGCCTAAACCAGTAGAGCCCAGAGGGCCAGGATGGTGAGCAGACACAGGGTGGAGGGATGAGCAGGAGCTCACAAATCGCACTGTGATGCCGCCGAACAATGGCACGATGGACAGAAGGCAATGAAGGCTGTGGGGCAGGCGCGGCCAGAGCCTTATGCGGGCAGACACTGCAACCTGACCATTTTGAGACCTGAGACGGCAGGGGTTCGGTAGCCACTTCGCCCGTATGTGGGCCCCTGAGACGCCAGGGGTGAAATGGCCACTTGCGATTTTGTCTCTGCGCTAGGCGTTGGGGACCCCGTGACGGTAGACGCCAGAACTAAGATTATGACCTGTAGGGCGTGGGTGGGTGTAAAGATTGGCTGGACACCACGGTGCCTCACTGCACGTGGTGTTTGTATTCCGACAACACACTTGCCCCCCCCCCTTTTTTCTCTTTATAGCTTACATCACCCGATGTACGCCCGGCATATTGCCAGTAATGTTGCTTTGTGCATGCACAGCCACTGCTGTCCTGCAGCTACCCATAGCCACCACTCTGCCACACTGGGAAACCCGGTGTTATCTCCTCCCGTGTCGTATCCAAGACTGAAAAGACACACATGCACCTGCGAACATGAAGCAACGCAGTGCAAGGTGCAGGCGTCATTTCTGCTGAGCCCAGTGTTCTATCTCAGTGTCTGTTTTCTGTTTTGACAGTCATCGCCTTGTGTTCCTAATAATGCTTTCCTGTGGGTGCAGTACTCGCCAAACTCCAGAGCAGCGACGGGCTCGGCAAATCGAAAGGATACTTCGTCCCGTTGGTGGTGTCAACGAAACCCAGAACCTGTTGAGTGAGTTCCTGGCATTGGGTGGAACAGACTCGTATTGGATCCCGTCAGGATTTGTCCCAAGCATTATCCGAGAGTATCGGGTTGCATTGCCTCTTTCTGTGGATGAATATGCACCTGGTCACCACTACGCCCTCATGGAATTCAGCAGGAGAAATACGGGCGGCCATGAGGGAGTCGAGATTGTCGTCAACGAGCCAAGAGAGGAGGTGATTCCTGTGGATCCGAGTGGTATCGTGCGGAAATCCCAGTACACCCACAAAATCCTCCACTTATCGCAGAAAGTGCCATCCTTCCTCAGGATGTTGGCACCGACTGGCTCTTTGGTTGTGCACCAGATGACCTGGAACTGCTACCCACTCCTCTTTACTGCATACAAGAACGACTACATGAAGGACAGCTTTGTGATGGTGATAGAGACGAGATTCGAAGCGGATGCCGGTCAGACCGAGAACATCTTCAACCTCTCCGCCGCAGAGCTTTCCAAGCGTGTTGTGGACGTGGTCGATTTTGTCAATGACCCTTGCGATCCTCGTGATTACAAGGCCTCCGAAGATCCTTCCACTTTTGTCTCTCAGAAGACTGGCAGAGGTCCCTTGGGAGCAGGATGGGTGAATGAGCAGTCCCCTGTCATGTGCTGCTACTCACTGTATCGCCTCAGTTGCAAATGGTGGGGCCTCCAGTCCAAAATGGAAAGCCTGATCATCAGGTCCGTCAGACGCATCCTCTACAACATGGCCCGCCTGGCGTGGTGCTCTGTGGATAGCTGGCTCGGCATGAGCATGGAGGAGATTCGCGCTATGGAGGCTCAGACCAAACAGTATTTGGATGACATCCGTAACAGCGGCTCAGTCAAGGGCATGGCGGAAAAGTGAGAGTACATGAGATTGGCCCAGATGCTAAAATAGTGCACAGCGATTGCAATTCTTACAATTCAGAAGTAAAATTCACCTCAACCTTTTGGTCGCTGAATGCGTGGCCCTTGTACCCCCCAGCAGCCAAAGTGTTTGCTTGCATGGTGAAACAAGTCGCCCTAGTATCCACATCCACTGTGGATGTGGAGGACGCCACCCTGACATCTGAGACAGGACACAACGGGCTTTTAAGGCAGCCTTCATTGGGTGAGTTGTTCACTCTTGCTCTCTCAGACAGTTTGGCATGTGAAGGGACCTGGGTTTTGAAGGAATTTGTGGTGCAGAATTTGCTTTCTCCCTTTTACAGATGCACTTTCACGGTAGGATGAAGGCACCCATCATGCCATTCCGATGTATTGTTATTCCATGCCATTCCAAGTCATGTCATATCGTGTCATGCCACATCATGTCGTATCATGTTGTGCGATGTCAGCATGGTTGGTGCATGTGGCCGGTAGGGCATGCCAATGCATCAGTGTTTTTTGGAGAATCCTCATGCCGGTGAAAATCGGTGACCTTTTGTGACATCACTCACGCAGTCACAATTGTGGTGCCGCCCCAAACAGGGTGGAGGGGGGCGTTTGCAGGGCATTTCGTTTTCTTTATGTCCGGACCCAAGCCCATGCCATGGGAGAGGACCACAAGAGCTCCCAGTTATATATTTATCATGTGGTATGCAGTGGTGCTTGTTGCCTTTTGTGCTGCAGGTTTGTCTTGTGCTGTCATCACCAGAGGATTGACATCTTGGAGATGAGCAATAGATGTTGTCAATGTCAGCCCACTTGAAGCCTAATTGAGGACTCTGTGATGACCATATGGCACAATTGACCAACGTCGCCATAAACCTGTTGTGCACTGTTTGTGCTGGTAGGTGCGGGAACTGGGACCCTGGGAATTGTGGCAAGCATCAGACTAACAATGAAAAATTCCGAATTTTTGGGCTTTAGATTGACAGTCAGAAATAAAGCACCATGTGCATTCGCTGTAGTGCATGGACCGGATGCCATCCATTCAGGGCTCTTGTTGTTTCCTGTCGTGTGCAGTATTTCATTTTTGGTATTCTCTCTGCGTCTTCCACCACCATGCCACTCACTCACTCACATATGTTCTTGTGGGGCTGGGGGATACGAGATATGGATATAGGGCTGGGTGGGGGAGGGGCTGAACCCTGCCTGAGGCCCAAGATAAGCCCCCCCCTTGGGGTCACTAAGCTATGGCCTGCACCCATGTCCATGAGGTCAGGCAGACTGCAAGGCACCGCTAGTCAGGCACTGATGAGTCTCTTGTAGCGCTCGTTGTCTCTTGCCTTTGCCTACCATAAGCCTCACAGCCATCCCTCCAGCGGGCAGCTCCAGCGGAACCGTCGCTTCAAAGGAGCAGTCCCACGCGCCGTGTGCGGACCGTGCGGCAATTTGTTGTCATTCGTACGTGCAAAGTACAATGCCCCAATGGCCCAGGGGCTTGCAGTGTACCGTGGCATCGGCCATTAAACAGTACTGAACACAAACTGCCCAGGTATCAAAGGATTCTTGGTGTGGGACCACCCAACTCCAGAGGAATGAAAATGGCTGCATAACCCCTGCTGTATCGGGCGTCCCAAGAGCCGGAGAGGTCAAACTTGTTCAAAAAAGGTCTTCTGGCCCCTTTTGCACCAACCCTCAATGCAGACTCAAGGCCTCGACCTACCCACGCTATCCTCGAGCCCGGGGGGGGGGGGGGGGGGATGTACTGGGCGTGGCTGAGACCCCGCAAACCAACCCCCCTGGGCCCGGGGCCTCAAGATAGTGTGGTGGGGTCAGGGATAGACCTGCTCAGGTGGTAGGCCCGTGGTGTTGGACACGCTTTGCAAAACAAACTGCCAAACCCATGCCACCCCCTTCCCCTGCCGTGATCTGCAGAAACGCCAGGCAGTTCAAGCTTGCAGTCCTTGCTGCCGCCAGCGCTAAGCGACAGGGCTGTGCTATCACCCCTGAATTGATTAAGGACGCGATTGCTGGAGCTGGGTTCTCCCTTGGGCTGCCCATCGCGACCGCAGGCGCAGTGGCTTGTGGTGTGGGAAGTGACTCTGCAACACTTGCCACTCTGCGCGAGATGCATGAGACGCAGAAGGAATTGAATGTGACCATGAACAGGGTTGCTGACCTTCTAAGTGCCAAATGCACGGAAGGCAACTCCATGCAGTCTCGGTCGTGATGCCTCCCCACATGGCCCGGTTTGCACGTCTGCCATTGGTGAGATGCCAAAGCACACAACCACACACATAGCCAAGTAAAGCACACACACAGCTGCATACCTGGCCATACGTGGCACACAGAGCTACATGCTTCACACTCTTGTGTCACACCATGGGAAATGCTTCCTGCAGCCGCAGTGCTGGAACCTTCAGGGGACCTCAGATTCCCAAAGCACGACATTGTCCCCAAACTTGGCACTCCTATATCCTCTTGACTGGCAGCTTTTGTGACCATCCATTCCATTCCTCGGCGTCCAGGCTGTTTTCGTTGTGAGTGGCTTGCGCCTTTTGTGAGTGGGTGGGTCAGGCTGCAAATTCTTCATTTGGGATCGGCTCCACCAACACAGGAATATGACACCTGACACCTGCTGCCCCTGCTGCAAGGTTGTGCTCTATTGTTTCCATTGAGTGTGTAATATTGAACACGCAGTTTGTCGCATGCGAATGGTTTTGAACCCACGTCCTGGTGCTTGTTTGTGCGTCTACCCCTCACCTACCCGCCACCCCTCAGAGGCACTGTGGCACCCCCCGGCGGCAGCAATAACTGAAAACAGAGCACCCAGCACCAGATGACACCACTGGAACACCACGAAACAAAATGGCCCGCCATGTGAGCGCAAAGCCCGCTAGCAGCATGCAAAAAACCCTGGGAGTTGGAAAAAAGGCCAGGAATGTTATGGAGCCGAAAAATGGTACAGAATTAGTGGTTTTGGCAGAACATTTCCCTGCCTCAGCCGATGACACCTGAATTTTTTATCACTGCATGTTCAATTCTTCAAATCTTCACTGGGAAGCAGTGCTCCGCGCCAGCCTACACTCATGTCGCGGAGTGGTCAGTCCTGAATGTTGATCAAAGAGGTTTTGCTGCCTTTTGGGGGGGGGGGGGGGGGCTTTGTGGTGCTGATTGCACGGTGTCCGTGCATGCTACATTTCCCGTGCTACCGGCAACACAGATCAACTCTACATCTCAAGACACCGGTTTGCCACCATTGAGCTCTTTTCCCTGTCTGCGCCCCTGCAGAGGAGGCGGGGGGGGGGGGGTTGTCCACAGGGGTTTACACGACGACGACGACGACCCTTTGCGTGCGCAAACCCTCTTTCTTCGAGCCCTGAGAACAGAAACCGGGCCGACAAGCCACCAGATGGGGCAACGGACCATATTCCATGCAAGCCCCCGGTGCGCAAACACTCAAACACTTGGTATGGAACACCAGCGTATACCCCCCCCCCTTCTCGAGGCCTACCCTGTCATGTTGTGGCACACGGGGCCTGTGCTGGCTAGGCTGAAAAGCTTGTCAAGCCTTGACCTTGTCCGAATTTTGCCAAGAGAAATAGACAGTATGTGAGCCTACACCACCAATTCAGGGGGTTGGCGTGATCAATGTCCCCAAAAATCGGATACCCAGGCAACCAGTTTGCCGTGTCCATCCGAGAGGATGATATCCCACTCAGTTGGGGGCGTTGAAGGGGCGCACAGCAACCCCCACATGTTGGACATGCCTGCACACCCAAAGGAGGAACCACCAGTGTGGAGCTTGCGGTGCTGGGTTACCCTTCCTGGCGTGATGGGCCACTGCCACTGCCCTTCCCCAAACCTGGGCAGCGTCTTTGTGGGGCACATATGTGTCTAACAGAATAGTACTGGAAACTTGCCCGTCCACAAGCTACACATGCCAACTTGACTTATACAAAAAGGCATGGAGCATGGGTACACAAGTAGTGCAAGGACGAGCAGCACACCGTTGTCTGCCGTGCTCGCCACGGTCTGAGTGCAGGTGAAACTTGTCAGCGCTGGTCGCTAGGGGGGGGGCAGAACGCTACCACTGTGAGCACGGCAACCCACCAGACTCCAGGGAACAACCTCCTGCCGAGAACAGCGCCCCGTCTAGACCGCAGGAGGGGCTGGTTTCGTTGTTGATTTCTGGAGCGACGGAAGGGACGGTGACTTTTGTGTGTAGAGCGGGATACGGAGCCGTGTTGCAGACACCACCTCCCGCACACACCTCCCGCCTGCGACACAGGCATCGCTGTCGATGCCAACCGTGGCCGGATTGTGCTGGTACGGCTTTGCCGCACTCATGGCAAACGATTCTGCATGTGGATCGAATTGGAGGTGCGATGCCCTGGGGTGACAGCCGTTGTCGTGCGGTGGCCAAGGCATGGCCCGGCTGGACAGACCTGTTGGAGGAGCAGCGCTGTGCTTTTCTTGGATGAAGGGGCATGTGTGGGCGGGGACGGGCCAAAGCCCCACGAGGCGCTGCTTCCGCAAATGGGTGGGGGTGAGAGGGACCGTAGGCTGGGGGGCGCTGTTGGGAGTAGGGCGACCAGGCCCGAACCCGGAGAGGGTGGTATCGGCAGCTCCAAGTGCAGAGGGGAGGGAGGGGGGGGGGGGCAGGGGGCGGAGACAGAGGCAGAGGCTGGGGTAGAGGTGGCGGCTCAGTCCGCGTGCGCTGCACGGCTGTAGGCAGCCCTTGTGTCGACGCCGGCATGGCCAACACTGGCAATGGGGGTACTGCATCGCGCTCGCCACTTCCGCAGCGTGGTTTTGTTCCGGTCCCCCCCTCTGCAATGGACTGGGGCCAAATCCGCATGGTCCTGCGCAACAACTGGCGCCTGAAGCGCCGGGCCCCTTGTGCCACCCTCTGTGAGATCGTCCTGCCGATGCTGGTCACCGCCGTCATGATCCTGGGGTTCACGCTGTCCACCCCGGCCTTCGTTCCCGCCAACAACTACGAGCAGGTCGTGCGCCTCATGGGGCCCAGCCTCGCCCTCAACGTCACGCGCCGCGCCCCCACCGACCCCAGCGTGACCACGCTGCTGCCTCTCGCCACGCAGCTGCTGTCCGACAACCCGCAGTTGGGGGCGCTGCTCGTGCAGCTGCTGGTGGGGGGGGGGCAGGCCCCGGCAACTGGCAGCGCCGCCGCCCCGGCCCTCCAATCGGTGCTAGACCTCCTGCAGGGCGCCGGCACGTCGGACGCGGTGGCTGCCATCGCGGCCATCGCGGCCGGGAACGCCACGAATCAGTCGCTGCAGTCCGTGCTGAGCGGTTTGACAGGCAACAACCCGCAGGGCGCCCTGCTGCAGCTCTTGAGTGCTGGTGGCGGTGGTACTGCTGGGGGACTGGCGGCCATTGCTGGAGCCCTCGCAGGTGCGACCAACACCGGCAGCGCCACCGGCGGCCTCACGCCGGATCAGCTGGTGGCCATTGCTGGAGCCCTCGCAGGTGCGACCAACACCGGCAGCGCCACCGGCGGCCTCACGCCGGATCAGCTGGTGGCCATTGCTGGAGCCCTCGCAGGCGGGGCCAACACTGGCAGTGCCATTGGCGGCCTCACACCTGAGCAGCTGGTGGCCATTGCTGGAGCCCTCAACGGCGGTGCCACCGGGAGCGCCGCCTCGCCCTCGCCCGCTAGCAGCCCTACAGCCAACCTCCAGCTCCTGCGCGAGCAGCTTTGCACTACCCTCGGCATCTGCATCACTTTGGTAGGGCCCAATGGCGCCGTCAGCGGCCTAGAGGAGGTGCTGGGTTCCCTGGATGTGGGGCTACCCAATGCCACGGGGCTCGATGGCATCACCGGGCAGTCCTTCTTTGAGTTGTTTCAGGGGGTCCTCCCCATTCTGCCCCTCGACGCCTTCGCACTGCTCCAGAGATTTTCAAAACAGGTCAGCCTTGCACTTGGATGCGGAAAACATGTGGGAGGCCGGTGTCCCCAATGGTTCCAACCCCCCCGGATTGGAACACGAAACCAGCAGGCACACAGGCCGCTGCGGCTGACAGAACTCGGCGACCAACAGAACGCAGCGACCCGACACAACACGCAAAGGGAAGAACGGGTGACTGTCCAGGGCCCCGTAAAGAGACAGCGGCCCGACGGAATGTCACACCGGGGCAACTCTTGTTGACAGTGTCCTGGTGTCAAGTTGCAGTCTTGCTGAGGTACAAGAGGAAGCTGGTTGGTTGTAGTATGCATAATGCCGTTCCCCCTGCACCAAGCAAATATCTTGAGTTCATGTGTGGGTGCAAAGAAAATTGGTTCATGCCTCACACCAGGACGTAAGTGTCCTGTCAAACACTTCCCTGGACATTGTGGCTGCATTTGGCCTATCCTGCACCCTGCATGCATCCACATCAAGCCACTTTTGTACTCCTCACTCTTGAGCTGGGGTGGGAGGGTTGTGGGAACAAGCAGATCTTTTGCCTCTCTGTAGTGCAATGTTGTAAGGCGATGGCAGGGCTGACCGGGTGCTTCACGTCCATATTGACCCGCCCTCCTATGCAGCATGCGGGCGTCCGTGCATGTGTGCGCATCCACTTTCTGAGTGTCTATTTTTTTTGAAAGGCGCCTGCACCGCATGGTTTTTTGGTCTTTTCGTTGGGAGACGGTGGTGCTGACGAGGGTATTAGACGCTCAGATCTGCTTCATGCATCTTTATCGTGTCTAGATTTGGGCGCTTTGCATTGGTGCGGGTACCTACGCCTACACCTGCGCAGGTGTGGGTGTGGGTGTGGGTGTGGGTGTGGGTGTGGGTGTGGGCGTGGGTGTGGGTGTGGGTGTGGGTGTGGGTGTGGGTGTGGGCGTGGGTGTGGGTGTGGGTGTGGGTGTGGGTGTGGGTGTGGGTGTGGGTTGTGGGTGTGGGTGTGGGTGTGGGTGGGTGGGCGTGTGGGCGTGTGGGCGTGTGCGTGCATGTGTACTGCGCTGTATGTGTACTGCAGGTGCTCGGCGACGCCAGTGGCCTGGCAGGCGTCGCGTCGAGTTTCGCGCCGTCCCTTGACAATGCCATCCGCCAACGGAAGCTCGCGTTTGCGCCAGACACGCCCGAAGTGCGGCAGATGATCGCCGGCCTGAACGAGTCGCACGTGTTCTTCGGGGAGTATTTCTACCGCATCTTCGGCAGCGAGCAGGAGGGCGTGGACTACGCCCTGGGGCCGGGGGCCGACCGCTCTGGGCCCTCATCGTCGTCAACGCGCTGAACGTGTCCGGCGACGTGTTCGACTACACGATTCGCATGAATCAGACCGCGACCCCCGACACCGCGCGGACCATCGACCGGTTCGCGCGGGGCCGGGCCACGCATTACCAGGACTACATCCTGAGCGGCTTCCCCACGCTGCAGCACATGATGGACGGCTGGTTCTTGGCCCAGCGCGCGGCCGCCCCCTTGGGCCAGGCCTGCCCCCTCCCCCCCGGCCTCCGCGTGGACCTGGACGCCCCGACGGCGGCCGTCCAGCAGCTGCAGGGCC